>OV656775.1:12132756-13353822 GCA_927399505.1 Luperina testacea | reverse complement strand
TTTGAATTGTCAAAAAGTCGGTCAGGCAGAATATTTGAAGCTAGCCCATTCCAAAGTGTAGGTATACCTATGGAGAAGAACAGGAAAGAAACTCCATGGAAACTCTTTTAAATTATATTTCGTTCTTTGTTTCATTCACCAATTGATTCCTCACAACAAGGAAGCAAAAGCAAACATTAAAATTACCAATAAAACGCCGCTGACGAAGTATTCAATAAACAACATCACTTTATTAATAATAATTATTAACAATGTTGCACTTTTGCACAACCGACCTTCGTTGCAATTCTGACCGATTTATTCCTGATGTTAAAATGTTATTACATGCGTTACAATTTAGTGAGATCACAAAACTTTGTATTTATTGGTCAATTAATTAACTTGAGGGGTAATAATAATACGGAAATATTGTGACAATTTTATGGGTGTTATGGAAATAAAGCTCTCAGTGTTTATTTGTGAATAATTAACCATCCGTTTCGCTATTCTTGTGGGTAGCAAATTCAGCAAATTATGGATTGTAGTATGGGCGAAGGGGTCCACAATATACGGTATGTTAACTAACAGAGGGCGTTCCCGTTAACCCGCAATAGTATAGCATCCATACATGCTAAAAAAAATATTACCATTCGAAAATAAAATGTTTTTATTTTTTTTTTATTTTCACTAAAAATGGTAAATTGATACGTTAAAGAAACACTCTGTACACGCGTACTTGAAGGACAGCAATGTCGGAATTTATTTAATTAAATAAATTAGAATTAATTAAATAAATAGAGTATCAATTTACGATTTTTAGTGAATATTTTAATATAAAAAATATAAAAACATTTTATTTTCGAATGGTAATATTTTTTTTAGCATGTATGGATGCTATACTATTGCGGGTTAATGGGAACGCCCTCTGTTAGTTAACATACTGTATACAGGGTTAATCTTCAAAGATTAGCCAAATTGAAGGGTGTTGTACAGACCATCAAACTGAACATCTCCATGGGACCATCGTAATCGCGAATAAAAATTCAGTCGTCCCATACGTTTAGGTCGAGTAGGTATTGAAGTTTTCTATGGGACAGTTGATACATTTTTCGCGATTACGATATTGATTCCATGGAGAAAGTTGTTCAATTTGATGGTCTGTACCACACCCTTAAATTTGGCTGGTCTTTGAAAATAAACCCTTTATACAGTGGCTTCCAAAAGTTAGTTGACATTTTTTCAATTCAGCTGTGATGCCATGTTATGATTTAAAATAAAAAAATAGTCAGGTAATTCTGAGGGATTACTTGATTTTTTATAAGTCATAGGATGAATTAGTCAATAAAATCGTTTTTTATTACATGATAGTGTACAGTTCAAACATTTAAAAATACGTACTCCCTTTCGAAGTGAGGAGAGAAAAGAAGCCTATTTCCAAACTGTGGGAACATTAAAGGCTAATAAATTATGCTATTCTGTTATGCTAAACAATTTAAAAAATATACATACATACACTCGAAAAACATAACCCTCCTTCTGGCGCAGTTGGGTAAAAACATTAAAGAAAGAACGTGTGACATAATGATATACGATCTACTTAGTACCCGACCGAAATTCAATTATAGAATGGAATTTATTAAGTCAGAGAAGTAGGTATTACCTTTTCAATCCATTTGTAATAAAATCCAGTCCAACCAAAATCAAACTTTATTCGGTGTACCTAAATAATGTAAGACTTCATTCGCCAGATTATTTTGGTGATGGCTAGGTACACACGACGACACATCAAGCCATACATTTCCAGTTTTAGCTGACTTCGCATTGTATAGGCTTTTCGTACAATGTGAAATCAGCTTATACTGGAAATGTATAGCGTGATATGTCGTCATGCGTACCTACTACCTACCCATGTTCATAAGAGCGTTTACAACGTACGGCATTTCATACAAACTTTCAAGCCCTTGTTTTGGTGGTCTTAGAGAGTTGTGTTGATGACTTTAATGATTACAATTCTGTAAATACATATTTGTTACGGCCGCGAATCATATTTTGATCGACGTACAACTTAATACTGACCAGCAAATTGCAAAAAACGTAAGAAAATTTGAATTTCGCGGGCTACCTTAGCGCTTCCCCTTTAAACTATTCAACTCATCTAACATCCGTACATTAGACGACATAATAACAAGATATACAATTCCAGTTTTAGCTGAGCCCGCATTGTAAGAGGCTTTTAGTACAATGAGCAATCAGCTTATACTAGAAATGTATAACTTGATGTCGTCATCAATGGATCACTAGTTCACTACATAGAATATAAAATTATAGGTATGTATAATTAATTATAAAATATATAATTTAATTTAAAAAAGTGTAGAAAATCTTGAAAAAGCAAAAGCCAACGTCACGTGGTGTTCCCAGGCGGTCACCCATCCAAGTACTGACCACGCCCGATGTTGCTTAACTTCGGTGATCGGACGAGAACCGGTGTATTCAACGTAGTATGGACGTTGGCGATAGCTACCTTGAAATTATCAATTCGTATCCGAATGCTGACGTCACTGTTTCGTCACATTCGCCAAATACTAAACTTAATAAGTTTGATTTTTAGGGTTTCGTATCCAAAGGGTAAAAACAGGACCCTATTACTAAGACTCCACTGTCCTTCTGTCTGTCGGTCACCAGGCAGTATCTCATGAACCGTGATAGCTAGACAGTTGAAATTTTCACAGATGATTGATGTACTTACCTATTTCTGTTGCCGCTATAACAACAAATACTAAAAACAGAATAAAATAAATATTTAAGGAGGGCATACAACAAACGTGTTTTTTTCGGCGTTTTTGCCTTGTGCTATGGAACCCTTCGTGTGCGACTGCAATTCCGACTCGCAATTGGCCAGTTTTTTGTGTAATCAGCTGTTTCATAGAAAAGTTTAGGCAATAGGAATGGCATTCTTATCAGAATAAAACCTGGCGAATTCGACGAAACAGTGACGTCATCACTCGGATACGAATTGATAATTTCAAAATAGCTATCGCCAACGTCCATACTACGTTGAATACACCGGTTCTCGTCCGATCACCGAAGTTAAGCAACATCGGGCGTGGTCAGTACTTGGATGGGTGACCGCCTGGGAACACCACGTGACGTTGGCTTTTTGCTTTTTCAAGATGTCTATATTTTTATTTCAAATTACATATATAGTTTTCTATGGTAATTAAGCCCAAATTTTATTTTAAATATTCGTCATAGTGTCACTTTTATTTCAATGTGTTTACATTAATTTGTTTTTTTATCGGCACCTTGTTTTATAATCATGTGGGTAATTTGGTTATCATCTAATATTGTACTTTTGTGTGTTGTGCTGTCTTCTTGTGTGCGCCAAATAAATGGTTTATCTATTTATCTAATAGTTTCAAAATTAATTAGTACGGAATATGTTTTTTTTTTGTGGCGATTAGGTACAAATTGCTAACAATCACCGAAGAAAAATGCGTTGATGATCCATGACGATAAAGATTGATCAAAAATAGGTAATACCACCTAAATATGGTATGAACTATGTTAGAAAAGGATTTTAGGGTTATACGCAGTGGTAGGGACATAAGACTGATCTGAATATAGGAAAAAAAACCGGCCAAGAGCGTGTCGGGCCACGCTCAGTGTAGGGTTCCGTAGTTTCCCGTCCGACACAATAAGTGTTCCCACTTATGAGTTTAAAAGTGGGTATCCATTATGTTCGCGTAATAATCGTAGTCGATCATAGATCTTAAAATATTGGGATTCGATTTTAATAATTCTTTTTTTGTTTTTGTTTGAAAAAAGGTACGTTCAGCATAATAAAATATGTAACGAAGTTAAAAAAATGCTTGCATATACGATTATACTACAAACTTAGTCCAGAAATTATTTTGTACAACTTTTTGTCTTTTTTGTACAAAAACTGTTGTTTACATCAAGTTCAAAATAATTTTCCTAGAAAGTCCTTATAAAGTTCTACTTTTCAGAATTTTTTCATATTTTCTAAAATTATGGTTCAAAAGTTAGAGGGGGGGGACACATTGTTTTTTACTTTTGGAGCGATTATTTCCGAAATTATTGATATTATCAAAAAATGATTTTAGTAAACCCCTATTCATTTTTAAATACCTTTCCAACAATATATCACACGTTAGGGTTGAAATTAAAAAAAAAATCACTTCCCACTTTACATATAGGGGGGCTACCCTAATAAAACATTTTTTTCCAATTTTTATTTTACCACTTTGTCGGCGTGATTGATATACATATTGGTACCAAATTTCAGCGTTCTAGTGCTAACGGTCACAGAGATTAAGCGAGGACGGACGGACGGACGGACAGACATGGCGAAACTATAAGGGTTCCTAGTTGACTACAGAACCCTGAGTCGAATTCGCACACCGACGCGGCGACGGCTCTCCGTACTGTAGGTACCTAACATTACAAAAAAAAAACTATAACATATGTATAGGTATAGTTTTTTTTTTTGTAATGTAACCACAAATCTACGGTTTTCGGATTTTTTCCTTTACTTGTGCTACATGACATTGCTTTTTGTCAAATTTCACGATTCTAGGTCAACGGAAAGTGTTATATATAGGTTTTGATTTCGGAACATAAACGCCCGTGTCTTTTGATTGCGTTGACTTAGAAGTTTGATTTTTTCACTGCTTTAAAGGATTGCAGTCCTGAGTATTTGATATTAATTTTAACTTGATAACTCCATGCATTCCTGAGAAAAAGAGTCTTGACTAACGGAGAGACAGACGGACAAGACGAAGTGATCTCATAAGAGTTCCGTTTTTCCTTTTGAGGTAAGGAAAGCTAAATGTTACAAATTTTTCAAAAAACGACTTCAAGATTACCACCTATACCCTTAAAACACTAAACTTCACACAGCATACACCTGCATTATATCACTTGTAAGCCAACACTGTCCGTTGACCCAGCGGCCTTGCACTGCGGCTGCAGACCGCACATTATGTTAACGTCTAATGTATATAGCTGTGATATCGACCTGACAAGTGTTGATGTTTTAGATTACCTATGAATATTTTGGGTTAGTGCCTGAGTAGGAATAACCTTAGAATAATAATAGGTACAATTACGGGCCACAATCTCCTTATAACAAACATCCTTTCAACATAGGCGCCACGGACAGCCCCCTTTGCAGGGGCTGCCTTGATGCCAAGGAATCAGCCGCCCACGTCATCCTGGATTGCCGTGGCTTCTCAACGTGCAGAAATCCTCGGAACAATGAGGTCGCTCCGCGAAGCCTGTGAAGCTCCCAGGAAGCTTCTGTGCTTTTGGGCGGAGCTAGGCTGGCTCTTTTAGCCAGAATCCCCACGCACAACGGACCGAATGGGAGTCTAAGTGCGGAAAAGGGAGTCCCCTAATCATCATCATCATCAATTGGGTTAGTGCGACTTTTCTGATCTGCTATTATCTGAAGACCAAACCCTATTAATTGGATGTCAGTATCATCATATCCCTTGAATGTTCAATGCTAATTCCTGCCTGGGTTCGAACTCACGACCGAGTCACAAGTCAGAGCCGATACCACTGTGCCACCACGTAGATAGGTCATTGGGCCACCCACGCAGGTACTACTACAGCTACTTTATCTATTTAATTTCATCACCACTGCTCTCAAAACGGTGAAGGAAAACATCGTGAGGCAACCGGCATGTCCTAGAACCAAAAATTCGAAGACCTCTCCTTCTCATAGAGAGGAGGGCTGTGTCCCCGCAGTGGGAACATTGTAGGCTGATTATTCTTTTGCTAATCTCAGTTATCTTAATCTTAACCCAATAGTACCTAGAAACCAAAAATAGGAAAATGTGTGGCAAGAAATACTTAATTTAAAATTAATACACGTTTATTCACCACACTACAAAACATTTTAATAGTTAATACTTCAATTCTAGCTTACGTAATCCAAACAAAAGTTAATGCAGTTCAAATCTAATAATAAAACAACACCCTTTATAAACAGGGTTCCTTCCTTAAATTAATAATAACAAAACATTAAAAGCTTGCAACAGTTGTAACGTTTAAAATTTTCGATATTACACTGATGATTGATTTACTTGGGTAGTATTGAAAGATAGGTTGGGTTCCGTAGTTGAACTACGAAATTATAATAAAAAAACCGGCCAAGAGCGTGTCGGGCCACGCTCAGTGTAGGGTTCCGTAGTTCCCGTCCGTCACAATAAGTGTTCCCACTTATGAGTTTAAAAGTGGGTATCCATTATGTTTGCGTAATAATCGTAGTCGATCATAGATCTTAAAATATTGGGATTCGATTTTAATAATTCTTTTTTTGTTTTTGTTTGAAAAAAGATACGTTCAGGATAATAAAATATGTAAGCGAAGTTAAAAAAATGCTTGCATATACGATTATACTACAAACTTAGTCCAGAAATTATTTTGTACAACTTTTTGTCTTTTTTGTACAAAAACTATTGTTTCCATCAAGTTCAAAATAATTTTCCTAGAAAGTCCTTATAAAGTTCTACTTTTCAGATTTTTTTCATATTTTCTAATCTTATGGTTCAAAAGTTAGAGGGGGGGACACATTGTTTTTTACTTTTGGAGCGATTATTTCCGAAATTATTGACATTATCAAAAAATGATTTTAGTAAACCCCTATTCATTTTTAAATACCTTTCCAACAACATATTACACGTTAGGGTTGAAATTAAAAAAAAAAATCACTTTCCACTTTACATATAGGGAGGCTACCCTAATAAAACATTTTTTTCCAATTTTTATTTTACCACTATGTCGGCGTGATTGATATACATATTGGTACCAAATTTCAGCATTCTAGTGCCAACGGTCACAGAGATTAAGCGAGGACGGACAGACGGACAGACAGACATGGCGAAACTATAAGGGTTCCTAGTTGACTACGGAACCCTAATGAATGAATTCCAAGAGATCTCTTGGAATTTGTCAAGACTGGTTGTCAGACTTTCAGGCTTCTGACTACCCGTTATGACTGCTAAAGATCCACGAATGACAGCCGGGACCAACGGCTTAACGTACTTTCGGAGGCCCGGAGGGGACACGGTATGTAAAGATGGTCACCCATCCACAGACCAACCGCGGCAAGCGTAGCGGATCGATCGACCTGTGCGACTGTTATTATTTAGCCACTTTACACAGCCCTTTACATGTTAGCAAATAAATAAATAAAATAATTAAGTTGACAAAAAGTGGCTCCATTTAAGTCTGCGTGAATGTTTCGAGATGGTAATCCCGAAACATTCAGGCAGGTAAGAACGTAAGTTTATCGATATCTATATCATAGTAGTGCTTCCGAGTAAATACTTACAAACTTCTGATGTTACATTTTCTCACTAAAAACTGGAAGAAGTCTTTTTAATCATCTTTGTACAGAACTGTATGAAACAATAACTGCAAAATACATGTTTCGTTGTTCAATCAAATAAAAGTTTCGCTTTTAATCCACAAAGTGTTTACCTATACTAAAACACGATAAACTATAATATTTTACCGCTATAAACAAACATTTTCGTAAAACATAATACCCTAAATAATTCTCTCACAAAACATCGAAAACATCAATCACCTGGAAAACTACTTCAAAATCATGATTCTAACCTATTTAGAACATCGCTCTCCTATAATAAATATCCATACGGAACCACAAAAATAATTCTGCTTGACGTATAGCGTTATAAACGTGAATCCGAAATATTACCTGTCCAGTTTATTTTGACCTTCCAAATGGTGATCTTTAACAGTGAGTTGTATTTATCACCATTTAAAGGACAAAAAAGTTCTGTTTTGCCAAAAATTTAAAACATTTTGCTAACATACTCGTACGTGCATAAACTCACTCCTATTTTTTGTTTTTTTTTTTCAGTTTGGGAAATCATCAAAATTACTCCTCCAAAGTGTCAGACTCTTACTGACTAAAACCCACTCGTGTTCCTTTCCTTAGCCCTTTATGTTCCGGGACAGCGGTAACCCTTTCGGACAATCCCGTTGACCACATGTGACATAAACTCACTCTTACTTCCCATGCGGATAGGCATATGAAAAACTACAGAACACCACTTGCTACGGTATCGCTACATATTCCTTTTGCCTCGTTTACGTTCATAGGTCATACACGCACGCCGGTTGCGAGTACTACGCAACTGAGCTTTCTGAAGAACATCACCAATAAGGTCACTATTCGTCCTCCTAAGGCGTCCTCTCTCGGCGCTTCCATTCACAATCTACCATTTAATACCTTTTGTTAGTCGCCTTACATTTATACTCTCAACAAGACCAAATCATCTAAGCATACCTACACTATTCAGTCAAAGTTTTGTTTTTGTCAAAATTTAACACGATTTTGTTATATTGACCACAATACCATTATAAATGATATATAATGGTATTGTGGTGAATATAACAAAATCGTGTTAAATTTTTCGTGTTTAATTTTAAATTTAGAATCGATTATTAATGTTAGTGACAACAATAAAATTCTGCAAAAGAAAAAGAAAAGTTTCGTAGCCAATCAAACAACATTGTTACGTCAATTTTCATTTGCTTCATCACTTTTCTGAAAACGGTTGAGTGAGACTACAGTAAAAAGCCCGGATTGGTTCTGATAGTGTGAGTGCTTATACTCACTAAAGCTAAGGTTTTCTAGGCAATTCTCACCAGTAACTTTCATGATGGCCGTTATAATAATAAGACTATTATTATTACCTATTATAAGGGCCGTGTGACCGTTCACTGCTTCTTAGGAAACTAAAGCTTCTTAGGAAACTAAGACCGCTTTCATTCACACTTAAAGCTCGTACACACAGGCGCGACGCGACACCCGACACAAAGGCACCGCTCGTTGCGCGACTTGCGGTGCCTTTGTGTCGCGTGTTGCGTCGCGCTTGTGTGTACGAGCCTTTAGGCGACTTTAGCAGCGCGACAGTCTCGCAGCAGACGCGCGACCGTCGTCGCTCGGTCGCCCAGTCAAAATTTTATATTATAAACAGAAGAGGGGTAGCCGCGCGCAGCCGGCGTGGCCTCCGCGTGCGCCCAGTCAGTGATGATGATAAGTCACAGTTGCAAGCGCATGTGATTATGACTAAACAATGCGAGTATGACACCGAACGATTAGGTCTAAACTGCGGCGGGGCATCAGCAGCCGCGCTGATGTCGCGCGGCTATTCTCATAATATGAAGGCATCTGCTTCTGCCGCGCTACTATCGCGCTGCTACCGTCCTAATGTGAAAGAGGCCTAAAGCTCGCGATCGCGTCTAACGACAATGTTCACTTACGTCAATAAGTATGGAAAAAATGTAGATAGTTCCCATCAGTTGTCACCACCGGAGTACCTAATTGCACACTAAAGGCTCCTGCAAACAGGCGCGACGCGCGACACGAATCGCGCGCAACACAAAGGCACCGCTCGTTGCGCGACTTGCGGTGCCTTTGTGTCGCGTGTCGCGTCGCGCCTGTGTGTGCGAGCCTTAACAGTAGCAATGCCTTTCATTTTGGTAGTTCAACAACATTCATTGCGTTATTTACGTTGTCGAGCAGACGAATTTTTCGAAGATATGAAGCGATGGATTATCTATATCCTTCAAAATGATTCAATTTATGATTGATAGCATGTGACGCAAGTTATTAGAGTGCAAGCGGACTTTATAAACTAGCACAAAAAAATCCAGTCTCTTTTGTTCCATTTTTTGCCGCGTATCATTTTAAACTGGACACTCATGAGTTGATCAATGTTCAATCTCAGTTTTCAGATAATGGATTGAAGATGTGGTAGTGATCTAATTTCATTAGAAACGCGTTGAAAAACAAGATTGATTGATATCAGTTAGTGTTGAACTAGTATTTTTCTGTTTGTTTGATCACTGTGAATATTTGAGTGAGTGAAGTGATACAATTTGAAGCACTCAATGTAGTTATTTTGGGCCAGACCTACCTAAAAATCGAATTCTTCGTTCAAATACTAATAGATAGTTACAACCCTTTTCTACTTGGACCCAGTAGGTAGACACGTAAAATATATCTGTGGCATTTTATGTCATTTAAAATGCAGTTGTAGGATTAGCCATTGTCTAGCGGCTGGTCGACTCTTCACGTGACCCTGGACTATTTTTGGCAAAGAATCACCATCGATCACCATACAATGTGGCAATGCTGCCAGTGCTTGGGGCACTTATCCTGTTGACAGAGATACGGATGAATTTTTTGAAGCCCTATGATTATTTTGCCTCTTTTTTATATGTATACATGTACATATTATTATGTTAGCTTATTATCGTGTAAGCATTATATTTTGAAACAACCCCAACATTTCAATTTTTTCTAGCTTTTCGCACAAAGGTCAAGAGTTTATCACATCGGACGTATTGTTTACTAACAATATTCCTTTTTTTTTATCGTGGAGAAATGCTCATGCATACCTACTGCACTACCACGGGGAGATAGTGCAGTTATGTGGGACTCTAACCCACTAAAACTCCACGGTGTCCTCCTCTGCCGCTTACGGCGGGAACACGGGCACGCGTTAGCACTCATCCGCGAACGGCGAACCCGCCTCGGCTGTCCGTTGCCGGACCCTCCTCTGGGGAGTACTAGTATATTTATGTGTTTGTTACTAAGAAATCTACTTTCTATGCATAATTAATAAGTCAATAACAATATTGTAACAAAACCCATACAGTATAATCAGTGGTTTTCTCGTTATAATAGTATCCATACTAATATTATAAATTCGAAAGTAACTATATCTGTCCGTCTGTATGTTACCTTTTCACGCCTAAACCGCTGAACGGATTTCGATAAAATTTGGCAGAGGGATAGATTGCATCCTGGGGAAGGACATAGGACAGTGTTTATACCGACATTCCCACAGAATCAAAACTTACGCAAAATGATTCAGATTGATATCGATAATTTGTTACGCAATTATGGTGATGGTCTTTGATTTGACGTTTGTCAGTAGTAACATTTATCTTTCTGATGCAATACCATTACGAACTATCACTAGTATTTCACTGTCACAGTTACAGGAAAGCTATAAGACTGGTAATCCGCATATTCATTAATTAAAACAACATTGTCTTGGACAAACTGCACCCCATGCAATAGACCACCCATGCATTTTATCGACACTTTAAAACAATACAGCATCAATTAGCTCAAAACTATTAACCAACGTAAATTAAAGAGATAGTTACCCAGAAAAAATATAATATTTAACCGACTACTCGGAAAAGATGCAAAGGACCAATAAACTACTCCTTCGCGGAAACTCAAGACTTGGCAAGAGTCCACGGTATCGTGACTTGGTGAGACCGAGACAGAATTTATGTCGTTAACAGGTAAAACTTCCGACTTGCTGAGTATTCTTTTGACTGGTTTAGAATAAACTGATTCGAAGAAACGGAGTTTATTAGAGCGTGGGTCAGTAGCTGCTGTCAGTCGATTGATTGGAGGTGCCAGAGATTAAATCTTGGATGGGTGTTCTGACTGATCTTTTTGTGCATCCAACAGCATGTTAAAGTTTCTCTAAAAGACTCACCAGCTACACCCAAACTGCGTAAAGGCTCGTCCAAACAGGCGCGACGCGCGAAGCGAATCGCGCGCGACACAAAGGCAGCGCTCGTTAGGAGACTTGCGGTGCCTTTGTGTCGCGCGCGATTTTATCGCGTGTCGCACCTGTCGCACGCCGTGATTAACGGAGAAATGAGAATAATCCCGTGAAAAGAGTTTTGGTCCTTAGATACGAAAGGATCACCTTTTTCGTTGTCATTTCTCAATATTACATTAGTAATTAGCGTTAAGTAATTTGCGGATATCGTGACTTTGTGAGACCGAGACCGAATTCATGTCGTTAACAAGTAAAGGGTCCTTGAAACAGGCGCGACACGACACGCGACACAAAAGGCTCCTATAAACAGGCGCGACACGCGATATAATTGCGCGTGACATATAGGCACCGCTCGTTGCGCGACTTGCGATGCCTTTGCGTCGCGTGTCGTGTCGCGCCTGTTTGAAGGAGCCTAAAGGCAGCACAAGTCGCACAACGGGCGGTGCCTTTGTGTCGCGCGCGATTAAATCACGTGTCGCGCCTGTTTGTAGAAGCCTTAAGACTTCCGACTTGCTGAGCTATTCGTTTGACAGGGCTAAAAATAAACTGATTCGAAGAAACTGAGTTTATTATAGCGTGAGTAAAGCTACTGACGGTCGATTGATGGAATTGCCTGTGGTAAAATGTTCCTAACATAAACTTGAATACTGTAATCAACACAAAAAGAATCACAATCTGCAGGGTAATTGCGTATCACACTAACAGTAGCAATAGTTTTAGTTCAACAATATTCATTGCGTTATTTACTTTGTTGAGCAGACAAATTTTCCGAACATATGCAGCAATGGTTTAGGAATAACCTTCAAAATTATTATTTTTGTGTTGATTGAAATGATTCTTAACACTGAGATTCCTTAGTGCCCTGCACAAATTGTTATGCTGTCTTGAAAAGTTTCGTGGGCATAATTTACAAGTATAAAAAACTCCTGGCCTTCCTAAAGGAAGATCATTTTTTGAATTGAAACTTCGGCGGCGATTCGATAATTGAACGAGAATCGAGTGTTTCAGGGACGCGCCACGTTTGCGCACATTTCATTACATGACAGAGAAGATAAGATAATTACAACTCTCACACACTAAATCTCTTATTCTAAATTTTTAAGAAAAGTTACACTTCTGTTACGTGTTACGTGCTGCACGCACAATTTTTTCGCTTTTGATTTATATTTTTCGCAGAATTTCGCAAAATACGCAGCATTTTCAGATCAGTGGCCTTAGTGTGAGTTTTTTGGACTCACGTTCGATTACGAGAGCGTTGGAATTTTTTATGGGAAGGTAGGTTTCTCCTAGTGACCACCAGGTGGCGCTCTAACTTTTTCCCATATAAAATTCTAACGCGCTCTCAATTGAACATGAGTGAAAAAACTTACACTTAAGCCTCAGAAGAACGAAGAATTTGTACTTAGATTATATTATAAACAGTTTAGGTACCCTGTAAACAAAGAGACATAGTTTGTTCTATATGAAGACAAAGATAGAAATAACAATAGAAATACATCTTTCAAACCAGACTAGAAAAAAGACACGGTTTCCGCATTCTCAAAGGATTAGTCTAAAAACTCTCCGAACAATGAACCGTACTATCGTAAACTGGAATTTATCACCATTAATGAACCAGAGCCATTCTTTTGTAACTTTTTATAATAAATTTTAAATTTTTAGACCAACTTATAATCACGAATGTACCTACTTATTCGGTTACTGCCGGTCGATTCTGTAAAAATCTCACCGTGAAAACTTGGGTGAACTGAGGAAGTGAGTTTGTTTTTGCGAGGAATTGACAATATTGACAGCTCACTCCGCGCTCACTTCACCTAAGTTTTCACGGTGAGATTTTAACAGAATAGCACCGCTGGTTAATGCTTGGAGCCAAAAGTTGGACGCATATCACTGTGTCTAATAAGTAGCTAGTATAACTAAAATATAACGTTTCAAACCAGACGGTGTAATTTCGTAACACACTTACAATAGCAATGTTTTTCATTTTGACAGGTGACATTAATTGAGCAATTTTCGTTGTCAAGCAGACGAATTTTGCAAACAAATAGAGCAATGGATTAGCAATTTCCTTAAAAATCTTTCGGGTTGTGATTGAAAGTTTTACGCAATTAGGGTGCAGCAATGCGATTCTGTAACCATCTCACCGTGAAAACTTAGGCGAAGTGAGCGTGGAGTGAGTTGCCTGTAGTGTCCTAGCAAAAACAAACTCACTTCACATAAGTTTTCACGGTGAGATTTTTACAGAATCGACCGGCAGAACACAGCAATATCGCTTCGCAGCAGAATAAGCATAGTGGCAGTGCTTCCTTTGACAAGCAGCTGTAGGTACTACAACCCACTGTTGATTTTATGAGGTTACAGAAGTTTAAAAGCTTAAAAATAGTCTATTAACAGATTTATAAGTCGCCTACAAGCTCTGTTAAATCAACGTTGCGTAGGAGGATAATCCTCTTACATACCTACCGATATAAGATACAAAAATAAAATATTTTACTACCAATAATAATCATTTACGAGGAAAAAGTTCTAAAAAAAATTTAAAAATATCCTCAACACATAAATTAATGCACTGTGTGCAGTTTCGTCGTTGGTGTGGACAAAAAAGGATCGTTTGAAACAAAATGGCGGAAGAAGCAGCATTTTCATTTACACTTTGTTCCGTTTTATTTCTGTACGTAGTAAAGCGTGTTCACTGTCTAATAATGGCCTCTCAAGTCGTGGGCGAGGATGCATTGCTTTTCTTTTTAAACACGATTATAAAAATAAATTTTTAGCCTACACACTCCTCCAAACAAATGTCAACCTTTTTTTCTCCGTATTAAGGAGGGAATTGGGTTGGTTGTCGATTGAAAATACGTTGATATATTTAAGAAAAAATTTATAAGTATTTAATGGATTAAAATAACTGGACTTCAAATACGTTTCATATGTACCTACTTAAGTTTATAAAAGAATCGAGGTTTTATGAGCAATTTTATGTTTGTAGGTTCCGAATTCCAAATCTCTTATTTTTATCTGTTCTTTTTGGTTTTTTCTCCAAGTATTAACCGTTGCCAAGTGCAATAATTATGGAATTTGTCAATCAGCCAGTAGTTTATAGGTGCTGGACATAGTTTTCTCCAATTGTTGGAGATACGTATGTCCTCTCAGTAGCTTTATAGTATAGGTATCTATGGCTCGATTCGACAGGTAGACCTATTTGTTGTTTGTTGTTGAAAGCTCTATCAGCAAACTGAAGGCTTTTGTCTGTGGCTAGCTCTTGAGTCCAGTCGCTCGACAGAGATGAAATAAGAACAGGAATAAATAGATTACAGAATCTCATTCCATGATCGAATCGAAAATTAGATAATAGTAACTTAAAAAAAGAGACAGAATTAATACGAATATCATCATCATCAGCCTAGACTTTACCCAACTTTGTTGGGGTCAGCTGCTAGTCTAACTGAATGCAGCTAAATACTAGTATTTTACATGGAGCGACTGCCTATCTGACCTCCACAACCTAGTTACTACGTAATACGTTACCCCAAAAAAAAGACTACCAACATCTTAAAACAAGTAATCTCTTACAAAAAACGTCAAATAAATCTGCTAGAATAATGATATAATTCATAAATCTAGCCGTATAGCATACCAGGCCATTTCTAGCACAACACATTACATTTATTACTTCAGAACTCATCAATAAAGCTAACATGTAATTGTCGTCTATTTTCGTCGCACGCGCACGCTGTAACGAGCCGCGGTAAATGAGTTATGGCTGAGCTTGTAGACAAAGTGGCAACTATTGATGTCTTGTTTTAGTGGCTAGTGGCTACACGTGGCTGAGTGGTCGCTTTGATATAGGACTGGTAGAACTTGGCTTTTCTCGAGGGCGTACCTACTTACGTACTTTGTTTTGTTTTTTTGTGAGTATATTTGTGATTCTGGAGAAAGTAATTGTGTATGCTCTTATTACTGCTCATGTTAATAGGTTTATCAGTAATGATTAATGAGGATCCGAATAAAGGGAATAGTAAAAAATAATTGAAGTAGAATCTTTGCCAACAATACAGATAAAC
Organism: Luperina testacea; assembly: GCA_927399505.1. Lineage (NCBI taxonomy): Eukaryota > Metazoa > Arthropoda > Insecta > Lepidoptera > Noctuidae > Luperina > Luperina testacea. Next base: position 13,338,125 of record OV656775.1, on the reverse strand, counting down.
ATAATAAAGAATTTTCAGGTTTATGGCAAATTGTTTCCATCATAGTTTTAACAACATCCATTGCTTCATATGTTCCAAAAATTTGTCAGCTCAACAACGTAAATAACGCAATGAATGTTGTTGAACTGTCAAAATGAGATATATTGCTATGGTTTTAACGCAATTGCCCCGCAGTAGTAACAATTTTACATTGACGACGTCTTATGTCGTAGTAGTAAAGGTAGTTTTCGTAGTGCTAATGTTACTAGGTCTACTGATGTGCAGTTGACTGTACCATATCTATAGTAATAATGACTACACAAGTCAAGATTATTTACATGGTAAAATGAATTAGAATTAGTAAAGTTACCTTTCCATTCTCACATCGATTTATGACAGAATAACTTACAATAGGCAAACTTTGCGTTCTCAACAAAAAAACCAATGAAATAAAAATCACTCCTAATTATAATCTAGTACGTACACACAACAGTTATCCTACCCACAATAACGCAACGCCCGTTTTATTGTTCTACGATAGTCAAGAAGATTAATGATATTTTGTCCAGACGTCCTACGGTCCCGCCCACCGGGTGTCACTCGCGGCTGTAGTAATATTGTGAAATATTTACTTGAAGTACAGTAAAACAGGTAGGTATGTTTTTGTATTGGGTTTTAAATGATTTTCAATATAATATTGGGAATACATGCTGTGTTGAATTGAGGTCTGGAATTGTGAGGTAGCAAGCATATTCAGCCTATAATTTTCCCACAGCTGGGTCTCGGGCCTGCTCTCTATGAGTGGGCGTGGGCATCCGTCACGCGGGCCATAGCTTGTGCCTTCGCGAAGTCAGTATAAGCATAATCAGTTCCCACTGCTGGGACTCTGGGACACAGGCCTCCTCTCTGTGAGAGAGAGTGGGATGTAGTCTACCACGCGGGCCCAGTGCAGGTTGGTGGATGTCACGTGTCTTCGAATTTTTGGTTCTAGGACATACCGGTTTCCTGACGGTTTTCATTCCTTCACCGTTTTGAGAGCAGTGGTGATGAAATTAAATACACAACGTAAAGTGCCTCCCTGGATTCGAAGTTACGACCTTCAAATCGTAAGTCGAGTCACCACCTATTCAAGGTAGGCGATAGGAAGCAAGGTAGGCACGTTACGATAGATTTGACAAAACCTTCTTTTGATACCATACACAAATATGAAAAAAAGGAAATAAATTATTGTATTGTTCTCGACTGCAGAATAAAGACTTCTCTTTATCCCAAGGGCTTATAAGGAGCAGTATTTATTTAAGGAATCCAGCCTTGTATCTGGGTCTGCCACACCCGCAACAATGTCGCTTTTCCCGCACGGAATATAATAAGTCCCGTATTCTAAATCATGACTGAACTGGCGTTTGTATAGTCAGGACTTCGAGACAACGGGGTAATTGCGTACCTACTAGTATTACGCAATACACACACACACACCACACACACACAAAACACACTGTTAAACACACGGATATCGAGGGATATGCCTTGGGGACGTGGCACGTGCCGCCTCGATATTATAAAATTGGTCTTATGTTCGAACGGCGGCTGTACGCTTCATTCAGTCGCTTTGCAACTGCGTACAGTGTAATATTGATATCTATGGTTAAACAACATTCATAGGTTTTGGTACGTAGTCGAGCTGACAAATTTTTCGAACATAATGAAGCAATGGATTTGTAATATCCTTCAAAATTATTCAGATTGAGATATAGTGTGTTACGTATTATGGTGCAGCAGTGCGATTCTGTAACCATCTCACTATGAAAACTTAGGTGAAGTGAGCGTGGAGTGAGCTGTCAATAGTGTCAATTCCTAGCAAAAACAAACTCACATCACCTAAGTTTTCACGGTGAGATTTTTACAGAATCGACCGACTGGTCAGGTGCTTCTGATTCTTGGACAGTGAAAATATCGACAGGTTTTGACAGCCTTAAGGCTCCTTCAAACAGGCGCGACACGACACACACGACACAAAGGCACCGTAAGTCGCGCAACGAGCAGCGCCTTTGTGTCGCGCGCGATTACACCGCGTGTCGCGCCAGTTTGTAGGAGCCTTTAGGCTTGATTGAAGAATCAACATCTCGCCGTCCCCGGAGAATAAAATGATAACTGCCATTATCCTAGTTTTAGTGTTATGTCATTTTTGGGTTCTGTGGGTGTTAATACATCTGCTCAATTTTTTTCGCAGTTTTTAAACAGTTATTTACGAAACAAAAAAATATTACAATAGTATTCAAAGATTTAAAACAGGTCATAAATTACGAGAATAAAGTGTTAATATAATAATATCAAAATGTATTCCCACTTGTTGGTATGACAAACAGTCATAGAATTATATTCTCGTGAAAAAATATTCGACTAAATAATGATAAATGCAGTTATCATTTTATTCATATTAAAATTAATAAAACTAATGTTGATTACCATTTACCATGTCATAGTTTTATTAAGAAACCAAATTCAAAGTCCTTACCAGATTTTTTTTTCACAATATTTACGAGAATAAAACGATATTAAAGTATTATCAGTATCACTTTTATCCTAAAAACCCGTAGAATAAAATGATACGTGACGAGTGCAATATTTGATCCTGGTCAGGCTGTACGGAGAATAAAATGATAATCGACATTATACAACTTGGACGATGATTAATTTTGACTAACTTCTTATTTTTTTAATGATATCTCTATTTTGATACTTAGGCGTATTTGATTATAACATTTAGAACAAACAAAAAATAACCTTTTTTAAAAGTTGACAATCATCTGTCTACGTCCAGTATTTAAGAAGCAATCAACGAAAACGTGTTTTTTATTTTTCCTGAAAAGTTGCATTTTTGTAGTTATCATTTTATTCTCCGGGGACGGCGATCTAGCCAAAGACGAACGGAAACAATAAAAATACACAAAACCAGTTTTAGCTCATGACGTAAAAATTTTCTTTGCAATTTGCATTTAGATAAATAAATAAATTGAACATTTATGAGTTCCACATATTGTATCATTGGCATGTTTATTGCTCGTAACGACGGTTAAGCAGCTTTGAGGGCCGATGAATGGATGGGTTGCCTTGAATCGATTGTTGGTTTTGTTGTCATGATAATTTTGGAGATTATCATGACAACAAGAGAGTTGGAGAGTTCCTGCTTGGATTCGAACCCACGACCTACAATTCGTACAGTACCTACCCGGCGATAAATATTGCACATCGACCTTTGGAAAGAGACAATCGGCTAATTTCGGCTTCGTAGAGCGTTATCTCTGTCGCACGAAATACAAACAGTCCGGTATCTATTAGGAGCTGTTAAAACAATTATGATTTGCTTCTTTTGATAATTATTTTCATTCTTTGTATAAAATACACGAATCACCAAAAGTCGATGTGCAATATTTATCGCCGGGTACTGTAAATCACAGCCGTTACTACTTGCCCACCCACCACTGCACATAGGGCATAGCTGCATAGCGCGCTGAGCGACTTTAAATTTGTGAACCAGCCCGACCACTAGGATCTACTTAGCTAGGTAATGTACCCAAGATTTTGTAATATCTTGATTTAAAAGTGTCCATGGAGTTTCTTGTCCGTTCTTCTCCATAGAGACCTACGTTTTGGAATGGGCAACTAGCTTCAACTTTCTGACTAACTGACAGACTATTTAATTTTGACAATTCAAAAGTGCCAGTACAAGGTTTAATTGAAATAAATGCTTTGAGTTTGTGTTTGAGTTTGGTATTTATTTATTCGAATACTAACCTGAAAATTATTTCAGTGGAGATAATTTCATTTTTGACACTTGGGCAAACGCCAAAACAATAATAACGATCGACTTAAGATACAAATAGACATTATGAAAATGACATCGACATAATTTAAAAAACATTTCTTGTTAACACTACAGTTGACAAAATGTTAAATAATAAACCTAATGATTTACGAATAACTTGATTAACGGTGACCAGACCACTTAAGATTTACGTAAACATAAATCATTTAGTTATTTATTAATTTGAAATTAAGTGGGTGTTTATTCAAATAAATTGTAAATGGGTCGTTAAATATTGAAATGAAGTATAATTCCGTGTCGACAATAATTCTGAAATGTAAATTTTTGCACTATAGTAATAATTATATACTATATTAACGAACTGAGGCATTAGTCATCGAGCCAAAAAAATATTTGTATTCGGGCTCCACCTTTATTTTGAACTCTATTGTTGATTGATAGCAGTGGTGGTACAGACGCCAGCACATGAAGCTACCCGAAACTATCATTTTTTCCAATCAACTTTGAACCTTATGGTTCTTTATGATAAAGTTAAAAATCTATTAATGAAATTTGACAGATTGTTGTAGCTTGATGTGCTGGCGTCTGTACCAGCCCCGACTTACAAGTCGTGGGTTCGAACCCTGACAGGCGCTTTACTTTGTGTAATTTATTTCACCACCACTGCTCTCAAAACGGTGAAGAAAAACATCGTCAGGAAACCGGCATGTCCTAAAACCGAAAATATGGGACATCCACCAACCCGCACTAAGCCCGCGTAGTGGATTACGGCCCACTCCCTCACAAAGAGGAGGCTTGTGTCCCAGCAGTGGGAACATTATAGGCTAATTATGCTATTATGCTGTTGATTGATATTGTACACAAATAGATACGTTGCTACTATGTAATAAAGAATTTATTTGCATGCATTTTTTTCTGCAATAGTTTGACTATCAGTCCAGCCGGTCGATTCTGTAAAAATCTCACCGTGAAAACTTAGGTGAAGTGAGTTTGTTTTTGCTAGGAATTGACACTATTGACAGCTCACTCCACGCTCACTTCACCTAAGTTTTCACGGTGAGATTTTTACAGAATAGCACCGCAGTTACCCAACTAATGGGGAAGTACGTGATTAATACGCCACGGTATTACGTTGTCATGTCAATATACAAGCTACCCAAAACTGTCAAATTTTCACAATCAGCTTTGAACCTTATGCTTTAGCGAAGTTGAAAATCTATTAAAGAAATTTGATTGACAGATTGTAGTAGCTTGATGTGCTGACGTTTGTATGCTATCATATCTATTCAATGAAAAACTCATGCTTGTATAAACACTTAAACAGTTCTTGAATGGAAGAGTCAAAAAGAAAAAAAAAGTGTTAGAAAAAGATTTAATCAATAAAAAAGTATCTTAAACAGCTATCCAAATCATCGTTGACACAAAAAACCTAGATCGCCATCTTGATTTATAGGTGTGAAAAATTAACAAAAATCGATTATTCGAGATCAAAAGATTATTCAATTTAAAACTCGATTATCATGGATTTATCATATAAATATCAATATTATGTTAAATAATTTCTTGATTTGATGCAAATCGGTTTTAAATTATGGGGGGTCTTCTTAATTGATTACAATTTTTGTGATTCCTATATTTTTTGTGGTGATTGTGATTAATTTCAAGTTTCCATATTGATTATACTCGTAGAGCGGAAACGTATCGAATTGATAATCTATATAGTTGTCAGTTAATATGATACTTTTTATACGGTGATCTTGTAATTAGATGAGCAACCAGATGTTTATCGTTCTATAGAGAGTTAATTAACACTATAGATAGGTGGGATAGGTACCTACCTATTATGGAGGAGTCAGTGACCGCTCTGTATTCTCGAGTCTACACAAAATTTGATGATCGCGTTACGGCTCCTTAAAACAGGCGCGACACGCGATAAAATCGCGTGCGACACATATGCACCACAAGTCGCGCAACGAGTGGTGCCTTTGTGTTGCACATGATTCGCGTCGCGCGTCGCGCCTGTTTGTAGGAGCCTTTAAAAATAATACATTTGGTATAAATACGCGCCACGAAAGATGAGATTTAACGAGCTTAGTAGTGGGGAGCTTGCGCAGGTAAGTCGTGTACGAAATAGTTACCCATAATGTGTATATCTATTCAGGGATTTATCGATGACATTTAGATTAAAATTCTTAACAATATTAAAATATTTATTACGAAATAATAAAGTTTAAGATAAAAGTCAAGTCTCATCTTTTGTGGCGCGTATTGTAGGTACAATCGCGCGATTGCTATTATTCTATATCTAACGAGTACCTATCTATATTTATACAGATAGGCAGTGGCTCCATGTAAAATACTGGTATTCTGCTGCATCCGGTTAGACTGGAAGCCGACCCCAACATAGTTGATTAAAGGCTAGGCGGAATGATTCGAACAATATACATAATTAAAAATCTTACAAGTGCCTACAACCCCATATTGCAGCTAAAGGCTCCTTCAAACAGGCGCGACACGCGATAAAATCGCGCGCGACACAAAGGCACCCCAAGTCGCGCAATGAGCGGTAACTTTGAGTCGCGCGCGATTATATCGCTTGTCGCGCCTGTTTGTAGGAGCCTTAAAATATAATCATTATCAGCGCGATCTATTGGACATTATAAATGTCAGTATTCATAAACATTCTGTCATTCAAGGAACAACACATTAATTTGCACTGTCACGGAGTAATTAACACAACAATTAGATGTTCAGCCGGTCGATTCTATAAAAATCTCTTTGTGAAAACTTAGGTGAAGTGAGTTTGTTTTTGCTAGGAATTGACACTATTGATAGCTCACTCCACGCTCACTTCACTTAAATTTTCACGGTGAGATTTTTACAGAATAGCACCACTGTTTATTTGTGGTTGTGCAACGTAGTGTAACCGGGCTGTTATCAGAAAAAAGCCGCAGAACAAAATAACAGTGGTGCCAATTCTGTTGTGCACAAACTAAACTACTTAAATTTAAGTTCAGTGCATCTTTTTCTTTCTTTGTCATTAAGAAAAGAACAGAAGATAAATTTTAGTTTAGTCCTGTCAAATTAATCAGCGCCTGACGTAAATTGACGTAATTTTTGTAGGCAAGTTTTTAATAACGTCTAAACTTGTATGGAATAGTGTCAGGCGCTGATTAATTTGACAGGACTAAACTAAAATTTATTTTCTGACCTTTTCACAGTGATGGGCGTAACTAGTTATTTATGTAATCTAATTAATAATTGAATTACATAATAATTTGATTAAAATGAAATTTAATTACATATTATTCAATTACATTGTAATTAGATTACTTTGGATGTGCTATGAAATTAATTACAATGTATTTAATTACGAAATAATGTAATTACAATGTAACCTAATTACATAGTATTTAATTATATTATAATCATAATTGCTTTGAATATGAAATGTCGCATGCTTGCATCGCACAGTTGCATCGGGAAGTAGTAAGAATAATGTGCGGGGGAGCGGGGGGGTTCTATATATTGTGCTCGTGCGTCGCCGCTCCTAGTCCGCTTCACCCGCCCCCTCCAGTTACTTCTAATTTTTTGTATTGTAAGCACGTAACATTTTCTTAAGATTACAAGTCGTATGTATTTTGGTGATTAATGTAAAAACTTTTGTGTTACGTACAATAAATGAAAGTGCAAGACTACTTTTAGAAGATGACAGTTTGGACGAATCTGTGTCTGCAGGTCAATCGACATTACCGTCACCAAGCAATATTTCTTCAGTGCAACCCACTATACTTGATTTTATTTTCATATTTGTCAAAACTGTATTAAATAGGGCATTTTTGTAAGAGGTGTCCCAAACTTATATAAATGTGTAATTACATTTTATCAGATTACTTATGTAATATATTATAATGTAATTAGATTAACTTGCAATTCAATTACTTTGTATTTAATTACAGTATGTACTCATTGCAATTAGTTACTTAAGTAATCTGTTACAAAGTATTTCAAAAGGATTGCCTAATTGCCGCTCGTAGTGAACAGACGTGTCGAACAATTATTGCAATAAACAAATAATCACTTGCGAAAGTATTGTGACCTAGTTTAACAAATAGCCTAGTACGCATTCTCGTACATTAGACTTGTGTGAGGTGATTTATTAGAAATGACTAGTGTTTAAAAGGAACGAAATTACCTATTTCGCGATGGAAGATAGTCCATTCAACCGGAGTAGTAAATGTGCTCGCTCCCCGCCTTCTACACCTGTGCCTGCAGCGGTTGCCGCTTCTTCCCCTAAAGTGCCCATCCAAAAAAACGATGCCCCTGATGTTGTCAGCACGTCAGAAATACAAACCTGGATGTCAGGTATCGAACAGTGCCTTAATGAGGTCTGCAATATAGCAGCGGACGGAAAGCTGAATGTGGAACAGAAAACCCGTATCAGCAGCCTATGCCGGAAAGTTGGTCACGGGACTTCACAGTTGGCCGTCATGTACCAGTCCGTCAAAGCTAAAGCTCTCCAAGCTCACAACACCATCAAGACTCTAGAAAGCCAACTTGATCTTTCGCAGCAGCTACAGAACCTTAAGCTCAGTATCGAAGATTCGACGAAACCTACCCAGGAGTCTTCTTTTGCTGATATGGTAAAGAAAGGTGCCAACAAATTTATCCAGCCGAGTCACGTCAGTTCTGTCGCCATCTATCCAAGTGACAACTTGAAGAGCAGCGACGAAACAAAGACTCTTGTCCAAAAAATTATCAGCCCTGAACAAATGAAGCTCCACGTGAGAGGCCTGCGTAAGACGAAGAACGGCGGTGTTATCATCAGCACCGAGACGAAGGACGATATCGAGAAGCTGAGACAATCGACGCAGCTAACCAAGTCGGGCCTAACAGTCGACGAGCCCTATAAAAGGAAGCCTAGGGTTGTGATTATAGGAGTGCCATCAACCATGCAGGAAAATGAGGTTTTTACCTGCTTATACAACCAAAATCTTGCCGAAAAACTTCAGGACTGCAGCCTTGAGTCGTTTTTGAGCTCTATTAAATTAAGCCATAAGTCAGGTAAGAGAGACACTGAGACCTGTAATTTTATCGTGGAAGTATCTGCAGTCATACGCAAAGCCCTAGTATCACAAGACCGAGTTTTTGTAAATTGGTCGTCATGCCCTGTGAGAGACTTTACTTTGGTCACACGTTGTTATAAGTGTCAACAGTATGGACATGCGGCCAAGTCATGTCGGCAGACAACATATACCTGTGGCCACTGTGGTGATCAAGGTCACTCGGTTAAAGAATGTCCAAAAAAGGCTGATGAACCAAAATGCGCTACCTGCCTGCATTTTAAAAAACCTTTCAAACATGTGACTGGTGCTGCGGACTGCCCGGCGAAAATAATGGCTGAAAAATGGTACATAAATTCCGTAGATTATGGTGGCGCCTAAGAGCGCCGTAAATAAGATATTTCTCGGACCTTAATCCCTTAACTTCCACTATGATTAATAATCTAATTTACGATCTAGATAATTTCTCTGTATCTGAGTCCAAAGTTTGTGAAGCAGAAAACTGCAAACAATATCTATCCGGCTACAAAACTCCACTAACCATACTAACACAAAATATTCGTAGTGTTTTTAAGAATTTTGATAATTTTAGTACGTTTCAACAGCGCCTAAACATAAATTGTGACGTTATTGTTTTAACCGAATGCTGGCTTGCCAAACATTATAACATACCACTAATCCCGGGATACAATATGTATAGAAGTACTGTGAATTACAACCAGAATGATGGGGTGATAGTTTATGCACGAAATGATCTGAATGTCTCTGTTGAGGAACCTGATATGCAAGACTGTAACAGATTGTTAGTTAAAATCGGATCAGATTTTGCGATATTAGCGTTGTACCGACCTCCGTCTTTTAAAAATACTAATGTTTTTACTGACTCTCTGAACGAGACCTTACAAGACCTGTCATCCATTAAAAACATGATTGTAATTGGAGATATTAATATCAATATTCTTCCAGGAAGTACTGATGCGCCTGCTCAAGACTACCTCAACCTATGCGCCTTTCATGGCCTGCTCCCAGCACACTGCTTTCCTACACACCACAGTGGCTCTTGTTTGGATCATATCATGCTTAAATCGAATTTCCCGTCACTTGCACTTGTTGTTAACTCAACAATAACCGATCATAATGCTGTCCTACTAACCCTAAATTGTAAATTACCTAACCAAAACACTCGCCAAAACTCGTCAACACTTAATATAAATAAACTTGAAGAAGATTTACGCGTCATCGATTTTGATCCAGTCTATAATTCCGCTGACCCGCAGTTTTGCATGTTGTATGTAATTGATAACTTACGTAATGCTATTCAGAAAAACACAGTCGTATCACAGTTAAGCAACAAAAATCACAATATAAAACCATGGATCACACCTGGTCTTATTCGCTGCATGAAACACAGAGATAAACTGCACATGAAAGCTAGATCTTACCCAGATAATACAGTATTGCAACTTTCATATAAAAGATATAGAAATTATTGTAACGATCTCCTTAAAAAAATTAAGCACAACTACGACAAAATGGCATTGGAAAAGGCTGGAACAAATAGTAAAAAGATCTGGAAATATATTAAAGACGTTACGTACATTTCAAAACAATATGAGTCATCTTCAGGTTTATTACAAGCTCACTCGTCGCCGTTGGAATCCGCTAACATAGCAAATAATTTCTTTGTAAATATTGGAAAGAGTCTGGCAGAAAAAAATCTGGGTCAATCCCAAAACCTAACGAGCACTAACTTTACATGCAGCACTGCTTTAACATCCTTCGCGCTGCTAGATACTGATGAGTCTGAGGTAGAAAGTATAATCATGACCTTGAAAGACGATTGTGCCGTTGGCTGGGACAACATTTCGAATAAAATTATTAAAAAATTCAAGAACATTTTGGTACCACCACTAACCTACATTTTCCGCATTTGTTTATCTTCAGGTCATTTTCCAGAGTGTCTCAAAAAAGCTGTAATTATCCCTGTCTATAAATCAGGTAGCAAAGATCAAGTCTCAAATTATAGACCTATTGCTTTACTGCCTTCCTTTTCAAAAATATTGGAGAAAATTATAAATAAAAGGTTATTGAAATATTTAGAAGATAAATCAATTTTGTCTGAACGGCAGTTTGGATTTAGGCCTAAAGTTTCAACTGCCGATGCGGTACATCATCTGACTAACTTTGTTGCAGAAGAACTTGACAAGGGTAACCACACAGTAGGAATCTTCCTGGACCTCGCTAAAGCTTTTGACACGGTTTCCATTCCAATACTATTGCGCAAGCTTGAGAGCATGGGTGTAAGAGGCACCCAGTTGACACTATTCCAAAATTATTTAGAAAATCGTTCCCAGTGCGTAAAAATTGGCAATGCTCTCAGCACTGTTCAAAAAACCACAATTTATGGTGTCCCCCAAGGAAGTATTTTAGGGCCTACTCTGTTTTTGATCTACATAAATGACCTTTGCAATCTAAAGCTAGAGCATGGCACTATCATTACTTACGCTGATGACACCGTTCTACTTTTTTCGGCTGACTCAGAGAATGAAGTCTACAAGCTTGCGCAACACGGTTTCAATATTGTAAATAAATGGCTTAAAAATAATTTACTAACTCTAAACGCAGAGAAGACAAATTTCATTAAGTTTTCGATGCGCAAGCAAATAACACATGTCCCCTCAGCATTACATGCCCATTGTTGCCCACTACCAACAGATAACCAATGCAAATGTCCTAATATAATAAAAACTCACAAAATAAAATACCTAGGCATAATAATAGATGAAAACCTTTCCTTCAAACACCATATAGACGCTCTAAATAATAGAATTCGTAAGCTCATATTCGTTTTCAAAAAGCTACGATTCATTGCAGATCCAAAATTAATTAGGCAAGTATATTTTGCTCTATGTCAGTCTATTTTAACTTATTGTATAACTTCATGGGGTGGGGCGAGTAAAACTTTGTTATTGACCATTGAAAGAGCTCAAAGAGCTATTCTCAAGGTGTCTACTTGCCGGCCTTTCCTGTTCCCTACTAACCTTCTGTATAAAGCTTGTGAGGTTCTAACAGTTCGACAGTTATTTATAATGAGCACTGTACTAAAACAACACGCAGCCCTTCCTTATAACACTGATATTACTAATAAGAGACGGAAAGATATAGTTTGCCCTCAAATAAGTACGAAACATGCTTTCACAGCCAAATTTTATATGTACCTCGGACCTCTACTCTATAACAGACTAAATAAAAAAGGTAATATCTACTCTTTAAATCACAATAACTGCAAGAAAATCCTTAAGGAAGCTTTACAAACAATGTCCTATGAAGATACAGAGAAGTTATTAATTGTGCTAAAGTAAAGATTGCTCATTGTTTATTTTTAATTAGTTAGCTAAGTTTTAAGTTAGTATAAGTACTATAATTTTATACACCTTTTACATAGATAAGATTAATATGCCAATAATGTGATTATTTTATAAATTAATGTTACCTCAAATCGCCTGAAACACAGGTTTTCCTAGTTCAGGCTCAAAATTATGTGTGAATTTAACATAGATTTAAGAAAACTGTATTTAACACTATACCTTATGTTTTTTGAATAAAGTTTATTATTATTATTATTAATTACTAATTACATTGTAACTGTAATTTGTAATTATTAATCTAAATACTTTTTGCCCATCACTGTTTTCATAATGAAATCAAAATCGGGCAAATTCTGCAGTTAGGTAAAAACAATTTTGAGAGGGAGGCCAAGAGAAGGATCCAGCTAGGCTGGGCAGCGTTTGGGAAACTACGTCGAGTCTTCTCGTCATCTATACCGCAGTGCTTGAAAACGAAAGTTTTTAATCAGTGCGTCCTACCCGTCATGACCTACGGGGCTGAAACGTGGACACTCACGATAAGGCTGGTCCACCAGTTCAAAGTCGCTCAGCGAGCTATGGAAAGAGCTATGCTCGGAGTCTCTCTGAAGGATAGGATCCGTAACGAATGCATCCGACAGAGAACGAAAGTTATCGACATAGCTCAAAGAATTAGCAAGCTGAAGTGGCAGTGGGCCGGCCATATCTCGCGAAGAACCGACAACCGCTGGGGTAAACGAGTTCTTGAGTGGAGACCGCGCCTCGGCAAACGTAGTGTAGGACGCCCTCCGGCCAGGTGGGATGACGATCTGCGAAAGACTGCAGGCAGATGCTGGATGCGTCAAGCTGAAGACAGGGCGCTATGGCGCTCATTAGGGGAGGCCTATGTCCAGCAGTGGACTGCTATAGGATGATGATGATGATGATGATGATGATGATGACCTTTTCTTAATGAAATAGAAAGATAAAGATGTACTGAACATAAATTTAGTTTAGTTTGTGAACAAGGGAATCGGCACCGGTACCTACCGTTTTATGAGACAAAAAAAATTATGATTATGTTATTATTAATACCCATCATACCATAATATCACGCCTGTATATCCCAAGGGATTAGATATAGGTGTACCTATAGTCCATGTTTCGCCAGTTATGTTTAAACCTCAGGGCCAGGACCAGGACCAGGGACCAGGGGACCAGGGGGGGGGGGGGTAATGAGGGCGAGCCTATTGTCATACTCATTAACCATGCACAAATGCTACTATAGGCTGAGATGTTGCCGGAGGTAGCAGCGCGGTGTGGGAGGGTGTGGTGACGTAATGCGAGAGCTCAGTGATTCGTCAACTTGTGACAACTATCACCCCTCTCGCACCGCGCAGCTACCTCAGGCAACGTCTCAGTTAAGCGGTCGGCCTATAGTGGCTGCTACGGAGAAATTTCAACTGGAAAAAACCAATAAGTAACACTGCCTGACCCGGGAATCGAACCCAGGGCCTCATGCTCAGCAATAGCGCTAATAATAGTATTGATGAAATTATTATTTTTAGTTTCATCTTAGCACCCAAGGGAAAAAACACAATGAAAATATTTAATTATTTACTTCTCCTTCAAGAATAAAAATAAACGTAAAGAAAATCCGGTAGCCGAACTGTCATCCATAACATTATCGACTGCCATCAAAACAAAATGATTTATTATAAGTTTTTTTTCAACTGCCTATAATATAATTAATGTTCGCGTAATCACAAAGTTAACTTCACCGTCTTAACACCTTTATTTCACACACCATTAAGTTCAAATTCGATTATCACTGACTCTTCTAAAAATTAGAAACAGCAGCGTGTTTGCGTTTAGAACCAGTAATAGTTAATTCAAATTGAATCTTAACTGTTAAGAATTAGATTGAAAATCAATTGGCGGTTAATTTCTAGGGTTGTCAAAAACGAGTTTGTGATCACTTAAGAGCCAAACCGCAGTCCGCAGAGCCTCAAGAGTTAAATGAACTTGCGGTATGACCTTTACATTTGTTTAATTTTAGAAGTACCTGCAATTTGTTTTTACTTTTTTATTGATGGTGTGCCAATAAGGACGGAGAGGTCGTAAGGAAATCATCGCGCCGCTTTTTTGCCCTCGTACCTACGGGCGATTTTTTAACGCGGCTATTTTTTATAGAGCACTGGATTTTTAACGAGCCGACAGCGGAGAGTTGAGATGCTTTCTGTTGGATTTTTAATGTTGACTCAATCTTTTTTCTCTTTCCTCACTCTCACAGTCCGAGGGTACGGCACGTAATCCGACACGACCGGAGAGGGATCAGGCGGAGGAGCAACGGATAAACGAGCTTTCCGAGCCACGGGGTATCACACCGCCAACATTGGGTTTTACTAAGAAATTCATGGAAAAACCCAATAACAGTTTTCCCGTCCTGGGAAACGAACCTAGGCCCCACGCTCGGCTCAGCTGTCCCGCTTGCAACTACGAGACCAACGGGGCAGTCGATGAGGAGGGAGGAAACGCATGGGACTAAAAGAGTGATATTTATGTGTAGAGATGCCACGTGCAGTTCTTACTGCACGGTGATCTATATTTTTTTTCTTTTTAGCTAGGTATTTTATTAGATAACGTCTTAATTATTAGGTTCTTTGTTACCTCCACGGACTAGCTGATTTACAGCCGCGGGGGTAATTACCCCCAGGTTCGGAACCACTGATCTAGACTTTAGGTAGCAAGCGGTACTTTTCATTAAACTTTGTTAACATTTTTTGCGCTATCCAGTTGGCAAAATAGTTTTATTAGTAGGTAACTGTATGTGTAGTAGGTACCCATAACTAATAACTACCGGAAAAGCTTGTTTATTTTATAATACGTTTATGGTCTCTTAAACAACGTTTACTGACTACAAATTGGCAACGAAATTGGTTTACGACTCGAAGGACCATAAAAATATACAAATAGAATCTAACTGTCTAACGTAATTACTAGAGATGGGCCGAGTACTCGGTTGATACTCGGTACTCGGCGTACTCGGCGGGTTTTTTGATACTCGTACTCGGCCGAATAACTCGGTTTGAATGCCGAGTATACTTGGTTTAAGAAAAGCAATATATTTAGGTACATATAATTAAAACAACAGTGTTAATCAAAAAGTATTTATTACTAATTTAGGAAATCTTTGACAATCTCAATTAATAAAATCAAAATAATGCTAATGAATGAGTAGTAATGAGACAAAATTAAGAGAACAGTAATAAATAATAATAAATATTTAAAATTTCGCGAACCTGTTTGTATTTGTTTACGCGCGCGAAATGGGAATTTGATTGAACCGAGTTACTCGGCCGAGTACTCGGTTGAAAAAAATTGAGCCGAGTAAAACTCGGTACTCGTTACTCGGCAAAAGTGTTACTCGGCGCATCTCTAGTAATTACCAATTTCCTTATGAAATTCCTGCGATTTTATGAGACTGGACTAATTAAAATTAAAACGGCAAAAAACTACTAGGAAAAAATACTTTTCGGTAATTAAGACTGACCAGTAGTATAATTATCAATTGGGTAGACAGACGCCAGCACATCAAGCTACCATAAACTGTCAAAATTTCCCAATCAACATTGATCCATAAGCTTTAGCGATAAAGTTGAAAGTCTATTAGAGAAATTTGACAGCTTGACGTGCTGGCGTCTGTACTTGGCCATATATGAATGAAATTTTGAAAATTGTTCGGCTTATGATTTAGTACCTATTTTTATAAGCAACTAAGCACCAACGAAAACAATACTCTTTTTTTTCTGCCTTAATAAATTATGGCTTCCAGCCAGGACACAGAACTTATAAACCCAGCGACTACACGCTAAGGGCACTTCTTGTGGGGTACGGGCTTTTGCTTAGGACGTTGCTGGGGGAGGGCAGCAAGGAAAAGGCTGGATCAGCAGTACGATTCTGTAACCATCTCACCGTGAAAACTTAGGTGAAGTGAGCGTGGAGTGAGCTGTCAATTCCTAGCAAAAACAAACTCATTTCACCTGAGTTTTCACGGTGAGAATTTTGCAGAATCGACCGGCTGATAGTAACACTACACCTCATTGGCCCTAAGCGTAGTAAAAAAAAACGTAATTACGTAGTTTCGGCTGATGATACAGGTGCTTTCTGCTCCATAAAATATATCACCTATTGACATAAGCTTACTTTGAAATACTAACGTAAGTTCGTTGACGGACTAAGAGCCAAAACTTAAAGAATAGAGCCAGCTTCGACCTTTTAATAAATTAACATTCTACAGAAATGTAACATACACACAATTTAAAAATAAATTAGAACAGCAAGAAAGAATCTTAAAAAACGATTACACAAAATGGATTCACGATTACCATAATGATAACGCTAATATATGCTAATGACATTATTATAACCTCTAATAGTACAATAAAATAATAATATTTGAAGAAAAAATCATCTTAATTTCTTTATTACAAAAGTACCGCGCGGTCACGGATTGAACCGGTTCTAAAATCGATTCATTCGAATACATTAGCATCGAATGATGAATCGATTTCTACGATCGAATCTTGTTGATGATTCTGTAGTTTATTTCTCACTGTGGATTTTATGGAGTCATGTTCTTGGATGATTAATTTAAGCTTTTAAGTGAATATTTTTTGAAGTTCTCTGCGTGAGAGATTGTTTGCAGAGGAAGGTGTCAAATTCTTATCTTGTAACAGTTAAATACTGCTTATGAGGGGTCAGGGTGCTTAGCACGCATAATTTAAGAAGTATAGAATCAAATGACATTGTTTTTGCCAAGTCGTCAAAACATGTGTGTGATGTTTGAGCGATATCAATAATGTGGACCAAACCTGTTTTGTTTTTAAAATTATTTAAACATTTATAATTATATGCTCTCGGACTCCTAGAACGAGCCACTCTGCAAGTTGTATAAAGGTCTATGACTTTTCAAAAGGTCGTGAATTAAAATTTGGAACAATGATGATACCAAAATGATGGCCAGTATGTCTGCTTTAAAACTGCATACAATTTTTTTCTTTGATTCAGCATTATTTTGATGTTTTAGGCCTTTATACGTTAGTTGAAAATGAACGGTGGCTCAATAGTGGCGGTAGCATTTGCACAAATGCGCAAAACACACGTGCAATTGATTGAACGTATTGGAACTTGATTGTTGTCAAAAAAACAGGAGTCAAGTCTTACTCCTCATTCAACTATAACACCTAAAAGTGGCCCAATCTTCGTTTGTATGCTAAAAACACTTCTTGTCCTTGACCCATGTTACTTGGGGTCGGCGCAACCGTGACGGTAGACAGGGAAGAATTGAAGAAGCGTTGTCTTCTTCCATTCTTCCCTGTCAACCGTCACGCCATCATTCTCTCCGTTTTCTTCCACATCATTCCTCACACAATATTTTCTATGGCATTCCTCTCCCGTTCCATCCATCAACATTTACACACAGTCCGTGCCACGTAAGAAAAGACTTGACACACCACGTGGTCTGACATGCGCAGAACACGATTTTAGGTATCTTTAGCGGTATGAGGTCTGAGTGCGGGACGGGACCGGACGTCATAGGAGCGGCGGAAAGAGGCGGGGGAGGCGGGGTCAAGTCTCTTCTTACGTGGCACGCACTGTACATCACTCCTTTAGTCCCATGGATTTCCTCCCTCTTCATCAACTGCCCCGTTGGTCTCGTGGTTGCAAGCGGGACAGCTGAGCGGGTAGTGTTATTGGGTTTTTCCATCAGGAATTTGTTAGTAAAGACTAATAAATTCCTGGTGGAAAAAGCCAATAATACGTTATGCCTAATGCCCAGAGTTTGGATGTTGACGGTATGATACCCCCGTATCTCGGGAAACACGTTTAGTCGTTGGTCCTCCCCCTGATCTCTCTCCGATCGTGTCGGATTACGTCCCGTCCCATCGGACTATGAGAATGAGAAAAGAGAGAGTGCATCCGTCTCTGCGCGCACACTTTTTTTTTTTTTTTTTCAGGATGGGATATCATCAAATGACTCCTCCCGCTCTGGGTGGAGCGGAAGGGAGTGTCAGACTCTTACTGACTAAAACCCACCCGTGTTCCTTCCTTCGCCCTTTATGTTCCGGGCCAGCGGTAACCCTTTCGGACAATCCCGCTGACCGCGCGCACACTCTTGTGCACCATAATAATTATCTCCCACACTGAAGGCTAGTTTCCGTTGAAGCCGAAATGCGGTCTGGAGGACTATTAATTATCACATGGCCATACCAAGCCAAACGACTTCCTTTCAATTTTTCTGTTACTAAAATTCAAATAATCAATGAACTCTTAACAAATGACGGTGTTACTCCAAAAAGGCTACTTTACATTAAGAGATAGATAACAACAAATTAAATAAAACGCAGTACATTAAGCTTTTATGTAAAACATGGCCGTTTTAGAGCTAAGCCGGTTCTAATGGCACTGTTTGGACATATTGATAAATGTTTTCCTATACTAATGATTTAGGACTTAATCTAATTACAACTAACGATTGGTTTTAGTTGGAGGGGTCCGTAGCAAAATAATAACAGCCGCACAGGTCAAACGATCAGGTTAAGCTACGCTTGCCGCGGTTGTCTGTGGATGGGTGACCACCTATACATACCAAGACCACTCCGTGCCTCGGAAAGCACGTTAAGCCGTTGGTCCCGGCTGTCATTCGTGGATCTTTGACAGTCGTTACGGGTAGTCAGAAACCCGAAAGTCTGACAACCAGTCTTACTAAGGGGTATCGTATTACCCAGTAACTTTTGGGTTGTGGAGGTCAGATAGGCAGTCGCTCCATGTAAAATACTGGTATTCAGCTGCATCCGGTTTGACTGGAAGCGGACCCCAACATAGTTGGGAAAAGGCTAGGCAGATGATGATTGGTTTTAGTTCTGCATTCAGGAGAAAATCAAATTACTTATCTACATCATGTGCGAGTTTAGGCTCCTACAAACAGGCACGACACGCGATATAATCACGCGCGACACCGCTCGTTGCGCGACTTGCGGTGCCTTTGTGTGGCGTGCGATTTTATCGCGTGTCGCGCCTGTTTGAAGGAGCCTTTTCACGTTTTCAAATCTTATGAGGCCTTTCATGTCGCGTAGCTATTGATGTATTTTAAATTGAGATACTAAATTTTATTGGCATAATAACCATGTCGTTATCTACAGTTATCATTATGAAGCCTTTGAATCCATCCGAAATTAGGTAAAAACCTGTATGTCAGGACCCAGAGCCTTATCCCAATTTATAACCGACTTTAAAACAAGGAGGACTTTTGGAAGTCGGTTGTATTTTTTAAAAATGGTTTTCTTCAAAACTTCGTCATTTATGAACCGATTTTAATTATTATTTTCTTGTTTGAAAGGGTTTTAGTCCTAAGCTGCACCCTAATTGCGTAAAACACTACCTATTAATCAAATCACTGCCGGTAAATTTGTTTAAAAAAATCTAAGCACTGCCGGTATATTTGTTTAAAAAAATCTAAGCACTGCCGGTAAATTTGTTTAAAAAAATCTAAGCACTGCCGGTAAATTTGTTTTAAAAAATCTTATCACTGCCGGGTTTTGTTTAATAAAATCTCTAGCTTCTGACGGTTCATAAGTGCCCATGTTGGTTTATGTGAAATAAAATATTTTGATTTAATGACCAGGGGACCTAAAAAGGCCACTTTGGCAGAATCATAAAAGGATATCATTATGAATCATAATATGGCGAAGACAGTCCGTGTTTTTCCTTTTTTCGCTGCACTACGTAGGTATAATCAAATTGATTGGGATTGGATTTGGATTGGATTGATTGGTATTTATTATTTTTATTTATTTAGCACAGACAAAAAAAAATAACTGAAAAATCCTTCACCAATGGAATTTGATACGATTAACTTAACAGTTAACTGTCCATTATGATTCATAATGTTATCCTTTTATGATTCTGTCAAAGTGGCCTTTTTAGGCCCCCTGGACTCGAGCCTGGAAAGTTATGGCCTGTGCCCCCCAGTGAGTCATTTTAGCCTTAGAAAAAAACTTATATTTAGGTATCGATGCAAAGACTATTTGATTGAATGGTTTCTTTAAAAATGATACGCTCGTTTATTATAATTATGTTACAGTTAATGAAATGCAAAACATATTTTTCTAAAAACAACTTTAATCCAATACCATCGCAATCAAGAAAATAAATATTTATTCATGAGTTTTTTCTTTTACGATATTTTTAATATTTGGGAGAGGTCTTCATTAGCTATGGTCAGCATGTCAAAAGAAACATATTATGTATTACCAAAAACGCGAATACAAATCAGCATCAAATTCCTAATGAGCAATGAAAAATATAACTAAGTATTAGATTTAAATAGACAAATAAACATAACAAATGTTTCTTCACTTAGAACAGGTTCGCAGCTTCGCACGGGCGCGTTTTTCCGCGGCGATTTCTTTTTTGCTCACTGGATTTTCAAAGCATTGCTCTGAGGCCGAGAGTCGAAAATCCTACAGTGTGTTTTTTTGGTCGCGCTCGGATCCGCTCTGTTGAGTGTTGCCAGTGACAGATAGTCAAATATAACATGAGAGAGCTCAAAAAGTAACATTTTCACGAGAAAAGTAACATTACCTTATTTTTTGTGGAAAACGACACTAATAATAACATGGCACTTTATTACATAAAAAAAAGCTGTCCCCTTAAGTAGTAGGCTTCGAAAGAATCGTAATAACAAACTGAACTGAACCAACACGGCATGGATGCCACTACTAGGCCGTCGTTCACTCGCCTAAGTAACTAAGTAAGCGGGATGGGTCATTTAGAAATTCACGCGAGTGAGTGAATATGCGATACGACAAACGAAGTGAAAGATTTTCGCGCTGTCGTTGCGTCAGAATTTGGTCACAAAATCAAGACAATCAAGTGCGCCAACATGACGAACGAAACCTATCTTGTATGCGTTCCGTTTCATGTTTATTTTTTGTTTGCTGAGAAATATTTTTTATTAAGTCTTAAAAGTAACATAAAAGTAACATTTTGAGGCGTGTAACATGGAGGTATGGGTCAAAAGTAACGTAAAATGTTACAAAAGTAACATTCTGGCACCGCTGTCTGTTGGATTTTCAATGCTAGACTCAACATCAAAAGTTGAAAATCCCGTGGACGACAAAATCCCGCGCGATATTTCTACGTCTGTGCGAACGTGTCTAATCTACATACAAATTTAAACCAAAACTAATAGAGTTCTTTTCAATAAAAATGCCAATAAATTATAACATTAAGCAAACTAATTTTGAGAGCCATGATACATTAAAAGTTGAGGATTTATAGGAAAAGGGTATTGATTTGCATTTGACATAATTTATGAAGGATATAATTTATGTTCAGCTATAATGTTTTTTTTTTATGAGACTTTGATCGTCCGTGTGGCGACAATTTTGCAGGTTTTAGACGAAAGAATTTTGTGGACGTTCCTTGTTTCATATTGGTAAATTATGTCGAAATGACATGCAGTAGGTACTAATTTTGTAGGTCTGAAAGTCCGGACATTGCTGGTAACTACGTAACACACTAACAATTGCTAAGCCATTCATTTTGACTATAAGACAACATTTATTGCATTATATGCAATGTCGAGCAGACGGATCTTTCGAACATAAGAATCGATGAATTACGAATTTCTTTCAAAATCCGTCGAAAGTGTTTAACGCAATTGGGATACTAGCTCCATGAATAAAGGTTATTTCTATACCCAGAGGAAAGAGGAAAGAAGACGCCAGCAGACGCCAGCACATCAAGCTACCCGACCGAAACTGTCAAATTTTCCCAATCAACTTTGAACCATAAACTTTAGCAATAAACTTGAAATCTATAAAAGAAATTTGACAGAATGTAGTAGCTTGATGTGCTGGCGTCTGATCTACACATGAATTGAAAAAGTTACATTGGTACTTGCCCAGATTTGAAACCACAACCTCGTGGATAAAAGGCCTTAAACCACTATGTCATCACGACAGCGTGACGTTACACAATTTCACGCTTTAGTTTACGATGAAGATTATCTTGCCTATAAATAGAGACGTACATCTATATCCTCGTGCTGTTTCACTTAGCGAATATCTTTATACTAATGATTATGTACATATTTTTTGATTTTCAAGTGTTACATACGGTATTAGAACTAGATATTTTTTCAGCCGCATTGGTCTAGCGATTGCAGGCGCCACTGCTGAGCTGGTCCTTTTTTTTTCAGGATAGGAAGTTTTCAAATGAACCCTCCCGCTCTGGGTGGAGCGGAAGGGAGTGTTAGACTCTTACTGACTAAAACCCACCCGTGTTCCTTCCTTAGCCCTTTATGTTCCGGGCCAGCGGTAACCCTTTCGGACAATTCCGCTGAACGCTGAGCTGGTTCTGGTATCGATTTCCACGACTACGGGCAAAGTGTTATTTTTTTTTTATTATTGCGAATGGGTCCGCTCTTGACCTCGATCACGCCTAATGGAAAGCGATGGATGAGGTCTATGATGGAACGAGCGTGCCCAGAAGATGCCTAAGGCACTGGAACTCCCACGCATCGACGAAACACAGCAGGCTGCTTGACGCCGGACTCCGGTGGGAGCGTGGTCGCAAAAAAGGCGGGCGTTAGCCCTACCACCGCAAGGGAAGAATTGGCCAGTCAAATAAGGTGTTGGGTGTGACTGTCCAGGATGCGCCGAGCGCTCGGTTCACTTGAGTAACTGGCGGAACAAACTGCGCTACACGAGGAGGCTTCTTCATGTATCCCAAAAATTATTTGTATTTCTATCTGGAATTTCTCAGTAGCAGCGAAGAGTCTGGACTTGTTTTTGTTTGATTACATGGGACTTAAACATAGCTGGCGAAATTTCAGTGTACGTACAGACGCCAGCACATCAAGCTACTACAATCTGTCAAATTTCTTTGATAGATTTTCAACTTTATCGCCAAAGCATAAGGTTCAAAGTTGATTGGGAAAATTTGACAGTAATAGGTTACACCTCTGCCTAACCCTCAGGGAGTATTTTTCAAAAAAAAAAATGACTGAGTAAAAGCTGGGCCAAACTTACGACCCAATGGGTCCTCTTAATGGCAAGTGACATCGTGGCCGGCACAGACTGAGATGGCGGAATGAGCTGGACTCCTTCAACAAGAACTGCTCCTTAGCAGCTTTGAACAGAGAGAAGTGGAAAGAGAGTAGGAAGGCCTTTGTCTTGAAGAGGGACATCGCAGGCTAATAATAATAAAATAAGGCTCAAATCACACCGAGATAACTTTATCAGCATTACTATAATACATAGTATCGCTCGAGAAACTTGAGTCGTCGGAGTGCACGCGGCGCCGTGGGCGGCTGCGCGAGCTTTTCAAGTTTCTCAAGCGATACTATGTATTATAGTAATGCAGATAAAGTTTAAAATTATATGACACTGAAACTGCTCGCCGCTTCGCTGCCATCTCGGTGTGATTTGAGCCTAAGTGAGATGGTTAAGTAAAGTAGGTAAAAACCACGGTAAAAACATTAAGTTATTTCGACAAGCCGTAATTTATGCCAATGGCTCTAAAGTAAATAACACTTTTTTTAAATGAAAACTTCTTTAGACGCGTTGGGAATTATTTTAGATGGGAAAAAACCATTTGAACTCGCGCCACTGTTACTGTAAGCGACACCCCGCGTGTTTTGTTTATAAGACGATTAAAAAACACCCGCTTCGGATGTGTTCGGCTGTCCTCGGGATGTACTCGGTTTTAATGTATAGTGATTGATGGCAAAGTATTCCGTTTGTGTTTTGTTTTCACTTATCTCGGCACTCCCGGAGTGCCACTGTTTTTTTTTTTAATAATAATTTTCGTCAGTCACTTTTAATCGCCTATTTCTTTTCATTCACTAAGGCATCTGTCCCACACCGACATGGAAGCGACTCTATATCAACGATTTTCTCGCTCAAGCAACGATTGTAGGAGCAAAAGATTGTAGGTCCCATGTAAGTCTTCTTAACGTATCGGTGGCAAAAAGTTCAAATATCTTTGGCCCAAAATTCAGCAGCGCGAACTCCGCTCACTGACGCAGTCATAAGATCAGTTAATAAAAGACGCCAGCACATCCAGCTACTACAATCTGTCAAATTTCTTTAATAGATATTCAACTTTATCGCTAAAGCATAAGGTTTAAAGTTGATTGGGAAAATTTGACAGTTTCGGGTAGCTTGATGTGCTAGCGTCTGTACATTAATTAATACTTGATCGCTGACTGTTGACATCGCCGCGCCGGCGAGTACTCGTTTGTCGTAACGACAAGAGCTATCAAAATGAGTACTCGGTCAGAGATGCTCGCTTGGCGGGCAGAACACTGGCTGAGAGACTAATAATGCGGGTTGCAGACCAAGAGCTAAGCTGTTAGTCTAGCTTAGCTCTCATAGCTGAGGTAATTTTTCATACTTCTGTCCATACTTTGCGGTCAGTACTCAAGTATGAAAAACTACATCAGCTATGCCAGCTAAGCTAGACTAACTTAGCTTAGCTCTTGGTCTGCAACCCGCATCAAGGCTCCTTCAAACAGGCGCTACACGCGATAAAATCGCGCGCGACACAGAGGCATCTCAAGTCGCGCAACGAACGGTGCCTTTGTGTCGCGAGCGATTATATCGCGTGTCACGCTTGTTTGTAGGAGCCTTCACGCTTGGTACTCGTACATACGCCAGCGACTAATCGCTCACTCGCTGCTCTTTGCTCGCCAACTCGTTTTTAGTCGCTAGCTCTACTCGCTTCTCGTTTATCGCCGGCGGTTGGACCACAGCGTTGTCGCCACTAAAAATTAGGCAAATTAAATTAATGTTATACGTTTTATAGTAAAAATACAACAAAATGACAAGAACGTTACACAATTATAGTAAATTTTGAATATTGTTTATGGTACATAAATTATGCATGTATTTGCTAATGTTACTATAATTTATAGATGTATTCAAAATTTCGTCGTAATTAAGTAAGATTTTTGTGTTTTATTGGCTAAGAATTAAACAGTGATTTATGACAATTTTTATTGTTTTCATTAACTGTTTATAGGGGAAGAAAAATTTAATTAAACACAATTCTAGATCCGAAACTATTAAAAAGCCACAGTAAAAATGTTTTCGGATATCTTTATCAGCCTCAGTATCTATCGATAAAAAACTAACATAATATCGTTTAAGTATATCGTGAAGCCCCACCCACTCTCATAAAGATCGGAGACGCTACACTCGAAGTCGTGGACGAGTATGTTTACCTAGGACAAACTGTCCAGTTAGGTAGGTCTAACTTCGAGAAAGAGGTCAATCGTCGAATCCGACTCGGCTGGGCAGCGTTAGGGAAGCTACGCAATATCTTCGATCGTCCACGGCTTACCGCAGTGTCTCAAGATGAAAGTCTTCATCTAACAAACGATCATTGAAAAGGCGAATTCACAAGTTGACGGTTTCAGCGCAAAATAGTACCTAACCGGTTTTAAACGCCTTCGTCTACGAAAATGATTGAATCAAGATCTTATAGTACGGGATGTAGATACTGCTCGATTTTTGTGATCAATTTTATACTGAATAAATTTCATTTCCATTAGATGTTAAATATTCGCTATTCATTCAAATGAGAGTCAGTCGCCTCACGTAAGGAGGGATACCAAAGTTACAGCATGTCGAAGTAGTAAAAAGAAAACTTAAAAAAAAAGTCACAGCATACCGCGCCAATATTTGGGATCATCTTCAACCCAGAAAATAATCTCAGGTGCATGGAAGTGAGGGGATTATAGGTAGATATGTCAGTCAAGTAAATGCTGATAAACATACAAATCACCATTGACCCGCGCTATTCGGGTTATTATTAACGATCTTCACGTGAAGATCGATGTATTTACATGCCATTTGAGTGAACTCGCAAAAATATTGCTGTTCTTTTTATGTTATAATGTAGATCAGAGTAGGCTATATGTTGTTGTTTTTATTTTATTTAGGGAATTTAGTGCACAATATTATTTTTAGATGCTAATACTTGTACTACTAGTTTTTACGTTATTCATAGTTTTAAATTGTAAGTAAAGTTAATTTTAAGACCACGCTATCGCATTAGATATACACCTGTAATGATAGTGGTAGGGAGATTTTAATAAATAAATAAATACAAATATATTTATTTCAACTTATACATTTTGTCATACATAAATTGAGGCAGCCCCAGTAAGATATAAAAGTACTACATGATTATGAACCTCTCGTTATCAAATGACCGCAAAAATGACCATCTATCACCAATTTAACACAAATGTGCGAATGATGGTCAAATTGTACGAAAACCAACAACAGGTGAACAGTTCGGGAAAATAATTGATGTGTTTCAATTTTCTAGTAGTGCGGTATTAATGGGAGTCATTTGTCAACGTTTTTTGCGTGCTTGCTTTCTAGCAAGATTTAAATTAAAATAAAAGGCATTTTTTGTTAGCTAATAGTAAAAAGTGGTATAAATATTAATGAGAGATTTGTGATAGATCGACTATGATGATTCTTTAATAAAATGAGATAGTGTAACCATCTAATAGGAAATACACCCTAGATCAATCAATGAGAAGGTTTTAAGCACCTTTCGTGTCACAATCTTACATTATTAATGAATTACAAAGAATTGCTCTTAACTCCTAAACTAGGCCTTTTTTTTTTCAGAATGGGCAAACATCAAATGACCCCTCCCGCTGTGGGTGGAGCGGAAGGGAGTGTCAGACTCTTACTGACTAACTTAAAACCCACCAGTGTTCCTTCCTTAGCCCTTTATGTTCCGGGCCAGCGGTAACCCTTTCGGACAATCCCGCTGACTAAACTAGGCCTAGGCTGGTATTTTGAGGGTCAGCGTTCAGTCATGGGATCTGTTAAGACAAGACAGCACTTTTATAAAGGAGTGTCGCCACATTATCGACAAGCTATTTATAAAGGCATTATGACGGTAGGTGATATGTTGAGTTGTACAGACGCCAGCACATCAAGCTACTACAATCTATCAAATTTCTTTAATAGATTTTCAACTTTATCGCTAAAGAATAAGCTTCAACGTTGATTGGGAAAATTTGACAGTTTCGGGAAGCTTGATGTGCAATAAATGTGTGTAAATAATATAATATGTCTGTACAATAAGAACATGCAATAACTATGCAATGCAACAATCATGTTAAAAGAATGGAAGCATATTGGTCTTATGTGCATCAATAGGTAACAGTAAAGTAAGTTGTACCATACTTAAATAATAAATCATGTCATAGTCTACCAAAGTGGCAAATTTCATCCAAATCCGTTTAGCCGTTTTAGCGCTAAAGCGTAACAAACAAACATACAAAAAATAAATATCTTTATAATTATAATATTATTTTTTTATTAAAGTTATTAAAACTCTACATTATGTCCATGTCCTTTATAATGCGCACAGCAAAAGAATGGAGTCTCTACCTGCGTATGTGTTTCCGAGTGCATACAACCCGAATCTCTTCAAAGTAAGAGTGAACAGGCTTCTTCTGGGTAAGCTCACTCCATCGTAGACTTTATCTGTGTCATCTCTGACCTAGATTAGAGTCAAGAACAAACCCATTACAAATAAAAAAATTATGGCTTTATTTCTTGAAATGAAATAAAGCCTATAAAATATTTATATTTCCATAGGAAATATAAATATTCCCATCCCTTTGGCATCAAACGTCCCAAGGCCTTTCCAGCGTAGGAGAGTTGTTTCAATTTCCTCACAATGAAATCTCCCACATTTTCCGCCTATTTTTACCCATTAATAACTTGTCCTCTCCAAGACAGAATGCGGCTGAAGAAGCTGCCAACTCGGTGTAACGTCTCATTTTCTATATTACGTGACATGTTGTAGTAGGTAATGCATTTTATATGTAACTGATATTGACACATTGTATCTGTGCCAAGTTTCTGTTGATATTGGTGAAGGCCAAGAATAGCGTCTATGAGAGCTCAATCATAACTTGCCACAATGAGGGTTTTCGTGAAAATTTACGACACCAGTTGGCACCACTGTGACAAGAGGTCTTCCAATATAAAATATATGATGACGTTCATCATTCAATTCATTCATTCGTTCATCATTCAGTCATGACTAAAGAAAATATAGGCTCTTTGACAGATGCCTGGACCTGACGGGTCAGTGCTGCCACCTAGCGAACGTCATTTCAGAAAACCCTCATTGTCAAGTTGATCTTGACAGCAACAATAATTGATATTTTCCCTTCACATGACGATATTTTTTCAGATCTTTTTTGCGTTGGGAAATCCGCATGGATACCGTTTTGCGTTGGGAAATCCGCATGGATACGTTTTTTCTGTAGGACTATTATTTTTTAATTATCGTATTACATTTTTCTCTCTAGAAGTTTACACATTATTTGAATATTGACGTAGTAACCTTATGTTTTTCTTTTGACTTTTATATTTTTAAATATATTTTTTTTAAATCAATTAATAATATATGCGTTTGATTAATGTAATTATGTTATCAATTTTAGTATATGACATCCATTATCATTTTATTAATATCATCATATTTTTACGCCTCCTGGTATAACATAGCGCGTTTGTAATTTTTTTCTTATAACTACTATTAATTTTACCTATGTTAACAAATGATTAAATGACTTTATGGCTTTGCCTTCCTTTTGGGAAGAACGGAGGGTTTTTTTTTTCAGGACGGGAAATCATCAAATGACCCCTCCTGCTCTGGGTGGAGCGGAAGGGAGTGTCAGACTCTTACTGACTAAAACCCACCCGTGTTCCTTCCTTAGCCCTTTATGTTCCGGGCCAGCGGTAACCCTTTCGGACAATCCCGCTGAAAGAACGGAGGGTTATGTCGAACTCCAGTGCGGGTTTGTTAGCTGTAACATGTAGGGTATGATTTAAGAATAGTAGCTATGTATGTAAATGTTATGTTCGCCCCAGTGACCTCAGGGAAGACGGCACACGACGACACAGTGGTTGACTATGACACAGTGATCATGTGCTGCCTTGCACTCTTGCACAGTTTTGGGGACCGGAGACCCCGAGACCAGTTAGGTTTTGGGGTCTTTAGAGTCTCGTCAGGGATGTGCCCTAACAGGCGTTGCACAGAGGGGTTTCGAATCGGTTGAGAAGTAAGGGTGCCCCCTTCCTCGTGCAGATAGTGACCACCGGGTGGTTTTACTGAGGTAAAAATCCCGCACTCTCCGGTTTTATTCATTCAGATGTATCTGATCCGTATGGAGAGTAAACTGGTAATGTGAACAATTAGTCCCAAAGACCAGGCGCCTTTTAAATGATTCCCCACGAAATCCAAAAAAAGAAATGGTAAGTAGCGAAATGTTTCTCTCTAATATTTAACAAAATGGTCTAACCTATACAAAATGAAGTTATATAAAGTTAAATAGAAAATTAACATTAGCTATACCTTCCACTAATGGTAGGTACTTCAATTATACTTTCTCCCATGTTAACACAACTGTCATATTTTTATAAGACATCAATAGGTTATAATTAAGCGCTATTCAGTGCGCATACGCAGCGCTGACTCTGCAAATATACGAGTAATTACACCGCAAGCATTCATTCACGTTCTATTGTATCTTTTAATTTCTTTTCATAAAGATAACTATCTTTTGTTCTGGTAGAATGTATCTTTATGTTTATGTCGTCATTAAGTGTTGTATTATATGATCAATTAAGTGGGATATTGATTTTATCGAGTGTTTTGCAAAAAGTGATACTTTGACCTTATTGGTCGTTACTCTCTATTTAATTTTTAAACGGCTTCAAAAAAAGAAGGAGGTTCTTAATTCGGTTGATTTTTTTTTTTATTACGTTACGTGTACAATGTAACATTACGCTTGGTTTGGCAGAGGGTACTTAGACATAGTATACCTACCCACATTTTGCCAGTAGTCCCATATAGTAGGGATTGAGCCTACGGATCAACCGGGCATACATCCAGACTCCGGAATTTAAAATAGTAGTTCAAAATGTTCAAATGACTGAAGTTTTAAAAGGGCTGAGGGCTTAGCTGGTCCCCCTTCTCTTTATAGGGTATACTCGTGTTGAATATCATGAACTGAACCATCAAAACCATGATCAAGACTCGGGTTTCAAAGATAATTATGCTTTCTAGATGCAGGCGCTCCTTTTATTTTTACCCAACTGCGCCAGAAGGAGGGTTATGTTTTTTTTTAATGCAAGGTTTATTCTAAGTAAGTAGAAGCTAGTTAGGCTATCGTCATATTTTATTTTAGAGATAAAATTGTTATTATATCAATAGAAGAAGATATTTTGGAGACATATCTACAAGTAGGTACCTAGAAAGCACGTTAAGCCGTTGGTCCCGGCTGTTATTCGTGGATCTTTGACAGTCGTTACGGGTCGTCAGAAGCCCGAAAGTCTGACAACCAGTCTTACCAAGGGGTTTCGTATTAACCAGTAACTGGGTTGTGGAGGTCAGTCGCTCTATGTAAAATACTGTTACTCAGCTGCATCCGGTTAGACTGGAAGCCGACCCCAACATAGTTGGGAAAAGACTGGGCAGATGATGACCTAGTTAAAATGGTACGAATTACGATACACGTTTTACTAAATGTGTATCGTAATTCGTACCACTTTAGTTTTATGACATCTACTGATGACAAAATTAAAGAGCGAGACCAAAAACCCACACATTATCGTCTCCACCAATCTGCCTATACTGTTCCCACTGCTGGGACACAAGCCTCCTCTCTGTGAGAGGGAGTGGGCCATAATCCACCACGCGGGCCCAGCGCTGGTTGGTGGATATCACGTCTTCGATTTTTTTTCTTCTAGGACATGCCGGTTTCCTCACGATGTTTTCCTTCACCGTTTTAAGAGCGGTGGTGATGAAATCAAATATGTACATAAAATAAAGTACCTGCCGGGAAACCCAGACAAGCACTTTACACTTTTAAAAACACCCAGAACCAACGTTCTGGGTGTTTCTTCAATAGTAAGTAAACAATAACAAAAGCGTAAATCCGCAGCCATGACAGTTTCTCAGATATTATGTTCAACAAACATTGACAATCTCTTATCAGGACAAACAGTATCTGACAAAGGAACTCCATTGCGAATACTTTCGGTATTAAATCATACCTTTTCTTTGTACAGCCGCATTCTTGTATGTAGGTCGGTCAAACGGTGCTAATAACGTTACTCTCCTTTTTGTGGTTGCAGTCGAGTAAATAGGAATGCTTGTAAAGAACCTTTAGTGGTGTTTTCAGACATTTGAAATTATGCGCTAGTTATGCGTTATGATTTTTTTGTTTGTTTGTTTGAATGCGTTTATCTCTGAAACTACCGGAACCTACCACTACTAATGGATATCAAAAATATTTCTTCATATGATCGCCCAAGGAAGGCTACCTAATGTCACTCTAGGACTGCTACATAACATCACGCTGAACAAAAACAAAAAATGTCAGAAATAACGTGAAGCAAAATTAAGCCAACAAGATGCCCTATTCCTACAGCTCATGTCCTACGTATACCTTATTCACCCCATCCATTCGTTTCGTTTCGTTTTTTTTCACATTCACACACAGTCGCGTCTCGTGTCGCGCCTGGTTGAGTTGACGTAATCACTAAAGTTAGGACACTAGAACTGTGATTGGGCTATACACATTTCTAGAATGTTTTATCAAAGATATTGTAAGAATATCTCAGATCTAAACTCATCTAAAGGCATAATATCCATCAGATTAGATAAAAGTGCTTCAACTTGTCTCGTATTACCACGAACTATTTATGAGTAACTGAACGATGCTGTTTTCAAAATAATAACTACACACTAATTGCATAACACAATATAAATCACAGCGTGAATCATTTTGAAGGATATTGCGAATCCATTGCTTCATATGTTCGAAAAAATTGTCGGCTCAACAACGTAAATACCGCAATGAATGTTGTTGAACCGTCAAAATAAAAGTCATTCCTACAATGCGTGCCACGAAAGATGAGACTTGACACACCACGTGGTTTGACATGCGCAGTACACGATTTTAGGTATCTTTAGCGGTATGAGGTCTGAGTGCGGGACGGGACCGGACGTCATAGGGGCGGCGGAAAGAGGCGGGGGAGGCGGGGTCAAGTCTCTTCTTTCGTGGCACGCATTGTACTTTTGGTGTGTTACGCAATTACCCCGCTGGTCAGCAAGGTGGAAGCGAGGCTGACTTCCACTGTAAGTATGTTTTGAGTGTCGTAACCCCATTGCTTCTACAATATAATGTCAGATGAAAATTCCGAATCAAAATCTATACAAATAAATAAAATAGAATTATCTGTTTGTAACGTCAAAAAATAAAAGTTTTTACCAAATGTATATGAAAGTGAAGTGTATACGGTACTGAAAACAATTTTTAAAAATATTGTCAGTCGGTCGTCGGTCTGTCTGTTTGTTCTGGCTAATCTCCGAAACGGCTGGACCGATTTTGACGGGACTTTCACTGGCAGATGACTCGTAGCTGGTGTTGTAAGGAGTAAATTAGACATTTATTTCGGAAAAAGAATTAGGGTTCCCTCCCAAAAAAACCCACGAAATCCCACGCGAACGAAAGTCACACAGCTATTTATACATAAGATTAAGAATTAATAAAATTTATAGAGGATCATCTCAAGCACATTTTTTTTCACATGAGACGATGACCTTACTACTTACAATTCTTAGTAACTATAGAAGCCGATGATTCAAAGTACACATATCAATAGCTATTAACATACTCGTAGTAGGTAAATTACATTGCCATCTTAAAAGTCAACCATTGATGTTACTTTAAACTTAAACACGTTTACCTAAAAGTAACAAAAAATAACTGAGACATTATGATCTATTTACCTTACGCCTGTCTAAAAGATTATTGGTCAAACAAGTCAGGTTAAGTATCCAGTTATCGGCTCATTATTAAAAGAAGACAATTAAAATCGAAAATTGAGTGTTTTCGGAACTTAAAACTTATCGATTGGCGATATTGAAGGTTTTTGTTTCCTTTTGAAATATTATTTTATATGGAAACTTGATTTAAGAAATATTTTAATTAATGAGTTGAAAATAATCGTAAATCTCAAATAAGAACAGAATCGTTTATTAATAATAATTTTAATTTTACTGTCTGACTGAGATCAGACAGTAAACGTTCTTAAAATTGAGATAATTGCCCCTCTGAGCTTAAAACTTTTAGTGATTATTAGAAATTGAAAACCTTAGGTAGACAATAGGTAATACGGGCTGGTGTCCGCAACTCCACGTCAAATTGACGCAAATAATGTGGTACTGAAAAAATATTCGATCCTCTACAATTTATCATTTCATCTATTATAATTATAAATTATGAATTAATGTCGCTTTTCGTGTCCTGTGTGTCCGCTTTGTTCTTCTACACTAAGCAACGAATTTTGATGCGGTTTTCACCATCATTTAGGGAATTTAATCGATCAAAAATACCTCAAAAATCCCTAAATTTTTGACAAGCTTTTGACATCGATTGTCGCTAAGATGAGATTGCGACTGGATTTTGAATGTTTTTAGTTACGGGAATTGGCCTTCAGTTGGCCGACAACTGGGGGTCTACTCCCTAAGTCCGTCAACGAAGCAACGAGCCCGTCGGGCGGTAGTCCGATACGTCGGAATAAACCCTACTCCCTAACGATTTCGGGTTCATCAGTTTGTAACGGAATCATAGACAATATTCACGAACCAAAGACGCATGGCGATAGAGTTGCGCTATTTTACCGGTTGATTACCGGTTTCCTTATTTTGTAGATTTCTAGCATATTAAACAAAATTTAATACTTCTGTCGTTAGAAAATGACCACATTGTTCAATATATCCTTTTTATTATGTCTTTAAATATAGAATTGAATTATTTTGCCCTTTATTTCGGTAATAAACTAAAGTTTAAAGCTATTTTTCTAATATTTTTTACAATAGTGCGCGAAAACAGTTCGCAGAGTAATATGTACTCTGTGGTTCGCAGTGTCATGGCGTCGGGTCTGTCGTCGTCCTTATGTAAACATCAAATGTGTCTACGCGTAAAGAAAAGATGACAAACATTGCATATTTCGTGTGATAAAAATGAATTCCAAAGTTTATAAGTGGTGTGCAGTGCCTCAGTGTAAAAACACATCAATAACCACACCCAACAAGGTGTTTATAAAGAAAATAATGAGATCAATGGTTAAAGATCCACGGCGAAACCAGAACGATGTAGTCACTATTTCGCCAATTTATTTCTGTGAAGACCATTTTGATGTGAGTATGTTATTATATATTGTAGGTTTTAAACTTAAATGTTCGTTTGACGTGAAATAGTTGAAATATTGAGGCTATGAAATAACTAATTTATTGAGGTTATGTTTGCTTTGGTTATCATTCTTTATCAATTTTAAGTGTTTACTTTTTTTTTTCAGTTACCAAATGATATGGATAATTATATGGAGTATCACAAGTACGTATGAAACCAGGATGTATGCCCAAAACATTTATTTGCCAACCAGATAGGGATACACAAACATCTGACACAACAGAGACCCTATAATGCTAAGAAACGAAGGATGGTGGTTCTTGAAGAGTGTGAAAAGCAATTCAAAGAAAAATGTATAGTTACAGAACAATCAAGTTCAGAAGAAATTGCATCTCATTACATTGCATTGCATTCTCTGTGCATTGTTCAGGTATATATTTTACTAACTCATTTATTAGAATAAAGCATTGAAAAGTTAACTTTATTCTCAGTATTATTATATACATAGTTGGTACACTCAAAACTACATAGATCCTAGTAATTTCCTGTTTGTGTTCATAATTATAACTTTGCACTTAAATAACAAAACATTTGTTTTACAGTTCACCAGATTGTTAAAGAAGTTCCCCAATTAACACCAAGAGTGTTGGATAAATGAGTTCAAGTACACATACGTAATATGTACTTTCCCCTAAAATCATTAAATCTTTGATTATTTGATGCTGTCGTCACACCTATTATATATTTTTTGATGTATCCGTCAATGATATTCAGTTTTTGTTGTAGTCTGTAAGAGATCCAGAGCCAGTAGTCACCTCACCCACCCATGCTGCTACACCTGCCGACCCACTACTATCTACATCCACTGAGGCACACCAAGTGGAGTTGCATTGCCATTGTTGATTAGTCTAGAATAAAAGAAAATCTATGCTTTGGTTGTATAAATGTATGTAATGTATTGAAAATAGACATGTCTAGAGTTGTGTTTTACAATTTGTTTATTAAATAACAAAATAATAATAAAAATAGCGATTCAGTTAGCTTAGCCAACGCAAGCCTTATGTTTGTGAGAAGATAATTTTATTTTGGTTATTTGTTTTTTACTACTCAAAAATTATTTTGAAGATGTTTTAAAATCATGTTTTTCTAGTTATTAGAATTGACTGTGTTTACGTGGATCACTGTAGTACCGTCTCTCATGGGATGTTGCAATGGTGACCAACTGTTATTTCTTGTACTTTTGTTTAGTGTCTGTGCTTACTAATATAGTCGTAAGTTTTACTAACAATCTTGTTTGTCTTGGTCACTTTGAAATAAAGATAATTCTATTCTATTCTATTTAAACACCAAATGATAATAATTTAGAATATGTAAGGTTTTGACGGATAGGTAATTGAAATAAATTATTAAAGTTAATTAATTGTTTTATTTAAAAAAAAACCAATATAGGTATACAAACCGTCATTGGCAAATCTTAGCATGTACTAAACTCTAATGGTAAAACCCCGAAACATTGTCTTTTTTACCCGACTGCGCGACGCAAAGGAGGGTAATGTGTTTATCAGCCTATATTTATGTACTTATGTATGTATGTCTTCCACCAGTCCCAACACCCATTAAGTCCTGTAAGCAAAATAAAATAGTTTATAAAAGAAATACCCTAATAACATTATTATTATAAATACAAATACCCTATACATTTATTGACATGTTTTATTTGGAAGTTTTCTTGTGAGACTGCATAAGTACCTATTTCTTTCCAGCAATTGCACTAATGTGTCTCTCGCTCTTTGCCCTTGCTGATGAGCTTGGTGCGAAGACATTGCCGTAGAGGTAGACGCATCTCCCTATCTATTGCGCTCTATTTGCAGGTCTTCCTCGCTGAGGGGAGGTGCAAGCCCGCCCGATTACACATATTGTGTAAAACACAGCATTCTTATATCCCATTGAACTGTTGAACAGTATCAGATGAAATCTGATACTTTTCAACAGTTCAATGGGATATAAGAAAAACATAGCTATAGTATAAATTATGACAAATACCTGCTGTGACTGGTGCATAATGCAGCTCTCTTGCGCTAAGAGGCATCTCCATCGGCCTTTAAAAATTCCAAATGTATGCTCTATAGTGGAGCGAGCACGTTTTTGTTTATAATTATATCTCCCTTCTGGAAAATCTTCGGCAGCATTGTCTATTGGGGTCATCATTAATTTCTGTGTGTGATAAAAATCTGTGAACATACATACAGCTTATTAAAATTTAAATTGATACAATCTATTTTATTGCACAATCTATAAGTTTAGGTATAAACACTCTTCAAAGAATAGTTAGGTAGTCCTTGTCCAAATGGCATGTTTCCGTTTTAAGCAATTAAGGCTATATTAAGTTTAGAAAAATATCTAGATTTGTTTTAGAAGAAAAATGGTATAAGCTTTTAAACTTACTGTCTTTTTATAAGGTTCCTCTCAGTCAAATTCTGTAGAAACTTCACATATTTTTGTAATATTGAGGCGCTGTTGAGTGAATTTGTGACATGCTGCAGACAGCGTGACACTGTCTGTTGTGCCATTGGCACATCACTACTAAGGCCCACTGAACCTTTGTAGCTCTTGGTAGTAGAACAACGAGGATCTAAAAGTAAACAAAAACCACAGTAAATGGGTGGGACCGATCGGTAATACAGCTGAATAAGTTACAGAATCTATAAAATGTCCTTACCTTCATTCTTGGATCATCACCACTTCGGCGTATGTGTTGCGGCAAAAGAGGAATTCAATCCGCACATAAGTCCTCGAATAGTTCCCGAGTGAGCCTATAGTTCCCTATGAACTCAACGTCGGGAATACTCGCCAATCTACAGTTTTGGCGTAAATTATGTCTACGTTGCCTCCGCTCTTCTTGTAAACCTTCTCCAATAATTAAAAAAGCAACCATAGTTGTAAATCTTAACTTTCGTCGACAGCACGAGAACTATTTTGATGTCGTATCAACTGACATAACTATCCGTCACAACAAGTGTCAAGTTCAACTGGTCGGACGGGCAAAAACACATCGGGAGTAGGGACAATCGTCAAATCGCGTCGTCATTCCGTCTTCGCTCGGGCCCCGACCGAACCATCCGTCCGTTGGTGATCGGGGGTAGGAAATGCCCGTTACGATGGCCGTTACGACGGACTTCGTGCTTAGGGAGTAGACCCCCTGTCTCTCCCACCTCACAGGTTGTGCAAAATACTGCGAAATATTTACAAAGCAAACGGCGACAAACCAAAACAAATGTTTGGTTTTGGTACAAATTGGTTATTTTCTCAACAACGTGGGTGTCTTACTGAAGGACTGATAAATATGAACTTATTATTGAGTTTAAAATACAGACTTATATAAATATAGACTCTATTATTAGTGCCAGCGCCATCTGTGCGTCTTGTCGCTGCGTCTAAACGCTGCGACAAGTAGCGAGAGCATGCGACTCCCCCTAACCTGTCGTTGCGACTCTGAAATTAGAGGTGCAATCAGTGAGATGCAATCTATCTCTCTGCCAAATTTTATCGAAATCTGTTCAGTGGTTTAGGCATGAAAAGGTAACAGACAGACGAGACAAGAATTACTTTCGAATTTATAATATTAGTATGGATGTTGGTACTTTATAATATTATAAAATAAAAGATAATTGGTAAGGATTTAGATAACACAATTCTGTAGAAATGCAGTCTATTTGGATTTGATGTTAAATAATTGAACGTATTATCAGTAGTAGCGAGATTGTTGGATAACATCACATTCATTGCATACCTTCTCTTATGAGCATAAGAGAGCTCTTGTATAACTATGTATAACATAAAGGCTCCAACAAACAGGCACGACACGCGATAAAATCGCGCGCGACACAAAGGCACCGCTCGTTGCGCGACACGCGATATAATCGCGCGCGACACAAAGGCACCGCTCGTTGCGCGACTTGCGGTGCCTTTGTGTTTATTGTATTTCCTCACGCTGTTTT
Organism: Luperina testacea; assembly: GCA_927399505.1. Lineage (NCBI taxonomy): Eukaryota > Metazoa > Arthropoda > Insecta > Lepidoptera > Noctuidae > Luperina > Luperina testacea. The sequence continues at coordinate 13,299,594 of OV656775.1, read as the reverse complement.
CTTTGAGAGCAGTGGTGATGAGATCATTTTCACAAAGTAAACCGCCTCTTTGAATTTGAACCTACGAACTCGTAAGTCGCGGCCGTTACCACTGAGCTACCACTGCTTTATGCTTGTGGTCATCATCATAACGATTCAGCCGAAAAACCTCCACTGCTGGACATAGGCCTCCCCTAAGCACTTCCACTTCTACCGGTTCTGTGCTTCTCGCATCCAAACGGTTCCTGCGGCCTTCACAAGGTCGTCGGACCACCTTGTGGGAGGCCTTCCAACGCTACCTACGTCCCCAACCAAGAATGACAAGCACAAGTATGCTTATGGTATGCATTATCCGGTAGGTTTATCAAAGTGCAGAAGCACTTCTCATTGAGCACGTTAGCAGAAAAGTTTCTTGCCAGTTAAAAAAGAAGATAATTAAATTACTCACTGCTTGAAACACTGATAAAAAGCTATAATTATTTACAAACAAAACTATAAAAACCGCAAATTAAATAATAAGTTTTATGCTCTATTCAAACGTGTCAAAACAAATCTATACTACTTACAAATAAATAAAATTGAAGTGTCTGTACAAAGTTTGTATTTTAAGTGAATTTTAAGTGTCTGTTTGTAGCCTACAAACAGACACTTAAAATTTTATTAAAAAGCTGTTATTTCGACATTACAAAATTTCAAAACAACAGATTGTTACTTATAACAAAAAACATTCTTTTTTGTCTCTGTCTGTCTGTTTCTTCCAGTTTCCGGCTAATCTCCAAAACAGCTGGGCCGATTTTAATGGGACTTTCTCCGGCAGATAGCTGAGGGCCAAATCTCGTAATTTAAAACGTTCAAAATCTAGTCGCAGTCCCATCTCAGCGACGACAAATGTCAAAAAATGTAAGAAAATTATAGGTATTTGTGATAGATTGAAATGAGACTGAACATTCTTAAAATTACGAGATATATTGCCTCTGATTTTATAAGGAGTAAAGGCTCCTACAAACAGGCGCGACACACGCGATATAATCGCGCACGACACAAAGGCACCGCGCTCGTTGCGCGACTTGCGGTGCCTTTGTGTCGCGTGTCGTGTCGCGCCTGTTTGAAGGAGCCCTAACTAAACTAGTAGGCTTTTATTTAACAAAAAGAAAAGAATTTGTATACAGACACATTATTGTTATCTGACATCCGCATGAACGAAGTCGCTGGCACAGCCAGTTACAAAAATATACATACAGATTTCTTTCATTCATTCATTCTACCACATGTAGGTACATGGTTACATAGACAATGTTGCCTCTACAATAATGTCTGACACGGCATTCGTCTAATTTTTTAACTCATTATCAATATGCGAGATCTTTATCTTAAATGATTGTAATAGCTAATAATTTATTACTTGTACAGTTAGCAAAAAAGTGCCCGCGTTACGTCGAGCGAGTGTTGGTAATGAGAGTTTTTGTTGACGGTACCTCTACATAGTACACCATGAACTATACGCTAATCTGCATATTTGTTAGATGTGTTGGTGAGTTAGGAATCTGATAGATAGTCTTATTTATTTATTTATATATACTTTATATTTTATTTATTAGTCTTGTAGATTGTACTTATATATTTTTTTAAATATTACTAGGTGTGCCCTCCGTGCCAGAAAGCACGTTAAGTCGTTGATCCCTGCTGTCATTAGTTCATCAGTTTTATCAAGGGGTATCCAGTCACTGGGTTGTGGAGGTCAGATATGCATTCGCTACATGTAAAATACTGGTATTCAGCTGCGTCCAGTTAGACTGGAAGCCCACCCCAACATGGTTGGAAAACGGGTGGGCAGATTGATTGCTAGGTGTGCAGGAATTGGTTTTAATAAGCCACCAATATTCACAAACTGTATGTTGTAACTCCATGAAATAGGGGAGGAGGTTGGTCACAAATATCCAGACTCATGGCTACGGAACATTTCCTTCTATTTAACAATTTAATGTAGATTCTCGTGATACCACTGGGCACAGTGGTTAAGGCCTCGTATCTCCTGCACGAGGTTGTACGTTCAATTCCTGGCAAGTACCCATGTAAAATTTTCTATTCATTTGTGCTTTCTGAGTATATCTAGAGTGTTGTTGACATTATAGTCAATATAAGTCAGAAATCGATCGATCTTGAGCAAGCCTGGTGATCAATGGTTGTATCTTCTCATAAGGAATCAAAGCCACACGTTACGTTACGCCGTCTCGTTAGCAATTACTAGAGCAACGAGGTACCTATTATCAAATTTGATATCGCAACATTCGCAACTAATAAAACTATGACGTCACTAAGTATTGTCGTTTTCAACATTTTATTTCTTGACATTCGTGCTTGTTTTATAAACATGGATGAGCAATATGAGCATTCTAATTGTGTAAATAAACATGATTTAATTTTAGATGACAATGACCTAAATCCACGTACCTACTACTCGTGACTGCTAATGTATTGAGAATGTGTGACTAGGAAGGAAAATATATTTTAAATCTACAAGAAAATGTTATTATGAAAAATGTTCCTTATTTTAAAGTTTTTATTTCTTTATTTATGGGACTTACAGGACCTAAACACAAAAAACGCAAGTTTTAGAAACAATAAAAGTATATGATTGACTAAAGTAAACAAAATCAGAAAAATATCATATTCTTCAGGAATTAGGTATTATGCTAGATAGATAGTGTGTTGAAAACATAATACAACTAATTTGGTACGATAGAAAAAAATCATGAAGATACCTCTAAAAACTTTCTTTTTAGAATAAAAACCATACTAATATACCTACAATCATTCTGTTTTGTTTTCAGATTATTCTACAAGCAACATACTAAAATACTAGTGTTTTAATGTTTAGTTCAAACAACAGATTTTTTGTAATTAAATAATTGCTTCATATTTTGCAATAAATTACCAGCGTTGTGTCATCGCGCTTCTCTTTCTTTTCTATGCAGTCCGACAAAGACCGAGCTTTGGGTCATGTAAGCCCCAACTACGTAGTTAGAGCAGTTACTAGATTGGGTGCATTAACAGGCTCAATTCTAAGTTATAAGAACACCTAGTCCCATAAGTACCTACTAAGTAAGTCGTTCGCACTTTTTTTTTTCAGGTTGTGAAATCGTATTCGTTCAAACTTGAGAGATTCAAAACACCACCAGAGAGTAAATATATGCCATCATCTGCCTAGCCTTTTTCCAACTATGTTGGGGTCGGCTTCCAGTCTGACCGGATGCAGCTGAATACCAGTATTTTACATGAAGCGACTGCCTGTTTGAACTCCACAACCCAGTTACTGGAGAATACGATACCCCTTGGTAAGACTGGTTGTCAGACTTGCGGGCTACTGACGACACGTAACGACTGTCAAAGATCCACGGATGACTGCCGTGACCAACGGCTTAACGTGTTTTCCGAGGCACGGATGGGTCTTGGTATGTGAAGATGGTCACCCATCCACGGACCAACCGCGGCAAGCGTAGCTTAACCTGATCGTTCGAACAGTGCGGCTGTTATTAGTTACCCACAAGCCCCTCAGAGTAAATACATAAGTGTAGTACTTTTTTATTTTTTTATTAGCCGCTAATGTCCCACTGCATGACACAGGCCTCCCTACTTTCTTTTCACCTTTCTCTGTCCATAGCTGCCAAGGACCAATCTTTTTTTAAAGGAATCCAGCTCATCCAGCCGTCTCCATCGGAGCCTAGTACAATTACTTGCCGATAAATATTTTAAACATTCAGGATTCTAAATCGCACTCAACAAAAAGGGCCCTTTATACTTATCAAGTCCTTAGTTCTGCATCTTCGCTTATTCTTTAACACCTGAGTGACAAATCTACTGTCAAAAACACATGTTCTTGATAATAATATGACACGTTATCAACTCTAAACGGTTCATAACTCTATACATTCCACCGTGTCTATTTGTCCATATCGCTGTCACTATAACATTATTTTTAGTAATTATTGTGACAGCTTCAACCGCTCCCACTGTCATGGCGGCCATGACGTCATGAAAGATTTTTTTCCTAATGTCTACTCTTGTGGTCTATGCAACCACATTTTCTCACCTGAAATAAAATTGTATAGCGGATTACCAATAAGATCTCATTTTTTTTTTGGATTTCTCAGTGACTGGTATTTTGTGGTAATTATTGTGGCAGCTTCAACCGCTACCACTGTCATGGCCGCCATGACGTGGGGAAAGATTTTTTCCTAATGTCTACTCTTGTGGTCTATCCAACCACATTTTCTCACCTGAAATAAAATTGTATAGCGGATAACCAACAAGACGGCATTTTTTTTTTATTTTTTTTTTCTTGGTGTTTGGAAAGGAGGTCTCAAAAAAAAAAATGAGGATTCAAACCGTTGCGGGAAGAAATAGATGAGGTGCTTTTCATGTAAGTGAAAGGTCAGCATTCATCCTCCTTCTTCTAGAGGAAGGAGTCACTTTTCCGTATGACACTAGGAATAGATGTTTTAAACAGCAGATTTTCGACGACAATTTTTCGTCGGTTTAGAATCATATACGGAATCCATAGTAACAGGTTATGCGGATGGCAGGACCATCGACGCACAACTAAATAAATTCAAATGTGTCGTACATTTAATTTAATTACAAATATTGTATAACGGATGCTGCCGTCCATAATCGTGATAAGTTCTATCTAAAAACACCCACGCAGAAGATAGAGAGAGTATTTCATTCTAGGCCGGAATTTATATGTACAACAACGTAGGTACTGTTACATTTAATAGATTGTAACAAATGAGCAGGGAGCGGTGTGGACCAGTGGGGAGGGCCGCCGGCCGTGACTTACAAGTTGAGGTCGTGAGTTCGAACCCTGGCAGGCACTTTACTTTATGTAAATTAATTCATCTCCACTTTTTTTTTTCAGGGTGGGAAATCATCAAATGACCCCTCCCGCTCTGGGTGGAGCGGAAGGGAGTGTCAGGCTTTCAAAACGGTGAAGGAAGACATCGTGAGGAAACCGACATGTCCTAAAACCAAAAATTCGAACACATGTGAATGTGACATCCACCACACCAACCCGCACTGGCCTGGCCCATTCTCTCTCACAGCCGTGGGAGCTTATATATTTTAGGATAAAATTTCAAGTGCTGTGGATTTTGTGAATATAAATAAACATTATAAGCTGATTATGCTAAGATTGTAACTAACGAGAAGTACAAAAATACAACACGACGTTTTCTAAAAAAAACTGGCCAAAAATTCGTGTATGAAATTAAGGGGCTTACAAGAAAGACCTAAACACAAAAAACGCAAGTTTTAGAAACAACAAAAGTATATGATCAACTACAGTAAACAACATCAGTAAAATATATGATATTCTTCAGGATATGTGCTAAGTAGATAGTGTGTTGAAAATATAATACAACTAATTTGATACGATAGAAAATAATCATTAAGATACCTCTAAAAACTTTCTTTTTACAATAAAAAGCATAGAATCATTCTGATTTTTTGTAATTTTTTAATCCAAACAATAGATTTTTTGTAAATAGATAATTGCTTCATATTTTGCAATAAATTACCAGCATTGTGTCATCGCGCTTCTCTTTCTTTTCTATGCAGGCCGACAAAGACCGCGCTTTAGGTCATGTAGTTGCCTTAATAATAACCTTTTGCAAAAATCAATGTGGTGCTCTGTAATTATACAGTTTACTAAAAAATCTGAAAGACACTTTTTAAAAATTGCTACCAACTTTTTACGCCTACCGTATCTTCCGTCATATCACATTTTAAGTAATGTCACCGTCATACTTAACTGACTACTGGCATTTAACTGTGATTAACATGTCCCGTTTTCATTTAACTTTCACTTAAATGTAATTTTTTTAACGTCAGTCATCAATCTTTAGACTCGACTGGTTATTAAAGTATTGAATAATGTATACAGTCAGCCTCAAAAATATGTATAAATATACACTGACAATAATTAATTTAATTGTCAATAATATTGTATCAATGTGTACCACAAAACATATTATACACTAGCTGCTGCCCGCGGCTTTGCCCGCGTGGATATCGCAAATTATCTCACGGGAACGTGCTATCCGGACAAAATGTAGCCTATGTTACTCCTTATAATGTGTACAACTTTTCGCGGCTGATTGTAGATACAAGGAAAGAGTTGAGCTTCTCTGGAAGTAGTGAATAAAAATGGCCGTATTTTTGAGGACAAGAATTGAGGAATAATGAGCTTCCTCAATTCCAATTTGAATCAATCAAACCAGCCTATCAGTGTACCGTTATTTGCAGGTCTTCTCCGAAAACAGGAGGAAATACATGTGCTATAATGTGAAACACCTCGTCTGGACGTCCACATTAGAGCAATAGACATTCGACACTAATCGTGTATAGACCAAATAGTATTGCTTGTTTTTCTACCAAGGGCAATAAAATCATTCATTTTTGTGTAATACAACTCTACTCAAAAATAATGTTTATTATAATGTGCATTTAGTACAATTTTTAACAAATTACCAAATATTTGGATTTTCCAATTTTTTTTTATTGAATCTGTGTAGGTCTAAGTAGATGGTTGACAGAAAAAATCAAGTGCGAGTCTGACTCGCACACGAAGGGTTCCGTACCACAAGGCAAAAACGCCGAAAAAACACGTTTGTTGTATGGGAGCCGCCCTTAAATATTTATTTTATTCTGTTTTTAGTATTTGTTGATATAGCGGCAACAGAAATACATCATCTGAAAATTTCAACAGTTGCTGTCACGGTTCATGAGATACAGCCTGGTGACAGACGGACAGCGGAGTCCCGTAATAGGGTCCCGTTTTTACCCTTTGGGTACGGAACCCTAAAAACGTAAACGTTACATACATTCGAAAGATTTTTAAATTGCGACAACCACAGTTAGCATCACCCAGAGCACAGATATAAATAAAATCTTAAAACAAAATAAATATTAAGTGCAAAACGAGTATATTAATTTTAAAATCGTTCTTATTTACCTACGTTGCGTTTACTCCGCGCGTTCGTGCTAAGCCTACTGGTGTGTCGCAGTACATTCAATGGAAAACTGACCTTTACATTATGTAACTAAAGAAAGCACCCATAGCCGACATTCCTTTAAGTCATAATAAGTCATAACACTCATAAAATCAACTCAGACATTTTTAAAGGTTTCATTCACATAAATAACTAGCCGCGCTTCGCGATTTCACCCGCATAAGCCCGATTCCTGTGGGAATATCGGGATTAAAAGTATTCTGTGTTCTAATCCAGGTCATGCTTTACCCATGTGCCAAATTTCATCCAAATCCATACAGCCGTTTTAAAGTGAAAGCCTAAAAAACAAACACTCAAAAAATCTAATCTTTTCTCTTTAAAGATAAAGAAGAATCAACCATAGTCTAGCTGATCTCAATATAAAGTACCGACATTGTATTAGTAGCTTTATCTTTCTAAGAATTCTTGAGATTGCAACTTAACAATTTCTAAGAATTAACTAACAGATTCGTTCAGCGTTCGATTTGTTTTTAACATCATTATTTCGACCTTCCTCAACTGTTTAGTGATTTGTTTTGGGAACTTACCACATTTGATTTGAAAATCTAAGTAACTACTTATAAAATTTAATGACTATATCAGGTGGGTCCATAAATTCAGGGTCACTCAGGGCGCTACAGAGCGAGCTCTGGTCAGATTTTGCAGCATAAGATCTGGAATGCTTTCGAAAACTGGAGTCACCGATATAGCTTGCAAATTTAGCAAGCTAAAGAGCTCTTTAGCTGGCTCACACACACACATCAGCAACTGTAGGATACCAGTCCCCCTAGCCCCCTAGCCAGATGGACCAAAGACCTCTAAAAGCCGCAAGAGAATGGAACGGACAGGGATTCCAAGGTGCAGAGTTAGGCATTTTGGTGCTAATAAGAAGACAATGTCCAGCTGTCGTGATGACCCAGTGCTGGCATCTCCTCTCACAAACGAGATTATGCGTTTAAATATTAAGAATTTAAATACATATTACCACTGTGACTTTCTTTCTGTGACTTTTTTTTTCTTTTTCTTTCTTTCTTTCTTTTTCTTTCCTTTTTCTTTCATTCTTTCTTTTTTTTCTTTTGTGACTTTTTTTTCATAACATGTATTTTCTGCGTTTATCTTGGCTTGGACATAACTGACATCGATGAAAGAAAAGATTATTTTTTTACTAGCCGCGCCCCGCGGTTTTACTGCATAAGTGTCGATCCCGTGGGAATATCGGGATAAAAACCTATCCTATGTCCTTTCCCGGGACTCAAACTATCTCTATACCAAATTTTATTTAAATTGGTTCAGCGGTTTAAGCGTGAAAGGGTAACAGACAGACAGACAGACACACTTTCGCATTTATAATATTAGTATGGTAAACTCGATAAAACAAAAGAAAACATGTTTTCTCAACTCTTACTTCAAGACGTACGTTGTTACTTGAAGTATGAATTGAGTAATATGTTTTCTTTTGTCCCAGAAGAGAAAAAAAAACACTCCCAGCTTTAAAATTAGTGCACCCACTTCTGGCCTGCTGGGCATAGTGTTTTAAAAACAGTTAAAATCACAATTATCTAGTAATATAATCTCATGTCTTGGGTTTCCTTATGAGCAACTATCAGATTGTCATAAAGCTGCTGTAAAAATATAATGACTTCAAGTTTCCTATTTCTTCCTTTGTAATCAAACACCATATACTATTAAGCCAGCATTTTACGAGAATATCACAGACTCATACAAACAGACATAGCGTATTAGCTCTAACCCACTTTACTGTAACTTTACTGGTATTCACACATTAACAACACATTATTATTTATTAGAGAAATGAACTTAACAAAATTTATATAATATAATAATATAGAATATAGAAAATCAAATATACTAGATATGAAAATGTGGGAATTCGTGACCGTGCGTGGGCAAGTAATACACAGAAGTAGGTAAGTTGTACACAGAAGTAGCGATTAATTTATTACGATATCAAGTAACTAAAGCTAGTAGTTACACTTGACACGAAAAGGTAAAATTAAATAATGTTACATGAAGAGTAAAACTAATAGTAGAAACACGAAGCTCGCCGTAAACTATTACGGCGAGCTTCGGCGAGTAAAATATGATCGGGGGTCAGAGAGGACCTCGCACGATCGTAGTTCAGCACAGACTGAAGCTCTGAACCAAAATTCTCCCAAATCTGCCGTTCACTAAACAAAGGACGCGGCAAATCCACATCTGCAGTTCCTAAACAAAGGAAGCGGCAAAACGATTGCCTTTTAAAAGTACAATAATAAAACACGAGAAATGCAGATGGGTACAATACAAGACAACTAAAAATAACAGAACAATGAACCTTAACTAACAATAGCAAATAGGTACAATACAAGATAACATAATAGAACATTGAAGAACCTTAACTAAAAGTAAAGAATCATGAAAGACAATAGTACCTATAACTTAAATCGCTTGCAGATGTGATTCGTGGGAAAAACACAAAATGAAACTTTCTAAAAATTATTACAATAAGTACCTCTATAAAAATATTACATTCTTAAAACTATGCAAGGGATGGGTACGTAAGACACAGTCCCCACAGTACCCCCCTACCAGTGATAAAGATCACGAAACCTGCCTGATAGTAATCAGGAAATTTAACTCGCCTACTAGAACGGCGAGGAATATGCTTGCCAGGCCAACTTAGGTTCCAGTGAGTCGGAACCGGTTGCCGTATAGTTCACGGTAAGTCGGAACTGTCTGAGAAGATGTCCCCAGTGAGTCGGGGTGGCGCGGGCGCTGCGTTATGCTCCAGTGCGTCGGTGCCGCATAGTTCACGGTGAGTCGGAACTGTCTGTGAAGATGTCCCCAGTGAGTCGGGGTGGCGCGGGCGCTGCGTTATGCTCCAGTGCGTCGGTGCCGCATAGTTCACGGTGAGTCGGAACTGTCTGTGAAGATGTCCCCAGTGAGTCGGGGTGGCGCGGGCGCTGCGTTATGCTCCAGTGCGTCGGTGCCGCATAGTTCACGGTGAGTCGGAACTGTCTGCGAAGGTGTCCCCAGTGAGTCGGGGTGGCGCGGGCGCTGCGTCGACCAGGAGAGGAATTGGGCTCTTCTTGTTGACCGGCCGAAAGTGCAGTGTGCTGTGCCGAGGTTGCTGATGAGGCTGAGGGTGATGACCAGGTATGCGCGGTCGCTGCATGCTGGTGGTCAGGATACCCGTTGAAGCCGTGGGAGCTGGCTGGCTGGGAATGCGCGTCATCCGCCGCTAGTGACTCCCGCTGGATCGCTCGCCATTTTAACACGTACTTTGATTTAGCACTCGCGAAACTCTTTACGCACTGTCACGAACTCACGCTATATGATAGTTGATCACGTCGGGTTCACCACTGTGGGGAATTCGTGACCGTGTTGGGCGAGTAATACACAGAAGTGAGTTGTAAATAGGTAACGATTAATTTATTACGATATCAAGTAACTAAAGCTAGTAGTTACACTTGACACGAAAAGGTAAAATTAAATAATGTTACATGAAGAGTAAAACTAATAGTAGAAACACGAAGCTCGCCGTAAACTATTACGGCGAGCTTCGGCGAGTAAAATATGATCGGGGGTCAGAGAGGACCTCGCACGATCGTAGTTCAGCACAGACTGAAGCTCTGAACCAAAATTCTCCCAAATCTGCCGTTCACTAAACAAAGGACGCGGCAAATCCACATCTGCAGTTCCTAAACAAAGGAAGCGGCAAAACGATTGCCTTTTAAAAGTACAATAATAAAACACGAGAAATGCAGATGGGTACAATACAAGACAACTAAAAATAACAGAACAATGAACCTTAACTAACAATAGCAAATAGGTACAATACAAGATAACATAATAGAACATTGAAGAACCTTAACTAAAAGTAAAGAATCATGAAAGACAATAGTACCTATAACTTAAATCGCTTGCAGATGTGATTCGTGGGAAAAACACAAAATGAAACTTTCTAAAAATTATTACAATAAGTACCTCTATAAAAATATTACATTCTTAAAACTATGCAAGGGATGGGTACGTAAGACACAGTCCCCACAAAAATATGAATACATAAATAATAACATAATAATAATGAAAATATTTTTAAGAATTTCATAATAATTACCTACATTATTTTTACGTAATACATACATAAAATAACTAATATACTATACCTATATACACAAACCTAATAATATATATTATAAGTACATAATTATACACTCAATTAAGCACATCTAATATTTTATAATAATATTGAATTGCTACATAGCTCTCTTCCTCTCTCCTTTTTTTTGCTGTGCCCGACTGGGTCCATATTGATCTTTTACTATGTAATACATATGGAATGCAATAAAGAATTGTGTATTGACTTATTGATTAACTCATTTAAAGCCTGTTTCACCTCCGGATATGTTTGGGTTAACTTGTCTTGAACATAATTTCATACAAAGTCCATTCCAATTATTATTTACATGTTTATTAAGAAATCTTAAATATTATATACGATCTAACACTGAAATATATAAAAATTATATTACACAAGTATAAAAAGGAAAATAGGATTTTTTTTTATGTATGATGGTCGATGGTTGATGCCTGTCGGAAGACGGAGACAACGTTTTATTTTCATATAAAAAAACAAAATATTGCCTAGAAAGGGAGTTACTACAGAGATAACGACTAAAGGCTCCTTCAAACAGGCGCGACACGCGATAATATCGCGCCCGACACAAAGGCACCGCAAGTCGCGCAACGACCGGTGCCTTTGTGTCGCGCACGATTCGCGTCGCGCGTCGCGCCTGTTTGCAGTAGCCTTAATAGAGAAATAGAAGAATAAGATACGTTACAGATAAGGGTAGAAGAATATGATAAAGACTCCCAACCGATTTGGCTACGGTCCATTTCTTTTTTCATATAAAAATTTCCTGCCAAATACGATACTGGCTAAAGTCTTCAAACAGGCGCGACACGACACGCGACACAAAGACACCGCAAGTCGCGCAACGAGCGGTGCCTTTGTGTCGCGCGCGATTATATCGCGTGTCGCGCCTGTTTGTAGGAGCCTTAACTACAAACATAAAAAAAACGAGCGTGTAAGAAGAATCGCAGACCGCACTAATTTTTATGATGTAATAAAAACATGGCACATTATGTTAATTAAGTACCATTACTTATTAATTAAATGACCACTATAAAGATTAGTAAAAGGACGCACAGGACATCTCTCCCGTTACAATGTTGCTGAGTACGACAATTATCAAGCTATTAGATAAAAGTCCAGTATAACCTGACCTCTTATTGTACGTGTAGCCTATAACGATGCAATGTCAGCTTATACTGGAAATCTTAGCTCATCGTGTGTACCTACTCTATTGTTTATGTGGCTAGTAGCTGATAACCTTATAATTTTTCGACCAGTAATTGCCAGTTCGATGTCCTTGTCTCTTGTTATTACTTCAATCAAGTCCTCCTGTGTCGATCGTGGACATCACAGAACAGATAAAAAGGACAAAACGAGGTTTTGGTTGGTGCTCTATCATTTATTTCTATGGTGTTGAATGGACGATTCCGACCTAATGACGTTGTTTCTTCAATGACCTGGGGGCTAGACAAGTGGCAATCACTTTCAAAGCGATTCATTTTTCTACAACGATTTTCAACAGGATTGACAATTTTACATAATATGTAGGTAAGCGTTTCGGTAGCTTAATGTCAATCCAATACATTTTAAAGAAAAGAAAGAAACAAAAGAAAATACATTTATTTAGCACAGACTAAAAGACACACACAAGACACCAAATAGTCATCTGACTATCTGGTGTATTGTGTGTCTTTTAGTCTACTTTTAGTTAAACAACACATGTACCTACCCTGTTTTTCCGTTGTCCCCGTAGGCCATGTCCCCGTTAAAGGGGACAAAGGGAATTTAATAAAATAATTAAATTACTTCCCGTTGTCCCCGTACGCTGTCCCCGTTAAAGGGAACAAAGGGAATTTAATAAAATAATTAAATTACTTCCCGTTGTCCCCGTACGCTGTCCCCGTTAAAGGGAACAAAGGGAATTTAATAAAATAATTAAAATTACTTCCCGTTGTCCCCGTACGCTGTCCCCGTTAAAGGGAACAAAGGGAATTTAATAAAATAATTAAAATTACTTCCCGTTGTCCCCGTTAATTTATTGTAATATATACTTTTCATGTGTTGTTTTAAACTTTCCAGCATCGTTATCGCCAATAAAATTTCACTATGTCTAAGCCGGCTGCTCGGGTCCATCGAAAAGGGTAGATAGATAGGATACCTAGTAATGATATTGCCAAGTTTTTTTTAACAAAACCCTTTTTTTTTTCTTAATATTCGTGGACCACAAGCGGCCAAGTCATTATAATAATCTCGAAACCACGCCTAGACATGTTCCGCTTTAATAGCCTCCAGATGACGTCTCTCATAACGTATATCATTCCAAATGTTTGATTTAGATTTGTCTCAATTTGTATCTGTTTTATATGTCTAAGATTTTTTGTGTGTAAAACTAATTGGCTGTTACGGTTTATATTTTGATTAGTTCATTGGTGGTCTTAAGAGGGAACAAGGCATGCGATTTTCCATGCAAATGTATTCCCGTTTTTTCTTCCTGAATACTTAATGCCACTACAGCAAAAAATTTTTTCTTAAAATCAAGATCTGTCGTTTTCTTTTTTTCAGCAACTAATTAGTGAAGAAAGTCCCTCTAAAAACTACAAAAAATTACCCATTTTTACCGCCATGTTAATGTAAAAAATAATTCAATCGGTTCAGTTTTCGAGGAGAAAAAAGGGGAATACGAAACGTCGATCTCGTCAAAATTTTTGTGATAATTTTGGTCTGAGCTGCACCTGTCCCTATCACACACTACGGGGGTAGACTTGAGGTAAGGCGACAGCAATAGTTTCTTCAAATAACTATTTCTCAAATTCCTAGCAGGCCCCGTCCCCTCTTAACGTTGTAAGCGAGTTTTCTGTTTCTCACGCCAGTGTCAGGAGGTAGAGCGAATTTGATAGTTGGAACTGACATTTTTAAGCTTTTATAGAATAGAAAGATAATTATTGATTGCTTTTAAGTACCTACAGTCAATACGTATGCAGCGTAGCTTTTTTACATAGCAATGTGCCAGCCCCAGGAATACAAAGAATTCTGTCAAAACGTTTACTAATAAAATTCACATTACAATTTTCCAATAATTATGCATTACCTAGCTCCTGGGGTGGAGAACGCGTATCAGCAAGCGTAGTATGGGACGCCTCCCAGCTAGATGGACCGATGAGGTCACCGGTCCTTCTAGCTGGGGGGCGTCCCATCCTTTAATACGTGGCTGGGACAAACTGGATGCAGAAGGCGGAGGACAGGGTGTTCTGGTGCAGTCTGGAAGAGGCCTATGTCCAGCTGTGGACTGCAATAGACTAAGTTAATTGATTTATTATTGGGAATGTAAAATTGCTACATCAGCATCGTCAAGATCGTCTTAAGAAGCCTGATCAAGGAAAATCAAGAGGACAGCACACGAGATATAGCCGTGACAACAGCACACAATAATAATAAACTGCAAATAATCAAGTAATATAATAACTAATAATCCTGAAGATAGCGATAAAATAAAGTCCCATTGTCACACTTCACGGCCTTATAAAGGCTCCTTCAAACAGGCGCGACACGCGATAATATCGCGCGCGACACAAAGGCACCGCAAGTCGCGCAACGAGCGGTGCCTTTGTGTAGCGCGCGATTATATCGCGTGTCGCGCCTGTTTGTAGGAGCCTTAAGGCGTAATACTAAAGAAAAAACCGGGCAAGTGCGAGTTGGACCCGCACACGAAGGGTTCCGTACCACAAGGCAAAAACGCCGAAAAAAACACGTTTGTTGTAGCCCCCCTTAAATATTTTTTTATTCTGTTTTTAGTATTTGTTGTCATAGCGGCAAACGGACCGTTGTCCGGTGAAAAAAACGGACGTGTACAAACGGCCTAAATCTACGCGGGCGTAAGAGTACATGTCGTAAAATTTTTGGTTCTAGGAAAATAGACAAACGTGCTTCTTCCAAAAAAAACATGTTTACATTATATACTTTGTGTACACATCGACTCTCAAATTTCTCTTTACTTTCATCTTTTTCTTCATTTTTCTTTTTCTTTTTGTACATTGGAGTAAACGAATGGCAAAGTGCTTGTATTTCTGCGTTGGTGTACCACTCAAAACTATATTGCATGTACCTACAAATAATAATGAATCATGGATGATCTCAAGAATAAGCCTTTAATCTCCTGTCATGTTTATAACTCACTCGACTGATAATATCTAGGCCTCTCCGAAGGTTTGTGACCCCTTATGTTCATTATTCTGAATACGTCTCAAGTTTTCGTTCGAATATTTGATTGTATGTGTTTTGTCTTGATCTTTGAGCATTTTTATTGCATTTGGAGCTTCATTGCTGAATTCAATCCTTTTTTCATGTATGATTCTTAGGATGTTTCCTTCCTCTCTTGGAAGATTAATGTACTGTATTTTTTTTTCAGGATGGGAAATCATCAAATGACCCCTCCCGCTCTGGGAGCGGAAGGGAGTGTCAGACTCTTACTGACTAAAACCCACCCGTGTTCCTTCCTTAGCCCTTTATGTTCCGAGCCAGCGGTAACCCTTTCGGACAATCCCGCTGACCTTAATGTACTGTATCAATCAAGACTTCTATTATAGAATATTTGCTTTAACGCCATACAGATTTTTCATTTTAATTGGTTTGTGGAAGAGAATAACTTACCAACGTGATTACGTGACCCACGTCTAAAACATTTTTTTTTTATTTGAAATGGGTTTGATCTTGACTCTAGTCTAGGTCAGAGATGACAGAGACAAAGTCTACGATGGAGTGAGCTTACCCAGAAGAAACCTGTTCACTCTTACTTTGACGAGATTCGGGTTATATGCACTCGGAAACACAAACGCAGGTAGAGAGTTCCACTCTTGCTGTGCGCATTATAAAGGACATTTGAAAACTAATGCAATTAAATAAAATTTGAAAGCTAACTTTGAATAGCAACTAGGCAGGCATGGTAACTTGTAGTGCGTCTGGATGTCCGAAGGTAGAAAGGGGCTGGTGGAATGAGGTCATAGAATTCTTGGACACACTCACCGAAGTACAATCTACAATGACAATCGTCTTTATGATCATTACTACTATGGTCAATCAACTCAGTCTATCGCAGTTAACTGCTGAACATAGGCCTCTCCCAGACTGTACCATCACACCCTGTCCTCCGCCTCCCGCCGCCAGTCTATCCCAGCCACCTTTTAAGGTCATTGGTCCATCTAGCTGGGGGGCGTCCCACACTACGCTTGCGAATACGCGTTCTCCACTCCAGGACTCGTCTACTCCACCGGCCATCGTCCCTTCGACAAACATAACACAGGTCGACAAAATTTTTACACAGAAACCAGGCTATACTTTTCCGAAGGATTTTGACGCGCTGAATTCAATCTGGAAGACTAGTCCTTTGAGATGCCATTAATAATTCTTGAAAGAAAATAGGATCTGCTGTGCTACATAACCTCAAAAATGAGAAAAAACGGTATTTTTTGCACTTTTAGGTTAGGATATCTCGAAACCCTGACGTGATAGAGCAATTTTGAGGCCAGATTCGAGTTCAGCGCGTCAAAATCCTTTGGAAAAGTATAATCTGGTTTCTGTAACAGAGCGTTCGGCAAATTTTGTCGACCTGTGAATCAGCCCACTGCCACAAACGCTTGGTTAAATATAATTCCTTAACTAACCATGTCTTCAATAACATCAGATTACACAAGGAAACTTTTATTTTGTAAATCACTGCCATTATATCTGTTATGAACAAAACGATTGCATGTTAACATGCACTTAATTCTAAGAACGTGACTATTATATATACGGGACATCTATCTACTGATGACTACGTATTTTTGTATATCTCTCAATACACAGCCACTGCCCGCGACTTCGTTTACATGGAAATCTTAAGATACACTATGTACTAAAATAACAGCCACATTTTTATAAAACTCTTTCGGCCCCTGACCCATCGCATCGCCCGCCCGTGCTGTTACTTCAAATTCGCTAAGCGTTCTTTTTGTCTTGGAAACTATAGTATAAGTTTGGCGTAAACCAGTGAAGATTTGGTCGAACGAGAGAAGGCTAATTACCTGGAAATACACAACACAGGGCTGAGGATGAAGATGATGATTTGGAAACAGAAGATCTGGATTTCAAATCCTACACCTGCTAAGAAGGTACAGACGCCAGCACATCAAGCTAACGTAACAATAACAAAACATCACGCCTGTAACCCTCAAAGGGTTTGGCAGAAGAAGGGGAGGCAGATGGGAGCTTCACGATATAATTGAAAAAGGCATCGACTTGAATAAAATATATTTATGACTTTACATTATCATCTTATTTCTAGCACTCCTTCTACTAAAACAATACAATGCAGCCTTATTAAAATATTTACCACTTGCTTGAACGTTCGAATGGAACACACCGGCAATTATAACCAGCCTGTACTACTAAAGGTAGAGCTACACAGATAGTCTCTACAGTACACCCATATATCGATGTCAATAATATTCTAGGTTCAGAGTTTGTTTAATCAAATTGTCGAAATTTACCGCTCAGTGTCAGTCTTCGTAACATTTCTACATTTATATCTGTAATTTTTGCGGTGTAAAGTCGCCAGCACATAAAGCTACTACAATCTGTCAAATTTCTTTAATAGATTTTCAACTTTAACCTTTAAGGCATAGGGTTCAAAGTTGATTGGGAAAATTTGACAGCTTCAGGTAGCTTGATGTGCTGGCGTCTGTACATAAAGTGTATTATCATCTATCTATCTTATGCATGCTTTACAGTGTACACGATCTTTGCTTGATCTTGATAGCCCCATCAACATAATAGACCTTCCTTAAAATTAATAGCTGTACCAACGAAAAAAATCTAACACTGTTTATTTATTCAGGCACTAATCACGGTGTTATTTTTGGCATCAGATTAGTATGAATGAATCCGAGTACTTTATGGGTCAATGAACTTGAATTTGTAGGATATACTCTGTAGATCATGTATTTATGTACTTGTATGTACAGACGCCAGCACATCAAGCTAGCCGAAACTTTCAAATTTTCCGAATCAACTTTGAACCTTTTGCTTTAGCGACAAAGTTGAAAATCTATTAAATATTGCTGCATCAAGCTACTACAGATTGTAGTAGCTTGATATGCTGGCGTCTGTACATAACGTTCTATATAACTAACGCTGTATTTAGAAGTCAATCAAGCTACAAGGTTTTCATTAATCTATTCTTCATGATTGAGTTTAATCAATCCATTTCAATGTCTACGGAGCTAAAGCTAACTCTTAAATGAGATTTTGAAAAAGCTTTAAGATCTATCAAAATTGAGTAGATTAAGTACAGACGCCAGCACATCAAGCTATTACAATCTGTCAAATTTCTTTAATAGATTTTCAACTTTATCGCAAAAACATAAGGTTCAAAGTTGATTGGGAAAATTTGACAAATTCGGGTAGCTTGATGTACTGGCGTCTGTACCTAAAAAAAAGGTCGATTGCAACTTGCAACTGTCATCATAATCTAGCAAAATAAAAATCAGAGTTTAGGTAGATTTACTCGGTTCTGAATTCAGCACCAATATTTTGCGATTTTGCGTTCTTTTCCGTTAAAGTGCCATAAAGTCCCATATGATCACAGGTCTACCTTATTATTCTCTTAAAGCTTATTTTCTTATTTTAGATTATATCTTCGGAAGTCTAATAGGTAATTTAATTAAAATTGTGGTTTGTCATAAGTTCAAAACATAACTAGCTAGTTTATGGTATCACCTATTTGATAGGTATAACTTGAAGATCAAATCCGTCTGTGATTCCAAAAGTTTCATTTGGGCACATTCTCGGCCCTATTGTAACTATTAGGATTCGTATAAGAATACTAGGTTATTGAACAAAAAAATAACTTTTAATGTCAAAAACTTCAAAACAGAAGCAGATTCATATAAGAATTCTAAAGTTCCTCTCTATAGTCAAAAAACACTACCACGTTAAGAGTTCAAAACTCATACAGACCTCTACTTTAACGATTTGATCTCTGAACGCGCATTGTTTTTTTTTTTTGTTGGTCTTAAAGCGCTCGTAACTTTAACAATGCTTTGAGAGATCTAACACGTCTATAACTTTAAGCATGGCTTTACAATTCAAGTTACTATTTCCCTCAAGCCTACATTGTTACAAAACAGCAAAACGAGAACCCTAAAGAAAGTCTTATTCAACCGCGTTCATATCAGATATGGAAATTAAGCCACAATGACTCCAATATAAAAGGTCTTTGCTTTACCAACGCCTATATTTTTGTACGTATGCATATGCGACCCGAGACGAACACAGCAGGACCAAAACGAAAACAATAAAGAAAGCGCACGTATAAATCGACTTACCAGTTTTTGTTGAATCAAGATATATCGTTGTACTAATCTACACGAGATGCTGGGACCAGTACCGATACCAATTTCACCGTACCGAAACTTAGCACAACACAGGATGCAAAGTAGCCATGCAAAAAGTCACTAGCAGAAAAAACATCAACTGAAAATCGTAGACACGATTGTTTTAAAACGTAACAAACTCACTGGTACACTGTTTTATTTATAATACAGAATGTTTTTGTGATTAAAAAACGATGATTCGATGATGCGTGGAAGGCGAACCGTCGCCGTGCGGTGCGCCGGCGCAGGCCGATCTAAAACTGACCGAACCGGTCGTCGTCGTGAAGTCTCCGAAAGAAGGATCGTGAATTCGTGACCGGCCGCCATTGTAGCCGATACACGCTCACTTCACTGTGTACGTGAGTTTTTGTTAACATTGCTCTTACTTTAATAATTGATAAGTATTATTTCTTAAACATTTCATCTAATAAGATAACTGTCCTTACAGCTGCACACGTCATCATTATTATCTTCTTAGATATGTCTCTCTCCGTCATTTTGTGGCTTGCGTTTGTATCCTAATTAGTTGAAATAGCTCCTGTAGGTAGATAATGTCTTATTTTACGATATGACGCTTTCAAAATATAAGATAGTACAATCTTTGTAATGTTGAGAACATTATTTTAATTAGATATTAAATTGTTGGTAGCTTCCATTTCTGGTATAAACTGCTATATGTTAATTAATGAAGATATTAAACTTACAATAAACTATGAATAGAATACAAAACGTTATAGTTTGCTTGTACAAGTATTGCTCAAGACCAGCAGAACTGTTTTGTATAAACGTTTTATTGCAGTAATTAAAGTCATCAGACATTTTATTGTTATTGAGGTTTACCAGACCAAATACGCAGTCATCATCGATTACAAAACTCTAGAGGTATGAAGAACGGGGTGCAAACAACTGATATAGATGATGATTGTTATATAGAGGCCAAGAAAACAAAAGAAATTCCAGCATAAAGCTGCACAGCGCATTAATACGAGTCATGGGTTCCTTCCAGTAAATCTTTCCTGTAGAGATCAAATTGACAACAAGGATAAAATTAGCAACAACAATAGCGCATTAAGTGGGCAACACACGTCATCTAGATTAGATGGATTGAAAAAACTAACATCTCTTTCAGAGACGTTTAATGTTCCTTCGCAATGCTGATCTTCAAAACGCTATAATGTATTTCCATAATTTAACTTCTTTAACTATTATATTTCTTTGTAATTCGAATTCATCTTCTATCTATATTTCTTACTAGCTGCGCCCCGCGGTTTCACCCGCAATAAACTCGCAAACTTTCGCCTTTATAATATTATAAGTGTGAGTGTGATTTTAGCCGTCACTATGTGGACTATGTTCAGCAGTTTATGTACTGAAACATCGCTTTGTCAAAAACCTATATTTTTTTCTACAAATAGTTACAATTTACTCCCGAAATTGGCACAAAACCTTTGCCAGAAAATTGAGTCCTATCGACGTCGCTATAAACACATTTGACCGATAAACATCGCTATCTCCTCATATCACTTGCAATCGTGCGCATATCGTACGGATAAGAACACGACAACAGCCGACAATGCCCGATGCAACGCCAATGTGATAATGATAAGTGTTAATATACAATTTAACTGTGCCGTTGTATATATATCTAATCTGTTTTTGATATTATGGTCTAATTTTGTAGTCATCATGATGATATGGCGACATCACACAACATTTATTATGCACGCTGCGGAGCTTGATCCTCAATAACAGGATGGAAATCAGTCGAAGGAAAATCGGATAAAACCACTAAAAGAGGCGTAGGAGAAAGTTACCTTACTTTCTATATAGCAAACTTGAATAGCAAAAACAATAAGGACATTCACGGAAAAAGAAAAGATAGTCTTCTCAGGACGTCCTACGGCCACATCATCATAATTATCATTCTGTGATATTTTGTAGATCTACAATTTAAACACATCACAGACGTAGCTATGATACTCGTATTATTAATATCCTGTGCTATAAAGTATATTATAGCAACCTACCACACACGAAGACCATTTTATGATATATATTTTGCCTTCATATCATTGATGAACAGTCGTATAGGTACTCTAATATAATATATTAAAATATGTATACAATAATATAAATTACAGTATAGGTTGGTGACGGCATAGAAATATATAAATTACAGCTGAGTGTGCGTTCACTTAAAGCTATAAAAATATATCGTAATATATATTAATATATTATTATAGCCACGTCTGTGATGGGCTTTATACTATTATGCACTATAGGTACTGGCTTTATACTAGCATTAGCTAAAATAAAAATTCCAATGTATATTTTTTTACCAGTGTACGCCAAGAAAAATATTTATTTGGCACTTGCATTAACCTACTATTACATGAAAAATTACATCTGTATTATCCTGCTGGTCTATTCTATAAAAATCTCACCCTGAAAACTGAGGTGAATTGTGCTGGAAGAGAGCTGTCATTCCAATTGATGCTAGGGATTGACTCTATTTACAGCTCACCTAACAGTTTTCATGGTGAGATTCTTACAGAACAAGAGAGGCTTTTCCCGTATTTTTAAGAACGTTCTCAGTCTGATCTCAGTCTCAATGTGTCAAAAAAGCCTCTATATCCCCTACATTTTTGACATGATTGTCGCTGAGATGAGATTGTTTGGCCTTCTGATCGGCTGGACTATAAAAGCTAGATAACGAACTCACTGTAAGTTGTGGAGTTACTCGTTTTTCAGTCTTTACAGATCAATTCCAATTAGAGAAAGAAAATGAGGTTGAGCACCAAATAGGTTAATGTAGTGTTTGATAGCGGAAGCATCTGAGAATAGCTCGCGTTTCCACATTTCGATCTAAACACCCATTTGTTAATTACTATGGCGTGTTTATATGATTCGGAATTAGAGAGAAATGCTGTTTCTAGCATAGATACTAATAGCTATCCTAGAAACAGCATTTTTCTAACAAACCGACATGCAAAATTCAAACAAAATTCGACATGCTTTTTTAGCATAGCTATCTAAATAGGTATGCTAAAATAGCATGTCGAATTTTGTTTATGAGATTAAAAAGAGAGAAAAAAGAAAATAAGTACGATTTTTTGCTATAAACATGACGCAGAAAAAAATTTCAATAATAACAAGCCGAGTTGAGTTGAAAATGGAGATTTGTGACAGAAGTAGCTGTTCATATACTTAAACCTACGTTAAAAATAGTTCTATTCTTTTAAATATATAAAACAGCGCTCTTCTCTTTTTTCTTAGTTCTAAGGTGGAGTCGAGTATGCCTATGATAGGCTAACATACGTCCACCGAATGGTCCGCGGGCTATTCGGTTTGGGCCGTTCAGACTTAATACCCTGCTGGAGATAATCTTTTCCCAAACATCTGCTCAACTAAGTCGTCCTAAAAACGATTATTACATTTATCTTCAAACTCCATTACTTACGCAGTAAAGGCTTGCAACTTATAACGCAATCACAAAGAGTAAAAATTGCAACTTTTAATTGAACTCAAACCAGATTGAAAGTGAGTTATGGCTATTGGGATAACCCAATAGCCATAACTCACTTTCAAATTAAATCATGCGTGTACTGTGTTGAGAACTGGCTATTGTTTTAAAATAAACTAATTTCATAATAGTTGATACAGACCAATACTTCAATTATTATTTTAAGGCAGTTAATAAGTGCTTAAGAAATACTGACACGGGTTCTTTAGTCAACTGAGGCCGCTTGAACTTATCCCGCGGGTGAATGTTTTGAATTGGGCAACTGATCACATTGATAATATATTTTATGATTTGTACAGACACAAAAAAAAAAAAGTGTTAGACATTAGATTCACGAAAATAACAATCAAGAATGGTTTTTTTTTTTTTTTTTTCGAAACTTTAAATGCTTGTATTAGGAGTGGGTTCAAGTCAGTAATGGGTGGGAATCAAACTCGCGACTTCTCTGTCGAAAGTCCGATACCGTTAGGTTAGGTTAGGTATTAGACTACTCCCCCCCGGTGGGTTCCCGCATTGTCGAGGCGGGGGGGCTCAGTAGCCGTGGCTTGGACACCCACGGTGAAGCTAAGAGGAACCCGAGGAGGGGCCGCTCGTCAGGGCTTCTGCTGACAAGCCGACGACGTAGCGGCCAAAGGTAGGTTGCGGTGTCGCTTGGGCGACATCGCAACTGAGGCGGGCCGCGATGTCGTACGTACCGGAGGCATAGCGGTTGAGGGTTGGAGGCCGCGGCGGGAGAGGAGTGCCGGTATTACGGTGCGTCGCACTCCCTACCTTCCGCGGCCTTGACGGGGTCGCCACCGTTCGATGGCGGACGCGGTGGGGCTGCAGGGGAAGAGGAGTGTCGGTATTGCGTTGGCCGCTCTCCCTATCCTCTGCAGCCGAAAATTGGCAGGCGGCGGGGCCAATGTCCTGACCCGTCGCAGGGGGGACCAAGGGTGCCCAGACACGGGGTCGTCTGGCGCCCATGTGCTGGTTTGGTCCCTGGGGTGGTCACGGCGTGCTATGTGTTCTGGTGCGCCGGTGATGGGGAGTACTCCCCAGAGGAGGGTCCGGTAACGGACGGCCGCGGCGGGTTCACGGATGAGTGCTAACGCGTGCCCGTGTTCCCGCCGTAAGCGGCAGAGGAGGACACCGTGGAGTTTTAGTGGGTTAAAGTCCCACATAACTGCACTATCTCCCCGTGGTAGTGCAGTATGCATGAGCATTTCTCCACGTGAAAAAAAAAAAAAAAAAAAAAAAAAAAGGTATTAGACTACTCCCCCCCCGGTGGGTTCCCGCATTGTCGAGGCGGGGGGGCTCAGTAGCCGTGGCTTGGACACCCACGGTGAAGCTAAGAGGAACCCGAGGAGGGGCCGCTCGTCAGGGCTTCTGCTGACAAGCCGACGACGTAGCGGCCAAAGGTAGGTTGCGGTGTCGCTTGGGCGACATCGCAACTGAGGCGGGCCGCGATGTCGTACGTACCGGAGGCATCGCGGTTGAGGGTTGGAGGCCGCGGCGGGAGAGGAGTGCCGGTATTACGGTGCGCCGCTCTCCCTACCTTCCGCGGCCTTGACGGGGTCGCCACCGTTCGATGGCGGACGCGGTGGGGCTGCAGGGGAAGAGGAGTGTCGGTATTGCGTTGGCCGCTCTCCCTATCCTCTGCAGCCGAAAATTGGCAGGCGGCGGGGCCAATGTCCTGACCCGTCGCAGGGGGGACCAAGGGTGCCCAGACACGGGGTCGTCTGGCGCCCATGTGCTGGTTTGGTCCCTGGGGTGGTCACGGCGTGCTATGTGTTCTGGTGCGCCGGTGATGGGGAGTACTCCCCAGAGGAGGGTCCGGTAACGGACGGCCGCGGCGGGTTCACGGATGAGTGCTAAAGCGTGCCCGTGTTCCCGCCGTAAGCGGCAGAGGAGGACACCGTGGAGTTTTAGTGGGTTAGAGTCCCACATAACTGCACTATCTCCCCGTGGTAGTGTAGTATGCATGAGCATTTCTCCACGTGAAAAAAAAAAAAAAAAGGTATTAGACTACTCCCCCCCGGTGGGTTCCCCCCCCGGTGGGTTCCCGCATTGTCGAGGCGGGGGGGCTCAGTAGCCGTGGCTTGGACACCCACGGTGAAGCGAAGAGGAACCCGAGGAGGGGCCGCTCGTCAGGGCTTTCGCTGACAAGCCAACGACGTAGCGGCCAAAAGTAGGTTGCGGTGCCGCTTTGGCGACATCGCAACTGAGGCGGGCCGCGATGTCGTATCGGAGGCATCGCGGCTGAGGGTTGGAGGCCGCGGCGGGAGAGGAGTGCCGGTATTGCGGTGCGCCGCTCTCCCTACCTTCCGCGGCCTTGACGGGGTCGCCACCGTATGATGGCGGACGCGGTGGGGCTGCAGGGGAAGAGGAGTGTCGGTATTGCGTTGGCCGCTCTCCCTATCCTCTGCAGCCGAAAATTGGCAGGCGGCGGGGCCAATGTCCTGACCCGTCGCAGGGGGACCAAGGGTGCCCAGACACGGGGTCGTCTGGCGCCCATGTGCTGGTTTGGTCCCTGGGGTGGTCACGGCGTGCTATGCGTTCTGGTGCGCCGGTGATGGGGATTACTCCCCAGAGGAGGGTCCGGTAACGGACAGCCGCGGCGGGTTCGCGGATGAGTGCTAACGCGTGCCCGTGTTCCCGCCGTAAGCGGCAGAGGAGGACACCGTGGAGTTTTAGTGGGTTAGAGTCCCACATAACTGCACTATCTCCCCGTGGTAGTGCAGTATGCATGAGCATTTCTCCACGATAAAAAAAAAGGTATTAGACTACTGCCGCTTCAAATTTTGACACTACTTACCTATTTACATTTAGTTTTCTGTTTATTAATCAAATGACTGTGATTTTTTTAATATAGCAGTATAACCAAGCCATGATATGTGATTTTTCGTGTGTAGGTACATATTTATTGTACATATAAATAATAATCTTTTTACAAAGTGGGATCAGTTGACAAAAGAAAAATAATAAAATTAATTATTTAGTCAACTCATCCAGTGGGATAAATTCGAGAGGCCTCAGTTGACTAAAGAGCCCTGAAAGCCCGTAACTGTAGAATGATGGAAGCTGACGAAAAAAGCGCAATGGCGATCGCATAAGTTTTGGCTAAAAATGATGATGTGTCCAAACCCTCTGCATCTAACCCATATCATCATCTACCTTTTCCTTTTCCCAATTTTGTTTCGGTCGACTTCCAGTCTAACCGGATGTATCTGAATACTAGTATTTTACATGGAGCGACTGCCGGATGTAGCTGAATACTAGTATGTTATCCAGTAACTGGGTTGTGGACTACAACCCAGTTTCTGGATAACACGATACCCCTTTTTTTCCAGTGTGGGAAATCATCAAATGACCCCTCCCACTCTGGGTGGAGCGGAAGGGAGTGTCAGACTCTTACTGACTAAAACCCACCCGTGTTCCTTCCTTAGCCCTTTATGTTCCGGGCCAGCGGTAACCCTTTCGGACAATCCCGCTGAAGCACGATTGACGATACCCCTTGGTAAGACATGGTTGTCAGACTTTCGGGCTTCTGACTACCCGAAATGACAATCAAGGATGTACTTACAAATGACAGCCGGGACCAACGGCTTAAGGTGATTTCCGAAGCACGAAGGTATTTCGGCATGTAATTGATGGATACCCATCCACGGATCGACCTTGGCAAGCGTTGCTTAACCTTGAAGAATGACCCATGTGGCTGTTGTTATTTAGCCTCGAGGCCTTGCTCGTAATGATGTGATGATGATGAGGACATCATTTATAACAAGCAAAAGACTATGCAAAGAGCATGCATCAATAAAAATATGGTAGGTATGGTACTGGCTGATCAGATAATTAAAAATTTGCATGAATCTGAAAGCTGCTATGACATAAAAACTAAAGAAATACATAAGTATCGATGACTAAAATGCTAACTATTGATATTTCATAGATAGTTATGTTTGCGGCACTCATGCGCATTATAAAATGAAATATGAAGTAGAAATCTCGTTCGGTTATATTTTTACGTGTGGTCTCATTGCAAGTGGGATGCAGCACGTTCGCAGCCGACATTTTTGGTATCTACAAGCATGAAGCTGTCCTATTCCGAATTCGTATGAACTGCGTAGTTTTAAATTTAGTAAATCGGTAGGTAACATCTTTCTTTCTTTTTTTTTAAAACGTTGCCCCACACTAGGAATTACTCCTGTATCGTGGGTGCGTTTACAAACATTTAAATTCACATACAAAAACAGCCAGACCCGGAACAACTACCTGTTGGTAATACAAATATTTGTTCCGTGCGGGAATCGAACCCGCGACAGTCGATCGCTCAGCCACTGCGCCAACCGTGTCAAAACACAACAAACATCGTCACAACATCGTCGTCGTCGTCGTCGTCGTCGTCGTCATCGTCATCGTCGTAACATCGTCTTTGCCAACTAAAGCTTTTGTCAATTTTTAGGGACCTCAAAAGGAAAAACGGAACCCTTACTTCGTTCTTGGTGTTTTTCCAATAACCCTTTATACACCCATATTTCGTCAGTTATGTTCAAGTTCCATGTTATAAAGTCGCTCCGTTTATTGCCATCAACCGGGCAAAAATCCAGTCTCCGAGCTGCTACTGAGAAATCCCTAACGAAAAAACCCAATAACACTTCGGCCGACGCGACGTGGGAATCGAACCCAGGATCTCAGGCTTTGCAGTAGCGCTTGCGACCACTAGACCAACGAGCAGTAAAAAAACAAAAATTCGTACTAATTAATTAATTACGGAATTATAAGGCTCGATTACCACATAAAAAGTATTTAATTTAGGGCTGATTTATCCATCGCCAGATAACTTTTATTCGAGGAATAAAATTGACGTTTGGCAGTTTTTGTATGAAATAACTGTCAAAATTTCAAAATTATTCCTCGAATAAAATTATCAGATGATTGAAAAATCAGCCCTTAATTAACAAAAATATATAAATAAAACTAAAAAAAGCAAAAAGCCAACGTCACGTGGTGTTCCCAGGCGGTCACCCATCCAAGTACTGACCACGCCCGATGTTGCTTAACTTCGGTGATCGGACGAGAACCGGTGTATTCAACGTAGTATGGACGTTGGCGATAACTTATTTGAAATTATCAATCCTTATTGGAATACTGACGGTCGGCACTGTGGTGTCGACGACACTCGTGATGCGATTGTTATTACTCTGTGTGTTTTGATCCGTTCCTCCACCGGTGAAATAACTTGTACAGTCAACCAATACAAACCGTAACAATATGGCATTGATAGTTTTGCGCGATTTTCGCAGTAAATCAAAAAGACAGTCAATAAAACGAGGAAGCCCTAACCCCACCGCTCGCCTAGTCCTAATAAACTCGCTCTCAATCACTCCCCAACTTTACCAGAACAATCATCGTAACGGCTCTTCGATTCTCAGAAAATCCGAGTTGTTGCGTGGTCATTGTTTTTGTAATGTCTTGTTTGTTTTATTTTAACAGATTACCTACAGTAGGTACACAGACTTATTTTGATGAATGTTGTACGGCTCTGCTTGATCGACGGATTGCTGTGACTGATTGTGAGAGGAAATGTGGGTTTTCTTTTGTTTTAAGTACCGTCGTTCATGTATGGTTTGGTTTGTGGAGTGTCTAGATGTTAATTGCATCGTAGTAAAGACCGCAACAAATTAGGAGTCGAGATTATTTCTCTGAGGAATGAAATGATAGGTAGGTACACCCGGACACCCGGGTACTTTACCAACCTATCTATAGTGTACCTTAGGTATGACGTAAGAAAGTTTAAGGGTTTACTTTTACAAGCATGTTGACGGACATTGACCTCATATCTAATAAGGCATACCTACCAACCTAGGTAAGTATCATAGGACCGATATCCTTTATAAACTTTCTATCATATTGATAGTAAGTCACGACCGTGTCTATTGAATGCAAATTGATCAATTGGTATAATAAGCTAGTAAGTGCATTGGGAATTCCTGAAGAATGTGCTGTGTCATTTCTTCAATCAACGCAAACTTTTAAGTTTTAAATAGTAATGATAATATTGTAATTAGGTAGGTAATAGGTAACAACTAATCACACTAATATTATAAAGGCGAAAGTTTGTGAGTGTGTGTCTGTGTGTGTTTATATGTTTGTTTCTTCTGGCTGGACCAATTTTGATAACATTTTGTATGAAGGTAGCAGACACGCTGGATTAACATTTACGCGGGTAAAACTGTGGGGCGCAGCTAGTTATTCATAATACATAATACACTCAAGACAGACTCTAAAAAGAGCAAATTACTTAGCTAATTAGCCAAGGAATTTAGGAAGAATGAAGAATAGAAACCAAGCGTGCCATTATTTTTCTACCTACTGTGACGTCACATGAGCGATTTAGTGATGGGAATCCTAAAATTCTAACAAAAAACCAGGAACAGATTCGATTAGACGAACATTTTTAAATCTCAGGAACTATCTGTAGGCTTGAAGATAGTAGTTTACTTCTTTTCTCAACAGATGGCACTGCCGCCGCGCTCTTGGAAGAAATAACACTGAAAAGTCAATAATCATTTATAGCGTTTTTTGTACATTTATCCTTCTTTCCGAGTATTTAAATTAATCAATTTAATTTTATTCGAATCTTTTAAGAGTTTACAATAATATCGAATATTTCCTTTCTTTGAATGAAACGTTGTAATAGATTACCTGTGGCTTTAATGCGTTCCAGTCCATGCTTCAGAAAACGCAACATATTGAGCGGTTCCATGTTGGTCTTTCTCATCTGAAACCATTAGTTAGAACGAGAAAGATTAATATAGCTAGTAATTTATGCCAAACCCAAAAACTTTGACACTTGACACTTTCTAATTTAAAAATTTGTCGACAACGAAGTTGTTTGGGCGTATACATCAACCAAGAAATATTAGTTTTCCGTCGTTTTAAAGCAAAACTTGGAAATTCACATCATAAAACACCACACCCATCGTCATATTACAGTACATATTCAAATTCGTCAAAGTTTTCAGTTAAAAATCTCGTCCAAATAACTGTTAATTTTTAGGTGTGGCTATTGTTCACGTGAATTTCTCGCTAAATACGCGTGAAATCGGACTAAATCGGTACAAAAACGTAATAAAGAAGTACCAAAGAGTGTTCTAAAAGCACAAAATATGGCTCCATTACTGGAATCATGCTGGTCGCCGTGTATTTGGTCTTCGAGCGTGAAGAGTGGGAGCCGAGCGGTTGCCGTATATACAATTGCCATGAGCGTGATCCTTATTACTTTTATTGGATATCAAATGGCTGGCGGAGACTCCACGCAGCTCTGGAACCCGCTGTTTGAAGCTGATGTTAGAGGATGTGAGTCTAGTCTATACTTTCACTGAAATCATTCATGTTTATATTTTAAAACAAAGTTATAAAAAAAAACCATGTTTATATTTTGTTAGGTACCTATGTTCATTGTACATTGCATAATTAGGCACATAGTGAACCTATAAGTTGTCATTCTTTGGGCTGTAAGATGACCCTTTGTCCAAGATTACAGAACCTATCCCAAGATGCAAGCATATTTACTTAAAACTAGTTTAATGCTGTTTAATTGGTTACTAAGTTTTAAGAAATGCTTGAATCTTGACTTTCTTTAAAAACAAACATTCACAGTCAATTTCCCTTTACTAGTTCAATGTTAAAATGCAAGTGCAGAAGGAAAATACAGTCCGGACATCGAAAGAATGCATTCCTGATGCCTGTCAGTTTCATACAAACAAAAACGTGTTTTGCGAACTTGATCTTTATTAGCTACTAGAATTGGTGCATCAACAGGTGTCAGGAATGCATTCTTTTGACGGCTAGATTGTAGCCTGTACACAGGTATTTGTAAGTGTGTTAATGATTGTTGTAATCAGTCAAGCTTCGCACATAACCTACGTAGTATGATACAATTAGAGAATACAATCCCGAGCATGTTTTTCAATCCCGGGCTTACGGGATTTTTTAAGCCTTTTCCCGGGATCCCGGGCCTATCCCGGGATTAGACTATGTGGTTTCTAATTGGGCTAAAATTAAAAAAAAAACCAGTAATTTAAAAAAAAAATGTCTTTAATGTCTTTGCACAACACAAATCAGAATAATAATAAGAAAAGAAAAAACACAAACCAAAAAATACTATACTTTTGCAAGAAATTAAAAAACAGCACATAATAACTATTTAGAATTTCGAAAATATAATCGCAGAAATATCAAAGCATCCAATGTTTGACTTCCGAGTCTGCTTCGTAGTTTATTGCCAACATAAGCAGCAGCTGAAAACGCTCGTTCAGGTTCTCGGGATTTTCGGGGCCAGAAAACGGTCGGGATTTCGGGACCCCGAGATAAAGGATCCCGGGATTGTATTCTCTAACTGTACCTGTGTAGTAAATAGTGGGTACCTACGTATTATACGAGTTGCTTTTTGTCGTAATGTATTAACATAATCTAGGCAAGGTTATTTTCAAGGCGCAACGGACTACGGAATACAAACTAGACTTGTTTGTGGCAATCCCGAAAATACCGAGATTAGCCAAGTACAGTCCCGGGATTTTCGGGGCCAGAAAACGGTCGGGATCCCGGGATCCCTTATCTCGATTGTATTCTCTAGATACAATAGAAAATCAACTGTGTCTCACTAGTGGAGCTTGACGAGGTGCTGTCTAAGTCCCAACTATAACTCCCACTTTATTGTGTATCGTAGAGACAAATATATTTCTTAGAATGTCTTAGTGTTATTCGCGAAACCCGAATTCTTAATTATTCTTATAATTACATAACACAGTATCATCATCATAAATCTCATTCTCCTACCCTTGTCCTAATTTATTTGGGGTCTGACACTTCATCTCCCAATCCTTGGATCCCACTCGGTCACTGCCTTACTCCATCTGTCATCACTGCGCCTTGATAGCCTGCCCAAGTACATTCAAGTTGCTAACTTGAAAAAATAAACAGTCTAACCATTTAATTGTTACATTTCAGCACTGCTAGTATTTGGAGGTATATTCATCGTAATATTAATACTGCTGATCATCTTCTCTATATTGATGGTAAGTTTAATAAAACTATTATACTTATTGTAATTACTTTAATGGCCCCATAATATTGTAATCATGCATAATTGTGTCATTGCATGTAATTTATTAGAACATTTTATTTAATAATTTTTGAGGGCACTCAAATTCATATTACTTACTTTATTTCACACTAGCTTACCCGGCGAACTTCGTATACCCCGCCAGCCGCTCTGTCCCTGCTTTTTAAATTTCTAATATCTTCTAAGATATTCATTTTAATGATATGCTGTAAAGGGCAATTTTGATCTTAATGAAATGCAGAACATATTTAATGTATATAATTCGATAAGGAATAATACTGTAGTGTTTAAAATAGCTTGGTAAATAACCCATAATTTTTTTGTAATATGTAGAAGATAAAAATGGCTACTGTGGGTTATCCTTAGAAGATAAACATATACCATCACAGCCTTTTTTATCAATATTTCTAAGATATACAATTCTGTAGTATGTACATTAATTTGATCTATCTCATAAGATTTAGCCAGCGTTAGCAATATAAGCGCACAAAAATATGTTTGCTACGACATCCCATTACAAATCTTTGAATTTTTCGGCTTTTGTCTACCATAATATGCATGTATTATACATATAAACCTTCCACTTGAATCTTCAAGCGGAAGGTTGAGGAAACTACGCAACAGATTGTAATAATAAAAAATAAAAAAAAATGTGAATTATAAATGTGTGTGGTGTACTCCAAATAAATAAACAATAAGTAGAAGTGATGATTCGGGCGCCAGGAGCACACAAAACTATGCCAAGGATAGACTAACCTGCGGGAACTGGAAACTTTTAATCTTCAAGCGGGGAGTATCAATAAAAATCGACATAAAAGTTATTGAACGATTTTATTGCCCGTAGGCTGCTGGTTTCAAATATACAAGAAAATTCCTTTCTATAATTAACGGTTCTAAGGTGTAAAACTAAGATTAAATTGATATTAATTTGTGTCCTGTCATTATTGCACTTTTGTCAATATAAGTTATGTATTATAAACCATACCACGTTCCGTCGAATAAACTAACAACCGAAAGAGCAAACCACGCTCATCTTGGTGATGTTGATCTTCGCGGAGACGTCAAAGGCGGTCCATGAAATATGCTGGTAGGGGCTAGCTTTCAAACTTTAAGTTGTAAAAGAAAAAGAAAGAAGAAAGAAGAAACGAAGCAAGAAGAAACGCCTCGCGGCGTTTCTTTTAAAAAGTGATGTCATCAGTAGATGAATTAATCCAAAATATATAAGGTTTAAAAGATCCTTTATAAAAAATATGGGCTATCCGATCAGGATGCCGGCAAGGGCAAATCGGCTACCACATAATGGAGACTAGATGCCGTCCATCTGAAGTTAATACTTCAGGATTTAATTCGGAGCCCTGAAATTACTCCATTCTATGCAAAGCTTGAGTCGGAAAGTCATTTGTCAAAATCAACTGACAGCATCAAAAAGAAAAAATCTGTGTGACCACTACACGATTCCGATTCAACCAAAAATGAATTTTTACATGGCAACACCACAATATTGCCTACAAATTAAAGCAAAAAATCCGCTATCATGTAACAGGCTTAAAAGACTCGTTACATTACATCCCCTCCCGAAAATAAAAGAAAGGAACTTTCTTTTATTAGAAAGAAATCTTCAACCAAATAAAACAGTCTTAACAACTTTCTAATTCAAAAAAAGAAAAAAAATCATATAAGATTCAAAGTGTAAGTGAATTCTGAAAATGTCAAACGACAAAATCGCAAGAATTTAATAAAAGTAAAAAATGTAAATGACAAAAAAAATAAAAAACTAAATCTGTGAAAAACAGAAAAAAAATTATAAGTTATAAAAACTCATTAAATGAAACGAAGAGAGAAATCTCTTAGCGCTCCCAAACTCCAAAACAGTGCAGTTAGGCACTATAGCCACTGACTAAAAACTTCAAACTAATTCGGACAATGTACCAAAACAAACTACAATTTTTAGTGCAGTTAGGCACCATCGCCACTGGCAAAAAATTTCAAACCACTTGGAACAGTACAACTTTGAGTGCAGTTAGGCACTATCGCCACTGACTACTATGTCAACCGCTTCCAACTCAACCAGCTCTATGAGTGCAGTTAGGCCCTATTGCCACTGACTAACTCCGTATTCAACAATCCAAAAAATTTTGAAACTCCGAACAAAAGTTTTTAAATAAAGCTGAAAGACCTTATTTAAAATACTGTTACAGGCACAACCTGAAACAATACAAAAGAAAGCGTATTGTGATCGGCCCATCACCACCGAATTCCCGAGCACAATAGCTGTAAAAGAAAGTGAATGCTGTGACTGGCTCAACACTACCAATCTCCCAAACACAGACAAACAAAAACATTGAGATCTCCAATGAGAAATCTCAATAACAAAAAAGCGAAAGCCAAAGCTTCACAATGCGATCGGCACACCACCACCGAACTTCCGAACGCAAAGAAAAAAAGATTGACGTAAGTCAAAACAAAATCCCACATCGTGATTGGAACAACAATGTCCAACACAATGGAAAAAGGAAAAAATATATGGCCGGGGCCGAAATCCCACACTG
Organism: Luperina testacea; assembly: GCA_927399505.1. Taxonomy (NCBI): domain Eukaryota; kingdom Metazoa; phylum Arthropoda; class Insecta; order Lepidoptera; family Noctuidae; genus Luperina; species Luperina testacea. The sequence goes on along the minus strand of OV656775.1, from coordinate 13,264,839 downwards.
TGACCGGCACAACACCACCGACTTTCCGAGCACAATGGAAAAGAGTCGAAATCAAGGTCAGCTACACCAAGATCCAAAAAATAATAAGGCATTTTGTAACAAAGGTTACAGAATGACCCTAAAAAGTAAAGTCCAGGATGAACGCGTTACTAACAAAGTCAAATCCGATCATTAAAAAGAATGAAACTCTAGTAAAATTGAGAAACAATTCTGTCAACGAACAGCACAAAATAGATTTAAAAATCGATTACTATTTATGACGAAGAGGAAATAGAATGATTTTAAACTATGAAAAAAAAAGATTAAAAAAACTTGAAATTGAATTTAAGTTTTTAATCTCAAGGTAGAAATTACCTGAACTGTAGGGTTGTATAAGATCTTAATAAAATATAAACAGGTAGAACCCTTAAAAAAGAAAAATAAGATCTTAGACAATCCAACAAAAACAAACAAAACATAAAATAAGATCCTTCGATGTGAGAAACATTTGGTGTGAACAAAAATTGTATTAAATTAACCAGAATGACCTAAGTTTTATTTTTAGAATGTCTCAAATTCAACAAATTTATAAGAAGTTACCTAACATACATCTTTCAAACCGCCGATAACCTATCATCCATCCCCTCGTACATCACACTGTCAAAAGCGGCCTTCAAACAAAATTATCAAAATCAAGACACACTTGGAAACCAAATTAAAATTTAATAATATCTTTAACATGATAACGTCCCACTGAACCTTTATTTAAATCTTTCAAAACATAAACGTTATCTGAAACCTTTTCAGTTATTTTACACTTTACAAACTTAGGTGCAAGTTTAGCTGAAAAATATGCTTGTGCATTAGATTGAACAAAACTTCTTCTCCACACCATATCACCCACATCAAAAGAAATGACTTTCCGACCCTTATTATAATAAGCGGCATTTCGCTTATACCCCTTTAACAAATAAGCTTGAACTTTAACAAAAATATCACTAAGTGAATTAAGAGAAACTGCATAAACATTTCTATTTGAAATTTCTAGTTGAGATAAGTTATCAACAGAACTACTAAAGTGATGTAATGACGCATCAAGAACAAGCTCCCTACCAAACATCAGAAAGTTAGGAGTAAACTCAGTAGCAAGGTTTACACTATTATTTAAAGCTAATTGAACATTGGGCAAAAAACTTGACCAAGTTCTATGATCATCTTTAACAAAACACGATATGCAGGTTTCGACCGTTTTATTATATCTCTCAACAGGATTATTTTGAGGTGTATACAAAGTATTATAAAATATTTTGGTTATATTAAAACCTTTCAAAAAATCTACAAAATGTTTGGAAGTAAATTGAGTTCCATTGTCACAAACTACTATTTTTGGACAACCAAATTTGAGAAATATTTCCTTTTCAAAATGTTTACAAATTACTCTAGTGGTAGCATTGATCATTGGAAAAAACCAGCAAATAGGAGCTGAATGATAAATGTTAAAAAAGGTTTTTAAATAATCCAACCAGCCTGAAAAATCTTTGTCACGAGTAACATCGTCCGGCTTGTGACTTCTAATTGTTTTTTTACACATCGAGGTACTCGAAGTTTTATCAAAAACGTGGGCTCGATGTAACCAAATCAGTTTTTTGACTCTTGCGAGTTTTCAACAGCCGAATTACAAACGTCACAAGTCTTAGAGGTGACCCCTGCCTTTTGACACTTAAAACAAACAATACCCGGTATGGACTTGCACTTTTTATATGAGTGTCCAGGTTTTTTACATTTCAGACAAGTTAAATCATTAGAAACTGCATTTACTTTAACTGGAGGTTTAACTGACTCTTTGTTGGGTTTTCTGTCTACAACAACTTCCAGTTCTTTTGCAAGTTCTAGAAATTGTTCAATTGAATCAATCTGCTTAAGAAACAAAAAAGGTGTATAAATAGGTAACATATTGTGTTTTATGGCATTAACCAGAGTTTGTTCAAACAAAGGTTCTGAAAGACGACTGGCCATATCAGAAATTTCAGTGATGAAATCAGGAAGCGACTCAGACGGTTTCTGTTTTCTGGTGCGGAGCTCATTCTCTAAGAAATAGTCAAAGTCAGGCTTATCAAAGCGTTTTAAAAGCGCTAGCTTAAGTGCATGCCAAGAAGAGATACGAATTCGTATAGATCTAAACCATTTAAGTGCTATGCCATCAAGCAAATCTGAAAAAGAACCGACAAGCAAGTTTTCATTGAAATTTTTATACAGAAAATATTCTTCTATCTGAGTAATAAATTCTCGAACACAAGATTTACCGCTATAAACTATTCTACTTTTCTTCAAGTCAGGCAATTTAGTGAAAGGAGGAAAGTTTTTTCGAATGTTTTCATTCACAAGCGCATTCAAGGAATTAAATGAAGGCAAAGCTTGTGCTGTAAAAGCCGAAGAAGAGTGAGCGATTCTTGAGTCAAAGGGATTGTTAACATCTGGGGCATTAACCATCTCATGAACTTTCTCAGCAACGTCAGCATCAACAGCAGTACAGGTATCAACATCACCCGAATCCTGAAGCGGCGGAAACTGAACTCCCTTGTCCATGATTAACAAACAGCAAGGCGAATAGCAAACGAAAAACAAACTAAATTTCAAAAAGTTAAATGTTTGAAAATAAATTCTCAAGTTTGAGGTTAAGTATAGAAGTCAATGTGGTATTCCAATGAAAAATTACTAAGTTAATTTTATCGTTTTAAAAGTGCAATAATCACTTACAAGCAGCTTAAATCTAGATAAATTAAATGTACAATATTGTACTTAACAATTAGATTAAATTATTTACTTAAAAAGGTAACTTTAAGTTTTCAAAATAACTTTACTGTTGAGAACAACAAAACGCAGTCTATGCTATACATTTATGTTGGTTTTGCTAAGGAAAAAACATGTTAATAAAACACAGGTCAATAAACAAAATCATCAATTGTAAACACCAAACATTGTTTACAAAGATTCACAAAATTAAGTTAAGTACTACTTATGAGTCAAAAATCAAAATAAATACTTACAAAGTTATTAAAGTAACAATGTAGAACAAACCAATGCAAACAATAAACTCATAAGTTAAGTAATTAATTGTGCAATAATGACAGTATATAGGTACCAGACAAACCTACTTCAAGTCCCTGTTCGCTGAGCGACAATTGTAATAATAAAAAATAAAAAAAAATGTGAATTATAAATGTGTGTGGTGTACTCCAAATAAATAAACAATAAGTAGAAGTGATGATTCGGGCGCCAGGAGCACACAAAACTATGCCAAGGATAGACTAACCTGCGGGAACTGGAAACTTTTAATCTTCAAGCGGGGAGTATCAATAAAAATCGACATAAAAGTTATTGAACGATTTTATTGCCCGTAGGCTGCTGGTTTCAAATATACAAGAAAATTCCTTTCTATAATTAACGGTTCTAAGGTGTAAAACTAAGATTAAATTGATATTAATTTGTGTCCTGTCATTATTGCACTTTTGTCAATATAAGTTATGTATTATAAACCATACCACGTTCCGTCGAATAAACTAACAACCGAAAGAGCAAACCACGCTCATCTTGGTGATGTTGATCTTCGCGGAGACGTCAAAGGCGGTCCATGAAATATGCTGGTAGGGGCTAGCTTTCAAACTTTAAGTTGTAAAAGAAAAAGAAAGAAGAAAGAAGAAACGAAGCAAGAAGAAACGCCTCGCGGCGTTTCTTTTAAAAAGTGATGTCATCAGTAGATGAATTAATCCAAAATATATAAGGTTTAAAAGATCCTTTATAAAAAATATGGGCTATCCGATCAGGATGCCGGCAAGGGCAAATCGGCTACCACATAATGGAGACTAGATGCCGTCCATCTGAAGTTAATACTTCAGGATTTAATTCGGAGCCCTGAAATTACTCCATTCTATGCAAAGCTTGAGTCGGAAAGTCATTTGTCAAAATCAACTGACAGCATCAAAAAGAAAAAATCTGTGTGACCACTACACGATTCCGATTCAACCAAAAATGAATTTTTACATGGCAACACCACAATATTGCCTACAAATTAAAGCAAAAAATCCGCTATCATGTAACAGGCTTAAAAGACTCGTTACAAGATTTTAATGTAGTTTTCAGAAGAAAACTGCATTAAAATCCGTTGCATAGTTTAAAAGATCTAAGTTAACAGGAAGCTGGAGCGACTTTGTTTTAGACTAAAAAAATACAAAAAAAAAACCTACATGGACACTTATGAAACATTAGAAGCTAGGTGCATGGCTCCAATTAGTTGATTCCTATAAGAAGAGCTGCCAAGAAACTACATGGTTACTCTTTCAAAAATAATTGGATTTTACAATGCAAGTATGTAATTAATACTGCTGATAATAGGTATTTGCGGACAGTATAGGCCTGTCAACAGGCAAATACAAAAAAAATAAAAACTGGTCAACAAATTGAAGCATCTAGTCCACAAGGCCTACTAAATTTCTCAAATTCACAAAATAGTAAAGTATCTATATAAAATAATAGAAAAAAAAACTATTTATTTATTTATTCCACCAACCCTCGCTGGGCCGGCATGGTGGATTACGGCCCACTCCCTCTCACTGAGAGGAGGCCTGTATTGGGCCACAGGCAGTGGGAGCATTAAGGCTGATTATGTAATGGACATTTATTCAATTATGCCATTAATACCAGGAAGCCACATGTGTAGAAGGAATTATTGGTGCTTCTGCAATATGAAAATTAAATCTAAAACAGCTGCCGAACCCCATAAGGCAGAATGCTGTAAGACTGTGCTGGAAATAAGCCAAGTATACTAACCTAGCTGTTGCCAAATGTTTTACCATTTGGATACAGAACACTAAAAAAAGGAGAAGTAAGCGTTATGTTGATTCCTCCTCCGTCCCGTACGCAAAATACGCGCATTGACGTGGAGTTGCGGACACCAGCCCGTATTACCTATTACCTATGTTGATTCATTAACTGTAATAGTTATTTTCAATAATTTCCAGATAGTCGGCATCAACATCTGGATGCGAGGCTTCATACTTCCATGGCTGGCTACTATGGGGCTGATCATCGTATTCCAGTTGTTATTCGGACTCTGGCTTCTTGGAGGATATTATATTTATGTGAGTAGCATTTCATTCAGTACAGTAGCTATTATCATAATTTAAAGTGTCTTTGACACATCTCGGCACTTTAGGGTCCCAGACCTTTGGAAGGCATACAAGGGGCCGAAGCCCTCGCAGAGGCTTGTTAGATGTTAAAAATTATATGAGGCACCAACCGACAATTATCCCTGGATGTTTGATGTCCCTGCATGATTGGACCTACGTCTATTCCAGGATATGGAAAAATAAAAGAATAATTACTGCATTATCCCCTATCTGATCTATGTTCTATGTTAAGGGTTTGGTTTCCGCACTTAGTCCTTCAATGGACCATTGTGCGTGGGCCATAGTGGCCGTCGGTGGTTATTCCAACCAGCCCACCTCCCTCCAGAAGCTGATTAAGTCTCCTGGTCTGTTGAGAACATCTGTTTACGATCTGGGTGTCCCGAGGGTTTCTGATCTTATCTGGGTGACGCCTGTGCACTAAAAGAGCACATGCGCAATGGTTTCATCAGCCTCCATGCAAGCCCTGCACAGGGGGCTGTCCGTTATGCCTAATGTGTGAAAGTGTTTATTTAGCGAGCAGTGTCCCGTGATGGTCCTCGTCACCAGGCGCAGGCTTTTCCTGTCCAGTCGTAGTAAGCGCCGTGTTACGGTTAGCCTGCCATCCAATGACGGCATAGTTTCTTTGGACTGCCTGCAGCCTGGTGACGATGCATTATCCCCTTCCCAATGGCTTAATTATTTAAAATTATTATTCCAGTTGGATGCAACCTTTGCTGCACTGGTGGACTTCTTGTGGATGTCATACAATGTAAGTAATGAAATCATCATCATTTCAGCCGAAAACCACTCACTGCTCAAACTCAAACTCAATGCATTTATTTCAAGTAAAACAATTACATGCACTTTTTTATTTATTTATTTGACTGGTGAAACTAATTTTAATTGAATATTGTGACTAATTGTAATTTTTGATTTTTTTTTTTTTTTTAATTATTTATTTATGCATTGACTGTAGAAATTATTCCATACCTATTGTTTATTGTTTTTATTTAGCATGCAACCATATTTGTACGCCTCTTGGCATAACATAGCGACCTATGAACTTTAATTTAAGAACTGTATTCACTACCTATGTTACACAAATAAAAAATGATTGATTGATTGATTGATTTGTCAATGTGTCGGTCAGTCAGAAAGATGAAGCTAGTTGCCAAATCCAAAGCGTAGTAGGTATCTATGGAGAAGAACGGGCAAGAAACTCCACAGGCATTCTTTTTAATCAAAATAATATGGTTAAGTATGTACATCATTTATGTTAAAATTGTGCATGTGAGAATGCTGCAGAATGTTAAAAGCGTCCATAATGAAAAGATTAAAAAAAGTAATTAAAATAAGCCATGGCAGCAAAGAGATGACCTGTCCCCACTGAAGGCGCCCGTTCACGAACATGACGCATGGATTAGCACCATTCAGCTCACATAGGCTGCTGGACCTGCCTGCCCCAAGCACCGGCCACTTCAACCGGTTCTGTGCTTCTCGCATCCAGCAGATTCTTGCGGCCTTTTCCACGTCTTCGGTCCACCTTGTGGGAGGCCTATCAACGCTACGTCTTCCGATACGCGGTCGCCACTCCAGAACCTATCTCCTCCATCAGCTAACTATTCTGCGAGCAATGTCCCTACTGCTGCCTAACTTTGGCCATTCTTCAGGCTATGTCGGTTACCTTGGCCTTTTAATTTCTGGTCGCTCACAATGGGCTTCATTAGAAAGCTGAAATTCACCCAAAGGGTAATTTAGAGGGTTATGCTTGGAGTTTCCCTACGCAATCTGATCGGTATTGAAATAATTATTTTCAAATATAAAACTATTTTAAAACAATCCACTAATTATAAAGTGTAGCAGTTACCTCCTTTCTCTCTGGAAAAGGAAATTAAGTACCTAACTAATGTAAATAAAGTGCTGCCCTCTACAAGAAAACCTTAAAGGATCCTTTCCATACCAAGTGCAAGTCCTGCCTTCAAAGCAAGTACAGGCATCTTTTGGGAACGGTCATTCCATCCAAGACCTCATCCAACGCTTTCCATCAAACGTGATCGAGGTCAACAGGCCAATTCAGTAATAAAAAAAAGTATTCTTTCTTTCTTTCCTGAAAAAATCTATTTGAATTCTTTCATTTATTTACTGAGAGTCACCGCACAGCCTAAATTAGAAACATGGATGATGGAAATTGGTACATAAACCTCTGTTTTTTTTAAGTAAAAGTTAGTTGTGTCATCTTCTTTTTTGGAAATTCATCTCTTAAATAGGGATGAAAATTAGTATTTTCGTTTGTTTGGTACAATGTTATGTAGTAATAATTATTCTTTTATTTTTCCAGATCTACTGCTGGCTCTGCGTGTTCTCGCAATACCAAATAATATTGGAGATGCAGTCGCCCAACATAGAAATATTAGTGGAATATTAAAACCAATGTATGCACAAAATGTTCGTAATATGGTAATTTTAAAATCACTCTTTAGAAACAAATGAATTTTCCATAGAAAAATCAGGCACATAGAATCAAGTATTTATGTTTACGTAAATCAAAACTCAATGAAGGTAGTATAAGTAATAAAAAAATAAGAAGAATGACTTGCCTAAAGCTACGGTTTCCGAAAAGAGCCGCACTTAACGGGTGGCCGCACTTAACGGCCGTAGTGACGCATGTCATGAAAATTATGACAGCTGCAAAGATTTAAATCGTTGGGTTCGCCCTACCGCGTCAAAAGATAGTCGTGTTTCTATTTCGCTTTGACACTGTAGCAGCCAGCAGTTGATGCCAGCTGCTACAACACAATGACTTAACGCTATTTAATAATGTGTGGGCTCACTCTTCTCGGCATGGACACTTTCGCGTGACTAAGTACGGTGATAGCAAATCTAGCGATTTAAATCTATGGGCAGCGGGGTTTGACCTAATGTGAAATACTAGTAAAAATGACAGCCGTTTTAGTATGACGGAACCGCTTTTCAAAGCTTAACCATTAGATTTGTACAACTTTTATTATTATATATTACAAGTAGACTTTATTACATAGATTTATATATCTGTTATATTTATGTAAGTAAGTAGTAGTAGTACGGCCAGTACGGCCGAGGATTCAATGCCGGTCCGAACGAAAAAACATTGTTTCGAACCAAGTGGTGACATGAGGCGAGTTTTTTTAAATCCTTTATTAACAAAAACGTAATTATATAAGACTAAACAATTTTAATCTAACTTAATTTTTTACGCGATAATTATTTTAAAACTTAGAATAGTGTTGATTGTACAGACGCCAGCACATCAAGCTACTACAATCTTTCAAATTTCTTTAATAGATTTTCAACTTTATCGGTAAAGCGATTAGGTTCAAAATTGATTCGGAAAATTTGATACGTTTCCGGTAGCTTGATGTGCTAGCGACTGTACAATCAACACTATTCTAAGTTTCACAAGTACGTTCCATTTTCTTCGAGTTTTAAACCTTCGAGTTTTATATCAAGCCTGCAGGCTTGATATAAAACTCGAAGGTTTTGTTCGTTTTAGTATTCTCACTATATTTGTTTGGTCTAACAGCTGAATTGCCTCGATGTTCACATAATGCGAGTGTGAGCGAGAGAATATGCTCGAAAGTTCTTAGTGTCTATGTTCAGACTGGCTATGATTTTTTCATTGGCTGTATTGTACGTCGAATGTGCCTAAAGTAATTAAAATGTTGAATTTTAGACTTTTTTTCACTCTTGTGCGCTGTCCCACTCCTGGGCGATGTGTATTTTCATTGTGTTCAAAATGATGTAAGTAACAAATATTGTATTAATTAATTTATGAATAGACAGCATGATTTTTGGCCATGACCACCAGTGATTTCGAGCTCGCGACTAGTTTACTCTTAAGTGTATTTAGCTTTAATTTAGACGAAAACAAATCAGTCAGGTGCGGCGCAACGCAACATATCGCATCACCGGCGCGCCGGCCTGAGTGCGCGATTGTTATGTCGCAGTGCGCGCGGGACCATACAATCCCATACGCTGCAGTTTACTTTCGCGATAATCGCGTCTCGAGCAAACGCAGTAAATCGTGACAAATCACAATATTAAAATCGCTGCGATTTATTACTCGAATGTGCGCGCACCAATGTGCCAATTACATAAATACATAAAACAAAATAAACTAAAAATGTTGACTTCAGCGCCATCTAGCGGGAAAATGGCCAAGAGCAGATCGTATGTTCCGCCTAGCGCCGGTGGTGGGAACAGGTGTCGAATCGTTGCGTTGCCGTCCAGTGTTGTAGTGTAGTGGTGGCCCAGTGGTAGTAACAGCCGCAACTAACGAATTGTAGGTTGCGGGTTAGATGCCAAGCAGGCACTTTACTTTGTTTAAATTATTTCATTACCACTTCTCTCAAAACGATGAAGGAAAACATCGTGAGGAAATTGGCATGTCCTAGAACCAAATACTCGAAGACACGTGACGTGATCTACCAACCCGCCAGGCAACAGGCTCTTGTGGTGTTTTACGGCCGACACCCTCTCATAAACCCCCAACCCCCCAACAATGGGAACATTATAGGCTAATCATGCTATATTATGTTGCTATGCCGCACCATGCTGTTTTGTTTCTGTCATTAGTTTTAAGAACTGACTTATATATTTTATCCGTCCAATGATTTGATCATACTAAAAACTTTAAATTTTTATTATTATACATTTATGAATCTCGTTTACAACTGTTTTTGCATTTGCTATGTATTATTAAATAAGTATTTGTATTTATGATGACGCCTTATATTATTTACAAGGACTTTTAAATCAATTGACTTAATAGATATTGTATTTTTCAATATCGTTTCTTCGTGAAAAATGCGACCAGTGAACAGTTTCTTAGCAGTGAAATTACTGAACTAATGCTGCAAATTTATGTTTATTTCAACTCAAGATTGTGCATTTCATTTTGAAACATAAAAAAAAGGTTTAAAATAATAATAAACCACATGATCCTGAAAGAAAACAAGCTTCAAATAAGTTTTTCTTTTGTAAAGATAATATTTAGTTCCCGCATTTATTTCCGAGGCAGCGATATTTATTTTTACCAATTCTCAGCTTGATAAAATTATTAGAATTATCATTCCGATCGTTGACTTTTTTATGACTGAATAAATAAATGAAATTATACACACCTTTTTATTCTTTTACTTATACACCAAAGAGTTTTGCCCATTAGTGGGACACAATATAGGCTAGCAAAAAATATATATATATACCACAGATCATTTATTTCGTTTCTCTAAAAACGATCCTACAGGTTTTAGCTTGGCTTGACTTACCCAGTCTATGCCCGGGACACACGAGGCTAACTTTTTTAAAGCTAGGATAGTAAGCTGGAACCTCTGTATACTCTCCTCGCTTGGCACATGCTAGTACTGTATACATGACGCCAGATAATTTTAAAGCCGTTACAAGTGCGGAAAATGTGCTGGCGTCTGTACAACAGGTGTTGCGGTCAGAAAAACAAAACGCGTAGTCATTGCACACTAGCACTAGCCAATCGAATACTACCTTCGCCGATCACATGAAGCTAGTACACAATCCAGGATAGGAAAACCTACTAGGGGTAGGGGTGCTACTAGCTCAAAAACCATATACCTAGTTGGGACACCGTGGACGACAAAATACTGAACATAATGTAACTTTTTCTTGCATATTGCGAGAAATTATTCCTAAAGAGATTGAAGCCTCTTATTGGAAGTGATAAATCTAATCCCCGATTACCAGTTCGATTTAGACCTGAGTTCACCAACATTCAAACCAACGGTTAAGTATTTAATCAGTTGGCTTATGTCAAATTTCCTTAGGAAATTTTAAATATAAAACTGATAAAATATTTAATTAGTTGATTTAAATGTTGATGAACACAAGGGTTAGAGAACAACACTCCATCCGCGACCAAGTACACAGAATCACTAAAATTATTGAAAGAACGCTAGAGGAGAAGAAGGTGTGCTCCACGCGGTCTTCCTTGGTGTTGCACAGGCTTTTGATAAAGTATGGCATGATAGCCTCATATTTATAAACTAAGAACTATTCTGCCTCAACAATTTTCAGACATCATAGAATCGTAATATCAAACAGACTGTTTAGGCTATGACAAATAAACGCCTATTCGAACGATTTGCATATAAAAGCTGGAGTACCACAAAGGAGTATACTGGGTTCGGTCCTGAATCTACTAGTCACTAGGAAGCTGCAGAAAAAGGTAAGAGTCCATAAATCGTGTCTATACGTGGTACAACGGTGTATCAAGCTTAACAAAAGCAAGTCTAACCACATTGATTGTACCAATAAAAAGCCCCAAATACTTTCCGGTATTCATAATTAATAACCAAAAAATACCTGTGCATACTGCTAAGTATTTCGGCATGACCCTGGATGCGAAACTGCGCTGGATTGAGCATGTCAAAAAGAAAAAAGCCGAATTAGATATCCGATAAAAAAAAATGTATACTAGCTAAAAGCAGAGCATTGTGAGGGCTCGCGTCGTTTTTCTGCGTGGTAATAATCTTTAAGGCAGTTTTTTTTTATATTTTTTTTCGTAATTTAAATTATTTTTTTTTTTACTGATAACACATCTACATATAAATAGAAATTATTATGTTAAAGCACAAATCAATAGGCGTAATAGTTTTTCCGTAAAGTGTACCACAAAATGCTCAGGTTGTGGGATATAGCAGGGCTCGCTTCGCTCGCCCTGATAAGTACAATATATATATAAGTAGCCATACTTAGGAGACAGTCGCCACAATCAATATCTAACAAATTGATGATATTATATAAACAAGTTTTATAGCCTGTACGGACCTATGGTATTTAGGTAACTGTGGAGCTACACCAGCCAAAGCGATCGTCAAACCATAAAATGATTTCAAAACAAAGTACTAAGGGATATAGTCAATGCGCCCTGGTACATTAGAAACAGCGACCTCTACCGGTATCTCAAGATGGATGTCATAAATACGGTAATACAAAATTATGCAGAAGCTCATGAACACAGACTTCATCATCAAGTAAATGTCGAGGCGATCCAACTCCTTGCCAACACTGATCTAGTGCGAAGACTAAAAATGGTTTGAGTTAGTTTAGTGCACTGTGAGTGAACTTAAACTGTACCTAGTGAAAGTGTATTAACTATTATAAATAAAGAACAACGTAAGAAAAACGTTATTGGACGATTTCTTAATTTTATATTTACTTAGCAGTTTAAGTTGTATTCAAATTACTTATTATCTAATAAGGTAGACTGCAAAAAAAATATTACGAATGATTACCATTTTAGTTTATGAAATGCATGTCACATTAATGTGCCAATTGTACATATTAGGCAGGTACTGGCTTTTGTCAATGGCTCGTTTCTTTTGCAACAAGGAAAAATTAAAACAAAACCATTGAAAATTCTTAATTATTTATTCGGACAAATAAACTTCTTTTTTCATTCATGATTCAGAGAAAAAATACATGATGTTGAATTTTCAGAAGAAAATATAAAAAAAAAACATAACAGATAATTGCGTGACAAGCCTATCCCAATTTTATTATAATAATTACAACTTTATTACAATTTTAATAATTATTACCTTATAATTACGATACATTAACGAAGCCTTATAAAAATTGAAATGAACAACTTTTTCCACTCGTATTGCACAGTTAAAAATAGCATAAATATTTACCAATTATTATTATTGTAATAACACCTAATCGAATTAATATAAAATTACAATTTTCTATATAAAAAACAATAAATTGTATTTGGTTTGAATATAATAAAAAAAACTGGAATGTTTTGAGTATTTTGGCTACAATAAATTATTTTGTCATGATCATATAAATGACAATAATGAGATAATATTCATTATTGATTTCCAAAAAATATGACGTTATTTAAATATAAAATGGCGACGTGAATTTCAACTGTCAAAATAAGAGAACGTAACGTATCGATTAAAATTTTATCGATATTTTGTTTGAAATTCGATTTAATTCTAGAAGTGTAGATGACAAGTAGTTATGTACAATGAAATCTTATACTGATTAATAAAAATAATATACAATACTTAGATTCTACAATTTACAATGTTAAATGATTATATTATCGCCTAAATACAGTCATGTTGATAAACTATTGTACAATAATTTACAAAAAGCTTAACTATAAATGATATGCAAGAAGCTATTGATATAGCTCATGATTTCACAGGATTATTAAATAAAAAACTATTTAATTTTGTTAAAATTAGGTACACAACATTTTCGATATTCTATCGATAAAGATTGATCTGCAATTTTATTGTGGACTATTCATTAAATATTTTAATCGAACTCCATATGAAGGGAAAAATCGCTTATTTGTATACATATATCGATAGGTACATCCAGATCGATATACTTAGAAAATGATGTCTGTCTTTAAAAATATGTGTGTATGTGATTGATATAAATGCAAGGTCAGTGCCTGAAGCACAATTTTTGGCACATCCCCTAAGAGTATTCAAAAATATCAACTCCAAAAAAATAGAGAACTCCATTTAAACTGTCGTTTTGAGTATTTTAGTTTTGGAAGTCTTGTTAACCGTATACATTTTCCGATGATGATAATGCATCAGGGATAGTCCCATTAATTCTAATTGAGCCCCGAAACAACAAAATGTGAAAACTTAACAACGATCGGTATAACACAAGCTTGCGAACGAAAGACGAAGATTACCGAAGATTCGGCTATGAGCCTGATGAGTACCAGTTCGTGTTTGGTGGCGCGGATTTATCTACAGGCTGGTGCGAATGTGACGCATGAGCAGAATGCGCCTGAGGGTGATACAGATGGAAAGATGAAGGTGGATGGAAGAACTGCGACTGATCTAAGGATGATGCGTAATCTAACGCTCCAGGGACCGCTGAATACGCTTGAGGCTTCAGCGGTAGAGGAGCTTCGCCTAAGTAAGAGTGCCTTAACGCTTCAGAATAAGCACTATTATCGTACGGCAAAGCATATTGTTGCTTGTCTCTTGGGGATACTGAACCTGGTGGCGTCATAGCCGAATGGTAGTCAGCGTATCCTCCGTAAGCTAAAGACCCTATATCTGTACCCTTATGTCCTAATTGGTCGCCGTAGCCCGAGCCTTCACTGCCTGGTGGGGTCGGTAACGGCCCTGATTGGCCCTCACCGGAATAGTAACCCCCAGTTCTCCCATCACCCAAGAAGTTGCTTCGGATGACGCTTTCTCTATTTGCATACAGTTGTCTCAACAAGGCTGATGCAGGTGTAGAGGTATGGTTTGTAGGTATCTGTCTGTTTAGAGGGTTCAGGTGATGGTTCTGTGTTCCTATCCATTGTATCGTAGATTTCTGTTGCTGTTGTTTCAAGAGGGCATCAGTAGAAAAATCTGTTGGCCTATGGGAGATTTCTTTTCCGTCCAAAGCTACTGACGGTAGGTGTTTCGACATTGCATTTTCTAAGTCTCTTACTGACGTCGCATCAGACCCACCTTCAGGTAATGCTAGATTGGTTTTGGAAATGTCTCGATCAGCCGGCGAAATTGCAGCTCCAGGGTTGGAAGCAGCCTTTCGTCTTTCTTCGTCTCTGTCCGTTTCCTCATCACAGTCAGTCGTGTGCTTTCGTTTCTTCAGTCTTCTAGCTGGCATTGGTGATGTTCTTTCTGTGTTAGTGTGTACAGGTAAAGGTTGTGCATCGCTGAGTCTTGTGAGGTGTGTGACGTCAGAGGTTGGAGGGGCGGAGGAAGCCGAGTCTGTGTTCGTCGGAGGTTCGGTTCTTTCGGCTTGGTGACGAGGCGGAGCTGGCGGGGCTCCGGAGTTGTCAGTATCAGGTGGACCGTTTTCTGGGTCTCCAGTTGTTTCTTCTCTTTTAACTCCTTGAACGCTTTCTTCTAGTTGGCAGCAATCCATTACTGTGTTGGGATATTCGCGCCCACTGAAAGGAAAAGAAGTTAGATGATTAATTTTGTGACCATAAAAAAAATTAAGTAGGTATTAGTACGTCAATAGAATTTTGAGTACCGAGTTTCTGATATGTTAGAGTTAGAGAAAAATCGCTGGTGGAAGATTTCATGTTTTCAATACTAAACCTACCTGATAACATAGTTGACACAAATAATGTTCTGTTCTTCAGCATTCTTGGAGGAGCAGACGACGGTCGCACAGGTTTGCATCCAGGTGTAACCTCCAAGTTTGTTCATTATCCTATAGTAGTGCGTCAGGACTTGACCCTTGTTCATTACTGAAACAAAAGAGGATTGGATTTTATAATTATGACGATGTTTGGTACGTGGTCTGGTATATGATGGGGCTTAATTTTTTTTTGTAGAAGAGGTACTGGTGTGGCTGATGGTTTTGGAAAAGAAATAGAAAAATACTAATTTGGTTGGGATTTTACTCAGACTAATCATGACTGGCTGATAAATCATACTCGCCGAAAGGGATACTAGCACAATTTTAAACGCGTTCGGAGCTGCGGTTTCACCCTATACGAAGAATCATAATTACTTTTCTAACATTTCGACGTAGACAAGATTAGGATCACCTAAACCTATTGACCTTCAGGTTAAACATTAGAACAATGGTTTTAAACAAACAAAAATGTAAACGTATAAGTATTAGCGTCATTATATTCAATAGATTTGTTACACAAAGGACATAGTGAACACGTGTTTGTGGTACGTGAGTCATTAATACGAACACGGTTTTTGGCATTGTTGATGTATTGTATTGGCAACGGATTTTTTAATTATGATGCATTTGATGTTGGAGGAGAGCCAATAAGTGAAACTGATGGAGTGTTTGTTGTCTATTTTGTTTGAGGTTGAAGAAAATTAATTTTTGTTATGAATTGAATAGACGGTGATACTCTATTACCCAGGGGGGATATCTACTTTCATCCAGTTGTTACTTCAGAAAGTGTAAATGCAATGGAAAATCGAAAAGAAGATATCTACGAGTAATGTGGTATTCAAAACATATTTCTTAAAAAATGAGAAAAAGAAGAGAACTAGCGATGACTACCGTTGTCACACCATATTATGAAAGAAGGGAATAAAAGAGCGAACAACAAACAACACTATAAAATAACAAATGTCTACCTAAAATAAAACAGCCAAAATTATAATATTAATATCTGTGGACAACATCTTAAAACAGACTGCGGGCCATTATGTTCTATCGTATACAATAAATAATAAATCAACTTGTTTTTCAGGTAGTTAACACTAAGTAAATGCCAAAGCGTCACAGTTGTCGGAAGTCCCAAACATAATCATTTAATTTTATTGGACGTATGCACAAAATTTGAATATCATACGCTTCGCGATCGTCAATAAAGTCATCTCGTAACCAAACCGCGTATACAGTTGTAACCAAATTACCCGCTTTCTAACAAACACCCGGACTTTTATGCTAATATCTACAATTGTTATTCCAGACCAGGAATGTCCACATTTGACCGGCATCTACATAGATGTACATTTTAAATTCAAATTGATGGTCTCGTAAAGCTATCAAATGGTAAGGTGCTAGAACCGCATGACGTTAACGCTACACCGTGATTGGCATTCAAAATGTCAGCCATCTTGTTATGTACGATGATTGGTTGGATGATTACGTCAGGATTATGAGTCCTTCCATTCATGTCATCTTTGTTCTTGATGTCTTGTATTTTTGTAGTGGAGCAATCGCATTAGATCGGATTGAGTTCAGATGACGAAGATACATTGAGGTCGTCACGAATTTTCCTCATCGGTGATTTAACATAGGCGCTTGATACGACATTAAAGCATTTCAACATAGAAGTCGATACTAAGGAAGGATGTCATAGAAGTAGCTTCGCTGAAGTTAAATAAAACAGTACATGCGCACAATACTAATGAAACTTATGAAGCAATAAAATTCAATAAGGAAATTGATACTTTAAAAGATGCAAGAAAACCTAAAAGAACCGAGTAAGTTGAAAACAACAAAAACTATGAATCACACAATAATTCAGGTAGGAATAACAATAAAACAGAAAAAGCCATCTCGTAGGACATTAAGACATGACATTTCCCACGTCCACGTAAAGGGAGAGGAAACCGAAATGGTAGTATAAAAATTATTATTCAAATCACAACTTGAGTAGAGACGGGCCGGCGTGGCGCTAGGCCTAAATTGTATTCCACTGACGGATGCGCAGGAAAGTAATAATATCATATACGAGAAGATTACATTACTTGAACAGGAATTCCTCTGTATACTTACGATCCTGTGCAAAATATCAGAAAAGAATGTGAAGGCGGCAAAAGCAACATGACAGTATATATCCGGAGGAATTCTGAATTCAATGAAATATTAGTCTCTGAATTTGAATTTTGTTCGCAATACGTGACAGGCGTTGGCGTTATTATATTCTGTAGTAAGACATCCTAGACTGTACCTACTGACTGAATTTGTAATCCTGATTTTTTCACGAGAATTTTCCTTTAGACTCTCCACCAGAATAACAATATTGCAAAATCACAGCCTATCAAACTGTAACATCGAAAATCATTACAAAAAGAAATGTTCTCACAAAACGTTGGACTCATAAATTTTCCTCGTAACGCTTTGCGCCTTGAGCTGCCTGTCTTCTTGACATGGATTTCTATAGGCCACAAACTGAATACAAATCGGTAGTTACGACATTAACCTACGAAGGATTTCACCACATATATTGGGTCATGGGTGGACAGCGCATCGTTTATAGACAATTGATGATACACGCAAGGCTAATTAGAAATAGAGGGACAATTAGTGTTGCTTAACTGGATTGATTTATTGTTGAAAGAAATGTTGAAAGGTGTAATCTATAATAGGAAGTCATAAACAGGATCCATCTGGAGACTGTTAATGAGCTGGTGAAAACAGTACTTATCCTAAAATGTTTGACTACCGTCAATATAATGAAATTATTTTAAATCATGTACTAATTAATGGCGATAATAGTGAAAAAGAAGATCGTTATTGTGTTACTGCGCATTCATTATGATCATAATCAAGATCTTGAATCTGATTTACCAATTGAAGAAGAAAATAAGAAGAAGAAAATAAGAAAACGAAGAAGGAAAGAAGAATAAGAAGGAAATAAGATAAAGATAGAAATAATGAAGGAATACTTACAATCTACGTGACATTTTCTAAGTTTGTTGGCATCTTCTCCGTGGCAGAGGGCATAGAGATTTTTCCCCGTTAATTCTTCAGCAGTGTAGCCCAGGAGTTCTGATACCCGGCTGGAAATAAAATACACAATGTATCAACGAAAACATTTAAAAATGATGAAGCTGCATAAAAATTTAAATTTGAGAAAAATAATAAAATTCCTGATTTTACGTTAGTTGGTCTAGCTTCCAGCTTATATGTCTTATTAATTTTTTTTATTTGAAATGGTTTTGCTCTTGACTCTAGTCTAAATCAGAGATGACAGAGACAAAGTCTACGATGGAGTGAGCTCACCCAGAAGAAGCCTGTTCACACTTACTTTGAAGAGATTCGGGTTGTATGCACTCGGACTATTATTAACTTTGGAAGAAAACAGTCTGCAGAAATATTCACATTTTCTCCGAGAAATTCTTATAAACTACATACAACCTGCTAATGATTTCCATTCGTTAAGTTGTTAAAATCATATCTTACCTGGGCTCGCAATGTGCTATTCGGAAGTCGAAGTTGATTCTTGTGACGAACATATCCGACTCCAGTCTGATCTCGTGAACCGATGGTGGCGGTAATGCTATGGCTAGAGCCACCATGCCCAGGAGTACAGTTGGAGACTTGCGACTATGGGAAAAGGAATACTGCGGTCGGAGGCGGCACAGCATCAGAACCACCTGGAAAGAAGGAGATAGGCGTTGAAGAGATGCTTATAGAAAAGTTTAATAACGACAGTTTTGATTCGTTTCTACTTAAATAAGAATATTATAAACAAAAAAGATTATTCAACAAAAATTCTTCTTCAATGTTGATTTCTGAAATGATTTAAAAAGAAACTTAAAACTCTGACAGTACTTTTTGTGTCTGCCAAACCCTAATAACATTAGTCCATCTTTTATAAAAATGGTAACAAGAAACGAACTCAACAAAAACAAAATAAAAAACATCATTAAAACTTTCACATTATACTTCGTTTTCGTAAAATAGAAAACGCGGAACGTGTCTCATGTAAGAACATTAAACTTTCAAACATAACGAGAAACTGAAAAGCTATTTGTTACACACCGTAATGTTTCTGAGTCACGTATAATACATATTACCAGGTAATCGAATTCGAAGATCAAATGTAAGGAGGATCAACTAATTTGCAATTTTCCCAATAAAACAGTAGCCTTCAGCGTAACGTACACTCGAAAACGTTCCAGTATTAATTGCTCTACTGATTCTAAAATGGAGCTATATTACCCATTAAGATGAAGATAAAACGAATTATGGCTGTTACTTTTACTTTAGTACCCACCTAACAACCCTTTAAATTAGGTATAAAAGAGTAATCGACAAGCAATAAAGAAATGAACGACTTCCTAAACATAAAAGGAAGTGACCAAGAAACTGCTTATAAAATAAAATGAGAATTTACACCCCGAAAACAATCTACCGGCAATTTCGCTCAGCTTTTGCGGTATTCGCAAGTCGCTTGTGATATAATCACGTTTTATGACCTAGCACCGAGTTAAGGCAAAAATTATGGGGCCGTATAATGCTGCCTTGAGGCACCCCAAGCTAACAATAATTCTAACCAATAATATTTGTGATCTAAGACGGATAAAGAGGTCGTTCGAATCCATTTGTTACTCGCTGTGCAGATATGGAGCTATGAGATTACAGTTTCAGGAATATACGTGGAGAAAAAGATGATTTATAGTATCACAGGGTGACTTGAATGGTTTTGTTTAACATAACATAATTCGCAACAATCACTCTTAGTTTTGCCAATTATCTCTTTCTACAAGATACCCACCCGCCAGTGACCACTCTCGGACCTCGTTGGTTCACTCTCCTTGCCTCTTTCAACCTAGATCGAAAATGAAAATTCAGCGTCCATATATTTCTCTCTATAAATTACTAGATAAGAAAAATGTTCACAAACTTTCATAGTCCTCTTGGTTAATAAATTATTTTAGAAAATGATTGTATCAGAATTTTCATAATTTATTTTGTTAATGTAAGTTAAAATAAGGATGCTCTAAATATTGAATCATTTATTATACGTATAAAGTGAAGATTTATAGTAGATTTTTTCTGTAATGGCAACTACGAAGAAATCATTTAAAGTTATTTTTTATTTTCTTAATTTTCTCCAGATAAGCAACTCTTTTCTAATCTTCAAATTTATATGATATTTTTTTTTTTTGAGATTCCACTTCATCTCCACTTTATACATCAACGTAGTTGCTGGTTTACTTACCCTGTATCCTGAAGACTTGAAGTGGCATCCTCTCTTGGTCAGCGTACTCTTCATTCTTATACAGAATGCCCGGTCCATCCCCCGGTATAGCGACCCACTCGCCGCCAGGGTCATTTGTGCCGATACTGTTAACAATTGAAAACACAGTTCTGTAGTATTGTTTATAAGCTTGAATACTATATACAATAATTGTGATTAGTGTCGTAGCTAATCCTAAAGGGGCCCTGTATCAAAATATGTTGGGGCGGAGGAGTTTTTTTTTTACAAAATAAAATAGCCCTCAGGTCTTGAGGTTAATGAAATGGCTTGAGAGTTGGACCGCGCCTGGAGTTTGAAGCCTTTGTAAACCTTAAACAAATTCACTCATTACAGGCCTCTTACCAATAAGAATTTGAGGTACCTATTGGACAATATTTTACATTTTGTTTTTTTCAGACGTCGGGGACCCCTGTAGCTTGGGGGCTCCGTATCATTGATACGGCTAATACAGCGGTAGCTACGTCCCTGATTCTAGATATTATATTCTACATTTACTTTCTTCTTTTGATAACATTTGTCATCTGTTCCCACGTAAGTATGGGCTTGGTTTTCAGTTTTTCATTGAGTGAGTTACTGTAGTTTTCGTATAATTATGCTCACAATATTATATCTATACGTAATACGATGTCAACATGATACCTACGTCTCAATCGTAACATCTATTGTAATGTATGTTAATAAAAACTATTTAAAGATAGATAAATTCCTGCTGATAATTGCATTCTTTGGTATTGCATAATTTCTATTTTTATCACGTTCCTTATCAGATGTCTTACTTTTCATATGTTTACACTGCAAACTACCTAATTATATCAGATAATTGGTTACGAAGAATTGAAATAGTTTCCGATTTTTCATTATCTGATTCTTGAAACTTTAAATTGATTCCTTTCCTAATAAACACATACGTTTCTCGTCCAAAAAAGCAAAGAAAAAATCCACAAAATAGACCCAATTTTAACACAAATAGAGTCGATTTTTAGTTAAAAAGCGAATCAATCAGTGAGAGAGTTGATTGATTGGGTGGACGTGTAGCTAATTATAAGATTTGTGCGGCGATGGAACCGGGACGATCGACACTACGCTGTAATTGATTTCACTGGACCAGCCACTAAGTTATTTGACGATGGTTCTAAAAGTTTTTAGAGCCTGGTGGAAAAAAATTGTATGACTTTTGAAAGGTTTTGGATGATGAAGATAACATTTTTGCACATTGTGATTGAAGATAATTGTCTTAAACGGGACCCAAAACCTGTGTGCCTGAGTTTAGCCTTAACATGCACAAAATATCTATTGTAGTGTTACCTCTGCGGTTCAAACCTCACCAAGAGGGCTCTTTTTTTCCAAATAATGTCTGTTGGTTATCATGTTTTTTTAGACGGAATTCGTATTTTTGATCACTGAACTCTATTAAACAAGTGCGCTGGACTAAAAAAACAAGTGTCATTTCGTATAGTATAAATTTTATACTATACGAAATGACACTTGTTTTTGTGCCTATTCAAAGCGCTCGAGGTTCTCAGAAACTAAAATTCAAATAAAGTTGTGAATGTTCCATGTTCCATGTCGATAATGTGTCGATAATTTTCTTCAGACAGTGAGTAATTTTAAATTTACGTCTTTCAAATAAAAAATTAAAAAGGTAAATATTGCAACTAATGTTTACTTGTTCCGAAGGAAACACCTAACATCGGAATAAAACTTGCCATCTACAATGCACTGCATTTTTGCTTTAGCATTTTTACTTTAATTAAATACTTAATTTCAGATTCCCCACCGACTCAATTCAGCAGATATGGCTCAACCATAGTAGTTTTTGGACTAAATTTTAAGCCTATTCTCATATTTAAAGCTCACTGACCTCATGCGTTATACCTAACTTTATTAGGGTGCTATCCACTAGATTATAGCTTGCGCTCTGACCGCGCCCTAATGAATTTTCAGTTAACCTTTGCAGCAATTATTCTATTACTTAAAAATGAAGCATTAAAATAACTGGGAGTGATTCAATTTTATTATCTTAAGTAATAAATTACTCTCAGTGGTTATAACGATCGATAAAGTACATAAAAGTATTTTTTTATCGAATGATATGTCCCATCTCTAATATTAGTTCCACGGACCCTTACTGCTGCTATCAGCGCACAAAATGGCGAAAATCAAATGTCTTCATTTTGTCATCGATAGTATCAGCCAGTTAAAAGGGGCTATCTTTGCCCTTCTCCCGGATACCGGATCATCTAACAGGCTTGCGAGTCTAAGGTGTTGCATTAATTAACCCAGCTGCAGAGTATTCCTGTACTTCGAGTCCAGCACGTCTTTATTCTGTTAAAGGCTGCTGAACTTTGAGGCCACCTTCGCCTGTGTCCAGGAAACTACGATTGCTAATATTGTGAATGATTATGCTCTCTGACTTTCTTTTTTTTCTCTCTTCTTTTTTATCTCAGGACAACTTAGCTTATGTATTTTAGATTGAATTTCTTTTAAAATCTGTTCAAATTAGTGGTAACGATCCTAAAAACTGATTGCAATCGATTCGCTAGTTCGTGAAGTTCGTTATTAAATTTCATCCTAGAAGATACTCTGAAATTGATAGACTCTACTAATTTCTGGTCTTCCTATTATTTTACTGCTGCAATTAAACCTTTCTAGAACCTAAGATGTTACTTGGGAATGTCTTGTAACTAGTCACCGTTTTGTATTTAGTTTTTTTTTATTTTATTTTATACCTATATAAAATTTTGTTTACGTTTTTATTCAATGCTGTGTAGTGATTTTTTATTTTCGCTACACTGTCACTATGTAATGTTAAAATTCTTACATATAGATACAAACAATCTTGAAAAGAAATATACGACCACAAAATACAAGAATGTAAATACAGTTCAAAGCATTTAAAGTTCAAAGAGACTAAAAGTTCAATGTGAGGTTAAGGAAAATAAGCATTATATCTACTTATTGAAGATTTTTTTAAATTTAATATATTACGTCATTCTTTTCAAACAGATCACACTGCGGTTTTTATATATTTTTTGAGTTCCTATTTCAGTAGCTTTTTGCTACTATTAGTCATAGATCGACACATCAGTTCCTTTATTTCCTTGGGCCAATCTAGCACAAAAACTTCTGTCATCATCTTCCTTTTATTTTCGGGTTGAACAAAGCTATAGTTGATCTATTCTAGTGCTGAGTGTGTACATAGTGTGAACAAAAAAGATGTGAGGGTAACATCACATCGAAAATGATAATGAGTAAGGTGTGTAGTAGTATGGTAATGAGTATATTTATGATGAAAGCTGTGTTATCAAGACAAAGAATGGTAAATTCTACGAGTAGAATGACGAACAGACGAAAATAAGGGATGTAAAAAGCCACAAATTGAAATTTAACATTTCTTAAACTAATGCCACGAACTTGATGATTATTATGCTGCACCAGAAAATATAGAATCAATAACACACCTTGCACAGGATGATGAAATAGTGAAAACCCATCTTGGAAGGGACGATAAAGACAATGGATCAGCCCAAATCAATTTCCTCTTTGATACAAGTGAACTTTTCAGACAAGGCAAGAACAAAAATAAATAAACAGCTGTCAACCAACTTTAAATTCAACTCGCATGTGGTTCTGTTGCAAGTTTAATCTTTGGCAATAGTCACAATGACCATTATAGTGGACAAAAGGTACGTCGATTTGTATCACGTTGCTGTAATACTTAACCGGATTGACTCAGCGAACAAATATTTGCGTAACCTTGATAGGTATATCAGGCTGCTTGAAGGTGGAACAAAACAAGTGTCTTTATTGTCGTGGAATTAGATGATTTTCATTTGTCTTGCGTATCAATATGTTCTTTACTACTTTCTATTTTTGATACAGTTTCCTTGCAATTATTTTGGTTGATACCGTAATTGTCTAGGATGAGTGTATGCTTGGTACTATCTATTTTTGTAATTATATCATTTATTTTAATTCTCATTAGTAGTTTCTTAAAAATTTAATCCTAGCAATCACTCAAACTAATGATGGGATCTTAGTTGTTTCCGTGAAATAGTTTAACTCCAAAATCTACGCCAACTACATTCATATTCTTTAAGACAATATCAGTACCCAATACTTTTGACGTCACTACCACCTACGATCTCGCGACAGCTAAACGGCAGATTATGGCAATATCCCAAGACATCATTGTACTGGTATGTGGGAGAGTCGCATACTCAGCAAACCGTTTACTGCCTGATATTATCTAAATGGCTCCAACGTTTCTATTACTTCTTTAATATTCATGCTTTATGCAGACGTTTCGAATTTCTGGTTTAAAACGTTTTCTACAATGTTCAATTTTTATATTGAGAGTTTACTTGGTATGTTGATTTCGTTATTGAAAACTGCTGGACCGATCACAGTTCAGTTTTACTATTGTGTAGTTATTGATTTGACGCTCGATGTCTTGAAGGGCACAAACCCATTGTGTTTCTTGAAAAAGTATGTTCAAAACAACCTGATTATGTCTGTCATAAAAAATAAGTTTCATTCTACCGCCATTGATTGTGGTTTTACAGCCAAATCTCGCTATTGTATATCTATCACTCGTGTGTAGCTGATTAAATGTCTTTTATGAGACCCACGCGGACACCTTCCTGTGTACCGATCTTTTCCAAGGTTAATAAACTACTCATGACTTTGGCTTTGCGGCCTTCAATGTATCCACTTCCAACCCCTAACCAAGCTCAACTTTTAGAACCATAGGTCCGTCACTTCAGAAAACATCAAGCCATGGTCATCACGGTGACAATGTGGCGATTTCAACATGGGCCACTGTTCTGTGACTCATTTCACCACGCCCGTCACCACACAATGGTCCACTGTCAAACCATCTCGATTCTCGATCCTGATTGATTTTTTTATCGAGTTTTTTAGCATCGCAGTGTAAATTGAAATCGATTCTAGCCCTTCGATGTAAAATTGATGATGGCTTTTAAAAAAGTCTGATGTGTTAGACAGTTTTTTTGTTTGATGTAATTGGTGTAGTTTTGTGGTGGCGAAATTTGGGACCTTAAACCGTTAACGATTAAGAATGAAAAAAAAGGGTTTTGGTAACAAAAATCTGAACACAGGTGTTCGTTTCACTTTATACAGGCGAGTTATATTATAGACGTGTTGAAGGTATACCTAAGTACCTATAAAAATAATCGAAATCATCATCATCGTAATAATCGTTCTTTAGGCAAATAATGAATTACTTTACTTCCTCTATTCATTCTGGCAAAGGTTGTAACAATAATTTATTTCGTTCCATTCCATTTCATTCGTGGAATCCAAAAAATTACACAAAACAATCAAAAGAAAATATTGAATTGGAATTGTGTGCATTTAAAGTAAGTTTTTCATCAGAGCGAACGAAGCCACAACAATAATAAAAACTCTGAATTCATTCGACCGGATAACATTGCCGGTGAAAATTATTATACGAATGAATTTTTTGCCTATCTTCGCGTTTAATTGAAGTCGGCACCCACATATTTTTAGAAAAATTAAACAGATGACTGATTTAATGCCACTGCCGTCATTGGCGCCTTGATTTGATGCGCAGTTGTCATCATCATCATGGGCCTACCACATTCCCATAGCGTTGGAAATGAAATTATAATTTGTTCTGTAAAGGTTTGTGCTGACACCCCATTGACCGTTTCATAAGCTCCCAACGCGGCGTGAACGCGCCATAATCTAATTTCAATTTGATCCACAACTTATTAGTGCCAGCATTGGGCGATTCGATATACCGAGTGAAATTTAAGATCGGTATTGTCGCCGATTGTCGATGGAGCAACGGCCTCCGAAATAAGTCGAGTTTAATTGAATTCCGAACCGATGTTTTTGTCAGAAATGAAGATTCGATAATTCTTGTTGCTTCTCGTTTCCAATGTGACACCTGTTTAGAATGAACAACGGTAAAAAGTCTTCGCTTTACTGTTTTCAGTAGCTATTTTAAAGAGTTTTTACCACAATGGTTGGAATTAAATGAATTTAAACGGTATCACAAGTAATCTAAAGTGGAACAGCCATCTGATAGATAATTTGTAAAAAAAACAAAAATAGTTTTGATTGAGACAAAATTAACTTTATACTTGGTACACTTCTTTATTCTTAGGGCAGTTAATCAAGAGAATTTTATTAGCTTTGATGAAAACTTAGTAAGATAAAACATTATCTAGATCTCAGCTTATAAAAAATAGTTTAAATAAAAATGGAGTAAACTTTTGTCGCAGCATAAATCTAAAACCTACTTTTCTTCATGAAAGATTTTCATATAAGTAAAAACGTCCTTATAAAAATAAAAATCCTGTAATTGAGTACACGAATCTCTATCACATCCTTAATAATGACTTTCAGTCTATGAATACTACATTATTTAAGTTTGAATTATGTTGAACTGACCATCAGGGTTATTCGTCCCATGCTGGCTTCCCTCCTCACTCCCAGAAGCTGGACTGTTCAATCCGGCTTGACCTGGTCTTCCAGTAAGGGACAACCCTAGCTGTTCCGCTATTTCTGCATGATCAGCCTGGTGCACGTAGTCAAATATACTGCTACCCGTCATTTCAACCTGTGGGCGAAAATTATGGAGTTAGGTCTGAGTTTCATAAAATATTGCAGAAATTAAAATTTGGAACAAAAAGTTGCGTTGGCTAGACCGGAAATAGTTCGGAATATATATAAGGTATACAGGAATACAAATTGTACAAGTGTTTTCGATGTCAAAAGAAATGAAAATGCAGAACATACAAAACATGTTTATGCAAAAGCACATTATAGGTATAATAAATTGTTATTACAGGAAGATAATAAAACAAAGCATCCAAAAAGTTATTAAAACTTTTATGAAGCAGATTTTCATTCAACCACAGCCTACACGTATACAAAATTATTAGCCAAAAAAAACCAGTCTTCCAAGCCCAAGGAAGAAGGCTGAATGGTGGCCTGTCACGTACATAGTATCGTTATGAATGAAAGAGTTATCTCGCATCGCATAGCAGGTGACTTTCATAGAAATGGCTAACGAGACGGTGTTTACATGACGATTGATGACAATGATGGTGAACGGGACGTAGATATGGTTATCTTAGAGGAAGATGCTGCTGACGTGTGTGATGACAAAAGGTTGTAAAGTTGTTGATAAAGACTGTCTTATCGTTTGAGTTTATTGTCTTGAGGGAAGATGTCTGGGCTTCTGTTGACTTGTGTTAAAGAGATAGTGTGGAAGGAAGCGGAGTGTGTAAGGATTGTTTTGATGATTAAGATAAGGAAAATTAAGCAAGGACAATAAGCAAAATGAAAATTCAAGTAAAATAATCAGTTGGGGATAATGAAATTGTAAACGAAAAGCTTTCTGGTATATAACTATAACTAAGTAGTGATTGAAGATGAAGAAGAAAAATAAACAGCTTCTGAAGTATTGCCAAAATAACCACATTATAAAAAATCAAACTCCTAAACACAAACCATAAACAAAACCCTCAAAACAATAAAAATCCATCCAAAATCCAAACGGTGCCAACAGAACTTTCACGATGACCCTTTCACGGGTTATTCAAATGCATCTTTAAATAAATTTATCAAATATAATTGTGAGACCGTATTACACATTCAGGAGGCGTGTATCCGCAGTCAGGGCTTGCATGTAAATGGTCTAAGACAATGGTGACGTTATGGTGGTCGGTTCTTGGAATGATGGTAAGGATTTTATGGTATTTACCGATTCGCCGATTGATGGGACACACATTTTTCGTCGTTTGAATTTTATGATGGAAAATTTTGTTGACAGAGGTGGGAAGTTAGATTGTGCTAAGTTTATTGAAATTAAGTGTGAATTTTTATAGCTTTAAATACTGACTTTATCAGGCTTGTAGGTAATTTTATAGAAAAGATAGGTATAATACAACGTATTGTTGATATCTCTAGAAATCTTAACAAATGTATGACAGATAGTGAACTTTACTTTAGACAAGCCGAATTGGCGTTTGGCGATGAAGATATAGCTAATGTAAACATGAGAAAGTAAGATGGATGAATATTGATCAACAATATTTTCAGTACTCAAGTTTCATCTGCGTTCAGGTCCACGAAATCAATTTACCAAAACCGTAACACGTAAATGTTTTCCTAATAAAAACGAAAATGAACAAAAAAAAACTGCTTATAAAAGGAAAATATGATTTCCCATTGATCAGCCTGTGAACGCAAAAGAGAAAAACACAGAATTTAATATAGCCGAAACGTCTAACACGGGCTTTACTTATAAGAAAGTTGTATCTACTCTTATTTACCAGGAAGTTTATGTATTTTATGTCACACACACACACGCCTAGTTGTACGTACACGTGTATGTGAAGTGTTTCGACGTTTTTTCGGCTATGTGTGCGTGTGTTCGGGGGTGTGTGTGTTCAGGCATTAGAATGAAGAGCACGCGCGCGCCTTGCCCGCGACGTGACCGGCATATCGTATCGTCCCTTTCCCCCCATCTGCCCTCTCGCTCACACCACCCCCTGCAGCCATTTTGGAAACGAATTTCCCAGTTTTCGGCTCTTTTCGTAGCGCCTTTTAATTTTGTAATGTTATTTAATTTTGCTTAAGTTTTTGTTTCGGAGTCAGTTTTTGCGTATTTGTTATTTTCTGCTTTAGTTTAGTATGAGCGTGCTTTTTAAACATCTCATTATTTTGAGGGTAAATTATTTTTTTCTCATAACGCGTCGTCGTGATCGACTTGATCTTTATCTGAGAATAATCGCGACTATTATTATTGCGACTTTTTATAATACAAATGTGAAATGGATCTTTAAAAAAGTTTTTACTTCCAATTTTTTTATTAAAACGAAAGCTTCATTGCGAAATTCCATTACATCAAAGAAGATGATCGTAACTGTATTGGATTTTCGCAGTACATGTTAATAGAAAACAAAATCGAAACGAAAACAAAAGAATTTGCAAAAAAGTACGGTCAGACAAAAGAACTTTAACCGACTAAACTTGAAACCATATCCCCTTTCATCGAAAAAAGTTTTGAAGAAACTAAACCCTTTAGAGATGGTCCGAAAATAGATAGTCAAGTATAAAAACCTGGCCACGTATTAGACATAACGTGACACGTGTATATTTATCTACCATCTAGTGCAGTAACGTCTTCCTAGCGGCGCCGAATATCAACTGATTAAATCGTACTGAGTGTATGTGTGCACGTGTGAATGAGTTTGTTTGTGTGTTTGTACACACAAGGTGTGCTGTGTGCTTTACCTAAAAGGTGGGTAGAATATCAAGAAGGCATATGGTATGTTGAAGCGGTGAAGTCTATGAAGTGTGCAAGAAATTTTTGTTACTAAGGAGTTATAAATTTTCGGGAAATTAAGATTTTGTTAGTCATGTAATATGCTTGTCTGATTCTAGGTCATTTCCATGTATATTTTCAATGCCATTCAAACAAAAATTATCAAAATCGTCCCTGAGTCATAGTTTGTTTTAGTTTTTCCTAGATTACGTACAATACGGGGGTTTTCCTTACATCTAGTATTTATTGTATCCTTGAATTACATGGACTCTATTTTGTTGATGTCCTGGTCATTCTTGACGAGTTTATATTATAGAGTGTGGCCCATTTATAGTTGTCCCAAAACTTTTGTGTCTAGAACATCCCACAGATTTACCTAAACGCAACATAAGTTCCGCGAAAATCAGTAGTCTAGACGGATTAAAAAAAAATATTTTCTTAAAATCGCTATTTTAGTCATGTAAACTTCTCCAGATTTAATGTCATGTAAACCTCTCCAGATTTATTGTAATGCACTGAATCGAGTTAAATTTGGTAGTATATGTAGTGCATATAGCTCTTCATATATCTAGTGTTTTATGTGAAGAAGAAGAAGCAACAAAAGGAGAAGATGGTAATGATAAACTTACTTGTGATAATCCTAAATATATAGAAACAGTTTCAGATATGTACAGGAACCTGCCGTCTGCCGCCACTGATAACGCGAACCCATCCAAGGACTGTAAACAAAAGAAAACGGAAATTAATACAATTTATCAATATTCATAGCTCCATTGAGCAAGCGTGGTGATGAATGCTCGATTGCTCGTGCCTTCTCTATATGAGAAGAGACTTTTGCCTTGCAGTGGGACAATATCAGGCTAGTATTAATATTATCATAGCTCTTGTGAGAAAGAATAAGGTAACTGTTCTACGAAGAGTAATCAAAATTGTGTTGGACTGGTAAAAAAAAAACCGGTCAATGCGAGTAGAACTCGCGTGGAGAGGGTTACGTACGATGGATATTTTATCTACCATGTTTTTTTTTTAAATCTGACCCAATTTTTTTATGTTAACTAAAAAAAAACTTATCATTGTAATTGAAAAACATGTTATACATCCATATTGATATAGATATTGTTTTAAGACGACAGACTTCTTATAGGTTTTCCTGTAGTCTATATTATAATTATAATGTATAGAACTATTTTCTGTATTTATGTCAACATTTTAGGCTTAGTAGTTTCGGAGAAAAGGTGGGGTGAGGGTCAAATTTCGTATATTTTCTTAAATAACTTTAATACATTTTTTTTTTAATTATGAAAAAAATATATTTGGGATTCACACAGAAAGCCCTTTCATGATATATGTCACACGGTACAGATTGCGAAACTTTTATTTTTCTATTTGCTCGTCAAAAATGACCCCCATATTCAAAATTCATTTATTTACGTTACAAATCTGTGTTTGGGTCACAGAGATTCATAAAATGTGTATGCAAATTTCAACTTAATCGGTCCATTAGATTCGGAGCAAATTGTCTGTGACAGACGGACGGACAAACAGACACACGAGTGATCCTATAAGGGTTCCGTTTTTTCTTTTTAAGGTACGGAACCCTAAATATTGTGTAAATAAACAGCAGTTTAAAAAAGAAAGAAAGAAAAAGTATGTATTGCGACTTGTACAGGAAGATCACAAACTAAACTAAACACAGTCATAAATAAAAAAACCAAATCATATATAAAAAAAGTAACAAGAAGAAAAATTTAACAGAATGTACTATATATAATGGAGCAACTGTTTTCTGGCGATTGCAGGGTTGAACTCACAGGTTGTTTATAATGATGACCCTTTTTCAGGTCCAACACCATTTTAGTTATTCCTTGTATAGGTACAGAAGTGAAAGAAGTGCAAACTGTTACAATCAATGATTTTAGACATATCAGCGTTGAAATGTTTCGTCGCTACGCACGCTGGGGTCTAGATATCATGAATTCATAGTAAAGTTTGCATGCCGAATTCTCTTACCTACACCGTGTAGGTATGTTGAACTTAGGATAGAGATGAGGATTTACAACAAAAGACAATTTTAAAACTAAGTCTATATAGCAGAAATGTACTTGTTAGAATATCAATCTAGTTTTTCTACAAAGATAATTAAACGCTAAATTGAAAATTGCGCAAATGATACATAAATATAATAGTTTAATCGATTGCTTACGCAAGTTCTGAAATCGATACTACAGAATAACCTGACGTTGACAGATAAGCTTTCGGACATGTCAATATACAATAACTGTCATTTAAGCAATAGGTATTTCAATTGACAGCTGTAGTATCGAAATATTCGTTAATTTCATCAAATAATGTGTAATGTATTGAAAAACCACTTCATTATTATAACTAAACAATAGTTTTGTATTAAAAATGGTCACGGTTTGTGCGCAGGCGCAGGCGTGAAACAACTTGACAAGTACGGTCAGCAGAGAAATACAATATAGCACAATATAATAATTTTATCGATTCATGTGACGAAACTTGGTAGCCTATTGAAAATTTTAGAACACTAGATATTTTCTCCTTTTTTTTTTCGTCTATGTAAGTGTGTCAAATGACTTGGATAAAACACATTTTATCAATAAAAATAAATAAAATTGAAGTGTGTGTTTGCAATGTCAAAATAACAGCTTTTTACTAAATACATATGATAGTTTATACGGTACTTATAACAAAAAATGTAATTTAAAAAAAAATTGTATGTCTGTCTGTTTGTTCCGGCAAATCTCCGAAAGGCCTGGACCGATATCGACGGGACTTCCATTAGAAGATAGCAGAAGGCCAATTCTCGTAATTTAAAACGTTCAAAATCTAGTCACAGTCTCATATCGACGACAAACAAATTTCAAAAACTTGTCAGAACCCAAATTCTAAAAATTTCTCAACGGAAATTAGAGGTTTTTTTGACAGATTGAGACAGATCAGACTGTGAATGTTCTTAAAATAACGAGAATTGCCCCTCTCATGTTATACCTAAGGTGTAATTTAAACTACTTTTAGAAAAGAAAGGTTCCACGCAAAGAAATTAAAACCCATGAAATCCAATTTGTTTTCCAACATGCACGCGAACGAAGTCGCGGCACAGCTCGTTAATAATTATTTTTAACCAAGAATAACAACTACCATTGGACTAGAGAAAGACTCATTCATCCGACATATCCACAATTAAATTAAGTTACGATGCATGCGGGAAAAAGAAACATATTGAACCAAAGACGTATATTGCCAATCACTTGGATTATTCACGCTATGCACACGTCGAAAAAAAAAGACAAAATTAACCAGTAACAGTACGGAACCTAAAAAAAATCTATCACAGACAATCAGACACTACCAGATTGAGCCCATAAGTGTTCTATTTACACCTTCGACATGGGAGATTAAAGAATAAATTGTTCTCAATTTTTTGCACACCATACCTTCAAAAGTAATAGTTCCACATCAATTTTGTGACGGTCGGCAAAAAAAGTAAACAAACAGAAGTTAGTTGATGAAAAACTCCACGAGCCAAAATGAATGAACGAATCAACTTGATTATACTAGAAGTGACTTTATTCATATCATCAATGATGAATCCACTACTGAGTATTTCTCTCCTAATGATAATACCAAAGAAGAGTCAAAGAACAACATATACATTACGAGTCGGCAACTACTGATTTATCAATTATATTAGATATGTGTTATTTCAAAAATTGGTAACACTATTGAAAAGAAACTAGTTTAACGTTTGTAATGAAATTGTTCATGTAGTAATCCAGTGAAAAAATCTAAAAAACAATAGAAAGAATTTCAAGCCACTGAAAGTAATATAAATGCCATAATTTAATTGGCCATAATTAAAATTCTAGATCTAATAAAAACTCAACCAAAAATGTATCTTCCAGCATCTTTATATCTAAACTCAATCCAAGATTTATAATGAGATGCACGGTTGACAAAATACATCGTGATGGATAACTTTTTATTATAAATCCGCGCCTAAACGGCACAGGGCAATAAAAAGAGTGGATTATAAACTTAATAGACCATTGTGTGTTCCAAGCTTTATTTAAAAAGTGTTCGGACGTGGTCCTTGTTATTTTAAAGGTTGTTTCTCAATTATTTTTTTTGTTGGAATTTTCAAGTTTTTGATAGGTTTAAATTAAGGGATTGGAGAAAGTAAAAAGTTAAGATAGGTACTTTAAGTTGATCGAAGTTTCAAAGTAAGTATACAAAAAATATGACAACGAATTACTACTTAATCCATGTCCAATCAAATGAAGAATATAGGGCCAGTTGCATTAATGTCTTCTACTCCTAACGAGCTACACCAAAACAGCTTTAGACATTAATATGCTTAGACATTGGAAAGGTGATCATGAGCATCAGTGTAACGAGATAACAAAAAGGTCCAGACTAAAAAAAAACGTGCTGTGTACCAATGCTGCAAGTCAAAGTCGTATAATGGCATAATTAAGGCGAAAGCTCCAAGGTAGCCCGCGAAATTCATTACATTTTTTGCAATTTGCTGGTCAGTATTAAGTAAAAATATGATTCGCAGCCGTAACACATGTATTTACAGAATTATAATCATTAAAGTCATCAACACAACTCTCTAAGACCATGTAATCCCAAAGAATGACTATTTCATGAAATCTTCACATTTTGGGATTATACTAACCTAACAAGTTGTATTACTGATTCTAATAATTATGATTCTGTAAATACATATTTGTTACGGCCGCGAATCATATTTTAATCGACGTACAACTTAATACTGACCAGCAAAATGAAAAACGTAAGAAAATTTTAATTTCGCGGGCTACATTAGCGCTTCCCCCTTAAGCCTCCGAATCAAGCACAGAAGTGGTTCAAGTACAGATATAAATTTAGACATCAATCCATCAACCAAATTCTTAGAAGCCAATCTCTAAACCCATTGACCTCAAGCTCTCGTCAACAAACATGACACTGACAACCACGAAATTGATTCAATACGAGCTATGAAACAAATTCAAAGTTTTGCAACAAAACATGTTAGAAACCTACGTTCCTTCATGTCCGTCCTTAATTTTTTTCATAAAAACGTACAAACAGTCCCGCAAAACAGTTGATTTTCTACATAATGTGGAAAAAAAACAGACAAGGCATCACGTACAATGCTATTTTACAGCTGGGAGTAGAAACCGCAATGCCCACAATATTATAATGACGCAGAATCGATTGCAAAATGATAATTTACGTGATAGAATAGGTAGAATTGAATTTTTAGGGTTCAGTGCGAAAGGAACGAACCGAAATTATAAGGCTTCAGGTCTGGCAAAACTTAAAAATGCTGTTGCCCTTGGAAATAATTAAACCTAAGTTAGAAAAGAAAAAGTCTTCCAGACCGAATTTCAGCCATTGCAGCCAATCTCAGCGGAGACTAGAATAATAATAATCAAAGCGGGAGATATTATAGTGCACGAGTGTGTACGCAAACACAAGTGCACTCACTCTTCCCATAGTACTCATACACACTCTTTACTGTCGTATACTCTTCTTTCCCTCATAGTCCGACGGGACGCTAATCCGACACGACCGGAGAGAGATCAGGCGCAAGACCAACGGCTTATGCTTTCCGAGACATGGGTGTATATACCACCAACTTCCAAACTCCAGGCTGTTATTGAGACCTAACTCGACGTACTAATGGAAGAGTCAAAATAGATTCTGAGCAACAACATCTTTTAAGCTATCAACTTAGTTAAAACGTTTCTTTGCCACAAATATAACGCTCAAATTGTCATTAATTGTGAATAATACTTTAATATTGTATACGGAACGTGCTATATTGTTATCAATTCGTTCTTGATCAAGTTCTTTTGCCTAACCCTCTCGGCTTGCGACAAAGTATATGTTCAATTAATTCTGTTATGAAATTTCGTGAAATCTGTGAAATATTAAATTGAGTTTTTTTTTTTTCAAATTAGCTTGTCTCGTATGTCGCAGTGTCTATTGTATACTTTCCATTGTATGTTTTTTTTTGTAAAAAAGCGTTAAGTCGGCCAAGATATTGCTCAATGGAAAGTCAAGTTTGAATATGTTGAGACGCCCTATTCAAGTTTTTTACTATTTGACGAAAGAATATTATAGATTCGTCAATTCGTTTATGTAAGTTGATTCTAAAGCAAGGTCGTGATGACTAATTTTGTTGTATTGTTAACAGTTGTCGAACATTGATTCTTATAGTGAGCTTTGTTCGTCATTGTTATCAACATCATTAACGTTGACAATTGGCAGTCGATATGTTTGTATTGTTTTTTTGTTTTAGTCTGAGTAAAAGTTCTACTACTGAATCTTCTTTAGATTTCATAACATTAAGGACTTAAAATTCTAAATCATTAATGTTATTTTCGTCATTACAGTTTTCATAATGATAGATAACTGGATCATTTTCATTTTTATAAACATTGCTAATGAATCCAGTTTTGATAGCCATTGTGATAATTAACAAACCCTTAAAATCCAAATAATTTAATTCCTATAAACCTACATGGGCACTTATGAAACGTCAGAAACTAGGATTCCTATGGAGAAGCAGCAAGCTTCAAGCAAGCTATTGCATTTAGTAGCTTACCTGAATATAACGACAAATTAACGAACCTTAGAATTACAGACAGATATAAATTCATTTGGTACCTCAGAAATATCTGGTTAAATTGGCCTTTAAAGCATTGGAATTATGGAAATTCAATTTGAAACCAAGACCGCAGAAATGTTGGAGGTACAAAGCCGTCCTTGTTACAGTCTAAAATATTTACTACGTTTACGTCTCAAGATAAGCGGGTGATAGGCAGTTCCGCTACCTTAGATAACAGTGCATGTACGAGTATATATTTGTGCTTACCTGTAATATATGTGTTCCTTGGTGCTGTTCGAACAATTCCATGGCCAGCCCTATCGCCGTTCGTCTGTTCTGTGTACCTGCAACAATTAGGAAAAATGTTAAAGTATGTTTGTGGTTTATACGAAAAAAAAAAATCTGCTGTTCCCTACGTTTAACTTTGTATAACTCGTCAAAATGTAGGGAACAGATGATTTTTTTTTGCAATATCGGGTTTGGTCCCATAGTAAAAGTTGTTCATAATGATGAGTACAATGACCTCTTAAGAGGTTGTTGGTGTTTTAAAAATAAATCTGTATATTTTCTTTCCGCTTCTGGGTCCGTGTCATTACCTTCAGAAGCCTTATTCATTTTGTAGTCCTAATTTCTGTTGTTCGCTATGTGGGCGATTGTTGACTCCATGGCATAGAATTTCTCCAATGTAGAAAGAAGCAATATTAAGTATTTCCCAATTTGCTTTGATATCGGTTTTGCTAAGTTGTAGACTATTTATTTATAAAAGTTGCTTAAAGTTAAGTTATAGTTAGCGACTGTTTAACCATAAATTTTTGACGTTTATATAGAAACCTTTAAAAGTTAAAATAGTTTCAATTTGATGATAATTTGATTAACTTGGTCTCATATATAATATATAATTTGACTAATTTGGTCTCAACCATTAGGACCCACGGTTAGGACAAATTCATTTTCTATGGTAAGACAAGATTATCTCTAAAGAATTCCAGAAATAGTTTTGATATCCACTGTAACCATAAAAAATATATTATAGCCAGTGTATCTGAATAAAAAACAATAGTCTAACAGCCTATTGTTTACCTGACATGAGGTCATGAGGTGCTACTGCTGTCTGCCATGACAGCGCACGTTTTAGCTCTTTTTATGAACCAATTAATACTCGAAATAGAGTAGCTGTTTTTATCAGTGCTCTGGCTTAAATCTGGATCAGCTACAAATAAACTTTGATTAACTGATCTTTCTACAAGTGCCCCAAAAAACTTAGTTGAATGTATGGGCCCAGTGCGGGTTGGTAGATGTCACATGTCTTCGAATTTTTGGTTCTAGGACATGCCGGTTTCCTCACGATGTTTTCCTTCACCGTTTTTGTGTCGTGTATTAAATTTAGTACCCACTAATAAAGCCAGCTCTTACCTGTCAGTAAGATAAAATCAAAATCATAATATTTTATTTCACATAAACCTACGAGTACATGGGTACTTATAAAACGTCAGAAGCTAGGTGCACGGTTCCAATTGGTCGTTTCCTATGGAGAAGAACCGACAAGAAACTCCACGGTTACTCTTTTTAAAAATAATTGGCTTTTAAAATGTTTTCAAATTACAGTAGGTATGGGAGGACAGCGTAGGCCTGTCAATATTAGACAAAGCCAGTAAGCCACAAAGCTAAAGCTTCTTTGAAAGAATAAATATTTTTTTTAAGTATTCCTATCTCGGTCTTAGTTACACATATTTACGTCTGAATCACGCAAACCATCATACTTCAAACCTGAACTACAATAGATATAGTAGCTAGAGCTCAGTAGAAACTTTCAACGCACAATAATTCCGTAGCTACTGTATATCCTTGTGAAGAAATAAATCATATTCTAGTTTTTGCTGGCTACTCATATTTCTAAAGCAGCTAAACCACCATAATTTCTTCTCAAAACTTGAGCTAAATCTAGCCCAGTAGTTACTACACCATCTTCAGACAAGCCTACAGCCCACAATAATTCCGTAGCTACTGTTGTCTGGGTCCCTGCGATCGTATCAACGGTGTCAGGTTGCGCCTGCGACTGCTTTACGATGACGTAGACATGTGTTTTATTACGTTTATCCGCTTTAAATTTAAACTGGATGAAATGAAGATGTAAAATTATTGTTGAGAATGGTTTTGAATCATTTGCGGTATTGTCTTGAGGTTATTGTGCTGGTGAAATACATCAGGGACTGATAGATTGTGAGTTATTTTGGTAAGGCTTTTTCTTGTGGGAATATCGTCATGATTATCTGAAATGCTGTCAGTAACTTTATTTGTTATGTCTGTTGTCAACACACCTTCATTAGTTTGACCTGTGACTATGAAACTTAACTTCAATGTTTCTACCAGAATAAGATCTCCAGAGATGTTGTCTATACTATCTTATATTAGAAAGAGGCATATATGTACGTATAGGGTAATATTCGGAACTACTGATCCGATTTCAAAAAATCTGTCACTAATAGGAAACTCCAATATTGCCGAGTGTCATAAGGATATATTTTATGTTAAAACAAGAAATTTCACGCTGAAGTCGCGGGCAAAAGCTAGTATTAATGTAACACGTTTAAAAAATTAACGTCAATGTAATAAGTTGACGATTATAATCTCATGTTCCAGCCAGGGTCAGTAATAAGAGTATTTAAGTTTCTAATTTGAAACATTTCATCAGCAATTGAATAAGTCAGTTAATCAGAGTTGCAGCAAATAGCAATTTGGATTACTAATAATGGTAAGATAGCCATCTTCAGGCATATAATAAACAAGTCACTAAGCTAAGTGAAAACTAGCCTAATAGTTTAATATGTAACTAGTACCGGTATCTAGGGCAAAAAAGAACAATGTTTTGTCTAGACGCAATGACTCAGTCAAAAAGTGTGACGAATTGCAAAATAAAGATATTGACAATGCGTTGTGTGGTTTCAGTTAAACGAGCACAGCGCGACCTAATATTGTAGCAAGAGTAATATATCAAGCTGATCAGAGATATTGAAAAATGGATAGGTTACAGCTAGGTACAGGTGGAGAACTTGGTGGTGGTGGAGACCGCGTATCGGCAAGCTTAGTGTGGGACGACATTAAGCAGGCTGGGACAGACTAGATGAGAAAGGCGGATGACTGGGTGTTGTGGCGCAGTCTGGGAGAAGCCTATGTCCAGCAGTGGACTGCGATAGACTGAGAAGCGCTACAGGTACCAACTTGAGAACCATAAGTACCCAGCGATAAATATTGCACATCGACCTTTGGAAAGAGACAATCGGCTAATTTCGGCTTCGTAGAGCGTTATCTCTGTCGCACGAAATACAAACAGTCCGGTATCTATTAGGAGCTGTTAAAACAATTATGATTTGCTTTTTTGATAATTATTTTTATTCTTTATATAAAATGGTTTTGTGTAAAAAGGTCGATGTGCAATATTTATCGCCGGGTACTGTAAGTCAGTGACTTAAAACTCTTAAAAAGTAAGTAAACTGTCTGAGGCTTATCTTTTTAAGCATCAAATCGCAGTGCCTCTTCAAAAAAATTCAACGAGCGAAAAATTCTCCTCTATTACTTACGAAACAATATTTCAATGAATGGTTCTGTATTAATAAAATGAAGAGGTGTGAATACAATTCTTAAATAGCTGTACTGAGTAAAACAGTTATCTTATTATGAACAGCAGCCGGTCGATTCTATAAAAATCTTACCGTGAAAACTTAGGTAAAGTGAGTTTCATTTTGCCATGAATTGAAACTATTGACAGCTCACTCCACGTCCACGCTCACTTCACCTAAGTTTTCACGGTGAGATTTTTTACAAAATAGCACCAAAGTAGCGTTAGAAGTTTCTATCTAGTGATGCATTTTGTAGAATCTTAATATTTATGTAGGTTATGGTTACTATAGACTAATTTAAGTTTTACTGTATTATCTTTTACACACTGTGTCTACCTTTCTTATACTCCTGTCACTGGACAGCTGGGAAAAATTTCTAATGAAATAAGCAGTACCTTTGTGCTCTTTTATCTTTAAATATTTTTCTCTAAGTGTGTTGTGTGTAGGTACAGACGTCAGCACATCAAGCTACCCGAAACTGTCAAATTTTCCCAATCAACTTTGAACCTTGTGCTTTAAAGATAAAGTTGAAAATCTATTAAATAAATTTGACAGATTGTAGTAGCTTGATGT
Organism: Luperina testacea; assembly: GCA_927399505.1. Taxonomy (NCBI): domain Eukaryota; kingdom Metazoa; phylum Arthropoda; class Insecta; order Lepidoptera; family Noctuidae; genus Luperina; species Luperina testacea. Next base: position 13,224,047 of record OV656775.1, on the reverse strand, counting down.
GCTGGCGTCTGTACATAAATAAACAAACCTTTTGTTTTGCCAAGGTATCAACAAAAATCCTCTAACTTCTAAACTACCAAACTAAAGTGATCATCTGCACAATGTGTTCAACCCGTCCGTGCAAGGACACGCGTACCCGATCGTGACCGAAGTTCGTGACGTCGGCGGACATACAGACATACGGACATACACGACCGCTTCGTTCATAGGGGCTGAGGAAATTGTCGCATGTTTGCGTTGCGTAAGGTAAGGTTGCCAGTGTGTAACAATTTGGTGATTCTACCTGATTCGTGAGTTGCAAATTATGTAACAAGGAGTGTTTTTTTTTTGTATGTGTGGACTGTTCGTGTGTCGTAAAAATGTCTGGGTTGTGGACAGTGTCTTTGATTAGAGTTGTTATTTTTTTTGGAGTGAGTAAATGGTTAGTTAGAAATAACGTTAAGTAGTTGAAAATTAATTCAGCATTGTGTTATAGGATGTGGGAACTCAGTTTTCCGATTATTACCAATACATTATCAGCCTAAATGTTCCCACTGCTGGGATACAGGCCTCCTCTCTGTGAGAGGGAATAGGCCATAATCGTTGGCGGATATCACATTGGCGGATGTCACATGTCTACGAATTTTTGGTTCTAGGACATGCCGGTTTTCTAACGATAGCGGTTTAAACAGGTTTAAGAGCATTGGTGATTAAATTAAATACACAAAGTGCTTTCCTGAGTTCGAACCCACGACTAGACCACCATTGCTCTATCTACATAAATGGGGTTAAACTGGAGACTGCTACATTCCAGTTTTACCTACTGAAAAAGCTTTCAATTAACTTCAAAACTACAATATGGTTTGATACATTTTCAAATAGCTTCAACTGACATATACCACCGTAGTTACCTCATTCATAATTAAAACATATAAGTAAGTACCTATATCTCTTACCATGAAAAATGTAAAGATGACATAAAACATAATGTAATTTGTCGCATTCATTGACGAGTGATGAGTCCGCATTGTAATATACTTGTAACGGAAACATGGCGCTCGTGACTGAACACGTTATCTGTCGGCGTATGCGCAGTTTATTGCGCACGCACGAAGAGTTAGTGCAAATTAATGGATTTTCTTAGGATTATATTAGTTTAGCTTGGCTATTGTTGGGAAATGGCGCTTAGGACATACACTATCGGTAAACATGGATCCTTTTTATTATGAGTCATCTTTCCCTTCCGCATGCTTTCTATTCCTGGTGACATAAGTCACAGGTAGATACCAATTTATCGAGTTTGTACGTTACCTTATTCCTATCGCTTCAATTTACAATTGTTAAAACCTCTTCATTGAACAAATCCTGCATAAGTAGTTACCTACCTATAGTTTTTGGAATATAAGAGGGACCCGTGGCTAAATAATAACAGCCGCACAGGTTGAACGATCAGGTTAAGCTACGCTTGCCGCGGTTGGTCTGTGGATGGGTGACCATCTTTACATAACCGTGCCTCGGAAAGCATGTTAAGCCGTGGTCCCGGCTGTCATTCGTGGATCTTTTGACAGTCGTTACAGTCGTCAGAAGCCCGAAAGTAACAACCAGTCTTACCAATGGGTATCGTATTACCCAGTAACTGGGTTATGGAGGGCAGATAGGCAGTTGCTCCATGTAAAATACTGGTATTCAGCTGCAACCGGTTAGACTGGAAGCCGACCCCAACATAGTTGGGAAAAGGCTAGTCAGATAAATAATTAATAAAGTAGGTACGACCGTATCTTTGGTGACCACCAAAGGAGACAAGTAACCAGGGTCGTCGGATGTAGTTGAAATTTAGCAAGAAACCGATGGATGTTTTCGTATAAAAGTTAATTTAATTAATAGAACACAAACAGTTAATTTATCAAATTAGATTTCATCCGAAAACATCCATCGATTTCTTTCTAAACTTCAACTAGGTATATCTGACGACCCTGGGTGGCCAGGTTATCTCTTTTGGTGACTGTAGACCCAGACGCCAGCACATCAAGCTGCCCAAAACTGTCAAATCTTCCCAATCAACTTTGAACCTTATGCTTTAGCGATTAAGTTGAAAATCTACTAAAGAAATTTGACAGATTGTAGTAGCTTAATGTGCTGGCGTCTGTACTTACCATTGAATTAAACTTTTTAGTTAATTATTATCGGAAACCTCCGTATTACCGAGAGGAGGCTTGTGTCCCAGCAGTGGGAACAGTAAAGGCTGATTATGTATCGCAAAAAGGTAAACAATTATTAACATTAATTTATTAATTGCAATGACGCTTGTTTCATTTAAGTCTTAAGGGGCTTACAGGACCTAAACGCAAAAAACGTACAGTACCCGGCGATAAATATTGCACTTCGACCTTTACCTTTTTTTGTATTTTATACAAAGAATAAAAATAATTATCAAAAGAAGCAAATCATAATTGTTTTAACAGCTCCTAATAGATACCGGACTGTTTGTATTTCGTGCGATAGAGATAACGCTCTACGAAGCCGAAATTAGCCGATTGTCTCTTTCCAGGGGTCGATGTGCAATATTTATCGCCGGGCACTGTAAGTTTTAGAAACAATAAAAGTATATCATCGACTGCAGTAAACAAAATCAGAAAAATATATGATATTCTTCAGGATATATGCTAGGTAGATAGATACTGTGTTTAAAACATAATACATATAATTTGATACGATAGACAAAAATCATGAAGATACCTCTAAAAACTATGATTTTTTGTCAGATTATTTTACAAGCAAACCAAACAATACATTTTTTGTAAATAGATAATTGCTTCATATTTTGTAATAAGTTACCAGCTTTGTGCCATCACGCTTCTCTTTCTTTTCTATGCAGTCCGACAAAGGCCGCGCTTTAGATCATGTAGTCGCCTTAAAACGCTCTTTCCTTTCTACAAAAACTTCCTCATATTCCTATATTAAATTCAAAATACAATAAAATAATATCGTTGTCATATCCTACGATCGTAACTTAACTTATGAAAACAGAAACAAAAAACTATTCCGCTACAACTACATACAGCTGTAGGGTGGCCATAACTCAACGCTTTCAGCGGACTGTCCCGGGTAAAGTTACAAAGCTACCGGGCCCTACCGTAAGATAGGAGCTTTGGTATAATGTACTATGTATGAGACAGAAAAGTGGTATGTTTATGAAGTGAAATGAGAATGAGATGTGGTTTTATGAAGAAAAAAAAAGATATGGTGTATCGGTTTCGTTTATCTGTTTTGGATTAAAATGTCATGGCTACATTTGACGTGCTGTTTTATTTATTTAAATTTAAACTTAGGGTTTTATAAATACATACTGTTACCGCAAACCCTCTTTATAAATAGGTAAGTTTTTTGCACCTGCAGCAGAATTTCACTCATTCCAAAAAAGTATTTGTTGAAATAAACTTAAAACTTTTACATTAGTTCATATACGTTAAGTTACTACCAAGTAATTCCAAATATTTTTTAGTGGCGTAAAAACAAACAATAGTTGAACATAATATTGTTTTTATAAGACCGTTAGCTTTTTAAATTATGTAAATACAATTAAATAACTTATTAGAAAAATAAACAATACCTATATTTAAAAAGTACCTATACCTTGTTTAATGATTCTAATTACTTAAAAGTTTGCAATAAAAAAATCAATTTCCATTTATTTTTCGTTTTAAGTAGGTACCTAGTTATCTATAGTCACCCTACAATCATGGAAGTCGGCATATCAAAGCAAGCGGGCTGGAGTCAGTTTTGTTGAATTAAATCGTAATAAAGAACACGCGGAGGCTATCTCGGCATCGCAGGGTTAAATATGTCCCACCGGCTAAATCTGACCATGTGAAAATACTAGTTTGCGAGAATAGTTCTGCTGTTGAACAAATATTTAGTATATTGGTGTACAATGCGTGCCACGAAAGATGAGACTTGACACTTGACACACCACGTGGTTTGACTTGCGCAGAACATGATTTTAGGTATCTTTAGCGGTATGAGGTCTGAGTGCGGGACGGGACCGGACGTCATAGGGGCGGCGGAAAGAGCGGGGGAGGCGGGGTCAAGTCTCATCTTTCGTGGCACGCATTGTAATCTGCTGTTAAAGTAACGTAAAAGCTTTCATACGACGACGGCCCGATTGAAGGACTCCGAGGAAAATGATTATCTTTTTTAAATCAAATTATTGCATGTATTTAATTGAACCTCAAATAACTCCCATTTTACTTTACTAAAAATATTATTGAACACTCTAATACCTACAATGAATGCGTTTTTTTTGAACCCCTAATAGTTCTTATTTTAGGAACCAAAAATAATATTAACTAAATATCTATGTAACTGCGGCTAACTTTAATTTTGCGCTCAGAGGGTCATTAATTTAAAAAAAATATTCATCACTAGAAGGTCAGTAAGTTTTGAGAGGATATAAATAAATATTTCCCTTAAATGAAGGGTCCATATAAAGGACTGCTATTACGAATCTAGGGTGAAGCCTATTTCCAGCAGTTGACTTCAATAGGAGTATTAGGAATCAAAGCTGAGGTTTCTACGTAATTGGGGACACTAGTTAGGTAGGACTTACAAATGTAAAGAACGTACGTTCTTTACATTTGTAAGTCCTATGATGTGCTGGCGTCTGTACAGACGCCAGCACATCAAGCTACTACAATCTGTCAAATTTCTTTAATAGATTTTCAACTTTATCACCAAAGTATAAGGTTTAAAGTTGATTGGCAAAATTTTACAGTTTCGGGTAGGTTGGTGTGCTGGCGTCTGTACAATGTCTACCCAGCAGATTTGCTCTTTATTAGGCAATTATTTCAACCAGTCTTACCCCTTGGTAAGTATCGTGTAACCCAGTGACTGGGTTGTGGAGGTAAGATAGGCAGTCGCTCCATGTAAAATGTACTGGTATTCAGTTGCATCTAGTAATCCTGAAAGCCGACTCCAACATGGTTGAGAAAAGACTAAGCAGATTGAATTATTTCATCAGACTTTATTTCCTTTCTAGAAGAATGGATAATGGCAGTGTTCATTTTAATTCTAAAACTGTCGTCTATCTGTCTGTCACCTTATCTCGTCATAAGGGCTGAACATATTTGGATGGAAGGCACACAGATAGACCGTGACTTGGGTTAGTACAGACGCCAGCACATCAAGCTACCCGAAACTATAAAATTTTCCCAATCAACTTTGAACCTTATGCTTTAGCGATAAAGTTAAAAATCTATTAAAGAAATTTGACAGATTGTAGTAGGTTGATGTGCTGCCGTCGGTAGGTACATAGGATTCTTATTATCCTGGTGGAAGGATCCCATAGGACAATTTCCGATTCCACGCAGGCGATGCCTTGGGTAAAATCAACTGTTGTTATAAGCCCACGGAACATTCACAACATAATCCCACCAATCAATAATAATATAGATTTCCCTTGAAAAAATCTGCAGACATAAATCTACTTTGACACCTTAAACCTGTATGTACCGTAGCGTCGCCGCCATTTATTTAGCTTGATCAACCCCACGAGAACAAATTTTTATTAACGCCTCTAAGACTTCGTATAATTTTCTCATTATACCGCCTTGCCCTTAAGTCAGATATTGTCGCCATCACGACCGTAATTTGTAAGGGCATTAGCAGTTAATAAAGTTAGGTTATATGCTTTTAATGCTGGCTTTTTTCGATAATGTACCTTGGGACTTAATAATGTCTAATGCCATTATAGGTATTTATTTCAGAGCTTTCTTTTGTACCTAGGTAATAACTAAATATCGGCCCAATGAGGCAAAATTGGAATGATACCTACCTACCTACTAAATAATCATATAGACTTACTTATATGATTATGTTTTGTTGCGATCTTTGAACCGAAATCCGAATCATAGGCCTAAGCTAAGGTTTCCGAGAAGTGCAGTGACCGTAACATGCGGCCGTAGTGTCCAAATACAGAGCGTTTTTTGACATCTTGAAATGTCAAATAGGTACTGGTGAAAGTGACTTATTTTCATGACATCCGTTATAAATATGACGGAAACGCTAGGAAACCTTTTGGGATGCATGAAGAAGCCTCGTCGTGTAGCGCAGTTTGTTCCGCCAGTGACTCAACTGAACCGAGCAAGGCGCATCCTGGACAGTCACACCCAACACCTTATTTGACTGGCCTTTTCTTCCCATGCGGTGGTAGGGCTAATGCCCGCCTGGTTTGCGACCGCGCCAAGCAGTCTGCTGTGTTTTGTCGATGCGTGGGAGTTCCAGTGTCTTAGGCATCTTCTGGGCACGCTCGTTCCATCATAGACCTCATCCATCACTTTCCATCAAGCGTGATAGAAGTCAAGAGCGAGCCCACTCAGCAATAAAAAAAAAAACTTGGGGAAGTAGGAATAGTACCTATTCATTATTAAAGGGGTATTTATTAGTAATAGAAAGACAAAAAAAACTTAAAATAAAGACGAAAAACGACGAAAAAAACGAAAGACTTAAGACGAAAAAGACTTAAAATTTGCTGGCAAAAAAATTGTATAACAAAGAAAAACCCTTATAAACAGATTGTCACACCAACAAAACTAAAAGATTTTTTACCATAATAAAGTAAAGGAGAAAGCACCCTCCTGTTAATTCAGTAAAACGCATCGTCCGGTCGAGTAAATTTAATAAGCACCCTTAGATGGTCAACACTTACAACCGATCGATTTGATACAAAATAAAGACGTGGGCGTTTTCACACCGACGAGTAATACAAGATATTAGTGTTTTTAGGGATGAAGCGAGCATTTTGTTGCGATTAGAAGCTGGGCTTGTAAAAGATCCATTAATTAAGGGAAAAAACTATAGGTACCTAACCTAAGTATTATGGATTACTTAGATAGGTACCTACTCAGAAAATTATTTACACTATAAGAAATAATTGAAATAAACTCTTAGAAAATGATCATATAATAAATTATTTTCTAACATAAATATAATATTTAAAAAAAACGAATGAACTATCCGACAAGCTTTTTTACTCCATAAAAATCATCAACGAAGTCATATAATTCTACCCTACAAACACGATAAAATGTAATAAAAAGTCCACTAATAAAACGCACTCTACAAATTCGTCACGGTGCAAATCCTAACCCGCAAATGCTCATGGCTATATTTATCGATGAGCAGACCAATAATTTGGTCTTATTTGGTCGTATTTGCCCGTTTGGACATGTGCGGTCGGCCACTAACATTGACACTGGAGTGTTAGCATAGAGCCAAAATTAAATAAAACTCACGCCTAATGCAGTAGGGGTCGTAAGGACTTGAAAAATGGGCCTTTTTTTCTTAGGTTTTCTTTGGAAGTTCGTATAATAATGTAATTAAGTTAAGCTTTGTGATTTTGAAGAAGAAAATCTAGATTTTTTTTTGTTTTATAATGAGCACGTAACAAGGAAATTTTCTGAAATTTTAGCAATAAACTTTATATTTGTAAAGTTCGCTGAGGCTGAAAATACCTATTTCTAGATTATTGTTTTTCACATTTAAAACGAATTATATGATTTTAGGACCTATACAGATATTTATTTCATTTTACCAAGGGGTCATCGCATTATCCAGTAACTGGGTTTTGGAGGTCAGATAGGCAGTCGCTTCATGTAAAATACTGGTTTCAGCTGCATCCGGTTAGACTGGAAGCCGACCCCAACATATTTGGGAAAAGGCTAGGCAGATGATAATGACAGAGGTTTATTTTATGTGACAGAATTAGTCGTCGTATCTTAAAGAAACCATTTAGAAAATAGTGATAGCCTTTACAAGTCTACACCATAGATAGAAAAACTACAACTTATATCCAAATGCCTTGCAGGCTCCCTCAATAATAACACAAGTAAGAAGCGTTGATTACCAACCCCTGGGGGCGCCACTTGACCGGAACTTGGGACCTCTAATGAAGAATTACCGCCCTTTGTGCTTGAACCTCTTTATTTGACAGCGTCGGTTTTGAGAAAAGTAAAGTATGCAGTAGATGTTTATTCAATTGATTGAGAAACTACCTGGTTTCTATGAATGATCTCGATAGTATTTCGAAATTCTTGAAATGAACAATTGGAAAATCATAAAAAGTGTACTTATTAACCCTTCGTACGTGGATCCACGCGAAACACAGTGGCTTTTTAATTGCTACTGCAGTTACGGCATTCAACCGACAAATAATAACTTCAGTCTTTACAAAACATAACATATATAAAAATATAACATTACAAACCCCACATTTCAAACCAACACCCCTTCACGAACATCGGAGAGAAAAATCTATCCGCCAAATCGGCCACAACTACCCGAAAATATAAAAAAAATCACAATTCCGAAACAATAATGAATTGTAACTAGCGAATTACACGGGCGGCCAACCCTTCATTTGCGACGCGGGGTCTAAAAGGTCCGAAAGTCCGAAAACGGTCGATACCAAATAAAAATAGCTACAAAATCCCGGAAAACGATCTGACATTCGGGACACGTACTGTCAATATAGAATAGTACAGGGTGATGATTGCGATGCACCGGCTGAGGGACGAACAGAAATGGCGCTGGTGACTATTATAGATTGAAAGTAATGGTGTGTTCGTTTAGTGGAGGTTCTGTTGTGTTCGTAAAAGTTATGATTCTTTATGATTTAATATTTCTCTGTTACAGGTTTGTCTATAAGTATCTTTATTTCAATTAAACATTGTGTGTTTTATAATTGAATACGCATTTAGTGATGCGCTTAACATAGACTTTGTCAAAATTATGTCCGTAAAGGCTCCTTCAAACAGGCGCGATACGCGATAAAATCGCGCGCGTCGCGCCTGTTTGTAGATGCCTTAAAACTAAATGGAAAATTGTGTAATAATGTAAGTATCGTAGCTACAGAACGCAGGTGGTGTTCTATAGGTTCTGCCTACCCCCACGGGAACAAAACGTGAGTTTATGTATGTTATGAATGGTTAAATTGATAATTTAACAAAGCTCTACCATATAAAAAAATCTAAATAGGTGCTTTTAATTGTCGTCTTAAAAAACGTGGCAGATGTTTAAGAAAATAAATTTCTAATTGATCGAAAATAAACCATCAACTCATAATAGGTATAAAAAAACATAACCCTCCTTCTGGCGCAGTCGGATAAAAATACAGCTCACACGGCAAGAAAGTAATGACCTTCTAATAACTTAATTTCCTAAATGGTAGAATGTAGAAGGATTCTCTAAAATTATTGTAAACATCTTATTGTAAATACCTACATTCTAATAAAATAAATGAATATTCTATTCTATTCTATTCTTTCAATAATAAAACTTAATAACTCCATTCACAATCCAATCGTATCATCAAACACGTCACGAGTTCAATACAAAAGTCTTTAACATATTAATAAGCCGGTGTCCATTTAATTATACCCGGTATTGTCGGTGTCGGGCAAGCACGCAGTTCATTATTGCCCGGATTAGCGGAAGGGTTAACTTATTGAGCGGGTAAGATCCGGGCAAGGATATTAGGGGATACGTTTTTCTCAAGGTGGAAGTTTTGTTATTTACTTTTATTGATATGGGTGTTGACTTCAGTAAAATTAGTTTTATTGTGGTTAATTTTTTGTTCAACAATTAATTTCATTGCGGTTCCGTTTAATAAAATAATATGAATGTCGTGGTTCATTTGGTAGACGATTACGAGCAACCAAGATTATAACAAAAACTTGAGAAAAAATAAAAAGTGTCCTGTTTTATTTTCTGTCTGAAGCCTGGAGTTAAGTAGTTACAAGTTAAAACTCAAAACAAATATTTTTTAATATTTTTAGATTAACTTTTAGTTAAGGTTTGCACAAAATAGGTCGGCGGTCAACCATAACGGAGGGTTATTCTAACTTTAAAAATTAATGTTAATTAAGTATGTTTTTTTTTTGCAGGGCATTATGTATGTTATACTTGACAGAAAAATCTAGGGCCTATGTGTGCGTTGTGACACAAGCTTAATATAGGTAGGTAGGTAGTTACTTTACGTTTTATAACACACGATTTTCTCGAAAAAGCACATCTAAAGTTCGTTTTTTTTTATCCCAGAGAACAATCTGACATTTAAGTATTTTGTGTTTGCGTTTTTTTAGTATAGAAGTTTGACATTACACCTGTCAGAAGTCTCTGGGATAAAAAAACGAACTATAGGTGCATACAAAATATATTTCTTTTTGCGAATCCACGAAATATTCTTTCCAAAAATACAAACAATAATTTCTACAACAAAATATCAGTCTGTAGTAACCCGTGTGTCGCGCGCGGTGCTATTTTCATTATTTATTGTTATTTTTCTATTTCCCCGGCAGATGTGCCGCGCTATGATTTACGGTCGTCTTGTATTAAGGAACGGACGTGAATTATAACGCCAACTCGCTACTGGTCAGGGAAAACTTGTTTTCTGTATTTTATACTGTGAAAAGTATATTTTTCTGGGGATTTATTGGTCGAGTGTAGTAAACATTTCACTGTTTTGAGTTTTTATGAAAAGTATTTTTAATTAAAACTTCAAAATTACTTTCGTGTGAGCACCGTATTATACGTATAAGTATAGTGTTAAACAATAGTTCTCAGTAGGTATAATAATTATGTTAACAGTACCTACTTGAAAAAAAAATTGTCAAATTAATTCGTGTATTCGAGAGCAGTGGTGACCCAATGGTTGGCCGCGACTTACGAGTAGGTAGGTCGTAGGTTCGAACCCAGACAGGCGCTTTACTTTGTGTAAATTATTTCAACACTACTGTTCTCAAAACGGTGAAGAAAAACATCGTGAGGCAACCGGCAGGTCCTAGAACCAAAAATTAGAAGACATGTGAGTTCCACCAACCCGCACTGGACCTGCGTGGTGCATAATGATCCACTCTGTCTAACCGAGAGGTGTCCCAACAGTGGGAACAATATAGGCAGATTATGCTATTCATGTATTTATTTTATTTAATAAAATTAGTGCCAATCCCAAAATGCGTAAGACGTATTAAGAAATGATTTTTATTATTGGTTTTACATAACTCGGGACCATGCGGTCCCGGTCCTTTGGAAGGCGTACGAGGGGCCGCCCGAAGCCAACTCGCAGAGGCCCCTTACGAAATTTTAATGAAATGCGGCACTAACCGACGATTATCCCTGTATGCACTATGCAAGTGCAGCAGTGCACCCAAGGATAAGCCCCGGTTGGTGTAGGACTATTGCAGGATATGGAAAAGTAAAAAGTTGGACTATGGGTTATTATTATTTTCAGCTAATGAACTGTGATTACAGTAATCTTATATCTTACTTGTCCTCTTTAAGTACCAATCAAAATTTATACTTTATTTAACGCCCACACAAAACCAAATAACCAACTCATAAAACATTAACATCGAACGAAAACCAGTTAAAATCACACGTCTGTTCACCGCGAGATCCAACGCCCTTATGGCCATAAATCAACCGTGCTGCCACCAAACGGCAATATGGGGAACGAAACATGTGTTTACACCGAAGTTAATTTGTCGAATTTATCTGCCTTGTCTTGTGTTCGTATTGAGAAATATTGCTTCGTGTTGTGTTTTGTTTCTTACGCTTTCGATTAGATGTAGGTATGATATATTATGTGAATTTAGATTAAGGGCTGATTTTTCAATCATCTGATAATTTTGTTGGAGGAATAAATTCGACAGTTTCCAGATAACTTTTATTCCTCGAATAAAAGTTATCTGGGGATGGAAATACAGCCCTGAGAATATTATTAGATCTGAATTTAAAATAGAGAAAATTTGCACGTCTGCTGGTGAAGGGTTAAGTCTTATATAAGAAAGTAACTAAATTGTTAATCCTCTCTCTGATTCGATTAGGTAGTTCTTATTTATATGGGGTTCACAATTAATAATTGAATTTATCCACGGGTGAAATCTTACTTAACTATCTTTATTAGTCGAGGTCATACATTGACCTTGTTCTTGGTTTATCTACAGTCTAATCTGTGAAATCTCACCAAAACTGACTGATTAGTCAGTTTCACATGGTTTCGCATAAGAGTTAACTTAAACTAAATAGAGTTTCCCAACCGATTCAGTTACTATCTCTGTCCCATTTCCATATTTACAAGTGACATTCCTCTGTCCAAATCGTCACGCCAACATACAACTGACAACTCACAACTGTCTGTCACTTACTACTTATTACATCACATAACATCACGCCTGTTATCCCCCCCGAAGGGTTAGGCAGATCAAATCAAATCATTTATTTTTGCAAACATGGGTAATTGGTACATAGATGTTTTCTTAAGATAATATAGTCCTTCATATTCTACCATCTCATGGGCATGCAAATAATATTAGGTTCTAAAATTAAACAGAAATTCTATTGATACCGAATAAATAAGTAATTAAGAATGTTAGATCATTACAATTACAAAAAGAATTACAGAATTGAATTACAAAAATGTTAAAAATAATGAAATATGTACAAAATGTCAATTAGAATAAAAAATGTCAGAATAGGAACCTGTTTGTCAATCAGTGCAGAGATTTATCATTAAGGAAGTCGTCAATTTTGTAATATAACTTTTTTCAATTAATATTTGGTTTAGTGCCCTTTTAAATTTGAATACAGTCATATTTTTTATTACATCAGGTACAGACGCCAGCACATCAAGCTACTACAATCTGTCAAATTTCTTTAATAGATTTTCAACTTTATCGCTAAAGCATAATCAATGTTGATTGGGAAAATTTGTTAGTTTAGGGTAGCTTGATGTGCTGGCGTCTGTACTTTATTATAAACGCGTGGGGCAATACCAACAAAACATTTCTGCATAAGTGCATGTTTTACATTTTACTTGGCATAGTTTATGTACATATTGAGTTGAGAGAGTTGCACAAGTGTACCCATAGTATACTCACATTTTGCCAGTTATGATTAAGTCCCATGAAATAGGGCGCGAGCCTATTCCCATCAACCGGGCACAAATCCTGACTCCAGGCTGCTACTGAGAAATTCCGTAAAGTAAAACCAAATAACACATTAACCGATCTGGGAATCGAACCCATGACCTTGTGCTCAGAAATAGCGCTAGCGACCACTAGACCTACGAGACGGTCTACCTATTTGTATCTAGATCTTTTTAAAAAAATATTTTCACAAAAATATTAAATGTTAATATTTTTATAAAAATATTAAATGTAATAAGATCAAGATAAAGTTGGTAATTTATTTCATAAGCGTTATTTGAAATTCATATCTAAAGCTAGCGCTTGCGACTACTAGACCACTAAGGCAGAAAACTTTGTATGTCATAATTATATCGAACACTTTTACTACTTTAGTAATAAATATACGAGTAGGTACCTACTGCTCAATTTGTCAAGCATATCCGGTCGTCAGTAAATGCCTACATATTACTCAATTACATCGTCATCAAATCTTGTTAATTGGCATCAAATTGACATCGTTGACATTTTGTGTCAACCGAATAAATTAGAATGTCAGAAGTGGATAGTTACAGAAATTGGTAGGTTATATGTATAATTTAAGATTACTTATTTATTTATTAATAATATAATTATTATATCTACGCCATTTTTAGTTTGTTTATAATTTTAGTTAGGTTAGGATATTATATTTTTTGTTAGTTAAGTTCTTTTACCTATTGTGGTATAGTAATTTTATTTTAGGTGCATCGTGTTCACATATTATTATTATATAATTAATGTATGCAAAATTTTGTAAAAAATATTTTAAAAGAGTAACGGTGGAGTTTCTTGCCCGTTCTTCTCCATACGAAAACTACCTTTTGGAATGGGCGACTAGAATCAATTCTATTTATTTTAATTTCTGACGTTCAAAAGTGCCTTTTATGTGCCTATTTGAAATAAATGCTTTGACTTTGACTTTAAGGAGTTGGTACCTACTTATTTATTTTTCAGGGCAACTTATTTATTTAATTTATTACAAACTTTTAAAATGTTAAATAGGCACCGGTTAATATCGTATAGGACTGTTCATTTCTGTAAGAATAACAACCAGTAGATCTTTGAGACAGAGGTGCCGTATTATTTGCACGAGTAGGTAGGGTTAAAACATTGATGTTATACTAATTTGACCGGCGGGCTAATTGCATAACACACTAAGGGCTGATTTTACCGAAGTCTGCTATCTTTTATACGTGGAATAAAATTGACGTCTGACAGTTCTAGTATGGAAATACTGTCAAAAATTCAAAATTTATTCTCAGGATAAGGCTTATTCTAGGTATAAAAGTTCGGTGGAATGCGCCCTAACAGTAGTAATGGCTTTCATTTTGACAGTTCAACAACATTCATTGCGTTATTTCCGTTGTCGAACAGACAAATTTTTCTAACATAAGTAGCAATGGATTAGCACTATCCTTCAAAATGATTCAGATTGTGACTGAAAGCGCGAAATGTGTCTTGAAATCACGTCTATTTTTCTTACGGATGCAATTTCATTGGCAGAACGATATGCTGTGTTACATAACGTCGCCTTAGAGGAAAACCTCGGGAATGTAAGTAGCATTTTATGCATTTCGGAGAATCTTATAGTTTCGAACAGTTCTGGATATAAAGGCTTCTGGATATAAAGGCGGGTTAATTTTCCATATAAATTAATAGAACCTCCTTTTTTGAAGTCGGTAAAAAAAAACAAAAGACGCCGTACAAAAATTTTACAGCACGCAGTTCTTTCTTCCTCCTGAAAAGTTACTTCTTTTAAACTTACAAGGTTTTCACTCTAAGGCGTCGATAATACAATACAAATCAAAAGGTACAGTAGCATATAATGCGTCACACAAGAAGCCTTAAAGTGAAAGTCACACAATGGGCACTAAAATAACTACCGACAGGTACGTTATCCAGTCATCCTCAACCCCGAATCAAAGGAACAAACCCACCGAATTTCCTAATTCAAACCGCAAGACGCACAGTGGTAACACCAATTAAACGGGCCAGACAAAATCGTCAAACGAACCCCAGTACAAAATTTGAATATACAAGTCACGTTCGCCAAATAAGCAGCAGTAACAAGCGGTATATCGCTTGCACTGATTGTTAATTGATTAGATTAAAAATTTTGTCCCAATTCCGCGCGTATTGTTACATTGGGGGGCGGCCCTAACGAATTAATTAGTTATTTTTAATGGTAAAGGTGTATTTTACAATTTGGATGTTGACAGATGTATTATTAGATAAGCCTGTTGGCTTTCTTTGTGGAGTAAAACTTGATCTTGTTACGTGATTGTGGGGGTAAAATGTTTGATACTACGGATAGCGTAAGGTGTAAAATCTAATTAGATGGAAAGTGTAAATAAAACCTTTGTTGGGAAGAAAGTAGTGTACGATAAAGTTTCCAGTTAATTTCGTTAAAATTATGAAGTAGCATAATATCAGTAAAATTATGAAGTGTCATAATTTCGATAAAATTATGACACTATTATAATATATGTAATTATTTTACAAACATGTCATTATGACTTACATTGTGTAAACTTAATAATTAGTAACTTATTAGCTTACTATGTTGTTCTATGAGTGAATTCACAAAGAATGCATTGTTTATAACATATTATAAAACAAAATCGTGTTATTTACAACATGTATAACTCAAGAACGGCTGCACCGATTTTATGATCTTTGATTAGTTAGATTTGTCTCCGCCCCAAATAGCTATTAAAACATGGGAAAAACTCACGAATAAAAACGATAATTTATTTTCGCATACCTACATTTTTTGACTTTTTTGATATCTCGATTGACTGTTCGATAGCGGTACGATAGATGTTACTATCGAATAAGCGTATTGCGTTATTCTGTAATGGTAGACGTAAGTAGACAAATAAATATGTAAATTCTGTCGAGCATTACCAAAAGAAAAACAGACATCTTCAACTTACCCCATAAATTATCCTTTCTATTGCTGTACTCTTGAATGATACTAATACACCTCATTTTATTACACTGCAAGCTCTTAAAGCTCTCAAAAGACAAAACACGTAAGTGATGTATGTGCCCAATAAATTGTATCTAACATTCAGATGCAACACATGAGGCACAACGCAAGGAAAAACACACAATTTTTTACGACAAGAAGTATATTTTCCTAAATTCCCTTTCAAATCTTTATTGCATACACAAGTGTATTCAAACTACAAAATTTCATCCTACAATAACATTTTGTAAGACAATTTTGACACCCCTAAACACTCGCGTTTTATTGTCTTGAATATTTTTATTTGAATGCGTAGTAGGTAGCTTCAAAATTGAGTTAAAATGACAGTGGCATACGTAGTGATTCGCCCCGTGGTCGCATTAAGCGTATTAGGGGCCAAAATTGGATTTGTCGAGGGCGTTTTATTGGTACACTTGTTACGAATTTAGGAACACTGTGCGTTAAAAAAGCTCTTTGTCAATGTAACGGTATGTGTTGTTTTTATATTGGAAAAAATTTGGTTTCCAATAAGTAAAATTTTGTGTCCCTATGTTTTTTTTTTGCAATATTTTCGATTTTTGTCATTCGATCAGACCTACTACCGATACTGACATTATTTGTTTATTTTAAATACAAAAAAAGACTTCAAGCACTTATTTCAATTAGATAATTTGGTTAGGCACTTGAACTGTCAAAGAGTCAGTCAGAAATTTGAAGCTAGGTTGCCCATTCCACAACGTAGATCTCTATGAGAAGAAGAAAAACGGGCAAAAAAACTCTAATAACTTCATATAGGTAAAGCTTGTTTTCATATTTTATTTCAACATATTTCACATAATATGTTACTGAAATTATTCTCAGGAACTCTGAACATTGAAGATTGTGAAACTATCCTTTAAAAATCTCTGCTGTTTATCCTTTTGCTATAATTTATCAAAGATGAACTGTGTTCTGAAGTTCACCAAGTACAATACCATGTAATAAATAAAAATTCAATACACGTAGTGATTACTAGCTCACTTCTATTTCTAAGACGATATTCTAATGTGACCCTTGCATATTTTAATATTGTCTTACTATTAAACTTGTTAATTAGTTACCGACATATCAGTAAGTGATGTGAGGATTTGCGCCATAGGTACTTGTACCTACAAACATTTACATAGTTAGGTATTATTTACATACTTGTAAAACGAATGCTACCAATGAAACTGAACGCAATCAGCCAATCTAAACAGCGGCGTTCAAGAGCTGTCAGTGTCAATATTTCACAATGATGACACTGACAGATTTCGAACGCAGTATAGATGTGCTGATCGCGTTCAGTTTCATTGGTGAAATTCGTCCTAAATTTAAAACGTTCTCGTTTAATGCATGTAAGTTCAAAAATGTGGATGAAGACTTGGATAAATAGGATGCTCAATGCTCATTTCAAAGACTCAAGTCGATGCAGATGCTAGAGAAATCTAGGCTTACCTACCCAACCTAATTAGTTAGTTTCACGTTACTACTCACATCTGTGCTATAGTATGTCGATAATGTTCCGGCTGCTGGGACTGTGGGCATGGCCTCCTCTCATGAGAGGGAGTGAGCCGTAATCCACGGTTACGGCTGATTACCCTGGTGCATGTCACAAAATGTCTGTTGCGTTTCCGAAGTTTGCCTTCACAGTTAATTATAAGAGCACTGGTGATTAAATAATTTACATGTAGTAAAGTGCATGTCTGGGTTCGAACCTACTTCGCTCTTACTACACACTTAATTTCACTTAAGAACAATTCTTATACTAAATAAAAACTCGCACCATCTAACATTTTCAATAAGCCACATGTGCTTGTTAGACCACTAAAACAAATGTTTGTATATTTTTACCCGACTGCGCATACGAAGCATTTATTTGACAGATCGCGGTGAATCAGTGTCCTTAGGCGCATTTATTTGTGAATACGCCTCGCTACGCATTGTTTTGATTTACGCGCGGTGGCGTTTTTTGGCCAAACAGATATTTGATTTTGACACACTGTGCGAGTTTTCGAGTTAATCCTGTTTTATTTTAGATATTTTTAATAAGATAAAAATAAAAATGTGGTATTTTAACTGGTTAATAAGCTGTTGTGTTGGCATCATAATTATCATTTTAACCCGTCATTACCCTCTTCTGGGTATAGATCTCCCCTTTCTTCCTTCATACTTGCCGGTAATTACAATAATTATTATAAATGTGATATTGAATAACCAACACCTAAGCTAAATTGATTTTAGTTTTATTTAAAAAGTCCGACAACGCTGACATCATTTTTTTTATCCAGCCTGTTTCAAAATACTCAAATACCTAAATCTTATATGTTATTTTGTGTGAAAACATCTGATCTTATAGACTTCAGTGTCTTCAGTTCTGAGATCTCTCAAAACCTAAAGTTACCAACCTAATAAAATACCAGAATAAGGTAAACACTATCCCAAACGAAGTTACCACACTAATAACCACCAATCACCGAATCTATTCTGCCGACAGTACCAACCAACCTACCTACCACTTGTTTTGCTGTCACTACAAGGGGCGCGGTAACGTGGTTAGCCAGACAATGACTTGACGAAGGCAAATCAGATTTGCGAACCCTCCAATGTTATTTTAAAGCTAGTCTGTCATTTTGCATAGCAGTGGAGGGTTGAACAATTGGATATTTACTGTACACGTTTAGAGGTATAAACTTAATGTGAATTGGAAAGGATTATGGTTTATCTAAGGCAGGTTGGTTTGGTTTAAGAACGTTTACGCCGTACGGCATTTCATACAAACTTTCAATGCCTTATTTTTCGAAATGAATGAACCAATTTTAATGAAACTTCACACGCATAAGCAGGATACAAAGGTCTAAAAAGTTAGTTAAGAACATTTTCGAAAAATAGTGTTACAGCTAAATTAGACTGATTTTAAAATTTCCATAAAAACAGAGATTTCCAGTTATCTTTTTTTAAATAAGACATTTCGAAAATGTTCTTAACTAACTTTTTAGACCTTTGTATCCTGCTTATGCGTATGAAGTTTCATTAAAATCGGTTCATTCATTTCGAAAAATAAGAGCTTGAAAGTTTGTATGAAATGCCGTAGTGAGTAAACGCTCTTAAATGTGAGTAATTTGTCTTTTGAGGATTTTAATTGGGATCTTTTAATAAAATATTTTCAAACACGTCTCTCGAATAGTTGCTGACTTTTGTGATGTACCTATAGGGAATGATCAGTGAGGTTACTGCGTAACACACTATACAGTAGCGTTTGTGTTTCGGAGTGCATACAACCCGAATCTCTTCAAAGTAAGAGTGAACAGACTTCTTCTGGGTAAGCTCACTCCATCGTAGACTTTGTCTCTGTCATCTCTGACCTAGACTAGAGTCAAGAGCAAATCCATTTCAAATAAAAAAAAAATGGCTTCATTATGACAGTTCAACAACATTCATTGCGTTATTTACGTTGTTGAGTAGACACAATTTTCGTACATATGAAGCAATGGATTAGCAATATCCTTCAAAATTATTCAGATTGTGATCGAAAGTGTGTTACGTAATTAGGGTGCAGAATTGCAGATTAGTTGGTAGGTGGCTCGATTCTTGTACAGACGCCAGCACATCAACCTACCCGAAACTATCAAATTTTCCCAATCAATTTTGGACCTTATGACCTTTACCGATAAAGTTGAAAATCTATTAAAGAAATTTGACAGATGATGTAGCTTGATGTGCTGGTGTCTGTACAAATAATTATCGTCAAGTAACCGACAGATCTCCTACATTTCCATCTTCAGCCAAAGTCAAATCATTTATTTCAAATAGGCACATTAAAGGCACTTTTGAACGTCAAAACTTACAGTAAAATTGAATTGATTCTAGTCGCCCCTTCCAAAAGGTAGGTACCTACTTAGTTTTCTTATGGAGAAGAATGGGCAAGAAACTCCACCGTTACTCTTTTAAAATGTTTTACAAGGTTTTGTATACATAATAATTATATGTGAAGACGATGAACCTAGAATAAAAGAAGTCTACCCCAAAAAAAAAGAATTAAAAATGAAGCAATTACAGGTAATTCAATTATGTGTAATACAGGTAAATCATTCAGTTGGGTGACTTCATAAGAATTTGTGTGGACTGTAGTTACATATTTATCGTCTGCCTAGCCTTTTCCCAACTACGTTGGAGTCAGCTTCCAGTCTAACCGGATGCAGCTGAATACCAGTATTTTACATTTAGCGACTGCCTATCTGACCTCCGCAATCCAATTGCTGGGTAATACGATACCTCTTGGTAAGACTGGTTGTCAGACTATCGGGCTTTTGACCTGTAACGACTGTCAAAGATCCACGAATGACAGCCGCGACCAAAGGCTTAACGTACTTTCCGAGCCACTTGTTATGTAAAGATGTTCACCCATCCACGGGCCAACCGCAGCAAGCGTAGCTTAACCTGTTTGAATGACTCGTGCGGCTGTCATTACTTAAACACCAGCCTCTAGACTGTTGTTACACTGTTAGCAATAAAATCAATAACTTACAGTACCCGGCGATAAATATTGCACATCGACCTATTCCATCCTATCGATTTTATACAAAGAATAAAAATAATTATCAAAAGAAGCAAATAATAATTGTTTTAACAGCTACTAATAGATACCGGACTGTTTGTATTTCGTGCGACAGAGATAACGCTCTACGAAGCCGAAATTAGCCGATTGTCTCTTTCCAAAGGTCGATGTGCAATATTTATCGCCGAGTAGGTACTGTATATAGTTTATTGACGCCACAGGCAACGTGACAACTTAAAATCAGCTTTAAAACATAATATCGTCAAAATAGGATCCAAGTTAGAAGCCATCTAATGAATTATTCTAAGCAACAAAAGAACAAGGTGAATACGTAAGACATTTACTTACAATTGAACATTTTAAAACTAAGCAAAACCGGATGTTTTTCACGAATCGGCACATCGAATTCGCATACGTATTGATTCATTCATAATATTAAAGAGAAGAAAGTTTCAACTTTAGGTAGTGGTTGACGGTAGATCCGGGATTGAACAAGCAAATGTGTCAGCAGCATTCATTACATTCGAAGACGACGTACGTACCTAATTAATTTATTAATTGAAATGAGTTCTGAGGAAATTATAAGTAGGTACCTATCTCCTCCTTTAGGACAGGTACAATATTTTATCTCACGAAGTGGCGCTCGCTTTACTTGTGATTACCAAGTGTAAAAACACGCAATGTATGTGTGTGTAAGCGCAGGAGCTCTCGGTACCGAGACAATGGCGAAGTACAGACGCCAGCACATCAAGCTACCCGAAACTGTCAAATTTTCCCAATCAACTTTGAACCTCATGTTTTAGCGATAAAGTTGAAAATCTATTAAAGAAATCTGATTTGGTAGGTTGATGTGCTGGCGTCTGTACCTATCTTTTCTTAGTTCCAATATCTACAATTAAGTACCTAAGTAGAGAATAAATAGCTACTCGTCTTTACGCTCACATTCACAGCGTGTTCATACACTTGTTTACCGCAAGTAAAGCGCGCGTCGCTTCGTGAGATAAAAATACTGTAACTAACATACGAAAATAAGATATTAATTACTAAAGCTAATCTACAGCCAAAAAAACTGTTAAAAAAGAACACCCATACCTTTTATGTGCGCCTTACTCGTCGGCGGCGCATCCCGACTCCACGGAGGGTCGCCATGTCCGGAGAAGTCCCGTAATTTGAGGTAGCTAATGGTCAGCCTTATAATGGAAGCCTTGTCCAGTTGGCTGGTGATCGCCGCAGGGAGGGGCAGCATCTTCGCCAGCTCGTAGAATTCGTAGTTCTCTTTCCCTCTTCTTGAGCGAGCTGCGTCTCTGCTCTTCTCTTTTCGGAGCTCGAGGATGCTGTAAAGAAAGGGTGGTGTTAGATTGGTGGTAGTAACTGGGTGTATGTGGGTTTTGTTCTATCGGTATTCAAAATATTTCAATGTAGGTATTGAAAATAATATTAATTATTATTTATTACTAGCTGCGCTCCGCGGTTTCACCCGTATAAGTTTCGACCCCATGGGAGTATCGGGATAAAAAGTAGCCTATATGTTGATCCAGGGTGTCAGGTACCTCCATACAAAATTTTATCAAAATTGGTCTAGCCGTTTGAGCGTGAAGAAGTAAGAAACATATAAACACACACAAACTTTCTCCTTTTTAATATTAGTGTGATTATTTTTTATATATTTAAATGCCTTTTTGACTGTACTACTATGCAATTTTCATTTTCTTTTACAGATCTTCTATTCATTTAAACCTTTTGCTCTACAAAACCTTTTCCGGCGTAAAAAAAAAAAACAAACAGTTTTCCTGTACAGTTTATCCTCAAAAAATATACTCAAAAGATATCCTCATATATTTAATAAAGAAAAATCCGCCCAAATGTCTTGCCCAGCTGTGGGTGTGTCCCGAACACACCCACTACCCGCCCAAAGGCGGAGTTACTAATGAACGCGTTATACTTATAGATTTAATTTTAAAATTCTGACATTTGCATTTAAGTTAGAACAGAAAAATGTTTCTGTATAATCAAATTAATTTACATGTTTTTGTATAAAATTTTCATATAAAATTTGGTAATAAAGTAGAGTTTTTTGGTAATAATGTTAGGCTAATTTAAAATCTGAAGAGTATTTAAATACCTACCTAACATCTGTTTGTTACGAAAACTAATGACAGTTTTCGTAAAGAGGTGAGCAGAATTTGAGCCCTTCTAAAGCATGAATAACAATGGATTCAGTTTCACACACCGTCGCCTTAGAGTGAAAACGTCGGGAATATACGAGTAAGTAGCATTTTATGCATTTCGGATAATCTTATAGTATCGAACAGTTCTGGATATTAAAGAGGGTTAAATTTCCATATTAATTAATAAGAATACAGAACCTCCTTTTTTGAAGTCGGTAAAAAAACATAAAAGACGCCGTACAAAAATTTTACAGCACGCAGTTCTTTCTTCCTCCCGACAAGTTACTTCTTTTACATTTACGAGGTTTTCATTCTAAGGCATCGATACCTAGTGTACTGGGTTAATCTATATTAATTTATAGTATTTAGTTCAATGAATAAGAATAAATCAGTCGTTATCCAAATGTTTTTGATAATTACTAAACATCTATCCTATTAATGGTAATTTAACAATTACCAAGTGCATTTAATTCTCCCAATGGGAACACATAATGTTAGTACAACCCCAAATAATTTGTAATAAACTCAGCATGAAATAGCAACATTCTTGCATTGTTGTTTTGAGTCCGCTAGAATGAATAGTATGTTGCAATTGAAGTTTTCTTTATATAAAATAACCCTAGCGAAAAATACTAAGAAACCTTCCGACATTTTCCTGAAACCCCGACCCATAATGAAACATTAAGCTCAGTCTACATCAGCGGAAACTTTACAACCGGGTCTAAACCGAAGGTGCGAACTAAGCGGAGTGTCCGTTTTACGATCGAGCCCGATTACCGACCATCCCGTGAGACCTCGGCTTTATCGTCACCTGAGTAAGGCCATTTGAAAATTGGCGCTTTTTTACGATTTTTTTAAAAGGTTTTCCATTCTTTGTTTGGGTGGAGTTAGTCTGGATCTGAGGTGGATGTTCTAGAATGGTCGTCTGTAACGAGGTTGATTACCTGCTTTTAAAAAAGGAATAGGGTTCGAATGTTTCTATTCTAGAAAGCAACTTTTTGAAGTCGCTTTTGTTTTGTTTTGTTGTAATCTGACAAAAATACATTTCTGACTGGAAACTTCACGTATGCAAAAACATGTGGAAAGATATTTGCAGTGCAATGGAATTATGAAGGTAGGTTTCTGCATATGTAGCTTAGGCTGATTAACAAATTATTTTCATGCGCATCCATTATCATGATCGGGGAAATCTACGCAAAACCATGGATTCACTACATACATGATTTTGACACCGCCTGCGTTGAAATTTTTTGCCCGTTATTTGAAAAAAATTGTTGTTCCATACATTTTCACCGCGTAGTTATTGCAGTTTTTTACAAATGACTAAAAATTTCAACTCTAGAGTCATGTACTGATTCGTGGTTACAGTTTGCGCGTCGATGTCCTGCCACCCTGTATACAGCAACTTAAAAATAATGGCCAAACTATTCTAAAGAAAAAACAGTGGCACTCCGGGAGTGCTGACAGAAGTGAAAACTTGAACAATTACGTGTGTATTTTTTGAATTGTCTTATGAACAAAACACGCGCGGTACCGGCTACGGCCATCCGTCTTACGAATTTTCGATCAGGTCACGTGTCCTGACGCGAGCTTAAAATTTTTTACCCATTACAAAAAAAGTGTACAATGCCGCTAAAGAAGTTTTCACTTCAAAAACAACCTAATACTCCCGTTTCAGAAGGAACTTTACCCAATCAAGATTACAATAACTTAAGGTATTTTAAAACGTAACTCTTAAACCTTATCTTAAATAACTACGCCTAAGGGACTAATATCATTAAAAATATAAAGAAATGTGAAACAACCCTTCGTAAATCTGATTTTCCGATAAACGATAGTAAACTGTTAGGGTTAAGGGCGGGTTACATGGGACTGGTCAGTTTGAGAGTAAATATTTTATATTTTTATTTTAATAATAATAATTTACGAATAAAATAAACACTTGTTTTGTTATTTGTTTCATGGTGTTATTTAAGTTTAAGTTCAAAATGTAAACGACTGAACCATTGCTTAAAAGAAATTAATCGAGTAATTTATACAACATGATCCGACCAAGATTGTGTCTGGACTTTCTTCTCTGAGGTCCAATAGGAAACACCGAACTCATCTAGTTTTAAAATACATAATTTATTTTGACGTGTACAAGTGTTTGTACAAAACTACTTTTCTAATCTAACTAGCCTGTATAGTCCCACTACAGGGAAAAGGCATCGAGATCACACAGAAATAAAATAATTGATTATTCAAATATTTGTCATCGACGACCTATAATGTACAGACGCTAAGGACATCAAGCTACCTGAAACCGTCAAATTTTCCCAATCAACCTTGAAGCTAGCTACTCTAGCGATAAAATTGAAAATCTATTCAAGAAAGATGGATGGTAGTAGCTTAATGTGCTGGCGTTTGTACAAAAATACTTCGCTATTATTAGCTAGGAATATATTATTTAAGTTTTTTAAGGTTCAACTTAAACCTTCAACCATGGATTTTCTTGCCTGTTCTTGGAATGGGCTTGATACTAGCTTCAACCTTTTAACTGGTAAGTGGTTTAATGGAAATAAATGCTTTGAGTTTGAGTTTATTTTCACGTTATTGCAATAGATAGCCTATACTTTAGTACTAAGGTACAAATTATAGTTTCAAACGGGCCTTCATACTTAAATTGAAAACCGTGTTTTTGAAGTGTATCTTACTTAAGAAAACTCTATTTTTATCAGTGGAGTGAAGTTAACTTGATCGATTAAATTCCTGAAGAGTTACTGACGCATTTAAATTGGATTGCGTGTCAATCTGTCAATGCGTATTGTTTTAACAATTACAACAGTTTTAAGTTAAAAAAGTTTGTCTAGACAATTCGTCATTGTAGTACAACTGATGAACAAAACAATAAGTTGTTATGCTAATCGATACGCAAATATGTGGTCAATTGATTCGCATAATTGACACAACAGGAGGATTATAGGAGGTGTAATATTAGCCTTTGAGTCATTATGAGGTCAGTAGGTATGTAATGGTAAAACTAATGATTGTATGTGTGGGTAAGTAAAGTGTGTCGCAGTAAATCTAAACCTGCGGGGTAATTACGTAACATACTAACAATGGCAATATGGCATTTTGACGATTCAACAACATTCATTGCGTATTTAACGTTGGCAAGCAGACGAACTTTTTCAAACATATGTAGCATGGGATGGTGACTAAAAGTGTGTGAAATTGAGGTGCAGGCTACAATTCCTTACAGCTCATACTTACTTAACTTATCGCATATAACTAAATAATGATGCATATTGTGTATAGTTTCAAATAAAAAATCTCTAGGTACGAATATTAACAGGAGTTACCTACTAAAGGGTATTAGGGTCTCCTAATATGGATTTGCTAATGTTAAAATAAGTAGTTCTCGTTTGTCTGTCATTGAAAGCATATTTTCTGATTTCTCATTAAAACTGCTGCTGCTGCTAGCCTACCTCGAAACAATCTTTAAAGGAAAGAGAGAAAATACATTATTTTTCCAATGATTATTCCAAAATATTTTTTAAATCATTTTATAAAAAATAATTATTTCATTTTATTGCATGTCATGTAAACCAAGCCTAGCGTCCGATTTAAACCAAGGGTTGCAATGGTCAGTTAGGGGTATAACATTGTTTAAAATAACTTTACAGTGAGGGTTGAACAGCACCCCCTTGTCTTGACCGCCCTAAGATTAGGGTGAATTATGGACGTCATAGAATTTTCTTTTTATAATTGATTGGATAATTTTATGCTAAATGGTTTTGTGTTACATTACATTTATTAAAATGTAGTTACAGACGCCAGCACATCAAGCTAACGAAAACTGTTAAATTTTTCCAATCAACTTTGAACTTTATGCTTTGGCGATAAAGTTGAAAATCTATTAAGAAATTTGACAGATTGTAATAGATTGATGTGCTGATGTCTGTACATCATGATGGTATTTAAAACCTTTGAAGTCATTTGTTCTTTTTTATTTGTCTTTTTTGTTCCACGATCAGGACAGCCGATTTATGGAGTATTTATGCCATCATGATTCGTCATATTACCCAGTAACTGGGTTGTGGAGGTCAGATAAGCAGTCGCTCAATATAAAATACTGGCATTCAGCTGCATCCGGTTAGACTGGAAGCCGACCCCAACATAGTTAGGGAAGGTTAGGCAGATGATGATGATGATTCCAGTCTGTAAAAGGGATGGTGCTATCGGTCATGAATAGCTCCATCTCTTTCTCGCTCTGGAATCATGATGGCATTACCTACGTCATAATACGGTCATCTGTGTCCAAATAAACGTCTTTTTTGTTATATTTTCTTCATATTTATTCATAACGTTTTGAAAAACGGTTAAGTCCATTTAAAAAACGGTACTTCCTTACTTACCATTTTCAAAATGGTTCTGCAACCATATTAAGAAACGAGACGACTCTTATCATGATATAATAACAGTACGTACTTACTTACTAAAACACAAAACACAGGTATGCTAAAGGCTCCTTCAAACAGGCGCGACACGCGATAAAATCGCGCGCGACACAAAGGCACCGCAAGTCGCGCAACCAGCGGTGCCTTTGTGTCGCGCGCGATTATATCGCGTGTCGCGCCTGTTTGTAAGAGCCTAAAAGCGGTGCCTTTGAGTCGCGCGCGATTCGCGTCGCGTGTCGCGCCTGTTTGCAGGAGCCTTAAAGACTGCATTTAAAAATAATCATGTAAGTATGCAACAGGTGCTCGTGACTAAATTATAACAGCCGCACTGGTCGATCGAAGGCTAAGCTACGCTTGCCGCGGTCTGTCCGTGGATGGGTGACCATACATTTCACATCAATACCCCTCCGTGCCTCGGAACGTTGGTCCCGGCTGTCATTATTGTTATGGGTAGCCAGAAGCCCAAAAGTCTGACAACCAGTCCTACCAAAGGGTTATCTTGTAATCCAGTAAATGGGTTGTGAAGGTTAGATAGGCAGTCGCTCTATGTAAAATACTAGTATTCAGCTGTGTGGTTAGACTGGAAGCCGACCCCAACATATTTTGGAAAAAGCTGGGCAGATTGATCGTGCCATTTGTGCAACAAATAAAATATATTTATTAATTATAAAAAAAAACTATTTTGTGACTGTTTATTTTACCGAAATGGAAACTTACAGAATTTTCCACCCCAAACCTACTTATGCGTAGATAAAAAGAGTGGATAATAAGATAGCTGAGAGGTATACTTATCCATTTAGTTGTAAAAGTCGTGAATGTGTCATTAAATCCATTAGAGCTTGCCAGAGAGAGAGAGCAATATGAGAGCTCCATGTTTAAAATGGTAATACATATTTTTATTTTAGAATATCGATTCTCAGTGAATTATCTAAATTATTATTTTTTAAATTAGGTCTTGTGTTTTGCGATTATAATATTACTCTAAGCTTAAGTATGTATTTAGTGTTTTTGAAAAAATTAGCACAATCTTTAAGCCATACTCAATATATTGTACAGGACTAGCTTCTATTACTCAATTCGCAAAAAGAAAATATTTCACCACACAAAAGTAAAACCAAAATAAATATAAAAACCAGACACTCCAATGCTTTTTGTTCTGTCCAATTTTTATGACGAAACTCCCTTCATCTTAGAAGTGGCCGTCTTTAAGTGTCCGTGTACGTGCCTCGACACCCTGCACACCTGGGAATCGAACCCACAATACGCAGCTAACGCCTTGACCCTCCACAAATATACCTTTGAAAACCACAACTGAAAATCAACCTTGGTTTCTTAAGATAGAGTTCAAAATCTGACACACCTCTGAATCGTTCCATTGGTCAGTGATGATTAGTGCGATATTCCAACAAGGGCATATCTCCCGATTCCGTCAAACGAATCTAAGCTTTATATCATTGGTATAAAATCTAAACTCATAAGTCAGAATAAAAACAAAAAAGAATCTTCCTGCAAATTGAAATAGGAGAAACACAGAGAAAAAAAGACCGGGATTCGAAGCCGGGAAAGGTCGTAAAAAGCCTAGTACGCAACCGTGTCGCAGTAGTAACGGTTAATGTGTCCCGGACAAATTGAGTTGTGCCGGAGTAGGAAAATTAGCTGTCCCCCGGGAATCGGAGATACTTCCCGGACTCCGGGATAAGTGACGGATATGACATGACTATTTATGAGTTGCATTTTATTGTCATCGATTGGGGGTATCACCTTGCTGTTATATGTATTTTGTTTGGTAAGCAGATACTACTATACGTCACACACAGTTGAGATTGAGATGCAAACTAAGGCTGATGCGACCCAAAATAAACCATAAGAGTTCCACTATAAGGACCTATAACCTGCAACCTGTAAAGTTGTCTACAGATTGATATATTTGGCTCTTAATTTAGACGTCACCAATTACTATTGATCATTAACGACAAGGCGGATATTAGAAAACTGTTGGTAAAAACCTATGACGGTAATGAAGAAATATTAATTTTTTGACAGCGAACACATGTTTTTCCCATCACACCATCTAAAATCACTTACAAAAGGCATTATTCACACTCTACCACTTAATTGGGACAGAATCAGAGATATCAACCCTAAACCACTGCCGAAATCTTTTGACAAAAAGATTATCCAAAATGTACCAACATGTCAATAGATCCGTGCTTGTTAAATTGTCACTCGTCACCTCTTTAGGGTTATCGCTGAAAGGTTAACACTTCCCTATTAACCCTAAAACGGGGTATTTAATACCCCGCTTTTGTGAAGACCATGGGAATTTCTGTGCATTTTCCCCTTGAATGGTTCCGAGTCTAAACATTAGTTCTTTGTTGTGGTTTTAAAGAAGTTTATTGGAGATAAAGTTAACGGTTCATAAACAGATAATGGTGGAAAGTTTTATTATTTATTAGATGAATAAAATGAGGTTGTAATGATGTCTTCCGTTTATTATGAAGTGCATTAAGTTGTCATAGGTTTAATTAACTGTATAAATGACTGATTGTGACATAATTATATGCAGATGCTGTGTAACAATGCTTTTGTATCTACTCTATTAATAAAGATGGAATATAAAGGTAAATATTGTATAATTTCTGCATTATTGTATGTCTTAACTTTAATGTGACATTAAATATTACATTTTATTAAATTAAATGACAACACACGCTATAAAATCGTCTCGTGAAACAATAACAGTGGTCCATGGATGAGTGCCGCCCATTACATATAAAGACCCCTCCGTGTCTCGGAAAGCGCGTAAAGCAGTTGGTCCCGGCTGTCATACGTAGATCTTTGACAGTCATGGGTAGTCAGAAACCCGAAAGCTTCATGACAACCAGTCTTACCATGGGGAATCGTAGTACCCAGTAACTGGGTTGTGAAGGTCAGATAGGCAATCGCTCCATGTAAAACACTGGTATTCAGCCGCATCCGGTTAGACTGGAAGCTGACCCCAACATAGTTGGGAAAAGGCAAGCAGATGATAACGTGACTACAATAGCACATAGGGCTATGGGGTAGCACGCACGTAGCACGCACTTAGCACGCTCCATATTAGATGCAGATTGATTGAAATAAATAGATTTTATTTCTATCACATGAGACGTTCTTAAGAACCGCTAGAAAATCTCCAATTCTTAAGTACCTACGGTAGTAGGGATAATACAACACAATAACCCTCTCTTATACCAAATATGACACATCATATTCAACATTAAGTGGTTTTGTCACCGAGCACTTCATATTTCTAAACCCAACAATATGTACTATTTTTAATTTACAATTTAGGGTTATAAGTGGGTATTGAACGATGATTCTCGCTACCTTGGGAAGGTTGGTGCAAGGTTTGGTTCAACCCTCGTTTTTAAAAGCTTAATCTTTTTCTTTTGGCTCATAAAAGACTGGCTTTGTGGTGCAACCGTTTAAGGTGGCAAAGATGTCATTGCAGTGGCAGGGTTATAAAGTTGCGACACCTTTTAAAAG
Source organism: Luperina testacea (assembly GCA_927399505.1). Taxonomy (NCBI): domain Eukaryota; kingdom Metazoa; phylum Arthropoda; class Insecta; order Lepidoptera; family Noctuidae; genus Luperina; species Luperina testacea. The sequence continues at coordinate 13,193,382 of OV656775.1, read as the reverse complement.
CTTTTAAGGGCATCATAGTATAAATACTGTATTCAATGTCAGCTGTTCTACCAAATTCATGAATTAATCAATGCGCCTGATAAATGTAAAGCTACAGTCTCCTAGAAGACCGGTGGCCGCCACGTAGCGTCTGCAATTTGCCGGCGAATGACGTCACTGAAACTTTATTTATGACAGCAAGTTGGTGTGTTTTCCTAGAGAGCGTTTTTTAATACCGTAGTAACTTGCGGGAGTGATGGTGATGACGTCACGCTGAAGTATTTGCACGAAGGCTGCGCTGACGTATGAGGAACAGTGTTAAGTTGTCGACCAGACGGGTGTCGTGTCTGGCGGGCAATTGCCCGATGATTCATGTCGGGCCGTTGTATCTATGCTAGTTGCGCGGTAAACTCTGCTTGCGAGATGCAGGATTTTGCGTGACGTCAATATGACGCGTTGTTCGCATGTGGCGTTGTGGATATCGCTACAAGTCAGACCCCGCTGCTATCATTTTCATACCGCCGACACTACAGCCGTTATATGATTAGCGGGCACCGCTATTGTAAGAAGTAAGTAGCTTTAGAATTATAGAAAGCTACAATTTTGTTTTTCTTTACATTCAATTTGCGTTTCTTTTCAAACCCGGTGAATTTGGGTTTAGAGAATTAAAACTGCATTTTCAAAAGTTTCTGTTGAAAATGCAGTTTTAATTCTCTAAACCCAAAATAAATAAAAAACAAAATCGATAAAATTTCAATTGTAAAAATGCAAGTCACTTTCGTCTATACCTAAGCATCTAATCTTGCAGAATTGTCCACTGAATATCTTCGGACTTTCTTTAGGAAACTTTTCAAAGAGATATTCACACCCTCCGCTTAGGGTTCGCTAGTTTTCTTTAAAAGCATGGACATTTGAACCCTTGGAATTTAGTCAAGCGTTCCGTCCCTAGAGCCTTGGAAACCCCACGGTCAGTCGGAAGAAATTCAAATAAATTGACTGTAGTCACATACTTTTGGATGAATGACTATCATGACAGTGTAACTCCGGAATTTTCAGACAATCAACTTTAAAATGGTCTTAATAGTCTTGCTGTCGCTACAATATATGTATTTCAAAGTGACAGAGGCAGAATAAGATTTAACGATCAATCTGCCTAGTCTTCTCCTACCTATCTTGGGGTTGGCTTCCAGCCTAACCGGATGCAGCTGCCTATCTGACCTCCACAACCCAGTTACTGGGTAATACGATACCCCTTGAATAGACTGGGTGGCAGACATTTGGGATTCTAACTAGAAGCCCAAATGACCAGTAACGACTGTCAAAGATCTACCGTCTAATAACATGCGTTCCGAGACACGGAGAGGTCTCGATATGAATGGTCACCCATCCACGAACTGACCGCGGCAAGTGTAGCTTAACCTTCGGTCGACCCGTGCAGCTATTATAATTTAGCCACGAGCCCCTCAGAATAAGATTTAACAACCCACGACGTATTAAAATTTTGAGTTGTATTTGTCTATTTGGCAGTTAGACTAAAAAGTTGGAATGATTTTGGTTGTAAAAGATGTTGTGGAAAGCAAAGTCGAAATATATGCAGCCAGCTAAAGCTAATGAAAACCACGCTCCGCATAATGACGGTTCATTTCAAAGTAATACAATCACACTAAGTATTGACACGTTGCCAGCTCCATCTACTAATTGAATACAGAATAAATTTACTTAGTTAATTTTTCCAATTTAGGTTCCTTGCACCGCAAAGCAATACGTTTAAAACATCGTTATGTTTGTATCTATTGTTTGAAGATGACCGAAACAGAATGACGATACATGGTAGTCTAGTATCGAGAGGGAGATGAAAGCGCAGAACCTGGCTCCTATGACAATCCAGGACAGATTGTCTTAGCGCCGCTGTACAAGAAGACCCGACCCCAGATAGAACTGGGATGGAAGAAGTCGACAAATAGAATGATATCTAAAATATTTATTCCTCAAATTGCGTTATTGTACCTACCAACCACTGTTTGTCTCTGCATCACCCAAAGGTTAACTGGCAGAAAAAGCCTATTGCAATAAGTCCGTCTCTGCACACTTGTGTGCTTAAAGTAAGTAAATAGATATGTTTAGCGTTAACGTCACTACTAAAATTAAATAAGTACGTTTAAACGTATTTAGTGATTAGTTGTGGAAGCAAAACGGTGAAGGAAAACATGGTGAGGAAACCGGCATGTCTTAGAACCAAAAATTCGAAGACATGTTACATGTACCAACCCACACTGGGCCCGCATGGTGAATTATGGCGCACTCAAAGAGAGGAGGTCTGTGTCCCAACAGTGGAAAAATCATAGGCTGATAATGATGATGAAAGCAGGATTATATGTGTTTTTGATTAAAAAGCAGCCGAAACATTTCATGAACCGCAAAGAGTTTCTGCTGATGAAAACCGTGAGAGAAAATTCATTGCAACGAAAGATTGTTGAAGACGATAGCGTAAGTCGGGAGGACCTATACTTAGCAAGGAAACGCGAGCTGAATAAAAAGAAAAATCGTAGTGCATAAAAAGACAGACACTAATCAGACGTTGGACGTTAGTCACCGAGGTTATTCCTGGCATTCGAAGCATCCAGCCCGGTTGTTTTCTACTCCATTAATATTCTAATTAGTTTGTAGTAATCGCGGTTTAAAACGATGCTAATGCGAAACTTCACCGTAACTGGCTTTTGTGAAAGGATAACATCACCCGTTGTGTCTTCTCGCTCTAGCAATAGTGGTTGGATTTAGGGTTTCTCTAGTCGTTGTGCGTCAGTCTTCGTCATTGATAATGACGGTAACGGTGTTTCTTTCAGATTTATAATTCACATTATCCGGCACTGTTAACTTGAATTAACGTATTTGAATTTCAGGCATATGAACTGCCCGTTCTGCGTTTTCGTTGTGATATCTATTAAGTTTTTTCTACGGTAAATGGTTAACTGCAGGTCTGAAATTACTTGTTCTAATCTCAATCTACACTCTCAGTCCAAAATCCGCCTTTTAGCACCCATTAGTAAGACTATCCTACCCTAGACCCTACCCTACCCTACCCTAGATCCCTAGACTAACATACCCTAGACTGAGAGCAAATCCAAAAGAAAAAACAAATACCCATTATTACACTAAAAGTCACACTTCCATTCATATTCAAACCGAACCCCTGGCAGGGTAATCAGACAATACAGTCGGAATTAATAGAAGTCCGCCCGTAATGATACATCTTATTTATACGAGCAAATAAGAGGAGGGGATAGTTGTCACCATATTTGATATAGGAAATGAAAATGTCATCGGCTTAATAGGTACGCTAAGGATTATTGATATTGCACGATTTACGATAGCTGATATTAATAAAGATTACAATCTGACTGAAGACGGAGTAGGAAATAAGGCAAAAAGAAAGATAGTGGAATCTTTTGTTGAACAAGTAAGTAATCGTTTAGTTAGACGATCAAAATGTATGCACACACGATTGCGTTAAGCAATTAGATATTGCGTGTCGGTGAAGCTCTTAATTGTTAATTTATTGTGATGTTTTGCCAACATTTTAAAGCTAAAACATTCATTACTGAATAATGGTTTCCGCCAAAGACTCGTAAAGAAACTGTTCAGTTGTGTCAGAGTTTAATTTTGTAATAGTAAGTATCCAGTATGATTAGTAAGTGAATCATCATCTTGCCTATTGTAGTTCTTATCAATTGCTTAGGTAGGTGCGTTTTCTAAGTTACTTGTCACCATTCGGTCTTGCATCTCACAAAAACAGAATACTATCTTCTTTACAATTTGATCTTTATGACTCCATATTTCTACATGCCTTTGGTGGATTCACGATCGCTGAACATTCTACACTGTCAATTCAATTATAAGAACCAATTTTCTCAAGCACCTTCATTTCCATATGCCGAACTTTTTCGAACCAACATTTTTTCTTCGCAAAAACGTACTCAGTGTCAAGAAGTCGTGGTCCACGATTGTTGGATCAGGCGTGTCAAAGGTAAGATCACGAGGACCCGTAACTCGCATACCGGTGAAAGGTGACTGGCAGTATAGTTAGTGAGTATTGTCAGTAATAAGATTTGAGCGTAGAAAAAATAAGTGTAAGTACCTACTTTTTCTGCTTTGTGATTTAAATTTGGTAAATAGATTTAAATGGGAATTATTTGAGATGCAAAGTTTTGTTTACTGTGTGTACTCGCACATCAGTGGCAACTTTTTATATTTTACTAGCCTACGCAGTCTCACTCCTGGGCAAAATCCACTCCTTCCATCTTTCGCGAGCCCGCGCGTCCTCCTTCCAGTTTTGACGGAACCTATCCAGCTTATCCCGTCACCTTCTACGTGTTCTGTCGCGACCCCGCCGCATTGTCTCCCACTTACTGCCTCGACATTAAGGTGGTCGGTGGTGTGTCAAATCGTTTCCACTGATGAGAAGTTGACAGTACCTAAATCTATTTGAAGAGCAGCGGTGCTATTCTGTAAAAATCTCACCGTGAAAACTTAGGTGAAGTGAGCGTGGAGTGAGCTGTCAATAGTGTCAATTCCTAGCAAAATCAAACTCACTTCACCTAAACTTTCACGGTGAGATTTTTACAGAATCGACCGGCAGCTTTCACAGATTGACAAAGCTAAACGTTTATTGACTGCGGCGACACAAAAGATGCATCATCTTGACATAAAACAGCAATATGTTACTAAAAATTCTTTCACCGCGCTTACAACAAGACTTGCCCAAATATTAAGTCCAAACCAGAATAGTATTTTTGAATTGTAAGTACATATTTCATAAAATCTATTTTTTTCCACATAAATAAAACACGAAAGTATCAAGATTGCTCACGCCAACATTTGGGAATAATGACAGGAGGCAGTCAGACGTCCCGGGAACGTTTACTATAGCACCCCTGGTGATGAGGTTAATATGACTCGGCGAATTTCCGACGATGTCCGACAGTGTACGACAATCCAACACTACGCCGCCGTCCCGACAAATCGGAAGGCGGGATGAATGTAATTTTGAATTGGGCTATGTCCCTTAATTTTTATATAGTTTTAATTGGAGGAAGAGGTTATTTTGAGAATGTTAAAGAGCTCTAGAGTTTATTGATTCTGTATAGAAATAAAACCTTTGTTAAACAAGACGAGAATGTAGAATCTTCAATGTATTTTTAATAATTGTTTGTCTTTTTAACTTTAATTCGTTTTGCTCATAACATCAACATCTGTTCTGTATATTGTGGACATCGGTGTGAGTTGCACATTTGTATCATGTATTTGTTTTGTAAATTAGTTCATAAGATCTAATCTGTAACTATTTGTTTGTCCCTACTACTAAATAAATAAATAACTGATTGATGAATAGCTAAGTAATATATTTGCGTATTTATTCGAATGTAAATGAAATCTCGAGTTTTTATACGCCATGACGCCATGTAGGTACCTACTTTTGTAATTTCAGAATGCCCATCTGTTTTTCTTCAAAGTAAGTATATTTTTTGATTTCATTTAACAAAATCATCAAAACCATCCCTCAGATAAATTCACTGCACAGTGTGGCATTGCCCAATAATTTTCGGACAAAAATAAATAAAGGCAGTCGTCCCGTCCCGGCTGGGCCCAGTGGGACGGGCGATTTGTTCGCTGGCCAAATTGCCGCTCTTTAGGCAGACTTTAATAATCACGTCATATACAATTTTCGTTTGACACGCTGTGCGAATACAAAGTGGGCAGAGCGTTGATTGAATATGTCACTTGTTTATTAGTGAATTGACACTGGTAATTAATGATTGGTTTATTATCGACTATGTAAGGTTTTAATGCTGGTTTTCATCTTGATAAAACGTAGGTTTTTTTAGTAAATTCTTGCATGGTGACATCAAAAAAGAATCAAATAACGCAAAACTGTTTTCAAGCTCAAATGAAGTATTTACAAGAATTTAAATAAAATGCGTTAACATCCACATGTATTCAAATACAATGTCTTGGCATAAATCCATAATAATTCTACGCACTTCGCAATATTCTTTGAACGAGGACATTTTCAAATGTGAATATAAAAAAGAAAGATCAAAACATATTATCACAATGACAAATCTCGAAAAATCTACAACATAAAAATGTAAACTTTAGATAAATTTCATCCCACTATGACAACGCAATGTCGACGCAGTGAAAATAATCTTACAATAGATGATATCGCATGCCCACACACCCCAGTGGGCGACATCCCGCTTTTTACGGACAAAAAATGACCAATCGGCTAGACGCGTCGATACGCGTATGACTAATGGTGGGCCCTTGCTTAGCAAATTGCCTGCCAAAATCGTAACGAAACTGGAAAATTGTTTCATTCATAAATGCAATAGTTGGGATTTGCGTGGATAGCTTTCTGATGAATAAAATAGTGAGGATTACGCGGCCCCATGTGATAGCGGTTTGAAAACGTCAGATGGACAAATGCTTGTGATAATCGTTTGTATGATTGGATTTCGTTTGGTCCTTTTCTTTGGCGAGAAAGTTTTATAATATCGACCGTTTTCTGAGTAAATAAAACTAGCTTGGTGAATTAGCAATACAAAGAGCGGTCGGGGCCGCATTCGCAGCCAATTGAAAGGAGCAGGAAATAATAGTTATTTGCAATAATCGACTGAAGGGACGGCTGATTGCGCCCGGGGCACGGCGAGGAAATTTTTCCCGTATTTTTGTCTGCCAACTTACTGTCGAGTGTTCGTTAGTGCTCACTATAAATTCTTCAGTTTATTCGGTTTTACTGGTATTCGGAATAATCATTGAGCTTAATGTTGATTAGCTAGATTCAAATATGTGCTTTACAGACTATCTTAAGCCTTAGTAATGCAAATTCTGTATCTAGCAAAATAATTTCATAGTAGGTAGATACCATTGATATAAAGTAGACAGTATTTTTCTCTTGCTTAAGTTTTTTTACTATACTAAAAAAGATAAAAAGTGATATTAAGGTAAACACTGCAAAATACGCACTGTATTACATAAAAAAACATAATGTTGATCTATGTGTAGTATGGTATCTGTGGTCTATGTATGTCATTTTATATAGAAAAAATACAGATTCATCTGTCATTCAAAAACGTTTCCAAGGAACCCTTCCCAACTGGTACCAAATCAACCCTAAAAGAAGGAATTAAAACAACAGGGGTCAGCACAAAAGTACGTTGATGAGGTAAAGGGGGATATAATAGATCATTTTCGGCACACTTGTCCCGCAGTTAATCCGGACTGGTCCAGCTAGTGATCGATTGCAGTCACCCTACTGCAGGAATGTCTATTAAACTTGGCATTTCATATGGCTACTTGCAAAGTAGACTGTAGAATTGCTTTTTGTACGTAAAACTGTTCAAAAATTGATTTCTAGATATTGCAACAGTAAAAAATATGCTTTCGAAATGGCTTTCGTAAAGAAATACTGCTCAAAAAATCGTATAAAACAGAAAAAATCTTTTGATGCCAAATGATTACAGTTTCATGTAATATTTACATTCGCTCACAAATGTATTGAAATTGATTCAATATAATTTTGAGAAAAATGTCGTTCTTGTCGACAGATCCTTTCTTCGGGCAAATTATTAAAAAAAAAGTGTCAATACACCAGTCGGTACGTAATAATAATTATTTTAATAATAGTAATAAAGCACGCAATTTTGTAGAATATTTCATCATTTTTGTTACTTTAGAGTTCCGTACCCCAAAGGTTGCCAACAGGATCCTATCCCTAAGGCTCCAGTGTCTGTTCGTCAGTCCGTCTGTCACTGGACTGTATCAACTGAAAGTAACAGGTAAACACTTGAGCACATAGTGTGTTGGTACTGTTATGATCGCTATAAGAACAAAAAATAAAAATAATGTATACTTAGGAATTAAGAATTACCATACAAGAAACGTACTTTTTTCGGCGTTTTTTGCTAATATTACTAACAATATTCTACGGTGCAGCGGTGGTACGGAACGCGTTCCTCGTGTTGGCCGTTTATTTTACTTTTTCCGTCGTAACATCACAGAATTACAAAAACACCTGCAGCAGGAGAAGATTCGAATGAAACCGCAGACATAAATCGATCGTTGTTTTTGAAGAATCGATTTTTTTTTAACTTTTATTCAATTCTCTAATGACAGATAATAGTTCGGTTGTTATATCGATACTGGACGTTTTTGGGGACGAACTCATTGTGATTATTGTTCAACTTAATAGCTACGAAAGTATCTATTCTCTCCTTCTTGGCATCCTTTTTTATATTTTTGTCTAAATTGTATGTAGGTAGAGATAGATAGATATTTCATAATTGACTTTTTAATACGTGCTGTAGGTACAGACGCCAGCAAATCAAGCAAATCAACTGTCAAATTTTCCAAATCAACTTTTAATCCTATAGATAGATAGATAAAAAGTTTATTTAGTGCAACAAAAGACACAATACAACGCTTATGCTTATGCTTTAACGATATACCTAGTTGAAAATCTATTAAAGAATTTTGACAGATTGTAGTAGCTTGATGTGCTGGCGTCTGAACTAAAAAAAAACTAAAAGTCCAAATTCAGACATGGTAGGTACAAAAAAAAATGTTAGTCAATACCTACTTCCGTAGCAATATAACGTTATTTTAAGCAATCACCATCAGTATCACAATTTATTTGGGGTCGGCGCTACATGTATATTTTTTCTTTCATACTTCTCTATTACGACTCCTTCAAACAGGCGCGACACGACACGCGACACAAAGGCACCGCAAGTCGCGCAACGAGCGGTGCCTTTGTGTCGCGCGCGATTATATCGCGTGTCGCGCCTGTTTGTAGGAGCCTTTAGTCGTCATCTCGGTAGTCATAGTCATTTTAAGCAATACCGAATTTAATTATTATATAAATTATAACCTACCATACCATTTAATGTTCAATTCTTTTTTCAAATCACAGTTTTTGGCTAATTAATTTACACATTGAATCTCTGTGTATTGTTTGACACACTTGTAAAAATGTGTTGCTAGATATATTTTACAGTGTTGTATCAAAGTTCGTCTGTCGGTAGTAAAAACTGGAATGGATGGAGGGCGAAACGAATTGCAATGAATCAGCAGTTGGTAGCCGATTGAGGCTGACTACTGCGGCGTACAGGCTGTTTTGAATCACAAATATTTTAGATAAAATATTTAATAAGATTTTGGCGTCAGTGTTGATGATTCTGACCTCTGTGCATTTTTTTTTGCGGTAGCAATATTATATTATATTTATGCATTAGTTAAAAAAGTCTTGATACTTTTTTGTAGGTAGTAAAAATATTTTTTGATTTATCTTTTTTGTTTTAGGTTCATCGTAAAATTAGCGGCAAGTCTCGTGGTAACACCACCACGCAAAATTTATCAACATTTTTAATTACTGGCGAAATTTATAGAAATACTGTGTTGTAGGTTGTACCTAGGCAATTATGTTGTAGGTAGGCAAAACTTTTGAACACCTATTTCTCAAATCCACTGCCAAAAAACATCAACCTATGTAAAATTAAAAAAAGAGACAAACTGTAATAGATCCATACATTCAAAAAGGGCCGGCAATTACCAATCATATTTACCGATGAACAGAATGACAATATACCTTATCACATGTTGCTAAAGGCCAAAATCACTTGACAAAATGTTTTTCAGTCGCAAAATCTAAGCCTTAACTCATCTAAAATAAGGTGGTAGGCGATACTTAATACTTCATAATATTAACCCGGATATTTGATATTGCTTTTTTTGTTGGCCATCTTTTTTTTTTATTTATGAGACATTGTTAATTCCGTAGTGAAATGTGATGATTCTTGTATTATTGTTTTTTATCTAAATATTTGTTATTACACCAATACAGTTTTGTAAATAAAACCGTTCGTTTAATCATAGCAGTTTATAAATTCGTCATCTATTACTTTTTCGCCTTTTGAGAACCAGTTTTACCCACTGGGCTTAATCATTTTGGTAGCAAAATGGATACTGAAAATCCTTCGATTGATGTTATTTTGGGTTTCTATTAAATAGTGCGAGTTGTTAAAAATAATGCCATGTAATCCAATCAGCTGATACCTATCCAACTATGCATTTCATCTGCCAAGCCTTTTCCCAAATATGTTGGGGTCAGCTTCCAGTCTAACCGGATGCAGCTGAGTACCAGTATTTTACACGGAGCGACTGCCTATCTGACCTCCACAATCCAGTTACTGGGTAATATAAACCCCTTGGTAAGACTGGTTGTCAGACTTTCGGGGTTCTGACGAGCCGTAACGGCTGTCAAAGATCCACGAATAACAGCCGGGACCAACGGCTTAACATGCTTTCTCTTTGCTCGGAGGTATGTAAAGATATTCACCCATCCACGGACCAACCGCGGCAAGCGTAGCTTAACCTGATCAATCGAGCCGTGCTGCCGTTATAACTTAGTCACAAGCCCCTATCCAACTATGCATTTATCATTAAAAACTAAAAAAATATCAAGTTCTGTTATTATTTCATTTCCATTCCATCGATTTTACTCATTTTTACTTACTACAAACTAGGTTATTACTAAACAGCTTCAAAATTCTTCATTACAGTTTTAAGAACAACATTTCTCGACCGATATGTAATCGGCAATAATATAATTGCGGTCTCATCACACGAAAATAAAGGACTTTTTTTCTCCCTTTCAATTGAACTCGCTGCGGTCTGAATGCCGTTTTATAAACTCAGCTGTTCGGAAGTGGACTTTTACGATAAATATTGGGTATTTCGTTACTGGAGATGTAAATGGACAGTGTATCTACATCATATTTTTTTTTTTGGAATTCATTCGTTTTTTAACTTGAGAATCGTCGTCTTATCAAGACGTTGACTGCTGACCACTCGCACCACTGTGCAATAAGCGACTTTAAAGGATTATTACTATAACGACCACGTTTGGTGAAAATATTAGTGATCGCTCGTTTTCGAACCTACTTATCTTTAAAACAAGATGGCAATACATTGGTAAGATAGATCAGCCTACTTTAATTTGTAGATTTTTTTAATGTATTTTGTGTTAGGTTTAGAATTTTTAAAAGACGTGTTTTTTTGTTGCAGGAACAACACTACTAAAATATAAACAAGAGTGTTCAACTAATCTTGACCCTTTATATATTTTTTTCTATTTTTACACGTCAAAAAACATTCACCACCGTTTTACATACTCGTATAACAAAAACGCGTGTTACATTATTTAGTTACGCTCTTTATTTTTCAATCAAAATATTTTTGTCTACGGATGTGATTTTTTTTTTCACATTTTTCCTTTGAACGCTTTTTTGGTATTCTTTAGAAATTTTGATGAAGTGTGAAAGGGTTCCTGTCTTGTGATTGAGTCAAAGAAGTTTTTGTTTCGTGAGATAAAATATAAAAAAGAGTAAAAATTGTTAAGATAAAAGAGCCTTTTATCCGTTATGTCTGATGATTTTCACGGTTTTTGTTATTAGGAGGCCAACATACCCGTGCACCCATTGCGTTTATTTTCTGCCAATCATTTAGAAAATGGTACTCAGAAGCCCAAAAGTCTGATGATTGTCAGACTTTTGGGCTTCTGAGTACAGTAAAAGCTCTTTATTCGCGGGGCATATGTTCCAAAAATATGCCGCGAATACAGAAACCGTGAATACGGAATGGTAATTTATATGGGATTATATGGGATACGTTCCTAGGTGACAAAATAAAAAAAAGCAAATGTATATAAAAATCAATTTAATTCAAGTTTTTGAACATTTTCATTAAATTATCTTAGGCTTGCAATGGTTTGAAGAATTTTGTAATTTTCTCTTGCTTGGCAGTTTTTAAAAGCTCCTTCAGTTCAGACTGATACGCAGCAGTCGCATTAGCAATTTGCCTCTTAAAAATAAGACTTCGTTCCATAGACGGATCAATGTTCATAAAGAAATCGCAGAGCTCATTTGCTATTTTACAATAAGATCTATTTTACTGTTTTTATTAGTCCATTTGACGGCATTTACAAATAATATTGGGTAGTGTCGGTAGCGAGGTGCAGCATCCTTTGACAGGAGGCGGCAGTGCTAAGGCGGCGCGATCAATTAGATCCGCGAATAAAGAAATTTTTAGTCGCGAATATAGAATTGGGTCGCATTTTTTTAATCCGCGAATAGTGAAAACGCGAATGAAGGAAGCGCGAATAAGGAGCTTTTACTGTACCATTTTCTTGTCTTAGCAAGATGTATCTTTGAGGGGCTTGTAGCTAATAACAGCCGCACGGGTCGATCGATCAGGTTAAGCTACGCTTGCCGCGGTTGGTCCTTGGATGGGTGTCCATCTTTACATATCAAGACCCCTCCATGCCTCGGAAAGCATGTTAAGACGTCGATCCCGGCTATAATTCGTAGATCTTTGACAGTCGTTATGGGTCGTCAGAAGCCCGAAAGTCTGACAACCAGTCTTACCAAGGGGTATTTTATTACCCAGTAACTGTGTTGTAGAGGTCAGATAGGCAGTGGCTCCATGTAAAATACTGGTGTTCAGCTACATCCGGTTAGAGTTGGGAGACGGCTAGGTAGATGATGATGATGGTGAAGCAATTATCTACTTACAAAAAATCTATTGTTTGGACTAAAAAATTAAAACACTTAATGCTTTAGTGTAGTAAGTATCTATGTTGCTTATAGAATAATCTGACAAAAAGTCAGAATAATTGTATGTATATTAATACCTATAGTTTTTATTGTAAAAAGGAAGTTTTTAGATATACCTTCATGATTTTTTTCTATTCTATCAAATTAGTTGTATTATGTTTTCAACACACTATCTACCTAGCATATATCCTGAAGAATATCATATATTTTTCTAATTTTGTTTACTGTAGTTAATCATATACTTTTATTGCTTCTAAAACTTGCGTTGTTTGCGTTTAGGTCCTGTAATCTCCTTAGTCTCCATTCTCATATATTTTCTACACAATGAGTAGTCTTAAAAATGGCCAGTAATACTACATAATACTTAGTAAAATTTCTCAAGTTTTAAGATAGCATTGTTTACCTCGTTTTTTCTGCAATTACATCAACGAAAGTGTGATTATTTCGGCCAGTCACTGTTCAAGGTTCAAGTCAGGTTGTTGCGTATTCAAGTTTATGGTTACTTGGTTGATGTAGAGCAACCACACGGCGCTGGTTAATGTAACCGGGTACTCAATTATATTGCTTTGATGTGCGCGGCCTGCTGAGTGTTGGGAGTCTTGATACTTGAATATTTAAAAATTATTTTTGCTTCTTTAAAATAATTGAAATTAGACCACATCCGTTTAATTTAAAAGTACCTACAAAAAATTCTAATGCTGATTTATTATTTTCACTCATAAAAATCTTACTTCCAAAATCGATTTCCATCAACCGCAAGAGCACATAAAAGCTTCAAACTTTCCTTTTCATGTTAATAAAATTACACAAAAACTCTAATAAGAACATAAAATCTCTAGAAAACTTAAATTTCACCGTGAGAACCTCGTAAATTAGAACAAACCTTTTCAAAACAATACCAATTAACTTGTGACTCAAAAGACCAAAAGCTTTGCATTTATTTGTATTATTATTGTTAAATTCAAGTGCCTCATTACGACCATATTTCTTGTTTCTGGGAAAACGACAAATTACGAAGGTGATCTTGATGTTATGATACGGATGCTGTAATATTGTTCAAATTGTAGAGTTAAACGTCATTTAGATCTCTCTCAGGTTAAAAATGTATTAAGATTTCTTGATATTTCTTGATCATCAGGAAATGTAGTTTTTTTTTCAATATTGTATTTCAGAGTTCTACTAGTGTATTTAGATTGTTTATTTAATTATATGATTATTTTATAGGTGTCTGTTGAAAATTGTTAAACATAAATTTAAAACTTATTAAAAAAATCCGCCATGTATTTTTGAAGAATTATAATTATAGGATTTTATTCACTTGAATTTTTCTGATCCCTAAACTATAGTGATGCTTCAAATAATTCCACATAACATTTCTCGTACAATATACATAGGTACTTTATTTTTTCTGTTAGCAAATTACAACAATAAATAAATTATCTAATTCTTTATGTTCTTAGGCACAAACGAGTATGGCGTACGTCATGACATGATAAAATCTTAATTTGTGTAGCCTGTTCTGTCTGCGTCGGTTAATATACTGTTGTTTTACTTGGCAAAACGTTTTGGAGGCTGCACACGATTTAATAAAACATTGAACTGAAGAAAAAAATGCTATCAACAAATTAGATGACCAAAAAATGAGAGTCTGAGAAAAGAAAGAAAAATAGGTACGTTTTTCGACTTTCTTTCTCTGCGTGCTTTTTCTCTTTTCTAGGTAAAATAAAATAATGGTTTTTTATATATCATTTTCATTGATATTTCATGAAATAGTCGAGAGTTATATGACCATAGAGGGTTGTATTGATGATTTCAATGATTATTATTCTGTAAACACATACTTGTTACGGTCGCAAATAATATTTTGTTCAACATTAAACCTGACACTGATATGCAAATTGCAAAAAACGTAAGAAAATTTGTGTTTCGTGGGTTTATCCTAGCGCTTCCCTTAACTACAATAACTAATGTTGAAGATATCAAATATGAAAGCTGATTTACAAAGAGACATCATCTCAAACTGTCACGCTATAAACAAACCATGAAATTGTTAATAATTAGCAGATTGCCATAATTTATGGTTTCTTAACGCCTTTCGTTCTGCATCATTATTTTGGAAATCGTTTTCTGCAATATCTTAATTAATCATGATGTTGTATAATCAATAATCTTGAGACTTGGGTGCCTTAATTGGCCTCTTTAAAGCTCATCAATGTCAATGAAGTGAAAACAGATTAGCTTTGGTTGTCAATTTCTCAATTTTCGCCATCATTATCTTTTCCATTTGAAAAATACAACAATAAAACCTCTTTAGAAAATGTCCTTAGGTACCTTAGGTCTTAGAGATATTAACACTAGAAGGTAACCATTTGGTAGGCCAGAATTTTGGTCTTGTGCTACAGGGTACCAAATGGGAAATGGTCCTTGAAGACAATTATTTATGTAAAAAGAGTTCATAATATCAAATAATCCGGTTTTCTTGACCCATCAAGAAAAGTACACCTGATATTTTTTATCAAGTACTTTAGGATCAGATGCCTAGATGGTCAGAATATGGTAAAATTACTTCCTGCCCAAAATGACGTAAGAGGGCACAAAATATAATCGTGCTAGAAACCAGTACAACAATGCCGTGTAGATGTAATCAGGAAATATTCGACAGACATTTCGTTGTCGCGTGGACATTTAAAACATTTTATTATCTTGTTTTATTTCATTACTTAAGTCATTCCACGCTATAAAACCGTCGAGATTATTTTAAAACGCGAAAATTTGTTGTTCACATTTTATAGAAATTTAAACGTGTAGGTAATATAATATTTGTATTAGGTAAGTACATTTTAACACTTATATAATATATTTATACAGGTAACGTCTATAAGCAGTAATTAAAAAGCACATTAAATAAAAAAACAGCAAAAAATTATTAATGCAATAAAATATTAATATTAATTCGATAACTCATTGATGTATCAATTCATGTTTTTTTTTTTTTCTTTCATTATTTTTTAATTATTTTATTAAAAACTTTAGCACTTTAAATGATAGATAAACTTACTTAGCATATCAAAGAGTTATTAAATATATCAGTAAGTACGTAACAACTAACTAAAAATAAAAAATATAAAGAAAAAGAAACGTGCCCAGGTTCGAGATGCGATTGGTTGGATGCTTGTTGCTGCCGACAGATATCCGGGCTTGTCTGTACGAACCAGGAATGGGTGAAGGCCGGGTTTAAACCAGGATTGAGGCCAGGCCCTGGCCCAGGCAGGCCCATCACGCCGGGCAACCCTCCAGGCCTCTGGTGGTGGAAACCAGCTGAAGCCACCGCGTAGTCCATAGCTACCGCTTGATATGGCAACATTGTCACTTAACACTGTTACTAATCTAAAACAAGTCCGATACAGTTCCACAAGAAAGTTCCCGCGCTTTCCCACACTTCATTTTGAATTAGTTACCAAATGATCAAAATCGTTCGGTCGCTGTCTATTATGTTCTCAAATAACTATCATTGTTACACACACACGCGTCCACTTTACAAGTTAATAATGTCTTTTATTTTTGGTAACTTTCATTTCAAAGTCCGCGCCTCATTGTTTACAGTCTCTGCAGCTGAAATATTCACAAGTGCTTTAACCGTTATTTCAGCGAAGACGTCTCAGTTATCAAACAAACGCTCTATTTTCGGGCGATCATTTACGGGGCGAGCTATTCACAGGGGAAAAGTCACGCACAGCCACCCACTTAATAAATATTCTGGGTATATATCCGTTTTTACGTGGACGTGACTGACGGAGTACTGTCCGATTTTCACGTACGGAACGCGCGGCCGATTATCGAAAACAGTTGCACGCGACCCCCTCCTACGACCTCGGACGTGCAACTGAGACGAGACACGCGCGGTAAACGCGACTCTATCGCACTCGGGACACCAGCCGAGCCGGCGCCGATCGGTCCTTAGAGCGGGACGGCGCGCCACGGAGGACCAGTAAAACCATCGATCGGATGTCATCGCCGAGTTAAAAGCCTGCGTCGTTACACGGCTCGTAATAGGCGGTTACGTGATTGGGCGTGGCTTAAGCTATTAAGTTGAATTGTCGCGCGCTGATTGGTTGGAATTGCTAGTAGTAGTGTACGTGATATGTTCAGAAATACGTTTATAGCTGGTGTTCATAGAATATAATAAGTGTGTTGTCCGTTGGATGTCGGCCAGTCGACGATGTTGGGCCCTGTTGCGGTTTCGTTCCCGATTCGCGTAATGCTTTTTAATTATAACATCTGGGACCGTTAATAGGTGAGCATTGCGTGTTTAGTACCAGAATGAGACATGTGTTGAATATTGTGGGCGTGGCTACACGTGCGATTGATTAGGTCCACAATTAACGCTAAACACAGCTCTGCTGATGACAAGTTGTAATCGGGATTAGAGTCTGGAGTTATAAATTTTTGTAAACCATAATTGAAAATTGTAGGTTTATCAGCTGTTTAGAGATGTAGGCAAAACCTTATTAGTTATTTCTAAAAGACTCTAATATGAAAATCAGCAAAAAATATCAAAGGACCAAAAAACCCAAATTACGGTCCTTCTTCATTTAAACCTCCAACTAGTTTAAACATGAATCGCCTCTTAATAAGCAACGAAATTCATAAACATACCGAAATCTACCTACTGTTTTTTCCACTCTAAAAAGCAAATTCCATTTAGTAAAGACCATTAAAGCAATTCACTCCAATAAGAAATAGCGTGAAACAGCAATAAACTGCTATTGTTCTAAGAACCTATGCTTTCTTATCCAAAGCCTCCAATCGAAGAAGACTTCCTATAAATACGTAGGTAGGTACCTATCAGTGGCGAAGGCTCCATACAACTTTTGGCTTCCCTTTGAAAAATGGCACAGTCAGTACCTATTCTTAGACAAATAATATACCTAATCATATTAAAGATATCTACTCCGGCTTACCTCTTACAAAAATCGACCCTTCGCTACTGGTACCTATAGAATTAATCAATAACTGTAAAGGTTCAAGATCGTTCGCGCGCAGTTTGTATGCCACCCGCGAACATTACAGCTGACTTTTGTTCAGAACCGCGTCTAGTGACCATAATACCTAGTATTCTGATTTTCGAAGACACGCTCGCGGTAATTAGATGAGATAAGTCTAGATTTACCTCCATGAAACCAATTATCGGTCACCATGACCGATTGGTGCCATTTAACCGCAAAAGTTGAACAAATTCACTTTCATGAAACGAAATTGTTTTTTTTTGTATTTATTAATTTAAAATAGGTTTGCTCTTGACTCTAGTCTAGGTCAGAGATGCTTAAGATATCGGAATCACTTTTATTTAACAGGTCAATATAAAAAAAAAATACCTAAGCTAGGTGAGGTTGGCGTTTCCTATCTGACTACTCTGAGAGGAAAGACCGAAACAAACTCAAGAGTTCACGGCCTCTTTTAACATCCAGACAAAATGGGGTCATGTGAAGACCATATAGAATGACGTCTGAAATGGTCATGGAGGTTAAACCCCAATTAAGTAGTTTTCAAGGCATCAAAAATTTCAGGAGTTAGACGGAATAACCTCTTTGTTTTTTAATGTTACGAATTTGTTACTCATCGTCACATTGGCAGCCGCGGAAGTTTACGGGCTAAATTTTATACGAAGATGAACTCATAATCAGCATAAAATGTTCCCACTGCTGGGAAACAGGCCTCCTCCCTACGAGAGGGAAGAGGGAGTGGGCTGTAACCACGCGGGCCCAGTGCGGTGTGTTATGTCACATGTCTTCGAATTTTTGCTTCTAGGACATGCCGGTTTCCGCACGATGTTTTGCTTCACCGTTTTAAGAACAAGATGTACAACATAAAGCGAATTCACAAGGAATTCAAGCTCAAATCGAAGAGACGATAATACAAACCAGGGTTTAGGTACCTACCTACTTTTGTTCGGACAAAAACGGTTTCTAAAACGTGTACCTACAATAATCATCTTGGCACGAACTTTCATCACCGACTCTTCTATTTTCACTCCACGCACTTTATCCCTTACAAAACAAACAACTGTAGCAACGGCCATCTTATCTAGACCACTAGCAACCACGATTGACCACGAGCCAAGCGCGGTAGTGATCGTGGTGGGTTAAAAGATCATCGGTAGTAAAAAAGTAGTAATAGATTCGTCCATTGTCTACGGTAAGCAGGGTAGCCAATTGGCCGTTAGATTCTGCGTAGAATGACTGGCAGTATTTTGGGAATTTTCCTAAAGTCTTAAATTAATAGTTATTTACTTCGTTCTAAGCTCCTTTAGAAACAAATGATGACTTCATAGATGTCTCTCTTACATTATCTTCCTATAATGTTCCCACTTCCCACATAGGCCTCATCTCTGCGAGAGAGAGTGGGTCGTAATCCACCACGCGGGCCCAGTGCGGGTTGGTCTTCGAATTTTTGGTTCTAGGATATGGCGGTCTTCTCGCTATGTTTTCCTTCACCGTTTTGAGCGTGATCGCGGTCAAGTCCGGGCCTATTCATCAATAAAAAAATAATTTAAAAAAACCACAGTTAATAATCTTGATTGTAAACTTAACCTTCAATAATATAACAAAGCGAAACAACTAAATCTAATACCCTACATTATCTAACCAAACCGTAACAAAACAGACAAAGCGAGCAGTCTAGATAATTCACGTTCAAACACAGACCGCTTTATTTATAAACGTTACTTAAAGCAGTTTTGTTTACAAACAAAATTTGTGTGTTTAGGTTAAGGTATTTTTCTATGGACGTATATTGCCTGAAAATAAATTTAATAAATGTATTATTCAAAGTGTCTACGACATTTCTCGGGGCCCTGGGCCTAGCATGGCGGACCTGTGGAAAGTTTACAAGGGGCCCAAGCCAACTCGCTGAGGCCCGTTAAACGCTTTTAATGAAATGAGGCACCAACCGACTAATATCCCTGTAAACACTAAGCAAGTGCATCCAAATTTAAGAAATCCCCGTTGGTGTAGGACCATTGCAGGGTATGGAAACAAAGATAGGTACTGGAATGTACGTTTGGATGGCTAAAGTGGGCTGGCCACCTAGAACTATGGAAGTAATTATGATTAAAGTTAAGAAGTGATTAGCAACTGTTTAACCATATTTTTTGACGTTTAAACGTGTCTCTTGATTTTAAGTAACGTTTATAAATTAACCTCAAAACGTTTAGATAATTCACGTTCAATACACAAAGCGTTTAGATAATTCAAACTGAACCGTAGGTGTCCAGTTAGATGACCGGCGACCGGAAGTGGATTGTTGCGGCTTCCGGTAGCCGTCCGCCTATTTATGTGCTAATATCCTCCATGGTGTGTCTATGGGATTTAGATGGTATTTGTCACATAGTACCTGTTGTTTGGGATTGGTAGGTGTTGGCTGTTTGATATGCAGCCGGAAGCTTCATGGCGTGGTGTTAAGTATGAAAGGTATTTGGGCTAAATTTGGGATGGTAAACCGCACAAGAATGATACGGTTACAATACATAACACAACATAGGTACATAACCAGCCCATAATTTATAATATTCCCACTTGCGGGACACAGGCCTCCTCTTGGTGAGAGGGAGGGGGTGGTTACAATATCTGTTTGCTATTCGTTGAAAATGATCTTTCAGCAAAACATTTTGTAGTAAATCAAGATGATATTATTTTGGAATGCTCCACTATGACCATTTTTGGTTATCCTGTCCAAAAACCTGTATGCACATTGCTTTTATCAAGATTTTAGAATATTTAACTTGTCTACCTACCTACCTGCTTCGTTTCGGCACTTGTAACAATCCAATGTTACTAAGAGTTTTATGTTATTTAAAAAAAGCTCTTATCCTGGGTGAAAACAAACGACTAGAAAGTCTTTTGTTCCTTTTTTCGGCCACCACCACGTCTTGAAACTCCTTAGTAAAAAAGGTCTCTATAAAACCAACACGCCCAAAACCTATTTTTTTCACCTACAACAAATCTAGCACAAATTTCCCCAACACAAAGAAACCTAAGTCCCACTTTTTTTTCACAAAGAAAAAAAACTTATGACGAAACTACTCTTCAAAATTTCACGTTTACTTTTCAGCGACAATTCCATTCATGAAAGAGTTTCAACTCTTTTAAAAGAATCTAGACTTTGTAAGCATTAGGAGATGCTCTGATTGTTTGAGAGTATTACGGTATTGCCCGGAGTTCGGACATAATCAATAAAGCGATCGTTCTGACACGGTCACGGAGCTGAAGCGCGGACGCGGAGTTACGCAGGGTAAAGTGACGGTGAGAGGAGGTAGCGGTTAGCGGAGAGGATAGCGATGCGGGCAGCGGGAGCGGGGTTTCAAAGGACCAATAATCTTATAAAGCATATATTTGTACAGTCGATGAGGAATACTGAAGCTGAAGAGAGAAATCTAAAGAAAGTAGTTAAGTATGAATAAAAATGGGCCTCAGTGTAAAGCATAAGCAAAATAACAGTCAGTAGAAAAACTAAAAAATCTGGTCCTTAAATCCAAAAAAAAATTGTTAACAAGTTATCGGCAGTAACAACTTAAAAAAAAAACGTTATAAAGTAAAATAACAAAAAGATAGATTTGGAGATGCTGGGATTTGAACCCAGGACTTTCAGCATGCGAAGCAGACACTCTCACTGAGTTACATCCCCGATGGTTGATTTGTTCAAATTATTGCTCACCTCAAATTGAGGATATACGTAGGTTGTGAACGTAGATACTTATTTCTGTCTTCTTTGCCCAAAAACAACACTATTTAATTTTCGATGCGTTAAAAAGCCAAATGCAAAGCAATGTTTGTCACCCGCTGTCACTTATGCCTATACTCACACCCAAATTCCGTACACAGGCAGTCAGAAAACTTGCCACTTCTTATTGGATAATTCGTGATTTTCATTTTTTTCTTCCACTCCGTGACAGGTGTTTGAACCTGTCCACGGTCTTGACATTGGGAGACCAGGAGCAAACCAATCGGGAGCCAGTTCGACGAACTCGATTTATACACTCGATAGTACAGTTACATGGGTAATCGATTATCGTTCCGAATAATCGACTGTTGTATCTCTATTTCGATAAATTTGCCATAAAATGACGCCGATCGATTTTAAAAGTTTAATTCTTTTTTTCACTTTTCTGTTTATATTTTTAGCCGACTACACTGCAGGAAGGTGCGTTGTTTTTTCATTGAAAAATATATTATTAGAGTGGTTAATCGTGACAAAGGCAGACGTAAAAAAATGGTAGAATGTCGTTTAAAAATGTATTTTTTCCTCACATAGTGATTAAATTGACCATGTAAAAACCGCAGGAAAACGGGCATAGGTACCTAGTAAAGAATTGTATTTTTATGAGCCGATTGTAAATTCAATTAATCTATGAGAGCTTAGTATTAAGCACTTTTTGCATACACCAGTAACTGGTTGACATCTTGACCCTCTGGTTAACGACCAAATTGATTCCAATAAGAAATTAGGCAAAAACGAAGCATTGGATAGATTTATCACTGAAACGCAGGAACGAACCTCTCAAATCGTTCATGAAAATTAGATTTGCTATAGCTTTGTGAGCTTAACCAGAAATCTGAAAGAAAAAAACAATCAACAGTTACGAATGTGTGATAAAAATAATCTGTAGCGTTGTTATTAGGTACCTAGTAAAGTAGCGTCCTGCCAGGGTCGCGGGTTGTTCGAAAGAGATACCGTGGCCCCTGGCACAGGCAACTGAAGGAACACGGGTGGGTTTTAGTCAGTAAAAGTCTGACACGCCCTCCCGTTCCGCCCAGAGCGAGAGAAGTTATTTGATAATTTCCTAGCAAAAAAAAATTGTAGTGGCGTCAAATTATCCTGGTTCTTCTGGTTTTAAAATCTACTTACTAGCAACCATCCGTCCCGTATCTATATATATCAAAATTCAAAGTCCTGACTGACTGATATATCAACGCACAGCCTAAACCGCTGGTCCTAGAGACATGAAATTTGGAGGGTGTTGTCTTTGTGAGAAGTAGGTATCCGCTAAGAAAAGGTTTTTCGAAATTCCGCCTCTAAGAGGGTGAATGGGGGGAGGGTGAAATTTCACGCGGATGAAGTCGCGTGCAGAAGCTAGTCCTGTATAAAATGCCAGGGAAAGACAAAAAGAGAAGACAAAGAGAGAGAGAGAGAAGACATCAGAGGTTACAGCATCTCCCTATATAGGTACCTACCTACTTCTATTAATAGTGGCAATTTCACATACGACCGGTCTTTGTGACGCTCACATTCAGCAGTGGAAGTATGTACAGACTAACAGAAACCTAGAAATTAGTAGTACTAGGCTGACGCTCCTGGAATATCTGCACGGTTGGCGCGGTGGTTAACCGATTGTCTGCTGCGCTGCTTGTCGCGGGTTCGATTCCCGCACGGAACAAATGTTAGTATGACCTACAAGTAGTTGTTCCGGGTCTGGCTGTTTGTGTTATGTGAGTTTAAATGTTTGTAAACGCACCCAAAATGCAGGAGAAATTCCTATTGTGGAGCAACATAAAAAAAAAACTTTCCACTGCACACTGCATTGTAGAGTTCTCTTATCTTTCAGAGAAGGAACGAGCATTGGTCACTGAACTAACTAGTTTTGCTAAGGAACTGCTGCTGGTTGATGGTTAAAGAGCATGATATTTTCCACCTTGGTATTAATAAGTTAGCGCCTACTTATTCACGAACATTAGATTCACATAAGTGTCATTGTTGCTTGCTATGTTTTGAATCTGTGGGGACTGTGTCTTACGTACCCATCCCTTGCATAGTTTTAAGAATGTAATATTTTTATAGAGGAACTTATTGTAATTATTCTTAGAAAGTTTCATTTTTGTGTTTTTCCCACGAATCACATCTGCAAGCGATTTAAGTTATAGGTACTATTATTGTCTTTCATGATTCTTTACTTTTAAGGTTCATTGTTCTATTATGTTTAGTTATCTTGTATTGTACCCATTTGCTATTGTTAGTTAAGGTTCATTGTTCTGTTATTTTTAGTTGTCTTGTATTGTACCCATTTGTATTTCTCGTGTTTTATTATTGTACTTTTAAAATGTAATCGTTTGCCGCGTCCTTTGTGTAAAATCGTTTTGCCGCTTCCTTCGTCTAGTGAACGGCAGATTTGGGAGAGTTTTGGTTGGGAGTCAGTCTGTTTTTAACCAAGATCGTGCGAGGTCCTCTCTGACCCCGATCATATTTTACTCGCTGAAGCTCGCCGTAACCTAGTGTTTCTATTCGTTTTACTCTTCATATAACATTATTTAATTTTACCTTTTGGTGTCAAGTGTAACTACTAGCTTTAGTTACTTGATATCGTAATAAATTAATCGTTACTATTTACAACATACTTCAGTGTATCGCTCGCCCAACACGGTCACGAATTCCCCACAGCGGTGTTCCCTTACGTGTTACTACAGATCAAGGCAGACAGTTTGAATCGCACCTATTTAGGAATCTCAATACCCTATTAGGAACCAAGCATCTTCGTACTACTGCGTACCACCCATCTGCCAATGGAATGGTAGAACGTCTTCACAGGCAACTCAAAGCTGCAATAAAATGTCACTTACCAACTGAAAATTGGGTACGCATTTTACCAACAGTAATGTTAGGTATTAGGTCAGCCTGGAAGGAAGATCTTCAAGCTACTCCAGCTGAAATGTTATACGGTCAAGGTATTAGACTGCCGGGTGAGTTTTTAGCACCCTCGGTAAATAATAATATCACAGTGGCGTCAGACTTTGCTCAAGAACTTCGAACTCAATTCAATTCGTTAAAACCAGTAAATGGCTCTGCACATGGTGATATAAAGAGCTTCATTTTCAAAGACTTGGCAACAGCCAGTCATGTCTTCTTGCGCAATGACACTGTTAAAGCCCCTTTAGTACAGCCTTACGATGGGCCTTACCAAGTCATTACAAGGAATGACAAAACATTTGTCATCCGAATTAGGGACCGTGACGTTACAGTCACAATTGACAGGTTAAAACCGGCTCATATACTGTCAGAAGGTCAATCTGCGCCTAGCGAGAATATCACAACTTATATTGTAAAGCAAAACGATCACCAAACCGCTGCTTCTGATCAACCACTTAATGCAGATAGCAACATGCAACCACAGCAACAGCATATTCCTCGCCGTTCTGGTAGGCGAGTTAAATTTCCTGATTACTATCAGGCAGGTGTTTCGTGATCTTTATCACTGGTAGGGGGGTACTGTGGGGACTGTGTCTTACGTACCCATCCCTTGCATAGTTTTAAGAATGTAATATTTTTATAGAGGAACTTATTGTAATTATTCTTAGAAAGTTTCATTTTTGTGTTTTTCCCACGAATCACATCTGCAAGCGATTTAAGTTATAGGTACTATTATTGTCTTTCATGATTCTTTACTTTTAAGGTTCATTGTTCTATTATGTTTAGTTATCTTGTATTGTACCCATTTGCTATTGTTAGTTAAGGTTCATTGTTCTGTTATTTTTAGTTGTCTTGTATTGTACCCATTTGTATTTCTCGTGTTTTATTATTGTACTTTTAAAATGTAATCGTTTGCCGCGTCCTTTGTGTAAAATCGTTTTGCCGCTTCCTTTGTCTAGTGAACGGCAGATTTGGGAGAGTTTTGGTTGGGAGTCAGTCTGTTTTTAACCAAGATCGTGCGAGGTCCTCTCTGACCCCGATGATATTTTACTCGCTGAAGCTCGCCGTAACCTAGTGTTTCTATTCGTTTTACTCTTCATATAACATTATTTAATTTTACCTTTTCGTGTCAAGTGTAACTACTAGCTTTAGTTACTTGATATCGTAATAAATTAATCGTTACTATTTACAACATACTTCAGTGTATCACTCGCCCAACACGGTCACGAATTCCCCACAAAACTAAGACGCCTATCCCCCGACACACGCCAGCCATCAAGATTGAAATGCTGATGATGATGAATCCTAATGAATTCACTAAGATCTTTCCACTTCGCACGGCCTCAAATGCCCCCGTACCGAGCGAGCGTTCTATACTGAATTTTAAACATTATCGATTGGCTCGCCCTACATTCCTCGAGATGCGTACGTGCAATGACCCTCGGCCTGAGTTTATTGGTAGCGTAGCGGGTATAAATCTTTGGCCATATGATTGTGGAGCGATCGAAGTGTGGTGGTCGCCGGTTGATGACGTTTCAGGGTTTATGGGTAAGTTAAGTATTTGCAAGTAATTCCACTTAAGGGGCCGGCGGAGCATGCGTAGTTCATACAAACGTAATACTAAAATAATATGTAAATCAAACATATTCTTAAGGTAGTGAGTATTTATTCCGTATGGATTACAGAATATGTAGGTTCCCAAATATATATTTTGAAAGGACACTGATATAAAGACGAGATATGAGAAATTTCAAATTTCTATAGGAAACTAATTTTTCCCATAACTCGTCTTTAAATCAGTATCTACCTATTCAAAATATATATTTGGGAACCTAGATATTCTGTAATGCATACAGAATCAATACACACTACATTAAGAATATGTTTGATTTACAAATTATTTTGGTATTACGTTTGTATGAACTACGTATGCTACGCATGCTCCGCCGGATTTTAATTAACTAATCATTGGTTATGTGATATAGGAAATATGCGTGCGAGCAAAAACTTTACCAAAACACAATTTACAAAAATTGCTAATTTCAAATTTAACACCCGGAATGGAACTGACTCTTAAAAGTACAGCAGCAGAAGTTTTACACTAACTTGGTTTAAGGAAAACCTACTAACAAAATTATGGGTAATGTGCCTGAATTAAAGATAAATCCATACTAATATTATAAATATGCGGAAGTGTGTATGTCTGTCTGTTACCTCTTCAAGCTTAAACCTGATTTAGATGAAATTTGGTATAGAGATAGTTTGAGTCCAGGGAAAGGACATAAGATAGTTTTATCTTGATATTCCCACGGGATCAAAACTTATGCGGGTGAAGCCGCGGGGCGGCACTGTTAGTAAATAAATAAAAGAGCCTTGGTCTCAGACACTGCAAATAAAATTATTTTTTTTATTATCATCATTCAGCTCAAATTCACCTATTCCTCGGCATAGAGTTCTTTTTTAAGTAGTGCCAATTCCCACGTTCCTGTCCCAGACTCATTCAGGTTTTGCCCGCCATGACAATAATGTCGTCTGCCCATCTCGTCGCTAGATGACCGACATCTCGTCTTCCAGTCCTTGTACGCCATTTGGCCACAGCCTTACTCCACCTGTCATCACTGCGCCTTGCCAGGTCTTGCCTAATTCCATTTGAGTTCCATAATACGCTTTCCGATATCGAAGACATTCGTACGTCTTCGTATATCGACGTTTGGAACTCTCTCTATTAGCCTAATGCCAAGCATGGAACGCTCCATGGCTCTCTGTGCAACTCATCATCAACTGCCAAGCCTTTTCCCAACTATGTTGGGGTCGGCTTCCAGTCTAACTGGATGCAGCTGAATACCAGTATTTTACATAGAGCGACTGCTTATCTGACCTCCACAACCCAGTTACTGGGTAATAAGATACCCCTTGATAAGACTGGTTGTCAGACTTTTGGGGCTTTTGACTACCCGTAACGACTGTCAAAGATCCACGAATGACAGCCGGGACCAAAGGCTTAACGTGCTTTCCGAGGCACGGCTCTCTGTGCAACTCTCAATGTTATGTATATGCATAGGCTCAATAACTATTAATTTGAACGATTAACTATCAATTTGGTACCTTAAAATTACATAGGGAATTCTATGTATTTAAACAAGATCGAAAAGGTATCTTCAACAAAAAGTCTCACCGGGTAGGTACCTAACAATGCAAATTAACCGCTTACATTATTTACTAACAAGATAATATTCAACATAAACATACCAACATACACCTACCAACATGTTGGTACACATTCACTTAAGGCGAATAAACATGTCCAAGTTGGTAGGTTTATCTCTACTTACCCCAGAATTAGGGTAGCAGCACACATTAAGATCCTACCCTGATACTATGATATGAATTAAGATATTCTAATTTTAATTGGTCGCAGTGTTTGATGCTTGGTGTTGCCAGTTTCCTTTGTTTTAGGGATTTTGTTTGTTGTTATGAAGGATAAGTAGACCAGTCTTTGTAGTGGCTGTGTCTCGTCAAAAAAAATAGTGACACTCCTGGAGTGCCGACAGAAGTGAAAACAAAACACAAACAGAATACTTTGCCATCACTCACTGACATATTGGATATACCCACATTAAAACCGAGTACATCCCGAGGACAGCCAAATACATGCGAATGTAGCGAGGTGTCGGTTACGGTAAAAGTGTCGCTTTGGTTTTTCCGCATCTCAAAAAATGCCCAACGCACCTAAAAAAGTTGAGACGAAGTTGAGACGAGTTGAAAACGGATTGGCGATTTCAGAATTATTTTAATTAAGTAGGTAATAAAGGAAAATATTCTTCATAATATTCTAATGAAAATTTTAAAAATGTAGGCAACTATAAAAAAAATTCTATAAGAAACAAAATAATTACATGACATCTCAAAACACTAAGCGTTACGAGGGTTAAAAGATGATATCAGTATACCGTTTAAATCTTAACCCTTTCCAGGGGTGGTTTTATTAATTTATTTACACGTGTATCAGGCATTATTATACAAATACCGCCATAATTGGCCCCATATGCAAAGTTTAATGCCGCCATTTTGATTTTATCTTTGTTTAATACATTTTGAGGGTAGTCTTAGGGAATTCGGGCTTGAGTTTTGGTATGTTTGGCTATTAAGTATAGAAGATATGTTGTAATTTTGAGTTGTTCTGAATTGTGGGTTTTAGTAGGATTTATTTAGTTTTATTAAAATTCTTCTGTTGTCAACACAATTTTGGTATTTTTTGAGCTCTACTAATGCACACATAAAAAATTTAAACTCTCAGGGATACTCTAAGTATTCAATTTACTTACTTAAGATAATGAGTAATTTTAATAGAAATGCTATTGTTTCCCCGCTTTAGTCCTGATTTAAATTAGAGAGAATTTAAGATAATTAGGCACTAGCTATTTTCGCAATATTTCAGGATTTAATACATTAAATTGCTTCTGAATGTCACTTTAAATCTGTAGCAGGTAAGCTTACATTGTCCTTAAACTTTGACAGGAAGAAAACCGTCAAATCAAAAATAACATAGGTAAGGACTACCTTACCTATGTTATTTTTGGTTTGACGGTTTGATTACTATATCAAACTCACAAACACTATGAAAAGTAAACAAGATTGGTAGGTACAGTACACAAACACAGTCACACAAAAAGTACACGCACACACCATAATTTTCCTTATTCTGGGAAACAAACGAAATTACCACATTATTAAGTCGGTGTCAAGTAAAAATAATACGGAATAAGGCAGGATATGAGTTAAGAGTTGAAGTTGATCAACATTCAGGACGCGTTGACGGCCCCCTAAGTGTTATAGCTTTTGTGGATGTACAGACGCCAGCACATCAAGCTACTACAACCTGTCAAATTTCTTTAATAAATTTTCAACTTTATCGCTAAAGCATAAGGTTCAAAGTTGATTGAGAAAATTTTACATTTTCGGGTAGCTCGATGTGCGCAGTTTATGTATAGGTATAGGTATGGGGATGTGTGATGCTGCTTAGAATAGATGTCTTTGGGGATATTGTTTGATGTTTTTTTTTTTGAGTTTAGTTACACACTATCAATCACAATCTGAATAATTTTGAAGGATGTTACTAATACATTGATTCATAACTGTTGGAAAAATGTGTCCGCTCAACAACGTAAATAACGCAATGTATGTTGTTGAACTGTCAAAACATTGCTACTGTTAGTGTAACACGCAATTACCCCGCAGTACCTAGAACACATCTTGTACAGATATTCTATTTCACGAAGTCCGTTCGGCTTTGATTGTAGTAGTGACGTATCCCGACAAGCGCGCTCCCACAGCGGCTGCCCCTTGCTGCCGTCGCATGAGGCTATTTCCGCGAATGTGTACCGTTTTACTTCACCCATTGTTGAGTCTCTGTTGATCACAATGTGCATGTGCACGCTTGACAACATTCATAGCTAAACGGACTTCGTGACATAAAACATCTGTAACAGCTCATCTGGGGAAGCATACCACCATATCTGACGTCAAGCAGCGAAAAGTTAAGAAAGCATTTTTGCTATCAAGTAACTTGACTGTGTGCGAGTTTGACAGGTACAGACGCCAGCACATCAAGCTACCCGAAACTGTCAAATTTTCCCAATCAACTTTAAATCTTATGTTTTAGCGATAAAGTTGAAAATCTATTAAAGGAATTTAACAGATTGTAGTAGCTTCATGTGCTGGCGTCTGTACTTTAGATATTTTAGCGGCTTATTAGACGATTCGCACGAATTTACTCGCCTGAAACGAATCGTCACTTTTATTTTTTTTTTCTATAGGTGATTAGCATGAAGTTAATTTATTTGTGAGCGAATCGTCAACTCCAGAAATATGTAGACATTAGGCAATTGGCACATTTTATGCAATGAAGTGAAAGCCATTGCTACTCGATTACGATTCGCACGTTTCGGGATTAAATTCGTGCGAATCGAATAATAGCCATTTTAGCTTTGTCTCTGCGTGCTTGTCACAAATTCACAAGCTCCTCAATGTATGTATGTAAAGAAAATTTAACAAGATTTACCTACTAGTTAATCGAATGATTGGAATTTTCCTTATACATGTAGAGTATATTATAGTGTATAAGTATGTGTAGGTATAACTATTTATGTATTTGTCTACCTAGTTTGTAAGGTTTGGTAGATGTCACATGTCTTTGAATTTTCGGTTCGAGTGGGTCATTATGCACCACGCAGCCCCAATGCGAGTTGGTGGAGCTCACATGTCTTCTAACTTTTGGTTCTAGGACCTGCCGGTTGCCTCACGATGTTTTTCATCACCGTTTTGAGAACAGTGGTGATGAAATAATTTACACAAAGTAAAGCGCCTGTCTGAGTTCGAAACAAAAATCAAAAAATCAACTTTGAACCTTATACATTAGCGATAAAGTTGAAAATCTGTTAAAGAAATTTGACAGATTGTAGTAGCTTGATGTGCTGGCGTGAACATGAACCATTACATCACTTAAACCAGAATACAGATCCTAAAGCTATATAAGAACCTCATTTTGTGAACGCAGTTAAAAAAGAACAGTCCCCTTCACACTTTTTAACGAATTACTTAAAGCAATTTTAAAATAAGAACTATTAGCACTTCCCCTTATGTTTCTTTTTCTTTTTTTTTGGCGTCGGCACATTTTTTCCAGCCAGTAATAAGGGCAGGGAGAGTTCGCGCCAAAACCTAATAACGCGAAGTAATTTTTCAATTGGTCGTGTTAACGTTTTTGAACGCATACACCTTGTTTTTGGATGGTGTTATGCTATAAGAATCAATTTTATTATATTTTTTTGCGTTAAGTCTTTCTTTTTGCAGGTTCTTTTTTTATTTTTTTCTAAGGAACATCGGTTCAAAAGCTGTGTGCCTTATTCTGGTCGTTTGAAAGAAACTTCTTACAAAGAGAATAGTGAATCACAACCGTGAACAATCACTATGTGTACTCTAAGCTCGCAAAGTTAAATACCTACTTTCTTAGGTAAGAATTTTCCATTTCCTATAAAAAAAATACTCCTAAAATCAGAATAATGAGACAATCGATACTTAAATAAAAGCATGGACATCAAGCTACTAAGTAGACAAAGTTGTCCATAAAAAAAAATCGGATAAAATATAGAAGAAAATTTTTTTTTGCTGCAGTCTTCCATAATGCCATCCAGTTGTTCTGCAATTTGCATACAATTTTTTCTCCCGTGCAATACTGTTCCTTTTGTCTGACGTCTGTGAAACTCTTACAAAACGTTTCTTTTATTTCTTTTCGATTTTCTTTAATGTTGTTGGAAGTTAATGTTACCGATCGATCTTTGTTAAAAATGACTCTTTTGTTACAATTGTATCCATCTACAGAATGCTCACAATACGTGTCTAGTGGAAGAAGTACAAACGAATAGCTTTTTTTTTTAATTGTGTAATTAGGACAACATTTTAGTTGTAAAAGTGTTATAAAAACTCTAGTTTACTGTAGGTACTACTAAGATTTATTTTCTCTTCAGATTGAAGCTATGAGCTAAAGGAATACTGGCGTACTCAATATTTATGGTCATATAAAATATTGTTATTTTAGTTGGTAAGTTAAAAATTGCATGTCTTTGACGTGTTGACAGGCGCAGAAATGTAACAGACCCACAATTGCACGCATCAATGATTTGTAACATAGACTGCGATCCTCGTAGAAATGCCATAGAGATTCCACGAGCCAGAATAAAAAAAAGTCTGATTAGCTTTCAATAACTAGTTAGGTACCTAAGATTATTCTTCACAGTTGAATATTATCCTGAAATTTATTAGATTATTTTGTATTATTTTTTGGTTATAAAGTTTACAGTTGCTTAAATAAGCTGAAAAATGTTTTACGATTATCAGAAAGAAATAATATGTACCTAGATATGATTTGATGTGTCATATTTTCTGTTTTTATGAAAAACTTACGTTTTGAACAATTTTACAAACTAAACAAGTAAACAGTTTTGTTTTACTTTAATGTTTCCTATTCTATCCCGTTTATAGTTCCCGCGTCCACCCCTCAGCGAGTAACAAGGGCAATCTTGTGGGTGACTTGTAAATGAAAAGAAAAAATAAAGTTTGAAAAAAATGGCCGCTTTTAAAACATGACTTTTGCATTATGCCGTCTAACATGGCGACTATTAAACACAATAATGGAATTATTGAAATGAAAATTGTTGTGATTTTTTTGTGAAATTTTTCGACAAAAATTGTGGCCTCATGGCTCACTGAAGTGTCAATGATGCTGGCCATAAGTATTTACCGCAGTATCTTTTATTTTAATTCAATCTTTACTGTACCACTGCTTGGTAAAGGTCTCCCTGGCTTTCCACACTTCCCTGTATGTTAAAACCCATCACGCCAGCGTTTCCTAGGCATCCCTCGGTGTTGACGCACCCCCGTGTTTTGACACCCACTGCGTGACGACTCTGGGCATCAGCCGGTCGATTCTGTAAAAATCTCACCGTGAAAACTTAGGTGAAGCGAGTTTGTTTTTGCTAGGAATTGACACTATTGACAGCTCACTCCACGCTCACTGCACCTAAATTATCACGGTGAGATTTGGACAGAATAGCACCGCTGTCCAGATGCAACCTACATACCTACATGGCTTACGTATAAGGTAGTATCTATAGGATTTATTCTTTTTTTTTTTTTTCTTTTTTTTTTGGCACAGATCCGGTCGAGGTGGAGGTGCTTGGGGGAGGCCTATGTCCAGCAGTGGACGTCTTTCGGCTGAAATGATGGTGATGATAGGATTTCTATGGTCGACGATTTCTATGGTAACTAGTATCTATAGGATTTCTAAGGGGCGACGGTCTTTTCTGCAAGTTGGCTGGTCGGTTGAAGACTTACCAGACAGTTAACTTATTAACAACTGAAAATCAGCGTTGTTCCCCATAGCACAATATTATGTTGAGTGGAAGCCTTCTTGTCACAGTCATGACGTGTACAGTGCGTGCCACGTTAGAAGAGACTTGACACACCACGTGGTTTGACATGCGCAGAACACGATTTTAGGTATCTTTAGCGGTATGAGGTCTGAGTGCGGGACGGGACCGGACGTCATAGGGGCTGCGGAAAGAGCGGGGGAGGCGGGGTCAAGTCTCTTCTTACGTGGCACGCACTGTAGCTGTCAACTATTTATGTTTTGTGCTCGTGATTATATCTCTATTTTGTATTTATTTTTCTTTATTATTCGAGTAAATTATATTTTTGTATGCACGTGTTTCTTGTTTTATTACTTGTTTGTCATTTGACCTACATTTTATAGTGTCCCACAATCTAATATGCCATAAAATGTTTAAACAAAAGAATCGGTACATTTCTACGGCCGAATAATTGTTAAATCGACCGAAGCTGTGACTTTGAGTTGATGACTTCATCATCAGATGGACAGGCTGCATTATGGTTTACTGTTAATCCAAAATAGTAGGCTTTGTTTTTTGGACGTAAAGACGCCAGCACATCAAGCTGTCAAATTTTCCCAATCAACTTTGCTTTAGCGATAAAGTTGAAATTCTATTTATAAAAATTGACAGAACAATCTGTACAGACGCCAACATATCAAGTTAGTACAAAGTAACTTGATGTGTTGGCGTCTGTACTTTTAAAAAGTAATGATAAAATCTAGGGCATATTTTTCTCTATAAACACTATTTTCGTCAGCTCAGTGTATACAGGGTGACATGGAACATCGACGCGCAAACTAAAATCATGAATTCAGCGTCGGTTATCAAAAAAAACAACAGATGTTTCATACAAAAGTGCAATACCTATGCAGTCAAAATGTATATACCAACATTTTATTTTTTAATAATCGCACTGAAAGAAATAAGCAGTAAATACAAATAAAAAAACATTGATCGGAACTGCTTAAAGGCTCCTACAAACAGGCGCGACACGCGATATAATAACGCGCGACACAAAGGCACATTTTTCACTTAAAACTAAACGTATTACCTACTCTGGGCGGGTTTTTCCGAAGATGCAATAACATAGAGGTCACACAAATACCTAAAAGAGATATTTTCTAAAGACACAAAGTTTAAAATAGCTTGCATCAGCCAATACCGCTACAATAAAACAATAAAGCCAATACCAGGAGTATACAGTAGTAATATCTTGTACTTATACGAATGGCACCTGTTAGCCGAACGGTTTTGATATTTGAACGAAAATAAAATAAATACGTATGGAGAAAAACGCCTAGGGGAAGAGGGGGGGTTCATAATATTTTTCATTTTGACAGGCAACTGTTAATAAAACATTTTTATACTTGAATGTTAAAATAAGTTTGGGATGGGATGTAATAAAATCGGAATGCATCACTCCATCTCATTTTTAGGAGTGTTAATTTTGCTGTAAAGACAAAAAAATTTAGTTTAGGTTCCTTGCTATTAAATCATGTTCATCAAAAGAGCGGCAATTACAAAATGGCTTGACAGAAAAGGTGGCTGTGAAAGAATTTGAGAAATGACCCTGTCGGGATAGCTCTCATTGAAAGTGACGAGAACGGCCAATGTCAAAACCACAAGAAAACAATAATACCTAAACGAATACGGAAGCCATCTATGTGTTAATTTCAAGACATTTCTCAATCACAGACTCCTATTAATACCTACTATAATCTTGACATTTGCATTTTAATAGTGCTCGTAAAACAATGAATCAATATCGAGGCGTCTCAGGAACCAGACAGTAGGCAAAATACCTCTTTTACTGACGCCTATAGTCGAATCAAGCAATTTTGATATTTGATTGATTGTACCGTTAGTGAAACAATGAATGAATGGTGAAGCAACGCCGTGAGCAGATATTAGTTGCAAATGCGTGGTATGGACGAATTATTCACAACTTGGCATGAATAGTCTTGATATTTAAATAGAGTTCAGTTTAGGTGCTCCGCTTTCTAAAATGAAGATTTATTGAGATTGAGAAAATTATATTGTTGGTATCGCAGAAGTGAAAATACAAGTCAATATTTTTTGTTGTCTTAATTCTAGAAGTTAGGCATGGCTTTTCTCATGTAACACGTTAAAAATATTGAAAATATAATATTTAAATAAAAAGTATTTATTGTGATTGTGACTCGTATATGAAGATCACAAACTAAACTCATATTATAATCATAAATAAAAAACAAAATTATTTAAAAAGAAAGTAAAAAAGAAATATAATGCAGAAATTGATTTTCACGTGGATATTATGTGAAAGTAACGCATCCTGATCCTTATCTGAGTTCAACCACAAAACTTTTGACACTTCCATTTACACCACAAAAACTTCACCACATGCATCAAGTATCAAAACGCATCACACTACATATCTATGACAGACTCAGAAGTCACGTAACTCGGCGGTCGAGGCAGCACGTTCACCAATCATCTAAACCAAGCCCGTGACCGTATACCCATCTCTCTCACTCACACACTATCTCCTATTACCTTCTCACTCCCTAGCGACGAATCCGTCGGGAAATCTGAATAGTATGGAGTAGAATTAGGTGCTTTGACATTACTTTGCAAGGCGTTGATAGATTTTCTTTGAACCTTCTTCGGTGTTGAGGGAGTGGAAGGCAAAGTTTCGTTTATGGGACTCGTGATAGTTTTGCTGAGGTAGACTGGTGGGAAAACTAATAGAGTCTTGACTGATCAGGTGGATATGATTTTGCGTCTGGGATCGGAAGTCGTGGTGTAAACAGATATTAGAGATTTGAAATGCCCGATTCTTGATATGCGACGATCGATCAGGTTAAGCTACACTTGCTGCGGTTGATCCGTGGATGGGTCACCATCTTTACATACAAAGAATCCTCCATGCCTCGGAAAGCACGTTAAGCCCTTGGTCTTGGTTGTCATTCGTGGATCTTTGACAGTCATTACGGGTCTTCAGAAGCCCGAAAGTCTGACAACCAGTCTTACTAACGGGTATCGTATTACCCAGTAACTGGGTTGTAGAGGTCAGATAGGCAGTCGCTCCATATAAAATACTGGAATTCAGCTGCATCCGGTTAGACTGGAAGCCGACCCCAACATAATTGGTAAAAGGCTAGGCAGATGACATTGCTAATCTTACCTGATACTACTATCAAAGTTTTCCACAGATGTTCTTAATGAATAGATAGAGGAGGATATTAAAAAATTTTATTTTACTTATCCGATTCGGTCAGTTTTCTTCACCGTTTTTGAGATTAATGGTGGTGAAATAAATTACACAAAGTAAAGCGCCTGTCTGACTTCGATCCAACGACCTACAACTCGTAAGTCGGGTCCGGTACCACTGGGCCACTACTGCTCTGGAGGAAACCGGCATGTCCTAGAACCAAAAATTCGAAGACATGTGACATCTACCAACACGCACTGGGCCCGCGTGGTGGATTACGGTCCATTCCCTTTCACAGAGAGGAGGCCTGTGTCCCAGTAGTGGGAACGCTAAAGGCTGATTATCAGTCGTTCGGACAAAGTTTCCAGTTTCTCGGTCTTTATTTCATTTACCACCAACCTACTTAACATCTGTCTCAAATATTACTGTCTCAAATTATTTCCATTTATGATGTCAACCAAAAATGCTTCTACCATTGCCATGTCAACATCAAGAACACCCTTGCTCGCTACTGATTCTAATTCTGCTCAGGAAAATCAGTTACATTATAAACATCCAAAGCATCTTAAGGGCCTACATTGCGAGCCGTCACTTTCAACAATACAGCCAATCCCATTCCGTTAAGACTACGCACGAGTGCTTCCGAGCTATCATCTATATCTCCTCTCCGTCTTTCATATACAATCTTGATTGGGGTAAAAGAGAGAGCAAGAGTTCGATTTTTGAAATATTTTGAATGTCTCGTTGTCGCTTTAGTGTTTATTGGATTATTTTTTGTTTATGGAATGTTGGCTGATAAATAGTGATGATGTAATTTAAGTAACAAACAAGGTTGATGACTTTTATATTGATAATGACATTGACGTTTCGTTACGTCATCTTATTTGAAGTTGGAATCGATTTCATGGGTCCTAACCTAAACACATTGGTATATTTAGAAATTCTTCAGCGTTCTTCTGTTTGGTAGCACCTAACCTAAGAATTCGTAGCAAATATCTTTCTTTTATCGGCACGCGAAGCATGCCCAAAGTCAAAGTCAAAGCATTTATTTCAAATAGGCACATAAAAGGCACTTTTGAACGTCAAAAATTACAACAAATAGAATTGATTCTAGTCGCCCATTCCAAAAGGTAGTTTTCGTATGGAGAAGAATGGGCAAGAAACTCCACCGTTACTCTTTTAAAATATTTTTCACTTCTCATGCTCTGAAAGTGCTTCTTTGTGCAGGGTATAGGCTGCACAAAATCGAATTTTGTGCACAAGGGCATTAACGTATCTACTCATAAATGTATTATATTAAGGCAAAGAAAATGAGCCATACAGCCAAATGCAATAAGAAGTTCATGGATAGAATTTGTTATTATATAATATTTACTTTAATTTATTTGCCTTATGTGTTTTTTAAGATATAATAGATATTAAAATTATTAATTCAAGTACGGTAGGTTAGTTGATTTAAGAAAATTATTATTACAAAATTAATTTAATAGTAGGCTGTATAGGTCTGCAGCCTAATATCAATGTCGTAGGATTTAAAAAAAAAATAAAGCGGCGGGAAACAGCTCTTGTTCTTTTTTCGTGCATTTATTAATTTCTTCAATTTGCTAAAATTGTTAAAAATGTCCAGTGAAGAAGAGGATTTAACAGTCTCTCCTAATACGCTTATGGAAATGAATGCACAGAGAGTTGTGCAACAGATATTACCGCCAAAGTCTCGGGAAAAATATCTCAAAGTTTACGATAATTTTGTAAATTGGAGATAAGAAAAATCCTACTGTTTTATTTCCTCGCAATCGAAGTGAAAAGCAGAGTTTATAACTCGTCCACAAAACCATTTTTATCCTCGACATTACTATCAGCCCTCGCCTTCGACTCGGGCTGCTAAAAGTCTCGGATAAAAATGGTTTGTTTTGTGCACTTGTTGTAAAATCTACTATTACAATATTTTGCATACAATAATTATATAATAATATGTGAACACGATGCACCTAAAATAAAATTACTATACCACAATAGGTAAAAGAATTAAAAATGAAACCATGACATATATGTAAATTAATTATCTGGTAGATACATGGTGCTCACATATTTACATACATGGTAAAAGTAAAGAATTTTCATTAAAAAAAAATAAAAAATTACAAGTAATAAGTCAGGGTGTGAGTTAAAGTAGATACAGAATGTAAACGAATGTCAAAAAAAAAGTATAAATTTACAATTAATTAGCAACCAGTTTGATTTTGTCTAGGCTCCAGATTGTCCTATGGAGCAGGACCAGTATGTTTCCAAGCGTTCTTATCTTGGATGCCCACCATGAAAACGGGTTTTGTCGACGGAAGAATAGACAAAATGACATATTGTAGAAAAGATTCTACCGTTATATACATGGCGATAAAGAGAAGCAATGTTCCATGTCCAGAGTCTAAGGCAGAAGAGATTGTCGATGTTGGATAGAAAGAACTTTGTCTATTCTCGGTAGATAGAATTGGTCACGCTACGCGAACAGTTAGATACTCATCACACACTTCTAAAAACGGTTTTAAATTTTTGGTCGCTCTCCCTCTTCTCCTAACTATACCTACCTCAAAGCGATGATGGACATTTTGTAAACCTAATTGTTGTTGTTGACGAAGAAGAAAAAAGAAGAAGAAGAAATAAATAAGAAAAGAAGAAACAAGACGAAGAAGAAGAAAAAGAAAAGAAGAAATTAAGAAGGTATTAATTATTATTTAAGAAGTTTAATTTATTTCTTCCGTCTCTGGTCCCGTTATTTGGGGTCGGGTCTCCTCACTTTTCTGCGCCACGTTATTCTGTCTTGGGTTGTTGGTTCAGGCAATTGGGCTTTTTTGAGGTCTATTTTTATATATGACCATCAGGTCATGGCGGGCGACCTCTGCCTCTCTTTTGCTCTTTCAGATTTAATGCAAATTGGACCATATGATCTTCATTGCGTCTTATATCTGTACATAATATTATAGATTATTCTATTATATTCTACATGACAATACAGTGCAATCTTGAAAAATATCTAACAGCATAATAAATCTACAATTAATCACGAAACAGCGAAAAAATCATTTACCATAATGTCTAATCTGCAGACTTGTAATCAAAGAAACACGAGTTACTACAAGATAAATATTGAGAGTAACATCTCATTGAGAAACATTTGTTTTTACGATATTAACATGTTTGTTTATGCGAGGTAATATAGAAATCTGCTCAATTGAGTTCGAATCTTTAATTTGGGCGGATTGAAAAAAGAATAAATTCGCTGTTTCGAACTTTTGAAGTTTTGATCAATTTAGTTTGAGTTAAGAAAAATAAGCCTTATTTGAAACTAAAAGAGCATGAGATCCTCATGAGATCACAGTATTATTGGATTTTTCCATCTGGAATATCTCAGTAGCTGCCTGAAGCCTGGAATTGTGTGTGTGTGTATTTGATGGCAATAGCCTCGCACCCTGTTTCATGGGACTTATACATAACTGGTGGAATGTGGGTGCCTTTAGGTACACATCTGCCTTACCCTTTGGGGAATACAAGCGTGACATTACTATTAAAAAAAAATCTAGTGCTAGCCAGATTTAACACAAGGCAGTTGTCCCACCGCCGGCGATGAACGAGTAGCGAGTAGAACTAGCAACTGAAAACGAGTTGGCGAGCAGCGAGCAGCGGGTGTGTGGTTCCTATAGTTTTGTCGCTGGGCTATCAGCGAGTGTCCGAGTGCGACGGGCGATTACTCGCACCACTCGCTCGGGGCGCTTAGCCCCACAGGGGTTTGACTGGTTGGTCTCTCGGCGTGAGCTCTGACCACCAAGCGAGCACCGAGCGAGTATCGCTGAGCGAGTATTATCTTTGATAGCTCTCGCTGTCGACAACGCTGTCGCTGCGCGATAAACCAGTGGAGTGAGTCCTCGCCGGCAGTGTGAACAGTCAGCGATCAACTATTAATATTTGCATCTCTTTTGTTTACATGGAATGTATATATCTATTGTACGTTTCTTGAACGACAAAATAGCCGATAGTTAGCCAACTAAAGCTTCTCTTATGTCCGAATTTCAACCTACGTGTGTGCCTTTTGGCTTCATCTTTGATTTGGATCATGCTAAACTCAATATAACAGCTCGATTAGGATTTTGGGCCTGCATTAGAACAATAGCTTTCAATCAAATGAGATTTTTGAATCGATCTACACTAATATACAAAACCTACATAGCTCAGTTTACTTTTTACCTTTAAAACCTGAATGGTACCTACACGAAAGGTTTTGGTATGCACTACAGACTGCCTTCCACCATCGCTATGCGTGGCAGGTAGCACAACGCACCTGTTGAAGACATTACTAAAAGGCGTATATTTATGTCCCGCGGAAGAATAACACGATAAAGAAGGAGACTTATGATGTGAGCACGCGACACAAAGGCACCGCTCGTTGCGCGACTTGCA
Organism: Luperina testacea; assembly: GCA_927399505.1. Lineage (NCBI taxonomy): Eukaryota > Metazoa > Arthropoda > Insecta > Lepidoptera > Noctuidae > Luperina > Luperina testacea. The sequence continues at coordinate 13,152,469 of OV656775.1, read as the reverse complement.
GTGCCTTTGTGTCGCGCGCGATTTTATCGCGTGTCGCGCCTGTTTCAAGGAGCCTTTAGGTAGGTTTTTTTTAGCAACTTGAGCAAAGAATAAGACTTGGGAAAAGTGCACTATGGCGCAGTTAATACCGTTCTCGTTTCATGGTCCTTTGCAAGGGGCGATCAAAAGGAATAATAGATGGTGAGCAGCATTAATTTTAGCACTAATAGTAGATTATAGATCCAATGAGGAATTGGTAATATCTCCTAAGAGGCCTACATGACCTAAAGCGCGGTCACTGTCGGAATGCATAGAAAAGAAAGAGAAGCGCGATGACACAACGCCTGGTAATTTATTGCAAAATATGAAGCAATTATCTATTTACAAAAAGTCTATTGTTCGGAATAAAAAATTAGAACATTAGTGCTTTAGTATGTTGCTTGTAGAATAATCTGACAAAAAATCAGAATAATTGTATGTATAAGTAGTATGGTTTTATTGTAAAAAGAAAGTTTGTACAGGTATCTTCATGTATTTTTTCTATCGTATCAAATTAGTTGTATTATGTTTTCAACACACTATCTAACTAGCATATATCCTGAAGAATAGAAATATTTTTTTTCTGATTTTGTTTACTGCAGTCGATCATATACCTATACCTACTTTTAGGCATTATAAAACTTGCGTTTTTTGCTTTTAGGTCCAGCGGTTCTATTCTGTAAAAATCTCATCGTGAAAACTTGGGTGAAGTGAGTTTGTTTTTGCTAGGAATTGACACTATTGACAGCTCACTCCACGCTCACTTCACCAAAGTTTTCACGGTGAGATTTTTACAGAATAGCACCCCTTAAAAGAACGGAAAGAAGTTCAGCGAGGTGTCATGCCTTTCATAGTTTAAGAAAGAGACTGTCAGTTTGTCACCCAAGTATGAATAACCAAAACAAGTGGTAATGGCGTAACCCACATGAAATGACAATTGATCGCAATGCCTTTATTTTTGACAGTTCAGCCGCGTACATTGCGTTATTTACGTTGTTGGGCCGACGAATTATTCAAACATATGAGGTAATGGATTAGCAATTCTTTAAAATCTATCGGATTGTGTTAGAAAGTGTGTTACGCAATTAGAGTGGTCAAAAATATCATTGGAGCTAAGATAACATTAAGATATCGAAGAAATTAAACAGAAAATAATAATATAAAGATTTTTTAAGGTTCTTGGTTCTATCATTTTATAAGCATCATATTATATTTTAAAGCTCTGGCTTATTCTTCAAAATCTATATTAATAAATGGTTCAAGCAAAAGCGCAATGCCAGGAAAAATTGCGACCACTCTAAACCCTTACATATCGCCGGTCTAAGAGACCACGTACTCCGATTTTTCTGGTCAAATGCACTCCGAACGAAACGCAGCGGGCCGCCACGACCATCACCGATCTATCAACGAAGTCCGCGTATAGAATGCGAAATGCGAAATTCGAAATCACCAATCGCGCACGCTGATTTCAAACGGACTTAAAGCCTAACATGCGAATATTTAAAATTCGAACGAACGACTTTTGTTTTACAGATCCGATTTGTGTCTCTCAATTTTGTGGTACTGTGTTCTTTAGTTGTTGGAATTCTGGGTCTTAGTTTTGATGATATAGAGTTGGATTTCGATTGTTTATTTATGTTTAATACGTCAACATTTTACTGCAATTGTTTTAAGAATATAAACTATTTCCTGTTAAAGGTCTCTTTCGCGCATTGTTTCGGTTTCTCTCTGAACTGAAGGTGATGTCATGTGAAGTTTTAAAGGGAATCGTAAATGTTTTTAATGTTTTATATAAAAAAATTGTGTACGGGTATAAAAATGAGTCACACGGAAGTCATTGGCAATAAACACATTTTAGGTTCGTAGAACCAGTTTTATAAATGACAATCTCATGTCATCAGTAGGTACTCAATTACACATGACGCTCAAAGCTGGAAAATTTCTAACTAGAATTATTTTAGTTTTTGGTGGATTATCATGAAAATATATTAAAATAAAATACTTTATTAACCTCTGATCTCAAAACCATCTAGCATTCTGCAGTCAGGATGTAAAACCATAAATTCTCTTAACAACCCTTCACTGCAGGTGGGTGAAAAATAATTTATTCAAATAAATCTCGCCAATTTTCGCAACATCGGGGTCTAGCAGGCCCCCGGGGGTCGTTTCGCGATTCTTTTAACTGCACCAAGGAGGTGACTTTTTTGCCGCTATTTTAATGAAAATGCTAATAAAAAGGCCGTGATGATGTTTTTAAGAAGAAAAAATATTTTTGTGAGGTGAGGTGATACGACACGATGTCAGTCAACTTTTTGTATTAAAAGAAAAGTTGTTAAATAAGAACTTTTTATACATTACTAAATTAATGTTTAAGAATTACTTACCACTACAGTTAAAGTTTTTTACGGATGGACACATTTTCATCAATTTCACGATAAAAAAATAATTAGGTAGGAATAACTAAATACCTACCTGTTTAGCTCATAAATTTATTTTTCAACATGCAAAAACTGTTTTTATCATTGAAAGATTTTAGATATTTTTTGCTTGCATTTTGTAAGTAGGTAACTTACAAAATGCAAGCAAAAAACATCATTAACAAACAAAACTCAACAGTAAGTAAATCGCAGGAAGTCTCGCTTCACGACACGAAAGTCGTAAATAAAAACGTGAGATAAAAATTTACATTATCGCATTTATTTTAATTTCTTTCGGCATTAATCATAGCACTGCGAAGTGTCGCGCGCCCATTTATTTTGAGCTCGGGTACTTTTTAATTTTCTGTTGCATCCTAAGGGTTGAATGTAGATTTCGTGATACTGGGTGACAGACCTATTAGGGTTTTGGAGTTGTTTTATTTTATAAAATAATAAAACATTAGGTAGGTACCTATTTTATGTTTTTACGACATGTGAGTAAAGGTACTTTTCATTATTTTTAGAAGGTAGATATTATTTACCAGATTACCTTTTAGTTTCGAAATAATATTTTTTTTTTTCGGATGTCATGTTGGTGGAGTCTGTGTAAATAACATGGCTATGCAGACGACATGGTGCTGCTGAGCGCCTCGGTCTGTGGCCTGTCTAAGCTGCTCGGCGTTTGTGAGGAATATGCTCTCAGTCATGGTCTGCTCTATAACACCAAGAAAAGTGAGTGTATGGTTTTCCGGGCCAGGGGTAAATGTCCAGATAGTATCCCTAGCATCAAATTAAATAATGTACCGCTAAAGAGGGTTGACACCTTCAAATACCTTGGGCATCTGGTGACCTCTGACCTGAGAGACGATTCAGACATGGAGCGGGAACGTAGGGCGTTGTCTGTTAGAGCGAACATGATAGCTCGCAGGTTTGCACGATGCTCGAAGGAAGCAAAAAATACTCTTTTCCGAGCCTATTGCACCTGTTTTTATTCGAGCGCCCTGTGGGCTAACTATACACAAAAACAGTACAACGCCCTACGAGTCCAATTCAACAATGCCTACAGGATGTTGTTGGGGTTGCCTCGGCACTGCAGTGCGTCGGGGATGTTCGCCGAGTCACGCATCGACTGCTTCTATGCGACGATGCGGAAACGGTGCACATCCTTGGTGCGCAGGGTCCGCGCCAGCTCCAACACCATCTTGAGGATGTTGGCTGAGAGGTTCGACTGTCACTACATTAACCATTTAGTCCAGTCAAATTAGTCCTTAAAATAGAAGTAAGGTTACAATAATTCCCATACAGCTAAAAATTGGTACGAATGTTCAGAATACTATTATAAATGAATTGTGAAAAGTCCCCATCAATCCCCCTTGTGCAAAATTTTTTATTGATGGTGAAAGTTTGCAAAAATAGGTTTTTCGCGTTTTTCAGCTAAACGGTGAGTTTTACAGCAAAAATAGTTCAGACAAAAATTGTAGATCATCCGATTCTCTACAAAAAATAAGTATATCCACACTTTTTTTTTTCATAATTATTGCCAATTCCGTGATAAAGCGGTTGAAAGAATTGAAAAAAATATTTAATTCGTAATATGCACGTTAATGTACTTTTATATACATTTTTGAACCGTTATACGAGTAAACATATGAGTCCCTGTCTTTTTTTTTTTTTGTTTTGCCTGCGCTGTCCCACTCCTGGGCAAAGGCCTCCCTCCACTCCTTCCATCTTCCGCGAGCCCGCGCGTCCTCCTTCCAGTTTTGATGGAACCTATCCAGCTCGTCCCGCCATCTCCTACGTGGTCTGCCGCGACCCCGCCTCACTGTCTTATACATACAAAATACCAGACATCTGTAAAAATTCATGTGCAGTGTCGAAAAAATTATACTCGAAAAAGTAGCATTGATTTTTTTTATTTTATTGGAATGGGTTTGCTCTTGACTCTAGTCTAGGTCAGAGATGACAGAGACAAAGTCTACGATGGAGTGAGCTCACCCAGAACAAGCCTGTCCACTCTTACTTTGGAGAGATTCGGGTTGTATGCACTCGGAAACACAAACGTAGGTAGAGAGTTCCACTCTTTACACTGAGAGTTTCGTTTCTTCCGTGAGTTTCACCAACTCGTGCTCTAGTACGAGGAGGACTTATTTTTGATGAACCAGCTTCTTCTTCTTGGCGCCGTCTTTTCACGGTATCAATGCTACTTTTTCGAGTATAATTTTTTCGACACTGCACATGAATTTTTACAGATGTATTTTGTATGTATAAGACAGTGAGGCGGGGTCGCGGCAGACCACGTAGGAGATGGCGGGACGAGCTTGATAGGTTCCATCAAAATTGGAAGGAGGACGCGCGGGCTCGCGGAAGATGGAAGGAGTGGAGGGAGGCCTTTGCCCAGGAGTGGGACAGCGCAGGCTAAACAAAAAAAAAAAAGACAGGGACTCATATGTTTACTCGTATAACGGTTCAAAAATGTATATAAAAGTACATTAACGTGCATATTATGCGCCTGCCACACACTCGACGAGTGGCATGGGAAGTAACGAGGAAAGGAGGCAGAGACATAGTGTGGCAACATTACTCGTCATGCCACACGTCATGCTCCTCGTCCTACCCACTGCTCCCTATTTTGTCGGTTTTTGCGCGCGAGTCAAAGGACCGGCAATACGAGTGCGAGTGGCCGGCCACATAATCGCGCGGTCGCAGTCTGCATGGAGCGCTCGCGCAAGACGCACGCGTATGCAAAATTGGAAATTATGTCGTCGCCAAGCGTGGAATGGTCAAATGAAAAGGTGTTAATAATCCACCATCTCCGTTGGCGAGAACGACGACGACGATGTATATTTCTTTTTACTACATTAATATAATTAGCTATATACTAAAAATGCATAGCGCGCACGCTGCCACCGTTTCAACGTCCATTGTCTCACCAAGGCAAATGACAAGTGAGGAGCGTCGCGATTAATTGCGCGAGTAGAGCAGTGTGTGGGCAGAGAGGGCAACATCGCGGCAAATCACGGCAGCGCGAGGAGCATAGCGATGAGCAGCGCAAGGAGCATAGTCTGGCAGGCGCATTACGAATAAAATATTTTTTTCAATTCTTTCAACCGCTATATCACGGAAATGGCAATAATTATGAAAAAAGTGTGGATACATTTTTTGTAGAGAATCGGATGATCTACAATTTTTGTCTGAACTATTTTTGCTGTAAAACTCACCGTTTAGCTGAAAAACGCGAAAAACCTATTTTTGCAAACTTTCACCATCAATAAAAAATTTTGCACAAGGGGGATTGATGGGGACTTTTCACAATTCATTTATAATAGTATTCTGAACATTCATACCAATTTTTAGCTCTATGGGAATTATTGTAACCTTCAAAGTCTTATTTGACTGGACTAATTGTTGTATGCTTAATGTAGTGACAATAACAAGAAAATGTGTTTTATTACTAACATAGTTTTTAAGTATAATATTGTTACTAACACTATGAGTCTTGTTGCTCGAAATAATTTATGATTATTATATTATTATTTATTTCAGCTCAGCTGGTTTTCAATTTAGATAGGTACGTCCTGTTAGATTGGATGCCGACCCGAACACATTTTGGAAAAGGCTAAGCAAAGAAAAGAAAGAAAGAAAGAAAATACATTTATTTAGCACAAACTTATAGACACACAATAAACCAGATAGTCAGATAACAGACCTACACCAACCGGGGGTTGTCATTGGGTGCACTTGCCTATTGCTTATATCTATTGCTTATATCTTATCGCATTTCATTAAAATTTCCTATGTCGCTTCTGTGAGTTGGCTTCGGTCCCTCGTACGCCTTCCAAAGGACCGGGACCAGAGATATATAAAATAAAAAAATATAATAATAATAATAACCCTCAAGCGTAAAGTGTACACCAAGTGTACATAAGGGAAAGTGCTCGAAACCTCAACGGTACACCAAGTGTACACACCAGTGTCATTGTTCTATTGTCATTGTCATCTTCACTGCGCCTATTCAACTACTCCGACGCGTGGAGTGTTTCGACAGATAAGCGGGCAAACGCGTGAGAGGTTAATGATTTGAGTTTTCGTTTGTAGGAAAATGTCTTTTGAAGCGTAAGAAAAAAGTTCCAAATTAGCCTTCACAAAAAATAGGTATATTTTTTCAATAAACACGATGATGTGGGCTTCCTGCGAAGGTTGAAGGTACTCTGTTTAAGGGACATTTGTTCCCTAAACAAATTGTATGTCGTGATATTCTAGGCACGGACAAGACGCGACCTTTCTACGGGCGTGAAGGAAAGCGGTGTAAGTTCAAAATGACCATTTTATATGCGTGTTTTTTTATTAAAAAGGGTTTCTTACTTTGTTTTTAATATATTATGTGGAGGCTAATACATGGGTATTATTTAGTTGATTGTTACACATAGGTAGACTATGGATTGAATATGGTATTTAAAGACAAACAAACACCTAAGTAAGTAGGTCGTTTTTCGCAAGTTTTTTAGCAGATTGCAATTTAAACCTTCTTTCGTAACGTATACGAAAACCAAAAATTAAATCTTAACCTATTTTCAATCAAGCTTAAGTACCTATCTATCAAAAACTAAAAATTATTAATTCCAAAAAATAAAATTTAAAAGAATCGTTTATGCGCTCTTTTTTCGGACTGCAACTTAGCCTGTTCTCTTTATTCTCCCGGGGCTAGGGTTGGATGAAAAACGACATAGTAGAAATTAAGTCTCGCTAGTGAAAAATGGTTCAGAACGTGGACAACGTTTAAGGGACTTTATAGAGTAAACATGGGGTCCCTTGGCTATTATAGAGAGTCAACACAGTTTGCGAAGCGATTAGATGTTAAAAATTGCTGGGAAAGTTGGAAAAACTTATTGCAGCGTCCATTCTTCAGTGGTCAGAAGAAGAAACTTAAGGGACTTACAGGACCTAAACGCAAAAAACGCAAGTTTTAAAAACAATAAAAGTATATGATCGACTACAGTAAACAAAATCAGAAAAATATATGATGTTCTTCAGGATATATGATAGGTAGATAGTATGTTGAAAGCATAATACAACTAATTTGATACCTACGATAGAAAAAAATCATGAAGATACCACTAAAAACTTTGTTTTTAGAATAAAAACCATAATAATATACATACAGCCATTATAATTTTTGTCAGATTATTCTACTAGCAACATACTAAAACACTAGTGTTTTAATTTTTTAGTCTAATTAATAGATTTTTTGTAAATAGATAATTGCTTAAAATTTTGCAATAAATTACCAGCGCTGTGTCATCGCGCTTCTCTTTCTTTTCTATGCAGTCCGACAGTGACCGCGCATTAGGTCATGTAAGCCCCTTAAGAATAATAATAAAGGTAAATAATCGATTTTTTTTTTGTTAATGAGACTTGAAATGAGCTAATAAGGTGGCTTTATAATTATATGGCTTGTTTTTTGGAAGTTATTTTCGTTTTGTTTTTAACACTTCTCTGACCGCGATCAAAGAGAAACATACCTTCTATTTTTATTAAACTTATGATTCAAATTAATATTATTTCAAGTTAAACAAATATCAACTTTATTTTAATGGCAATATAAGTTAATTTCAGAGTGACTAGCACTATTGAAAAAGTTATAAAAATATTTGAAGTTGTAGCGTAACTGAACTTTATGGTGTAGGACTTAAAGTTATTTTTCCATAAACTCATATTTGTTTACATTTTTGGCAAATAAATCGCGAATGCAGATTACATACATAAACAGTCGCCTTCTTCTCATGTCGGTAGGCAGAAACAACAGAAACCGGCAAAAATTCTTACACGCTCTTTTTTTTACTTCATTTACGTTCAAATAGAAAGTAGAAAAAAATTCAATGTTGTTTTATGTAAAAAACGTAAAACTGTTGTGTTTTTTATTTACGTAGTAGATACCTACCTAACCAAAACAACACTTATCACAAAATTCCAAATCCATATTTTCGCACACAAAAAACAAAACAAAAACCATAAAATGCAGCAAAAAAGCAAAATTCGTGTAGCCAAAAAAAGATTTTTATAGTTGACAAAATGAAACCTCGATGTTATCTTAAAGCAATTTGCAGTAATATATGACTTAATCTGAACAAAACTAACGGACTAACAAAGATTTTATTACTATAGAAAAAACATTATAAATCATACTACTGCCTCCATTAATATTATCAGCAATTTGTTTCACCTTTGTTGTTTGTGATTAAATTTATCGCTGCGTTTTATAGTGTGAAAGTGAGAAAAAATGGTTTTTAAATCTAGGTTTTGAGCGATTTTTGTCAGGTGCAGTTTCGGTTTTAATTTTTGAGTAACCGTTAATTAAAGCCAGAAGAGTAGTTACTTGCTTCTGAAGGTACCTACTTAATCGTATATTTTTTTCGAAAATTTTATAAAATCGTAGGTGTGTAAGTAGGTAATATTATAATAATTATATAAAGTGATCTTTAAAAAATATTTTAACTTAATAATAGTGTATTTCGCCCTCAAAAATGTTATCAAAAATCTCAAGCATAGTTTATTTTCTACATGATTTCAAAACCATCTCATCAAACTCAGAAAAAGTTTTTATTAAAAGAAACCTCAGCACTATAATAAAATAAATTATATTAAACAAACACACGCGATTAAGCAATAAAAATGGCTACTGTTTTTTGACACCAGCCCTTTTCCCGGAACATATAAAATCTACAACGATTTGTTTATATCGCATTAACAAGAAGGAGTTTTAATAAAGTAATAAAAATCCGAGAAAGGACGGCTAAGGGTATAATTTTGCTATTAATATTCAATTTTACCCCCAAAACTTTGTGCCACTTCAAAGAAAAATCTAAGATGACGATATAAAGCGGAGTATCTACTTACGTAATTTCCAAGTAGGTACGCGTTTGAAGGGTTAGGTCGAAAGTTGTACGTGTGTGCGTGAGTTCGTGTTGTGTGTGTGACGTAATTACATGAATGTTAACACTTAAGCGCACGTGTTGCTCCACTTTATATGAATTTTGTTTTGGAATAAAAATGTTCATATATTTTTTGTACATTTTGGCTAATTTACCAACCTATGTCGACACATAAGTCGGTAAATTAACCATTATCATTCCGCTAATACATGTATAGCTTTAAGGAGGGTGAAAAAGTAGGTTTTTAGATATGAATTTCAAATAACGCTTATGAAATAAATTACCAACTTTATCTTGATCTTATTACACTTAATATTTTTTATAAAAATATTAAATTTAATACATTTAATATTTTTGTAAAAACATTTTTTTTTTCAAGATCTAGATACAAATAGGTAGACCGTCTCGTTGGTCTAGTGGTCGCTAGCGCTACTGCTGAGCATGAGGTCCTGGGTTCGATTCCCAGATCAGACAAAGTGTTATTGGGGTTTTTCTATCTGGAATGTTTCAGTAGCAGCACGAAGTCTGGATTTGTGCCCGGTTGATGGCAATAGGCTCCCCCCTATTACATGGGACTTAAACATAGCTGGCGAAATGTGGGTGTAAGTACCTAAGTACTATAGGTCCCTACACCTCTGCCCAACCCTTTGGGGAAACAAGGCGGGATGTTATGTTAAAAATATGTACAGACGCCAGCACATCAAGCTACTATAATCTGTCAAATTTCTCTAATAAATTTTCAACTTTATTACTGAAGCATAAGGTTCAAAGTTGATTGGAAAATTTTGACAGTTTCGGGTAGGTTGATGTGCTGGCGTCTGTACCTACGGTATCTGTAGGTGGTTTGTGTAGGTTTCAGAATGTCTTCAGATCCAGGGCTGATAACGTTATCTTGTTGAAACAAGAGCGGTGTAGGTGTCGTGTTATTACGGTCCAGTACCGCGTAGGTTTAATAATGGACATTTTAGAGACAAATAATATAATAAAAGATTATTTTTTATTATTATTTTTATGCAAAAGTTGATACAAACCGGTTGCCATTTTTGGGAATAAATGACGAATATTCGACGTAAGTAGAATTGGTTAATTGTACCGAGAAACGAGGAAGTACCAAGAAAAATGCCAGTGCGAATGTGTGGTTAAACATTTTTTATGCTAGATCTACCTATAGCGTCTTACCAAGGGGTGTCGTATTACCCAGTAACTATACTCTATTTATTTAATTAATTCTAATTTATTTAATTAAATAAATTCCGACATTGCTGTCCTTCAAGTACGCATGTACAGAGTGTTTCTTTAACGTATCAATTTACGATTTTTAGTGAATATTTTAATATAAAAAAAAAATAAAAACATTTTATTTTCGAATGGTAATATTTTTTTTAGCATGTATGGATGCTATACTATTGCGGGTTAACGGGAACGCCCTCTGTTAGTTAACATACTGTATAAAGTAATATATGTAATTAAATCTCAGCATCATATCTTATATTTATCTGCGAATATTTTATCAAAAAAATTCTTTTACACTATAAAATTCTGGTTTCATAAAATCATAACGCAATTTCACTAAAATAAATCCTTCTCATTCAATTAAACCGACACACGAGCGACACAAACTAAAACCGAAATTCATAGAAGACTTTCATGACATTTTTTTTCATATCACAATTTCTCCTAAAACCACAAGAAAAAACCCTCGCCGTCCACCTGAGAGTTTTGACAGTTGATTATCGAGCGATCATAATGCGCAGGCGCAGATTTACGACGTCATAAACTAAGGCGCCCGCACACCACAATGGGTTGTTGACAAAACGAACTAGCGCCCTTGGTTTACCCTTAACTTTATGATCTAAGGTAGCATAGTGAGGACATGCGTGAAAAAAATGATAAGTATACTTGATGATTATTAGTTTAAAATGAAGTTTTATTTGTTTATTCTTTTCTTACTTACTTAAGTACTTACTTACTTAAGTACTTACTGAAGTTTTTATTTCTTATATTTTCCCAGTAAATACTTTTCTTTCTTTCAGTTTCTTAAACGACTTTTTACTTTTAAGAGGTCATCAGTTTAGGTGTTTCGTGTTATTTATCGCTTTACCGTGTCAACGGGCCAGTTTATTTTAGCCATGGGTTCAAGAAGGTCAAACCAATCCACCTTTATTTTTGGTAATGATCTGTCTATTGATTCCACTTCTAAATGTAGCTTCTGACTGCATTTTTCTCTCATCATCTGCCTAGCCTTTGCCCATCCACTTATAATGGGGTCGGCTACCAATCTAACAGGATGCAGCTGAATACCAGTATTTTACATTGAGTGACTGATTAACTTCACAACCCAATGACTGGGTAACACGGTACTCTTTGGTAAGCTATTATTTACAAATGTCTTGCGAAAAAACTATACCTACCTCATTTCGCCGTCGCATCCACGCAACTCTTACCAACTTTTTCATGTACGGTCAGCAACAAAAGTCAATTAACACTTCAGTTTTTTTAATCTGTTATAAAGCAAAATATTTGTTCGAAATTGCAGCAGAAGTACAATGCAATTTTGAACAAATATTTTACTCAATAACTGAGATTAAAAAAAAAACTGAAGTGTTAATATTTTGCTCAATAACTGAGCTTAAAAAAACAGAAGTGTTAGTCGATTTTTGTTGCTGACTGTACCACAAACTGACGACATTAGTTCAACAAGCTCCGTCTGTCAGTTCATAACTGAACAATAACAAAAAAACACACTATATTGATACCCTCTCAGCTACCCATAATTTTGTCACTTTATGGGTTTTAGACTTTTAGTACAATGTGAACGGTAGCGAGATACCCATATAATGACATCTTATGGATAGATTGTGGAATTTAAAACTATTTGTTTTAGATTTCTGAATAGAGTTTTGATAGGATGAAGTCATAAAAATTATTTATGATTTTATTTTTTGGTGTTCATGGAAAAAATATTGGTGAAAAAACAAATGCGATCTTTTATCGAATGATGTTAAGATAACCAGAAATATAATATGAAATGCGTTAAGACGTCCGCGTCGTTTACGAAATACATTAATTGGACTATTATTTTAGGGTTAAATGTACATCGTTAAAATCTCATTCTACGTTATAAAAGTTGCAATACTTAGCTAATTATCACCATATAAAAATTCACTTGAAAATAAATAAAACTATGTTCCATAGGCACTATTAACGATTAAATTGAAAAAAGTTGAAATAAAATATCTCATAAAAATAATATGACATACCCTTATAATGTTATAATAAAAATGGCGGCATGCAATAAGTATTGCAATTCGCGTCAAATAGTCGATTAGCGATCATTACACGCGATTCAGTTCACAATCGCTCTCATTTCCATAGAAAATACCCTGTCCTGGCTTTTTGCCATGGGGAAAAAATATTAATGCCGTAGAGTAGTGTCGGATGATGACATTATAAACATTTTTGTAATCAATTTTTAATTTTCCATCAATAATATCTCATTGTACTAATATAGTTATAAAACTGACCACGCTATGTTAAGGCAAAAGGCAAAAACCAAATTAGTTTTCAAACTTTTAGTTCCACGTGATGCCGCTACACAATCCGCAGAGGGCGCAACTAGTAACTATCTCCTATTATTAAAATCAAACGCAAACGACATCGTGGCAGGCCCAGACAGAGATGGCGGGAGAAGCTGGACTCCTTCAACAAGAACTGGTCCTTAGCAGCTTTGAACAGAGAGAAGTGGAAAGAGAGTAGGAAGGCCTTTGCCCTGCAATGGGACATAATAATAATAATAAAGAGATACAGAAACCCGCAGGGCAGCATGTGGCGAGTTGTTGGGCAGTAGCGACCCCACGGACCCTATCTCTCGGGAGAAATCTTGTTCCTCGCCTCTGGCTTGCCTTTATTGGCCGGCTGGAGTGAAAAATGACGAGGAACAGAGCTCCCACCTCATTCTTGCCTTTATTGGCCGGCTTGAGTGAAGATTCACAAGAGCAAACGTGCTCGGAAGAAGAAAGCATTCCAGTAAGATGCTGGCAGGGATCTTAACCGTACTTCCGGGACTATCCTGATAGTCGTGGAATACCTCTCCACTCCTCATAAGCACCTCAGGACTTGTTGCCCTCTTGTTGCTACGACACTATGTGCTAGAATAACAGGTTCACTTTAGCTACCCAAATCCATAATCCAATATCTTTGTTTCCATATCCTGCAATAGTCCTACACCAACCGGGGGTTGTCCTTAGGTGCACTTGCATAGTGCTTAGCTGCTTACAGGGATAATAATCGTCGGTTGGTGCCGCAATGAATTCAAATTTCCTAAAGTGCCTCTGCAAGTTGGCTTCGGCCCTTCGTACGCCTTCCAAAGGACCGGGACCCCATGGTCCCGAGATATGTAAAAATATAAAAATAATACAACATTAATATATTAGAAAAGAAACCGCTAGTTTCCTTAGTGGGTAGACAAAGAACCGGACATCTAGATATGATCAATGAATTAACTTAAAAATAAATGAAGTTATAACAGTACTCCGCGCCGTTTCTGTTAACCCTTTCGATGCGACGCAATTATTGCAATGAGCAATAACGTTATTTTCGAGTGGACTGAATACAATATTACTTTTATAAGTAACAATTTAAAGGAAAAAATATTCATATTACCCGTATTTTCTTCATACATTATCGCGTCATCGTGAAATGTTACGTCTTTTGTCGGAATTCTCAGGCCAATTACGGCCATTCAAAAATTGCCAACGCGGACGGTATTTCACGTCCACACGGCGGGGTATTGGTAAAGTTTTCAACTAGCAATAATCGCACCTCGGATTAACCTCATTGGTTACGATATTGCCTCTGCGCAAAGTTAGCTTGAAAAAGTTCTCGGCTCGCGCCCAACCAAATCGCGGTAACGAAACCATAGCGAGATCTAACTCGACGCCAACGCCATCTAGTTATAAATTTTGAAGCTTTGGGCAAATGAAGACGTTTGGCGCGACAACACGCGAAATTGCAACAAAAGCCTTTACATTTAAATATTTAAAAAGAGAAACGATGTAAATTTAAAATTCTGCGATTCCTATTGGTCGAGTTAGGTCGGCCAAATTTCTCCGAACGTCAAAATTCGAATTGTAACGCGATCACGCACACGAGGACCGTTACTGCACATTTCAAAAATAGAACACGCCGGCCATACCGAGTAGGTGGACAGTTGACAGTAGCGAATCATGATACGCTTATTAATCAGTCTATTTATTTTATATTGCATATAAAATATTCAGATGGCGCAGTCAGGGCGCATACATTCCTCAATAAAATGACCATAAAAAACTAATGCAGCACTTGGTGGTTTTATTGCGATACTTGGTAATCGTAAATATAATTGTTAAATTTCTGTTTTAGGTATTGGAGGAATCATGCAATGGAATTTTTTGATTAGAGAATAAAAATAAAGTCTGCATAGGACATGGTATTTAAATAATTTCCTGAATAAAATGCCTAAAGATCTTTAATCTCACAAAATGCTACTCAAACATATTTTGAAGTTCAAACGTAACAAGTTTTTTAAATATTTAACCCTGTCAATGCCATCGTAAAATAAAATATCATTTTTTAACAAACTATTAATAATGTACAGTGGCGCCAGTATTACAAAGCGGATATATTTGGAAGTTAAATTTAATACTGTTGAAAGGGTTTTTTAAGACTTGCTCGTTTGTTAGGGCAACCTATTATTGATAATTATCTATTAGTCCGGTAATAATGATCAATACAAAACACATTATTGTCTGGGCTATGTGAACAGAATTATTGAACGAAAAAAAATCATGTTGTAAGGCACTTTTATGTCATATTTTATTATGAAATCAAAGATAGTTTCATCTTGGTCACGTTTTTTGATTTTCTTAAAAAAAAAGTAACAAGTACCTACCTACTAACAAAAATAAACTGTTAGCTTTTCCGCATAAAAAATGTTGAATGCGAAAATAAAACAACCAATGAATGAGTTTGCATGTAATACACGGTCAACATTGTACTGTCATAAAAATTCAAGGAGCGTGAACTACTCTGCGCATTCTCGACAATACTGAATGACAAATGCATTAGAAACCTGATCATAAACGCATATCATTTTAAATACTCTTCACTGTACATTTAGGTCGATTCAAAAAGTTTTTGTTATTTTTAGAAATAATTTTGTACGTTTTTCTGTAAGCAACAGAATTCAACGCGGTGTAACCCGTGTAACAGCTATATAGTTATTTCCTAAGTAGATACCTACATGTGAATGGCATAAGGTTAAAAATAAAATTATGTTATCTATTCTACTAATATTACATAGCAGCAAAATTTATGATTTTGTATCTTCGGAATGACTGATCCGATTCCGAAAATTCTTTCACTGACCGAAAGCATAGTTCATTTTTATACTGTGCCGAAAGCTAGACTAATGCCACCCAGATAGATATAAGTTTGACTGATCCGATTCCGAAAATTCTTTCACTGACCGAAAGCATAGTTCATTTTTATACTGTGCCGAAAGCTAGACTAATGCCACCCAGATAGATATAAGTTTTATGTTAAAAGAAGAAACCTCACACACAAGTCGCAGGCAAAAGCTAGTTATGAAATAAAATGCAATTCATATTAAAATCTCAAACACACTTGCAGTTACATAACATCCTAAAATCTAATAAAAACTTAAAAACCATTTCATATTTGGATCGAGTGCTAAAGTCGCAAGCGTTTATCAACGTCCCTTATTTTAAGACGGATGTCACTTGACCATTATACCCTGATCCCTGACAATATTCCACTCCCCTCTGGTTTCTTCCCGTTACAAAAGAGAAAGGTGGGGCAGGGAAGGTCTTTGATGGCTGGTGGTGGGATAAAACAATCATTTGTCATGTCAGATGAGAGCGATATAACGTCTGTTGTCTGATGGACACAGATTTGTGTAAAGCCGACTATGATTTTTTTTTGTGACGTTTCTTGTGAAAAGGCTCCTTAGTTTTCCTTTTTAGTTGACTTTAAAGTGTAAATAAAAACCTACCAATGAGTGACCGCTCCAGAATGTTATTAAGGATATTTTTTCTGGAAATTTTACTATAGCGAAAATTATTACCAACTTCTTGCACATTTGTGCACAAATTGCATTCACCTGCAGCTTTAATTTTTTCATTTATGTTAAAGGTAAACTTAAAGGAGAAAAATAATCTCATAAAAATTAACAGGAAAGAAAAAAAAAACAAAAACGAAAAAAATACTTACTAAAAATCAAAACCACAACTCCCAAAAGAATCATACAACCAAATTTCCATACTTGTAATCTTCAAGATAGACAAATAAATTCGCGAATAAAAAATGTAAATTTCATACGGGAGAGTAAAAAGAAAAAAAATGCGGAGCCTTCTAAGAGGCAGAGGTGCGAAGTGGTTTAAAAAAATCCCGAACGAAATGAATATTTTAGAACATCTCTTTGCGGTTGTATTTTTTAATGTTTATTTATGTTGCAATGGGGTTGATACGGGTTAACATTAATGATTTTGTTACTGAGGGGTGGTCGCGAAGATTTTTTTCGATAGGGATACTATCGGAAGAACATTTGTTTGTGTTAATTTTGACAGGGATTTAGTGAGAGAATTGACTCGATATTTTGTCTTTACACTTGTAGCGGTTAAGGGTTATCACGAAAATGTTTTTTTTTTGGTAGAGGTATTTTTGAATACCTATCTAAGGTACCTACTTCCTTTTATTACCAACAACGATTTCTATACTTTTAAATACATAATTAATAATGTGCTTAAATCTTATGAAGTTCCTAGATTTAAAGTTGAGCTTTTTTTTAAACTCTATTATTCTAAGATGTTTCTAAAGTACAAAGAACTTAATTTTGGTAAAAAAAGAATATGTACATATTTGATTTCATTTCGGTCCCAATAAGTTTTGACCCTTTCTGCACCTCTCGGGTTAACATTATCTTTGGTCCTTTTTAACCCTTCCCATTCCACGTCCATTATTAAAAGGATGTTTACTCACAAACAAATACTTTATTCATTACTCATTCTACTCGACCTCAATAAAAATATCATTAAGGCTCCTTCAAACAGGCGCGACGCACGATACAATCGCGCGCGACACTAAATACTCCTTCATACAGGCGCGACACGACACGCGACACAAAGGCACTGCTAGTCGCGCAACGAGTGGTGCCTTTAGGCTCCTACAAACAGGCGCGACACACGAAATAATCGCGCGCGACACAAAGGCACCGCAAGTCGCTCAACGAGCGGTACCTTTAGGCTCCTACAAACAGGCGCGACACGCGATATAATCGCGCGCGACACAAAGGCACCACTCGTTGCGCGACTTGCGGTGCCATTGTGTCGCGTGTCGTGTCACGCCTGTTTGTAAGAGCCTTTATTCGTAAGGACATAGCAACAGCCGGGGTACCTATTGCCCAACCGTCGGATCGACAGGAAGCGGTAGTGAATTCGATCCTGAGTTGAATATATTATTTGATTGATGTCATGGCTGTCGTCATACATTACTATAAAATATGGCGCGGAATAGTAAATCCCGTATTAGTTGGGAGGCTAAATATATCTTCGGGAGTTTTAGCTGGAAAAGCAATTGGGATTCGCCGGCCGTAAAATCTGTATGGTAATTTTGCTGAGGGTTTTTCCAGGCCATGGACTTTGGAATGGGTACCTTTATCATAGACACCTAGGTAGGTGTCCATGATACAGGTACCCATTAACCTATAACAGCTTATATTGACATTGTATATAGGTATATACAATGTCAATATAAGCTGTTATAGGTTAAATTATTAGGTACAGACACCAGCACATCAAGGTACTACAATCTGTCAAATTTCTTTGATAGCTTTTCAACTTTATCACTAGAGTATAAGGTTCAAAGTTGATTGGGAAAATTTGACAGTCTCGGGTAGTTTGATATGCTGGCGTCTGTACTTTTTTCCTCTATGAGAATTGTGAGCGTCCAAATTTGAACAGTAACCTAAAATAGTATAGAATTTTTTTTTAAAACACACTAAAAATAGGTAATAAGTAACTAAAGAAAATAACTGAAAACGCAGCAATTTAGCACGCATTAAAAAACTTAAAGTTACCCTCAATTTAAACTCTGTACAAAAATACATTTCCAAAAATATCATCAAAACAAGAAAACATCTGTAGAACAAGAAATCAAACATTCCATGAGCATCACAACCCCTTGATAGAGGAAAAAGTTACAGCACTTAAGGGCCCCCACTTTAAAACGCCCCCACAGATAATAAAAACGCTTGTCTATGTCTTAGACAATAAGGGACAATCGTAAACCAACCGACCAGTATAAGAAGAGCCATGCATTTACGGCAAATTTTATCAATATTTATTATTTTGGTTTGGAAAAACATTTTAGTTTTGTAAAAACAAATAAAAGACTAAAAGGAGAATCGCCAAAAATCCATGAGACTAAAATATGATATTTTTTTTAGTTTTAACTTCTGTAGTGTCATAAATGTCATTGACGTATTCAATGTCAGAGGTCAAAACAAAATGGTGGGCTTTTGAAGTCTATACAACGAGGCAAATGGCTCAGAACGAGTCTCTGGGAGTTTAAAATTGTCATTACACGGGTTACAGCGTTTTTATATTGTCGGTAGTAAGGTGCTTAGATGAACATATTTCTCCGTTTTTCGCGGGGGTTCGTACGGGGTGTTTTGGCTTTTCATAAGTTTTGAGGAGTTGAGAATGTTTTTCTATTTTAGGTACCTGGTAGCACTTGGTACCTAACTAGGATATTCCTTTCTTTGCGAAGTATTCAAAGTCAAAGTATTTATTTCAAATAGGCACATAAAAGGCACTTTTGAACGTCGAAATTACAACAAATAGAATTGATTCTAGGCGCCCATTCCAAAAGGTATGGAGAAGAATGGGCAAGAACCTCCACCGTTACTCTTTTAAAATGTTTTACAATATTTTGCATACATTAATTATATAATAATAATATGTGAAGACGATGCACCTAAAATAAAATTACTATACCACAATAAGTAAAAGAATTAAAAATTACTATTATTTCAGTGGTCAAGCAGGTACAATTGGTCTTTTGGCAACTTGGTTGAATAGTACCCAAATGGCTCTATTGAAAAGGCAAATAATTACATAAATTTGAAAGGATGAACTTACGGGGTAATGGCGCAATACACTATCAGTAGGAATGACTTTCGTTTTGATAGTTCAACAACATTCATTGCGTTATTTACGCACTTGAGCAGACAAATTTTTCGAACATATGGAGCAATAGATTAGCATATTTCCTTCAAAATTATTCAGATTGTGATTAATAGTGTGTTACGCAAATAGGATGCTGTTGAAAGTTGTTGTAGAAATACGAAACCCTGTGAAAGCGATTGCCACTTGTCTAAGTCTTCAGGT
Organism: Luperina testacea; assembly: GCA_927399505.1. NCBI lineage: Eukaryota > Metazoa > Arthropoda > Insecta > Lepidoptera > Noctuidae > Luperina > Luperina testacea. The sequence goes on along the minus strand of OV656775.1, from coordinate 13,132,660 downwards.
ACGTTGTATGACTTTCAATGAAAAATTGTCCTTTACTTATGCAACTAAAGAAAACACCCATACACGACACAACAAGGAGAAGAGTCATGTTCTTTTTTTAAAAATAAAATAAAAATTAAATCCCCTTTACAAAAACATTAGCCTATCAACCAAACAGATTCCCGTGCTAATAAAAATAATAAAACTGGTAATCCTTTTTTCTTTATGTCGCTAAGGGCGGGAGCACACCGTCCCCGGAGTGTTGCTTCCCACCTGCCTGCACTCGGCTTTATTTATTGCGATCGTTCACAACGCCTCAATGGTCCCGAAATTGACAATTTTAAATTGTTTTTATTTTGTTTAAAATGGGGGATGATGCAGAAAATAGGATAATAATTCAGCGGGAAATAAAATCACGGAAAATCGACGAAATTTTTAGTTATGACAATAATCTATCAAAAACACTATAAAGTTAAAACCCATTTTTCCTAAGTATTTTGTTACCTTTAGAAAATGATTAAGCAAATCTAGAAAAGTTTTACAGACTAAAAAATGTTCTACCTGTTACAAACTGAATAACATAGTTCATAAATGTGATCACAGTCAATAAATACACCCATTCAAAAAATCTCTTTTTTATCCACGTAATAATCGTTAAAAACATATTTCCAAGACCTGTCAAAGGAAAATTCAAACTAATGGTGTTCCACCCTCTTGTAAAAATGGTGAATAAATAGCTGATAAAAATGGACTTATTAAGTCGCCATCAGTTCCAGTTTGGCCTTATATGTCCCCTTTAAGAAGTTTTAAAGTCTATTTTATTTGTTTATTTTTGTATTTTTATAATATTTGCCGCGAATAGGAAAAGGGTTAGAGTTTTAGCGAAAGTATTTTTCGTTCAATTTTCTTTTAATTTTATGGACTAAATAAAGCATAGGCACATGATATTGGTAGCCTTGGTAGGTCTAAAAAGGTATGGAGAATGTATCATTAACTGACTATCCACGGAGAAAACCGGGGAAGACAGTTGTATCGAATTAACGTCGATCGTATTCAGTCAGCCAGTACTCATCAATCCAGTACCTGCTGAACTTACAACCTTTACAACAACACCAATGTGCTCAATCCTCGACCACTTTCGTCTTTCCAGTGCCAGCCATCTTGCAAAGAAATATGACACTCTTTCTAGAATAAAGGCGTTCTACAGGGTTATTTTAAATTGGTTAGCTAAACTCCGCAAACGCAATAGGTCTCGTATGTAAACATGATAAAAGATTTTTTTATGGTGTCATCGACCGTGGTTATCGCAGTTAAGTACTTGCAAATCTTGCTTTGGTGTAAGTAATGCTTCGGATGTCTTGGTGCCCTAGGCACCATTATACACACAAGCCAAAGATCGTCACAAATGGAAGGGTTGTCAAAAAAGTCAGGCACATCACAGCGCTCAGAGAGGAGCTAATAACTGTCGATTCGCGAGCTAAGGTAACTCTGGGTTGACAGCCAAAATCCAAGTCCAAATCTCACTCAAAATTATTGGGAAACAGGTAGGATTTTAGCATGAGACACTATGTTCTAATTTACATATAAATTGTCTGGTAAACAGGTGTTGCACACTGTCTTCGTTGACGAATATAGCGGTAGTGAAGGGGAGAGTTGCTAGTATAGCTGGGTAGGTACAGTCAACAAAAGAGATAAGTACGAGGGTGACACTGAAAGTTCTTAGAAAATCAAAAACTGAACAAACTAGCAAGTTATTAGTTTTATTATATCTTTTCAAAATAGTGTCCATTTACATCAATACATCGCTGCATGCGATGGAACCACTGAGAAAAGCACTTTGCCCACTCGTCCTTAGGAGTCTCTTTAACGGCATTTTGAAACGCAGCCACTGCTTCCTCGGCGTCCATAAAACGTTTTCCTCGAAGTTTTTCTTTTATTTTCGGAAATAAATAAAAATCGCAAGGTGCGCGGTTGGGGCTATAGGGCGGGTGTCCCAGTAATTCTACGTCTGATGTCGCCAAGTAGTCGATTGTTTGCGCGACGAGGCGTTGTCGTGGTGAAGGAGGATCCTACTGCGAGGTCGTTTCTCCCGAACTTTTTCCAAGACAAGTGACAAACAATTTAGACACGGTTGGCGCAGTGGCTGAGCAATCGACTGCTGCGCTGCGTGTCGCGGGTTCGATTCCCGCACGGAACAAATATTTGTATTGCCTACAGGTAGTTGTTCCGGGTCTGGCTGTTTGTGTATGTGAATGTAAATGTTTGTAAACGCACCCACGATACAAGAGTAATTCCTAGTGTGGGGCAAATTTAAAAAAAAAAAAATATATATATAAAAAAAAAAATGTTAGTTTACCACTCTGCATTAACTGTTTTTCGTTCCTTTAAAACAATTGTTGCGTAATGACCTGTCCTTCCAAAGAACGAGGCCGCCATCGAATTTCCCACGCTTCGACCTATCTTCACTTTAGTTCGCAACTCTTCGGAAGGAAACACCCAGACAGCAGACTGTCTCTTAGTTTCAGGATCATAAAAATAAATCCAGCTTTCGTCACCCGTAAGTATGTCGAACACAGCATTTGAGTCACCTCCGTTAAATCTTTGAACCATTTCACGACACCAATCAACACGACGGAGTTTTTAAGCCTCTGTCAAATTATGAGGTATCCACCGGGCTCAAAGCTTCCCGACCGCTAAATGTTCATGGAGGATTTTGTGCACTTGACTCATACCGATGCTTGTCCGAATCTGCTGATAAGTCACTGTTTTGTCAGTCTCTAACATACGCCGCACAACACTGATGTTATCTTCAGTCGTCGCCGTAGAAGGCCGTCCCTCACGCAGATCATCGGTGAGATTAGTGCGACCACGTTTAAACTCATTAAACTAGTTGTAAACAGTGGCACAAGATGGGGCTTCATCGTGAAAGGTCAATCGAAGTCTATCATAACTTTCTTGTTGACTTAAATGACATCGAAAGTCATAAAAAAAAATCATTGTACGAAAATTTTCTCGCGTTAAATTCATTCTGACGTGATACAGACAATTTTCAATTTGCTGCCAAATCGTAAACAAATGATAAATTTATAAAATACATACACAATAATATTCCCACGGGATCGACACTTGAAAACCGCGAGGCGCTGCTAGTTTATAATACAAGTAGGATATTATTATTATAGTAGGAGGTTGGAATTAGGATGCGCATGATCTATGTACAGACGCCAGCACATCAAGCTACTACAATCTGTTAAATTTCTTTAATAGATTTTCAACTTTATCGCTAAAGAATAAGGTTCAAAGTTGATTGGGAAAATTTTACGGACAGTTTCGGGTAGCTTGATGTGCTGCCGTCTCTGTACTAGTACAACATCTGTTTTATTTCCACCAAACCTAAAAAGAGAAGACCGAAACGATTACTAAACTTTTCTCAAGATCCAAAAGATAGGTTCAAGCCTTCAAAAGTTCAAGCAACTTCAATATTTTCACTAGCCGTATTATCAAGATCATAAGCTTACAAACAAGCGAAGTGTTAAAATTCACACGGCGCGCGGCAGCCCTCGGTTGCTTTGAAGTTTCGCCGCCGCTAGGTAATCCGTCTACGACGAGTGGATTAGGGCTGCCACACTTGGCTCCATATATAGGTATGCCTAGCAAAATAATATTGTAAAGTCACGTTGTTCTGAAGCGGTAGATTATCGAGTGTATTGTGTTGAGAGTTTTAAAGTTAAGGAAATGGAACTGTGGGAGGCTTAGCTTTTTGATCCTTGTTTCTTGAATTCTTGGGAGAATTAGGTAATGGAGCATTTAGGTACATACAATGCGTGCCACGAAAGATGAGACTTGACACACCACGTGGTTTGACATGCGTAGTACAGTGCGTGCCACGTAAGAAGAGACTTGACACACCACGTGGTCTGACATGCGCAGAACACGATTTTAGGTATGTTTAGCGGTATGAGTTCTGAGTGCGGGACGAGACCGGACGTCATAGGGGCGGCGGAAAGAGGCGGGGGAGGCGGGGTCAAGTCTCTTCTTACGTGGCACGCACTGTACACGATTTTAGGTATCTTTAGCGGTATGAGGTCTGAGTGCGGGATGGGACCGGACGTCATAGGGGCGGCGGAAAGAGCGGGGGAGGCGGGGTGAAGTCTCATCTTTCGTGGCACGCATTGTAATAGATACTTAAATGACATACTTAGTAATACTTACTAGAAGCTCTTCTTCTTTTGGGGAAGTTATTGTCATAAATATATCACTTAGACATATAACTAAGAATGAAATTGCAAATTGCCATATGTAACAGTTTGACTGGCGTGGCGTGGTTGTGACTGAAATTACAGGCAATTTCTATCGAAGGTTGTCAAATGGCAACACATCTGTATCATCTGTTTTTTTAATTTTTTTTTTAATTATTCTATGATTGTCATTCTGTTTAGTACTATAAAGTAAGTCCTTCCTGTGCAAGTTCCAATAAATAATTTTTCTTTCTATCTTTCTTACCGGGATACCTTTGAAGGTAATAATAATAATAAATTGTTTATTACCACAAATTTCTAGTACATTGCTCTTTAAACAGATTAAAGATCTCAATTTAGCATTAGGTGGATACAATACAATAGGTTTAACCCTGTCCCATAAACTGGGGTAGGCCTGTATCCTAGGGGCTATGGGGTATGCTTCTATGATTCTATTCTATATAATAATATTGTGGTAGACGTGCCAGTGGACTGTGTCAAGTGGGTGCATTTTTGATCTTGTGGTAAATTTTAAAAATGTGAGAGTGAAAAGGTGTTTAAGTATTATGGCTTTCTAACACTAATCGTCTGCTGCCGTCGGGTCAGCAGCAGATTTTCAATATGGTTGCATGATTTGCCAATTCCCAAACGAACCTTCTCGCAAGGAGCACATCGTTCAGACAAAGTCGCATTTCTCAACGAAAAACAAATAACCAACCATTATCAATAAGGCTCGACGCAGACAAATCGACATGTAGTCTTATCTCACTATAAATCAACCCCAGTACGTCTGTCTGTCACGACTAATATGAGCAACGTCGGGGGGCGCCACTGTATTAGAATAACAAATAGCTCGCGAATTGAGGGTTGAACTATTGAACTTTAGTCAATTTTGGCTTATTATTTGCGATGTTAACATAGGTAGGTAGTTTGGTTCTCGAGATATAGTTACCTAATCGCCAAGCGGGTAGTCGACTCTTCACGTGACCAGAGGGCTGGCCTATTTCTTGGCCAAAGAATTAGCATCGCCATACAACGCTGCAACGTGGCAATACTGCCAACCTTTTGGGCACTGTTCCTGTCGACAGCGATGCGGACGAATTTTTTGATGCTCTATGATTCCTTTGCTTCTTTTTTCAATACTTGTACAGACGCCAGCACATCAAGCTACCCGAAACTGTCAAATTTTCCCAATCACTTTGAACCTTATGCTTTAGCGATAAAGTTGAAAGTCTATTATAGAAATTTGACAGATTGTAGTAGCTTGATGTGCTGTCGTCTGTACATATCTTTTCTTAGTTCCAATATCTACACTTGAGTATAAAAAACTGGCCAAATGCGAGTCGGACTCGCACACAAAGCCGGTTCCATACCACAAGGCAAAAACGCCGAAAAAATCAGGTTTGTGTATGGGAGCCCCCTTAAATATTTATTTTATTCTATTTTTAGTATTTGTTATTATAGCCGCAACAGAAATACATCATTTGTGAAAATTTCAACTGTCTAGCTATCACGGTTCATGAGATACAGCCTGGTGACAGACAGACAGACAGACAGACGGACAGTGGAGTGTCCCGTTTTTACCCTTTGGGTATGGAACTCTAAAAATGGTTGTCAATTCAATCAAGACATTGTGTTTAAAAATGGTTGTCAACCACGGTCTCCATATTATAATATTGGTGGAAAAATATTAAAATATCGCCGTCCTCATCTAAAATCCTCCGCCGGTCGATTCTGTAAAAATCTCACCGTGAAAACTTAGGTGATGTGAGTTTGTTTTTACTAGGAATTGACACTATTGACAGCTCACTCCACGCTCACTTCACCTAAGTTTTCACGGTGAGATGGTTACAGAATCGCACTGCTGTATTCTAATTGCGTTTAATACACTATCAATCTCAATCTGAATCAATTTGAAAGATACTTACCGTTAATCCATTGCGTCATATTATGTTAGAAAAAATTGTCTGCTCTAAAACGTAAATAATGCAACGAAAGTTGTTGAACTGTCAAAATTAAAGTCATTCCTACACTTTTTTTTTATGTGGATGGGAAATCATCAAATGACCCCTCCCGCTCTGGGTGGAGCGAAAGGGAGTGTCAGACTCTTACTGACTAAAACCCACCCGTATTCCTTCCTTAGCCCTTTATGTTCCGAGCCAGCGGTAACCCTTTCGGACAATCCCGCTGAAGTCATTCCTACACTTAGTGTGTTACGCAATTACCCCGCTGTTTATTTATTTATTTATTTAATACTTCAAACACATAAATGTACAGAGGCGGACTTAATGCCTTAGGCATTTTCTACCAGTCAATCTTTGGGTGATGCAGAGACAAACAGTGGTAGGTGCAACCATGAACATTGAGGAATCATGAACAAGAGGAAAAGTTTATAGCCTATTAATTTATTTGGAGTCGGTGACGAAGTACAGTGCGTGCCACGAAAGATGAGACTTGACCCCGCCTCCCCCGCTCTTTTCGCCGCCCCTATGTCGTCCGGTCCCGTCCCGCACTCAGACCTCATAGCGCTAAAGATACCTAAAATCGTGTTCTGCGCAAGTCAAATCATGTGGTGTGTCAAGTCTCATCTTTCGTGGAACGCATTGTAGGTGTGTGTTTATCTTGAAATCTTTATCAACTTTCATCTTAGTAAATTAAGATAAATTCTAGCAGGAACCCATTTTCGGGGCACATCTCTAGATATAACCCTTATTTTTGCAGTCTAACATAAAATAAATACACTAGAAAGTTGAAACTCCATCTTTATGATACCAGTTCTGTTGTTTAATTAGCTCTAAGCTCAAGTCATACAAAATGCCCCCGATTTCAAAAGCTAACAATTTACCTGTAATCTAACCCTCAGAATATCACCATAAAACCAACAATAAAAAGCATTACACGGTCAATTTGTACCCGGGCATAACATAAAATGTTTAACCCTCCAATACCTACGAATCGTAGTTTTAATTCCTTAAGTGTGGCGCTCATTAGCAACGCAAGGGTTAACGCTTAACGGCCCCTGAAATAAAATTCCTTGGCCTTCTTGAGACAATAAAAGAAATTAGGTTTTGTCTACGGGTTAAAGCAATTATGTTGCAGAGAATGGCGAATGAGTTTATAGGTTCTGTTTTTCCCGTTTTGATCCCGTGGGATTGTCGGGATAAAAACTATCCTATGTCCTTTCCCGGGACTCAAACAATCTCTATACCAAATTTCATCTAAATCTGTTCAACGGTTTACGCGTGATTGAGTAACAAACATCTTCACAAACTTTCACATTTATAATGTTAGTAAGATAGGAGAACCTACAGCTTTAACAGTTTTATTTTTGAGTTTTATGGTTTTTAAAATAGGGACCTTAATACCTTAACAGAAAGGTACTTTTATAATATTTAGATAAAAGACGACATCAAAATATATAGAAATTTATTTAAATACCTAAAAATAGAAATAGTGTTCAAAGAAATAGTAGTTAGTGTTGATTTTCTGTTAATAAATTGGGCACTAAGTACTCTGTAATATTAATTATCTCAGTACTAAGACAAAGGTACCTTTGTAACACTTTTGTTCATTGATAAATGATTCTGCTAAGTAAACATGATCTATTGCAAACGATGACAAAAATGCACAAGCGACATGAAAAGTTAAAAAATAGGTAAGTACATCAAATCTAATTATTATTATAATAAATATAAAAAGTTACTTAACCAGTTCTCTTGTGCATAGTATCTGAAACAAGTTATTCAATTCATTAATATAATATCAAATTACTTACAAAAAAAGAAATGAATAACTAATAATTTAAGAAAACAAAAGACTAAATCGAGTAGGTGGCGCTATCTGTGAGCGAACAGCGAAACTACGCACACCAAGTGTGTATTTGTTCAACTGGTCAACAGATGGCGCTAGTTTGTACTGCGTCAACACAAAGTAGTACGTAAATGAAAAATATTACAAAATGGTAAATGGGTAATTAGCATTGTCAGGATTTCCCGAGAGTTCATAGATACAACACATTAAAAAAAAATGTCTGAACGCCCAATTGGTTTTTTTCTGCCTTGCTGGTGTTTAGGTACCTACCGGTTTTTACCACGGACTACAAATTTTTCTATTTTACTGTCTTTAAACCTCTAAATCAAAAACCCAAAATTAACCAATAAGTAAAAATTAAAAACAAATTAAGAGCCCATATAGGTAGCTTAATTTGGCCTCTGCAGTAACTAGGTACCTACTTACTTTACTTTGAATACGTAATGCATTTATGCATAGCCCATAATAAAATAAATCGTTCATAGATAAAATAAGACGTTTCCGATTCACAGCGTCATGTCATGAACAATAAATAGACTATGAGACTATTTTATCCCGCAGGGCGATTAAGACCGTCGCAACTTTGAGTTTAGATATTACCTTGTAGATGGAAAATTATTTAATTTTGATTTTAAATTTATTTCCGTTTTGATCGTTCGTCACGGAACAGAAGATACTCTTTAAATAATACAGAATAACTTAAAAATTTGGGAGCAAAATTTTAATAGAAACAATAATTTTAAATACTCAAAGTAACTTAAATTCGTATTTACCTACATAATCTATTTGCATTTTTTGTACAAATCTCATTAGTTATCAGGATTGCCAGGTTGCCCGTAATTACAAACCCATTTATCTCTAGCAGAGAGCTTATTATGTAAATTATAATATTGGATCAGTCACTAAAGAGCACTAGACTCCTGCCCAGTATTCGCTAAGCATTGATTTAGTATATTCGACAATATTGCGATGCACTGACCCTTCGACTTTCTTCTAATGGATTCTCAACTTAATTGTTATATGACATAAAGTTTATATTTTCTTGTTTGATATTAAAGTCTAAGAATCGGCATGACAGCAACTTTATTGGATTTACATGTTTAATGAATTTCGACTTAGTCTAGGAAGGAATTGAGTTGTTTGTAAGTACATAATCTGTTTTATTAAAGTAATAAAATGTGGAAAAAGTAGTAAATAACTACTTTTCCACATTTTATATGAAGTTTAAATTGAACTTATTAAATAAATATAAGTTTCTAGTTTATGGGTGAGTGACTGCCATCAGACTTCCGTCACAAATTGGTCAAACCTATAAGAAACCAAACTTATCAGATTTAAACAATTAAATCAGTGATGCTGAAGAAGAAAACTTTATGTTGGTATAATAAACGAGAAGAGGTCCTAAAGTAGCCCCATCATGATGCAATATCATTAGCCACTAGCCCCTCAAAATATCCAATAATTTGATTGCCATATTCTATGTCTAATACCTTCCCACGATTTGGCATAATGAACTGCGACCTTCGCACTCTCAGTCACACCGCAATCGGAATGACGGAAATTATACGCGAAATCATATCTACGTACATGCATTATGTACCTTCTAATCAATATTTACGAGATGGATCATGATTGTATGTAACTGTAGTGTGTCAATATAATGATGTGGAGACAAATATCGATACGTACCTACCTAATTTATTAGTAGGTAGATATTAATTTGTTACTTTGAAAGTTAAATGAAATGAAAGTGTTTATCCTGTAAATAGGACATCGAAATCACTTTTACATGTCTTAATATAAAAAAATAAAATAAGCTAGATGAGGTCGGAGTTTCTCTGAGAAAAAATACCGAAACAAACTCAAGAGGTCAGTTTCTTTTATAACCATAATAACACATAATCTTGGTTAGATCATGCGAACATGTGTGGTCTTCACATGATCTGACCAAGGTTATGTCTGAAATGGTCTTTTAAGGAAAGTACCACACAGATTTGAGCGGACCAGTTGGATTAGTGCAAGCATGTGTCAGTAATCGTGTAGCTGGACTCAGAACTTGACAGAGCTAGACAATTAGACATGATAGTCAAGTTTAATACCTACTGCTTGTTGATTTGAGAGCACAGATAACCTCTCTGTGAGGAAGTCCTGGGTTCGATTCCCGGATAAGTCAAAGTGTTATTGGGTGCACTTCGCCTCGTCGATGGACTCGCCGCCTATTACCTATATTTTATTGAGGCGACAAATCGTGTGCCTAATGGAATTTCTCATACAAACTTTCATTCCCTAAGTATATACCTACTAACACTTCTAGAGGATACATTTTCACAATATTGTTTTTCATAATGCTCACTTTTGTTATTTAAGGAACTCCTGTGTAAGGACTAGAAGAATTTTGAGATTTTTATTATGCTTACCAGCATTTTGCTTTAATCGAGACTAAAGTGATCAACGTAATGCAGCTTGTTGGTAGATATACAATCAAGTTTTACTAATTTAACCTACCTAAGTAATCAAAAACCCACAAGTCTAATCCCCTTACAAAAAAAACCAATTTCGCCCCAAGAAAATCACTACACCGCTCGCGTCACAAAATTAATTTCCGCGCATCATTTTCCAATCACGCGAAAAAACAAAAAAAACTGTGTCCCCACATCAAACAAACATTAAGAAATAATAAAACGGAACACCTTAATCTTATTACATTATAATAAGGTTGAATAACTTACAGATGTTTTCCTAATCGGATACTCTTGAATCCCCAATTTTTCATCATGAGAAAATTACATTATCGAAAATTTGCATTGCCTGTAGCGCCATCTATGAATGAGTAGCGTTATTAAGAACCACGATACATTTACCTCCCATACTGCATAATTACTTTACATTCCAACCTTAGGTATATGAACGTAAGGTTCAATTTTTAATGGCAGGTGTGTGTTTGGGTGTGTTAGTAATTTTGTAAATACAGAGTCAAGATTAGGGGTTCGATCCGGTTCAGGGCCCTCTGCAAAAACAGTATGAATAATAATGTGATTAGCATAATATCAGGAGCTCATCTAACAAGGTTGTTTACTTTGATAAGTTGAGAGATAATAGTTAACTTTGTTTGAGCGAACGAGTTTTTTAAATAATAACATGGGCTAACGTGTAGTCCTTGAGATTTACCAGCTCCATATTTCAGGACTTATCTGCTTATAACAATAAGCAATCACCAATTCGTCTCATCATCATCATCATCAGCCTATAATGTTCCCACTGCTGGGACACAGGCCTCCTCTCAGTGAGAGGGAGTGGGCCGTAATCCACCACGCGGGCCCAGTGCGGGTTGGTGGATGTCACATGTCTTCGAATTTTTGGTTCTAGGACATGCCGGTTTCCTCACGATGTTTTTCTTCACCGTTTTGTGAGCAGTGGTGATGAAATAATTTACACAAAGTAATGCGCCTGTCTGGGTTCGAACCTACGACCTACAACTCGTAAGTCGCGGCCGTTACCACTTGGCCACCACTGCTCTAAATTCCAATTCGTCTGCCAAGTCATAAATGCGTATTGGCACCAGGTATTGAAAACTTGAAAAGACGGCAATGTAATCATTTGTTATGAAAATAATATGCAAACAATAAAATGTATCAAGTAATAAAAATATACAATGTATCAAATAATAAAAATTTCCATGTAGGTATCAAACAATAATTTAGCTGTGCCCTGACAGGGTCTATAACAGCTGAGCCTTTCGCCTTTCTGCTCTAAGCCTTTTGTTAAGGGGCTTACAGGACCTAAACGCAAAAAAACGCAAGTTTTAGAAACAATAAAAGTGTATGATCGACTCCAGTAAACAAAATCAGAAAAATTTATGATATCCTTCAGGCTATATGCTAGGTATTTAGTGTGTTGAAAACATAATACAACTAATTTAATACGATAGAAAAAAATCATTTAGATACCTCTAAAAACTTTCTTTTTACAATAAAAACCATACTAATTATACATACAATCATTATGATTTTTTGTCAGATTATATCTTCAAGCAACATACTAAAACACTAGTGTTTTAATATTTTAGTCCAAACAATATATTTTTTGTGAATAGATAATTGCTTCATATTTTGCAATAAATTACCAGCGTTGTGTCATCGCACTTCTCTTTCTTTTGTATGCAGTCCGACAAAGGCCGTGCTTTAGGTCATGTAGTCGCCTTAAATTCTTTTTTTACTATGTGGAACGCAAATAAATGAATATGATTATTAAACTGAACAAAAAAAACAGTTGTTCCCTAGATTTTGTCGTGTTACATGAACAAAAATGTATGCAGATGTTTTTTTAACCGGTTTCAAGATTGATCTCCTAGTGAAAGTTGTTTATAATGATCTCCGTTTCAGGTTTTTAATTATTTCAGTTAATAGTTCGATGGACTGAAATGAATTTAATACCAATCAACCAACCAATGTCTGTATTAAAAGTGGTTCAAAGTTCGTGATGTGATGTGATGTGATTGTATAGAAGAAACTGTCTGAAAAAATGTATTCTTCGCAATCTTAAGTAGATAGATACATACTGAAACTAATTCTCAATCAATGCAACCCCAAATTTATTGTTCGTTAATGGAAGCCCGAGGCACAGCAAGATTAAATTTCGAGCATATATTGCATTCGCTACTTGTAAAGTATCTACTCTTGTTAGTGCATAGGTAGCGTTCGGAATCTGCATCAGTCACGCTTTTTCAACACTAGTGAATAATGTTGAAATGTTTTTTTTTTTCAACACTAGTGAATAATTTTGTTAATGAGACTTACAGTTGCGAGTAGATTGACTGCCAGCCGAAGATTTAATAAGGTAGCGAATAATGTTTTAAGTGGTTTAAAAGAAAAATGTGCAAGCGATCCTGAGTGATTTTTTCACTTCTTCAAGGCATTGCAGCTTTTGATAATAATTTCAACTTGATAACTCCACGCGTTCCTGAGAAAAAGGGTCTTGACAGACCAACAGAGAGACGGACAACGAAGTGATCTTTTAAGGGTTCCGTATCTCAAAAGGAAAAATCGAACCCTAAAAGGTAACATAAAACTTCCTCAAAGATCATCAGAGAAAGTCCAAAAATATCACCACTTTTGTCCATATGCCAGCCATTCAATAACTATTCATTCCGACCCTTGAGTAGAACATTACCATACAGATATCGCGGGGGGTGTAGGTAGTGTAAATAAATAATTGTAATTCTTAATAAAACTGCCCTCAAAGTCCGGTGGCAGTAAATTGCACGTGGTGGATGCTACCGATAGTTTTATGCGGAATGAGGGGTTTTGATACTTTAGTGTAGATGAAGGAATCTAACGTAGTTCAAATGATTTAATGAGGGAGTTTGTAGAGAGGATTTTGATGTGTCATTTGAAGAGTGTGTAAATAATTGATATTGTTAATTATTTTATGAATACTGTGCCACCACCACCACTGCCGCTGCATTGATAACCGCTGGCTATGTATCTACAATTACTGTACAGTCATGAAGTTTAAATAAATGAAATGAATCGCTTTCCATTCCATGCAATTATAGTTCACTGCGACTGCGGTAAGTAAGTTATTCAGAGGGTTAAATGAGCGCCTTCTTGCTTCGTATTGCTTAAATATCCAAAGAGGTTAAATCCAACACTTAATTCTCCCTACAATATGTGAAATTAAAATAATAATTATGTTAAAATCTAGTGACCCTACAAAACCTACAATAGACCCTATGTCTGTCTTCCCACTTCAAAATACTCAAACAACCATCAAGTATCAAGACCACAAAGTCGCGCTGTAACAAGATAGAGCCGTCAGTGGGTCGCGTAATGACCGGACACTTTACATAATTTGGTGATCGACTGACCCCAACCTACCCTCAAGTAATGTTGTTTTGACCCGTGGCTACCCAACTACCCACCAAGCAATATGGGTAACGGAGGATATTGAATTGTACGTATTGGATCGGTAGTTTACGTTTCAGTTTGAGATAAAATCACAGAGAAAAGAAAATCATAAAGAATATTCTATAATAAACAAATCCTTTGTAGCCATTTCTACCTTTGAATTACATAACAGTGGATTTTTAACCCGTTTTGATTAAAAATCCCAAGAAATTCCAGAAAACTCTACACTTTAATGTAGAGTGAAGAGAGAAAACTGATCACAGAAACCCTTTTAAAGGTTAGTGACATCACCACTTAGTACTTACCTACTTATTTACTTGGACTCAATATTTGAAGTTTCAGTTCCACAAAATGGCCGAGTATTCTTCAGTAAGCTTAAGAAGTCTACCTACCTCATAGCCTAGGTACAAATTCTCAACATAAAAACCTACACAATTTACCCAGAGTCGTCAACCATTTTTTATCTTCAGCAACATCTCAAAACACAACATACCGAGGCGGTCACGATCTGTCAAAGCCTCCCATTTTTGACACCATCTTAAAAACTTACCTCCTTTGCGAGAGTCGGCAAAAACCCATCACATATTCTTCCAGGTGGGTCTGTACCCATAGTTATACTTTCGCTACAGTATGAAGGGTATATAAAAATTAATTAAATGCTAAAACGTTTGCTAAGTAGGTAAAAAGTGTGGATCGAGGGGCCGGCGCAGCGGGGGCCGTCAATCAACGTCCGCGATGTATTGAAATTGCACTTTTTATGCGCTTGCGCTGTTTGTGAGGTTATAGTGGTGGTGGAAAAGCGGTTTAAGGGAGTGAGATGAATTTTTCACAAAAAAATATTATTGAAGTGAAAACTTCTTTAGCGTCGTTGTGATTTGAAAGTTTATGAAACCAAAAAGCGACAGTAAAGAGACATGTAAATTCATAAGATTTAACGTGGGAGAAAATGAGATAGGTTTTTTGAAGGTTTCACTTCTACCACGTGTGAATTGCACACAATCATGTTTTTTTTTGGTTGAATTTAGGTACCTGATGGCTATGATGTGGGTAGAGGTAATATGTGCAATAATAATCCAGGTATCCTAGGGGCGTTGTAAGATGTCTGACTGTGAGTTAGATCAGGCAAAACAGCTTTGACTTAAAAAAAAACACAGAGAGAAGAATCTTGATTCGATGAAAATCTACTTTTCATACTGCAAAGTCCAGATGAGAAACCTTACGACGCAAATTGAATGAAATAACCGGCGAAACCTCAAAAAAGAGCGGACTTCAAAAATCATATGACAGTAAAATTCTTACAAAAATCGCCCCCGCTCCGCTCGTCACAAAGCTCGCGCCACTCTCCCAGACGTATTATCAAACGGCCATCGACTCCAGCCACACATAAAAACAAAACCAACATATAATTGCAGAAGGAATTCGCCAAATGAGCCTTTTTACGGCAAAACTGACAGTTGGTACACTTGTCAATTTCAGAACTCCCCCTTTTGGTGTGGAATTAACAGGAATGTGTAAATTTTGAGGTGTGAACATAACTTAACATGTATGACATGTCATACTTGGACATCATTTGAGCTAAATATGGGCGTGGTCGTTACCTAATAGTTATACGGTTATAATCATAATTATAATGGACACGTTTGGTGGTGTTGTAAGAAGTGATGCCAGTTGGTAGGTAATTTAATTTTACCCTACAAATATTACTGGCCTTATTTCGAGTATTCTCCTACTGCAAATTAATAAGCTTGATTGAACAGCAAATGCAGGCCTATGCCGCCATTACACCAACGGGAAACGCCGTTGATTATCGTGATGTTGGGCGTTAACCGTAACCTTAAGGCGAAAGCGCCAGGGTAGCCCGCGAAATTACGTTTTTTGCAATTTGCTGGTCAGTTTTAAGTTGTACGTTGATTAATATATGATTCGCGGCCGTAACAAATATGTATTTACAGAATTATAATCATTAAAGTCATCAACACAACTCTCTAAGACCACGTAACCCCAAAGAATAACTGTTTCATGAAATCGTCATTCTTAAAAAAAAAAAAGAAAAGTTACTGGGTAATACGATACCCTTTGGTAAGAATGGTTGCTGGTTGGACTTGGTAGCTGGTGGCGCTAATTCTACCTATGTGGCAATAACTATTTTTCCTAACTCCTTAACGATTCCACTAACCTCCTTTATCTACAAGCCATCGCCACCACGTAAAAAAAACTAGACCCCCACCATAATAGTCAAGGAGACAGACAACGAACCATCAACATAATCCAACAACTTTACAAAAGCCCAGTAAGTGGGCAGCAACAATCGAAACCTATTTCCATTGACATGATATTACCATTTAATAGCCCTGATAGCCCGTGGCCACGCAAACGGCTATTGGAATTACCCGGGGACAGTTTATGAGACATAACAGTCGGGCTCTCCGACTATCTGATGCATTTTTAGATGACTCGATTTTGGGTTAAGACAATCGGGGGCATTGTTTGGTACAAGTAAAACGACGCAGAGACAGGAAACTGATTTTGGGATTCGATTTTACTACAGTACCTATGTATTAGTGATTATTGCTCAATATGAAATTGAATACAAGAAATGTTTATTAAGATTTTTTTATGATTAGATTTTTTTTTCTTTGTCATACAGCTGTGCCAAAACGTATAATCATGAATCAGCGATCCTCGAGGTCTACAAAGAACCAAAAGATAAGATTCTCTAATAAAATAATTAGATTCTAGAAGTTTTTTTCTCAACTCGCTACCAGCTTCAGCCTTGCACCAAGCATAGGAAAGCAATTGACTAGGAATTTACTGTTTTAAGGATTAGGAGGCATGCTGCCTACTCCTAAGGGGCATCCAAGACCTCGTTTGAGGGTTTTATTCAATTCCATAAGGAAACTGGAACGAAAATAGGTAAATATACTTGTTTAAGTCCGGTTTACAGCCGCTCGATTCTGTAAAAATCTCACCGTGAAATCTTAGGTGAAGTGAGTTTGTTTTTGCTAGGAATTGACACTATTGACAGCTCACTCCACGCTCACTTCACCTAAGTTTACACGGTGAGATTTTTACAGAATAGCACCGCTGAAAAACAGTTGAAAAATGTTTTTAACTGCTGCTGCTTTTTGATTGTAAGTGACAGAATAGCATTAATTTTCCATTGATCCGCATCCTAATTGCGTAACGTACAGACGCCAGCACATCAAGCTATCCGAAACTATCAAATTTTCCCAATCAACCTTGAGCCTTATACTGTAGCGATAAAGTTGAAAATCTATTAAAGAAATCTGACAGATTGTCGTAGCTTGATGTGCTGGCGTCTGTACTATCAATCACAATCTGAATAATTTTGAAGGATATTGCTAATCCATTGCTTCGTCTGTTTGAAAAATTTGTCTTCTCAACAAAGTAAATAACGCAATGAATGTTGCTTGAACTGTCAAAATTAAAGCCATCGCTACTGTGGGTGTGTTACAGCAATTACCCGGCAGGTGATCACCACAACGCCTTTAGGAATTAAGTAATACTTATACACTGAAAGAAATAAGCAGTAAACAAAAATGAAAAAAAAAATCTGAACTGCTTTAAGGGGGAAGCGCTAAGGTAGCCTGCGAAATTTAAATTTTCTTACGTTTTTTGCAATTTGCTGGTCAGTATTAAGTTGTACGTCGATCAAAATATGATTCGTGGCCGTAACAAATATGTATTTACAGATTTATAATCATTAAAGTCATCAACACAACTATCTAAGACCACGTAAGTCCAAAGAATGATGATTTCATGAAACAGTTATTCTTTGGACTTACGTGGTCTTAGAGAGTTGTGTTGATGACTTTAATGATTATAATTCTGTAAATACATATTTGTTACGGCCGCGAATCATATATTAATCAACGTACAACTTAATACTGACCAGCAAATTGCAAAAAACCTAAAAAAAATTAAATTTCGCGGGCTACCCTGGCGCTTTCGCCTTAAACAGTTCCATATGAGCCTAACGTTCAAAACAGTATTTTTTTACTGATCCGAAAACAGTTAAAGCTTGAGGCAAAATGTTACCGTCATGACAGTAAACTTTAACGTTTAAAGTAGCTAAAAGGTCTCTAAATTAACTGTTTTATTCATTCGGTGATATCGTTTAAACCATTGAAATTTACTTACATTACAGTAATGGTGGTTTTCCTTTTTTTGTTGTTTTTTTCAATAAATAGTATGTTCAACCATTAAAAGTTAGTTAGTTAGTTGTTTTACAAACATTTCTTCTTACTGTATAAAGTCAGTAAGTCTTAATGAAATCGCTTTAATGTGCTGCAGTAAGAAATTATTTTTTCAGTGTAGATATAAGCTAACAGTCCTCATAAAGTTCTTCCTATACTGATAATTTATTAAACTACCCTCGAAGACGGCCTCTATGATCCACTACCATAAAACAGTTGGCCACGATAAATCGCCATACCACGGGCCCCGCTCGTAAAAGTGACCCCGCCGCCATTGCCGGCCATTGTGAGGGCCAAAGGATAAGTATTCAATAATTTATACAATTGATAAATAATAAATAGGAAGGGGCAGCCATAGTTTTGTTTTTATTTTTCTGTGCGTATTTTGAAATATTATGGCTGGACACGGTTTTCGGAGTCTGTCTGGCATGCAGTATCCATCTTAGTAAGGCAAGTGCCGTGAATTTAGTCGAATCCTTTATGAAAAAAAAATAAACATCCGAATTGAGAACCTCCTCCTTTTTTGAAGTTGGTTAAAAATTAAAGCTATAATGCTACCAAAAGAATCGATTTAGTGCAATCATTTTCAATCTAGAGAGGTAGACAATTTAAGAAAATAAAATTATAAAAGCACAAAGGTTTTGTAGTACATGAGGGACTTACAAAGTATGCGTTACTAATTACAAAGTTTAGGTACAGACGCCAGCATATCAAGCTACTCGAAACTGTCAAATTTTCCCAATCAACTTTGGACCTTATACTACAGCAATAAAGTTAAAAATCTATTAAAGAAATTTGACAGATTGTAATAGCTTTATGTGCTGGCGTCTGTACAAAGAATTATTGGGTGAATCGCTACTCTCCTAGCTAGATTACTGAATAATCTGTTTTTAGGAGAGACAGTTTCGACTCCCTACTTATTTGAGTATCACAATAATCATGTAAGCTGGAGCTTATAATATACCTAAAACAAAACACGAAAGCAAAAATATTAAAATTAAAATTGAATACAACTCAAACTCAAACTCAAAGCATTTATTTTAATTAAACCATTTACAGACACTTTTGAATTATCAACAAATTAGAATGACGAGTGTTGTATTAAAACAGAAGCAAGCACTGGATCGAGGAGGGGGGGTGACCGGAAAACTCTTTGATTTTTCATACCACCTCTCTATTTAAGTAGGTCACATCACCGTAGAACATTCTCCAACTACTTTAATTACCCTATTTCCAGCTTCCATCCCTTATATAAAGCATTATCAACGACCATCATTCTTCAACAAACAAAACCTACCCGTAAAATGACATTATAAAAATATTTTATCACCGATCAAAGTTACGACCATCTTATTCACTATTGCACCATAACTACACTCTCTGCTTACCCCTCAGAGCTTCATAAACAACTGTGAGCATCATAATTTTATATTTGAAGTGCTGATTTATACCTGAAGTGCTCATATAAGAGCATAATGTGGTATAAAACAAAATGTGCTTAAATCAACGACGGTTTATACATACAGCGTTAAGTTTTCTGCTAATGATCTCAACAGGTCTGTTTGTAGGGTTGTCCGGTATATGACAGATTATTTTTACTACCGTATTTTGCTGATTTATGAGGGGCTAGTGGCTAAGTAATAACAGCCGCACGGGTCGATCGATCAGGTTAAGCTACGCTTGCCGCGGTTGGTCCGTGGATGGGTGACAATCTTCACATAACCAAGATTCCTCGGTGCCTCGGAAAGCACGTTAAGCCGTTGGTTTCGGCTGTCATTCGTGAGTCTTTGGCAGTCGTTACGGGGATCAGTACCCCGGAAGTCTGACAACCAGTCTTATCAAGAGGTATCGTCTTACCCAGTAACTGGGTTGTGGAGGTCAGATAGGCAGTCGCTCCATGTAAAATACTGGTATTCAGCTGCATCCGGTTAGACTTGAAGCCGAACCCAACATAGTTGGGAAAAGGCTATAGGCAGATGATGATGATTTTGCTGATTCATAGCTTAGATATCTGAAGGACTGATGGTGACAGCAAAATCAGGGGGAACTCAGACAGCATTTTTTTTACCTTTGAAATGGGTTTGCTCTTGACTCTAGTCTAGGTCAGAGATGACAGAGACAAAGTCTACGATGGAGTGAGCTTACCCAGAAGAAGCCTGTTCACTCTTACTTTGAAGAGATTCGGGTTGTATGCACTCGGAAACACAAACGCAGGTAGAGAGTTCCACTCTTTTGCTTTGCGCATTATAAAGGACATGGCATGGTCATGGCATGGCCTCATATCTAAGTAGAAGGCCAATTCCCTTAATTAAGAACGTTAAAAATCTAGTCGCAACCTCATCTCAGCGACAATCAATGCCAAGAAGTTGTCAAAAATGAAGGGAAATAAATTGACAGATCGGTCTGTGAACGTTCTTAAAATTACCTACGAGAATCACCCCTCTGATTTAAAATTTTATTCATTTCTTTTGAATCTAAGGACGTCTAAAAAGTAATTAGTTCTCCCTTGAAGAATATATATATTTCTATTCTATTATCGACTAAATATTTTCCTCTTTTTAGGATAAACTTTCTAACCTATTAAAAATTGTAAGATAAATTCGAATGACTGTCTATGCGAAAAATAAAAACATAAGCAAACTTTCGGAAATTACAACCTCAGATGATTGATCCAAATGTGTAACCCTAACTTCATCCTTATCAAATCCTCCTCCATATTTATAACATTATTTTCCCACGACCGCCAGCCCTACACTCCACCACTCACCGATGCAAAAATCCGACCACTCCGATCGCGACATCTCGATTCTATAATCGATCAATTAAATCGAATTTCTTACGATAAATCGAGAGGACTAACGCGAAATTTTTTCGCACGGAATCGCGCGAACAATCGCGTCCCGGCATAATATCGGGTAATACGACCTTTTTGCTATATCCGTTTTCTATACCAATGCACATTTTGCTAAACAACACGTCTTACACTGACTTTTCAAGGCATTCCTTTCCTTACACGCGAAAATCAACCCAATCCTCCGAAGAAAAAGTTCAAATTCAGTTGCTAATATTTCCACATACATGTTTATTCATTCATGGACTTTATTTCTCAGGACTTAAAGGTGGTTATTGAATGTGTAATCAGAGTAGAAGAGCTATCTCATATTAAGGAATCAGATTCTTCATAATGGAGCGATTGCATTGTCATGAGGAGTATTGAACTGATAGGAAAATACCTTTTAGAAAAAGGCGCTTTTCTATTATTTTGTATGTCTTTGTCATCCGTTGCATTGTATTTCACGCATTCATGACGCCCCTTCGTCAAAAAGAAGTGAGTGAGACATTCACAGTTATTGTATGATCGTATCGTGATTGAGTTTTCCGGGGTAAATAAGTAGTACCTACCCCGATTGAAATTTATGTGTAATCGATGTTTTATAATATATATATTACACCGATATACATAAAACGAAACTTGATGTAAACTAAAATGTTCTTTTTTGAGATTTACAATCAATCAAACCGAATTAATGTTATAATTATGCTGTTAATTTTTGATCATGGCTGACGACGGCGCGGCGGCGTTCTAAACTCAAAAATGAAATAGGAACCTCAAAGTCACAGCTTTTATTTCAACTTTATGTACAGGTCCTTTTGTATTGCATTTTTTATTTAGTTAAGACGGTTTAAAACCAATTACAAAAGTTAAAGACACAGTTTGTATAAACACAAACACAAAAAAAACATAAAGCTGAGGTAAAACAAAATAACAAAACTTTACAGTAAGTACTTCTGTCACTTTATAGACCCTCTCACAGTATTTCTGACATGCCTAATAAAATCTTCGTACATTCTTCCGAAAAAGGATTGTATTGTCATTTTCGAAGTTCATAACAGCATACTACAGGATAAATTTTTAACCAGTGCGCAAACTGTAACCACAAACCAAATTGTGCTTCCATACATTTTCACCGCGTAGGTATTGCACCATTTTACGAAACAGCAGTTTTTCTTTTATAACCAACGAGACATGTTAATCTTAAGCTGAATTAATGGTTACAGTTTGCGCACTGGTTAAAAAAATATCCTGTTTAGCCCATGACTTTGAATGCCAAATTGCCTACATTAAACAGTCTGTTTTAGTACTATAAATCGCCGCCCGTCAAGATAAACTTGGCATCGTAACGTTAGTGACAATATTACTACTTTGTAAAACACTGCACGTAGGTAAAGATGTATGATTAAAGTGAATACAGATTTAAAGCAAACGATAAATAGACTCACGGTAATTTTCTTCCTTACTTCGGTTTTGTAGTTAGTTTTAAGAGGAAAAATGTTCTGGAATAGTTGGAAGACTGAAATGGTTGCGGGGTAATTGCGTAACACTCTTCATTTTTAACAATTCAGGAATATTCATTGCGTTGTTCACATTGTCTAAAATAACACTGCATTAAATAAAATCATATATCTACATTTTTATAAAAAAATCTAAATACATAACACGGTTATTAGTTACAAGACATATGTGTTGCTGCTGCAAAAATAGTAGGAAAAACGAGAAATCAGGAGAGTTTATCAAATTCAGGGTATCTTTTAGGATAGAATTTTATGACGAATTTCACGAATTATCTACTCGATTGCAATCGGTTTTTAGGCTCGTTACAACTAATTTACACAGATTTTAAAAGGAATTCAAACTAAAATACACTAGCTAAGTTGTCCTGAGTACAAAAAAAGGGTCAGAGAGCTTAAGTGTTAAAAAAAATTAGTAGATCGGAGGTTTTAACGTAAGAGGTGAGGTTTTAACCGCAGAGGTAACGCTGCAATAGTTACAGTATGCGCACTGGTTATAAAAAATCCTGTATAATATGTATACCTATACATTTTACATTTCGCCAATTTAATACCCCACTACTTGCACCACACAACACAACATAAGTACCTGCAGAGTGCATACCTTTAAACTATAAGTCATAAAGTCATAATGTTTATGAGGTCTTGAGGCGTATAAATAATTGCGACTTCTTGAAAATTGAAACTTTGATTTATTTTTTGCTTTACAATAATCGAGGTGCGTTGGGTGCGGGAACAATAGCGTATATTAGTTTTTATTAAAAAATATGGAAAATGGCGACGACGAAATTGTGGGCCTCTCATTGGCTGCCGACAGATATCACGTCATTTTGAACCAATGAGAAGCCTTGAAGATGATGTGATGATATGATGGTCCCCCACCGTTAGGGTGGCTAGATGGGGCGTAGGGTTGCTAGCGTAAACATGCCCCCGGCCTTGGAAGCACTGGCGTCCAACAGTCATTCTTCGATAAACAGCGGACAAATGCGTGGAAATGCGCGTCTGATAACTCCTGATGCAGTCTGTATATCAGCTACCCTGGCCACTCCATCCTTCCCTGGTCTTATGGAGACGATTCGTCCCAAATTCCATTTTAATGGCGGTGTGTGGTCTTCTTTAATGACGACCAATGTATTAGGTTGAAGATCAGTTGTATTCTCCTTCCATTTATTCCTGACCTGCATCTCTGAGATGTATTCCTTGCTCCAGCGATTCCAGAAGTGTTGTCGCATCTGTTCGAGTCTCTCGTAGCGTGTTAATCGATGAACAGGAACATCAAGCAGCTCTGTAGATGCCGGCGCTGTGAGGAGACGACCAACCAGGAAATGGGCAGGAGACAAAGGAATGAAGTCGTTGGGATCGGTAGACATGGGACTGATAGGTCGGGAATTAAGAATAGCTTCGACCTGTGTTAATACCGTACTAAATTCCTCAAATGTAAGGTGAGCATTACCAACCACTCGTAGCAAGTGATGCTTGCACGATTTGACTCCAGCCTCCCACAACCCGCCAAAATGAGGCGCATAAGGGGGGATGAAGGTAAATTTTATATCTTGGCTAGTCGCATAATCAATAATAGCAGGGGAACAAGTAGATAAAAACTTTGAAAATTCATTGGCTACACCTACAAAATTTCTACCATTGTCCGACATAATCTCAGCGGGTTTACCGCGTCGAGAAATCAGTCTCTTTAGCGCTAGTAGATAAGCATCACTGGACAGGTCACTCACTAGTTCTAAGTGCACCGCACGAGTCACGAGACAAACGAATAAACATATGTAACCTTTCACTAGCCTTGAGCCTCTGCCTTTGCGATTTAAAGTAAAAATAGGCCCAGCGTAGTCTACTCCGCATCGTAAGAAAGGAAAGGTTGGGGTTATTCTTTCTTTAGGCAAATTTCCCATAATCGGCGACAGGGTTTTGCCTCTCAATCTGGTACAGATAACACAAGTGTGTACGGTGCGCCTAGCCAGGTCCCTTCCCCCTAGCGGCCAGTATGACTCACGCAAGTTATACAACAACGACTGCGGTCCAGCGTGCTGTAGCTGTATGTGTTCATAACGAAATAATAATATTGAAAACCTATGTTTAGACGTAATTAAACTTGGATGTTTTTTATCAAAACTAAAGCTAGGTGAGTATTTAATTCTTCCCCCAACTCGTACTATTTTATTGCTATCCATAAATAAATTAAGTTTACTTAGATTATGTTTCGATTTTAAATAACTATTGTTTTTTAATAATTTATATTCGTCTGGGAAAGACTCTTGCTGAGCCAGTCTTATGAGTGTTAAATTCGCTTCTCTCAACTCATCGACAGCAAGAGGTCCACGGCGAACATTATGTGGATTACGTGTGTTATAAATAAAGCGTAGGATGTATGCACACGTGCGATTCATACGGTTAAATTGAGAAAATCTGTCGAAAGGAAATAATGAGATCTCACTCGCTGTGAGTAATGAGTGAACCACCTTCGACTTGATTTCCGGTAAATCATCTGTCCGTAATGCATGAATCCTTTCTGATATTGCCTGACTCGAACAAAATTTTGGATCGTGAAAGAAGGAAGGTCCCTGCCACCAGAGTGTGGAAGATTGAAGATCGTCCAAGCTAACGCCTCGTGACACCAGGTCCGCAGGGTTCTCCTTGCCGCTTACATGACACCACGGAAGATCCTTTGCGATTTCATGAATTTCAGCCGTACGATTTTGCACGAATGTTTTTAATTGGTTGGGTGACATACGTAACCAACCCAACACAATAGTTGAGTCGCACCAAAATATTACAGAATCTACCTGACAGTTAATGGACTCACGTACTTTGTTATATAACCTAGCGCTTAGTAACGCCCCGCACAATTCTAGCTTCGGAATACTTAACGGTTTAAGCGGCGCAACCTTACCCTTAGAACAGTATAATCTAACAGTGATCGATGAGTCACGATTAACTGTGCGCACATAAATACATGACCCATATGCAGATTCCGACGCATCCGAAAAAATATGCAACTCCACTCGTTCAGGGTCACTGCCAATGACATGTCGCGGTACGCGTACATTGTTGAGAATATCTAACGAACTACAAAACCTATTCCACGTTTGTATGACGTCAGAAGGAACTTGGTCATCCCAACCTATTTTCAACAACCATAGCCCTTGCAATAGTATTTTTGCTGACATAATCATTGGACTTAGTAACCCTAAAGGGTCAAATATTTGCGCGACATTTGACATGATATAACGTTTAGTGATCTTATCGTTATTATTTTTAAATTGCGTACTAAAATGAAATTCATCACTAAAGTTAAACCAACCCAAACCCAATATTTTTGCGTTAACATTTTCGCCCAATGTTAATTGCTTACTTATTTCAGGTAAGTTGTTTTCCATGTTATCTAACTTAAAGTTAAAAATCCATTTACGTAGTGGAAAACATCCGGAACTTAAAACTTTATTTACATTTCGACAATCCTCTAATAATTTATTTTTACAGTTATTTGACGTAATTAGATCGTCAACAAAAAAATCCTCTTTTATGATTCTGCTGACGTCACTATCCGCGCAATCGATCGCTAACTGTTTTAGACACCTGCAACTTAAGAATGGCGCCGACGCGGTACCGTAGGTTACGGTATTGAGTCTATAAACACTAATCGGTTCAGACGGTTCGTCACGCCACAGAATTAGTTGAAGGTCACGCTGATCTTCATGAGTCAGGCACTGTCTGTACATCTTTTCAATGTCGGCGCAGGCTGTATACTTATGTTGCCTAAATCGTAATAAGATGCTAAAAAGATCACCCTGTATCGGCGTACCTATCATCTGCAATTCATTAAGCGAAATGTTATTACTAGACGCTGCACTAGCGTCAAATACCACGCGTAACTTAGTCGTGGTGCTGTGTTCACGAAATACACCGTGATGAGGTAAAATATAATGAGGCGTGCCATAGTTGTCCACGCGACTCATATGACCTAGGCTAATATACTCGTGAATAAAGTCCCTATAAAGCGTTCTATAATCATCATTGCGTAACAAACGCTTTTCAAGGGCTAGAAACCGACGTTCTGCTAAAGAGTATGTTTCACCTAGTGTATCGGGCGATTTTTTAAAAGGTATGCGTACGCAGAACCTTCCGTCACTATTGCGCGTAGTATTGTTGACGAAATGTTCCTCGCAAGCACGCTCCTCATCAGTGCGCGTATCCCGACACACAGACACCTCTTCAAGCTCCCAGAACTGCCGTAATTGCGCATCAATCGACTGATTAAAATTACACTGAATGTACCTATCATGCGAAGTAGAACAAATAGGTCCAGAAACTATCCAGCCCAGTTTTGTATCTAATAAAAATGGCCCACTAGGTAATTTAATCTTCTTATTATTCATCAAATCCCAAAACTTATCAGCGCCTATCAAAATATCAATATTCTGAGATTCGAAAAACTGCGGGTCAGCTAACTGATAATGTTTGGGAATATCAAAATGCGTAAATTTGATTGGCATTGCAGGCAACGCCGATGTAATGTTAGGTAAAACAAAACATTGTAAATGCGTAAGGAAATTACAGGTGCGCGACTTAATCTCAACATCACATATTTGCGTAGATTGTGTGATCGAGTTGCCGACACCTCTTATTTCGTGAGTGGACTGTAAGACTGGCGCTTCTAATTGATCGCATAAATTTTTAGTAATGAAACATCGCTCACTACCAGAATCCAGGATCGCACGAACGACGTGATAATTATTGAAACTATCGGCTATCTCGATTAGCGCGGTCGACAACAAAACTGGGTTTACTACAGCTGGTTGAGCGCGTTGAATGTTTATGTGTGCCTTATTCGCTTGTATTGTAGATGTATGCGAAGATAAGGAAGAGGTGGGCCCGCGCAAGTCAGATGCCACTGGAAGGGGCACCGCATCCGTAGGTGCGGTGGCCGCCGCAGTCGACACCTCACTTGCGCGAGACGTGTGAAGTGTAACTATCTCCTGCGAATTAGAATGATTATCGGTATGTACTAATGAGTTGTGTTTTTTGTTACACTTTCTACACGGCCCGAACCTACAGTTATCCAAGTTATGACCAGCACGTAAACAATTAATACACAGTTTTTTGTCGTTAATGAACTTAAGTTTTGATTCTAAGTCATAATCTATAAACTTCTGACACGAATATAACGGGTGTTTAGCGTTACATAAATAACATAGGCACGTAGTGACCTTACGGTTCCGTTCTTGTGGCTTATTGCTGGAAACGTTGCAGTGAACTTTATTATTGTGCGAATTGTGCTTTTTACTATCAGTGTGAGTAACATTAGTGCCTTTGTTATGCGAAACTTGCAGTGTTTCCAGCATGTCAGCTCGATCTTTGAGGAACTTCACCAAATCAGACACCGTTATACGTTTGTTAGGTTCACCATTTGCGGAGAATAATGTACCTTTGTGTTGTTCCCATTCACGCTCGGTAGTATGATCTAACTTAGACACTATCATGTATATAACCAAGGTATCCCACGAGTCTATAGGCTCACCGAGAACTTGTAATGCGCGTAAGTTTTTAAGTACGGTGTCTATTAGGTTTTTAATTGAAGTTGATGATTCCTTGGTTATATTTGACATCGTAAATAGGGATTTCACATGACTATGCACCAACAATCTATTGTTATTGTATCGATTGAGAAGCAATTCCCATGCAACCGAATAATTGTCACTCGAGAATTCCAATGAATTTATAACTATCTCCGCGCTGCCTTTAAGCGATGATTTCAAATAGTGATACTTTTCTATGTTACTCAGTTCACTAGAATTATGCACCAATGCGAGAAAAGAATCCCTGAACTGTGACCATTGCTCGTATGAGCCGTCAAATGTTGGCATAGCAATAGTAGGGAGTTTAATTGTTCGTGACTTGTGAGCACACTTAGTAGAACAGTCTGCAGGGCTATTATTTTTATTCAAAATGCATTCCGCTTGCGACATTATGGTATAGTAGCTATCCTCAAACTGCTCTCGTTTAGTTAGTTCCTCGTCCACCAGCGCTTCAGAGACCGATTCCTCGAGCTGACTTTGAATATTATTGAATTCATCGAATAAATTACTTGCCCCTTGAATCCTTAATTTTAAATCTATGCGGTCTTGATTAGAAAGGTCTTCATTTACCAGGCTATGTATGTAATTAATAAATCTTGTAAACCTTCCCTTTACTATACCCCTTTTTTTTACTAGATCCCTTAAGACTTTGTCATTGTAAACACTATGTATAGGGGATTTATCGCGAGATTGACTAGCCAAGACGGGATTAGGGTCGCTTATTTTCACTAGGGGAACTTCAGAATGGCTCATTTTGGTAGGCAATAGGAAGATGGAGTACTCACGGTTAAAATGGGACGCTGATGACGTCGCAGGTTACGGAGTAGTTGGCACGTCACGAATCACAAGTTCTCACTGAAATTATTACAAAATAGCACGGTATTACACAGTGGAAATGGAGTCACAGGGGAATTAGGCAGGATGGCTGACCGTACCTTCAACGGGCTTTGCTGGTCTGCTGGTTCGTTTTCTTGCGCTTTTAACGTTGATCCGGCTCGAAGGACCAAGATGTTTATGAGGTCTTGAGGCGTATAAATAATTGCGACTTCTTGAAAATTGAAACTTTGATTTATTTTTTGCTTTACAATAATCGAGGTGCGTTGGGTGCGGGAACAATAGCGTATATTAGTTTTTATTAAAAAATATGGAAAATGGCGACGACGAAATTGTGGGCCTCTCATTGGCTGCCGACAGATATCACGTCATTTTGAACCAATGAGAAGCCTTGAAGATGATGTGATGATATGATGGTCCCCCACCGTTAGGGTGGCTAGATGGGGCGTAGGGTTGCTAGCGTAAACACATAACAAAGTACATTCAAGAACAAAAATATCTAACTTAATCCTTACTGGAAACTTAAGGCTTGGAACAAGCGCGAAAAATCCCTAGCGAGTGACTTCGGTAACCCCTAGAGCGGTTTACGAGCGTCTTAATGACGGTACTCGGGCGTTTTAATGACGTTAAATGAGCGTCAACGAGCCTTGAGTTAACAACTTCCCACTTTCTTGACTTTTGGTGCAGTTTCTTGGGTTAAAAGTTCACAGTTTTGGCAATGTGATTTTGAGAATTATGTGGGGTGTTTAGTTTTGGACGTTTGTGACTTGTGCAGTAAAAAGATTTTTTAAAGATTGATATTGCAATAGTCTAACTTTGGACTTGAATATCTGGGCGGCATCGTGCAAGCAAAGCTCGACGCGCTACAAGCATATATATACAACAGTCGGGCAATAGCCCACTATACAGAACACCCGTCTGATCGGAGGATCCTCCTTTTTCTATGGAGTATGTGAACTGTCCTATTCCTCATACCTGTATAAATCTATGAAACGCCAATAACTTAGCTAGATATGAATCCAGTCTAATGTAGATCCTGCTTTTTATACGCTTAAAAATGCGTGTGGCTTGGCTACGTTAACACAATTCCATTAAATTGTTGGTAACGCTTGAACTTAGAATAGATTTTGGACACTGATCTACACAACATGCAAATAATGGATGTTAAACGATTAACTGCATAGGTATTGCCGATTGTGCCGATTGTGCCGATTGTGTTTTTTTTTAATGCTTTTGTTTTTTATTTTGAAATGATTGCGTTTAGTTTAGTTTGTTTACTCACACCCTGACTTATTACTTGTAATTTTTTTTTATTTAAATGAAAATCGTTTACTTTTAACATGTTTGTAAATATGAGAGCACCATGTATGTATCAGATCATTTTTAGTTCTTTTACCTATTGTGGTATAGTAATTTTATTTTAGGTGCATCGTCTTCATATATTATTATTATTAATCAATGTATGCAAAATATTGTAAAACATTTTAAAAGAGTAACGGTGAAGTTTCTTGCCGCCCATTCTTCTCCATACGAAAACTACCTTTTGGAATGGGCGACTAGAATCAATTCTATTATGTTATAATAAAAAGTTTTGACGTTCAAAAGTGCCTTTTATGTGCCCATTTGAAATAAATGCTTTGACTTTGACTTTGTGATCTTCTTGTGCGAGTAAATACTTTTTCTTTCTTTCAAATACTCTTTAAATACATTATTGATAGACCAATCAAATCCACGACTAATCAAAAGAACGTTGACACCACAAAAGACATCATTCCAATGAAATTAGTCCACAATATAAAGCTCACATTACACTTGACTACGGGACAGCAGTAAAAGCAAATTGGATTTTTTCCAGCGCCCTCTGCCGGTGGGATTTAATTATTGTTTTATTGCGTGTCGAGGGGATGTATGTTAATGCTGATGGCGCCACCATTTTGTGGATCTACTTGTTTGAAATTAAGTTCGAGACGATTGTGGGTGACTGTACTTTCTTTAATAAGTCAGAAGTAGGTACCTACATTATTGGACAAGACTTCATTTGAAATTTGAATGCAATGACGATAGCATAATTATATCAAAAGAAGAGTTTAATATGGCTCCTCTTGCAAATGTATTCCCTTTTGCTTTGAGCTGCTGTTTATCCACTTTTTTTTTCGCCTTTAAGAAAGAAAGTGAAAAAGAGAGGCGAATTATCCAAAAACTGAAGGACATATACCCATCATGGTAATTAACCATCAGTAAAGGCGCCTACAAACAGGAGCGTCACGCGATATAATCGCGCGCGACACAAAGGCACCGCCCGTTGCGCGACTTGTGGTGCCTTTGTGTCGCGCGCGATTTTATCGCGTGTCGCGCCTGTTTGATGGAGCTTTAAAGCCTAAATTATCTTTGACACTTTACGGCATATCAATTCTTTGCTTTACATACATACATACGGTTGCCAAAAAATATCTAAACGTTCATTGCAATTGGGTAATATATTTGTGAATGTTTATTGTGTTTAGAGGGACTTGTGGCCAAGTAATAACAGCCGCACGGGCCGATCGATCAGGTTAAGCTACGCTTGCCGCGGTTGATCCGTGGATGGGTGACCATCTTTACACACCGATACCTCTCCCTGCCTCGGAAAGCACGTTAAGCAGTTGGTCCCTGTTGTCATTCGTGGGTCTTTGACAGTCGTTACGAGTAGTCAGAAGTCCGAAAGTCTCGCAACCAGTCTTACCAAGGGCTATCGTATTACCCAGTAACCGGGTTGTGGAGGTCAAGTAGGCAGTCGCTTCAAATTACTGGGTGCAGAAATGGTTAGACTGGGAGCTGACCCCAACATACTTGGGAAAAGGATGGGCAGATGATGAAAGTTTAGTGTAAGCAATATTTGGTTTCATGATACAATAAAGCCTACTGAATAAAAAAATTTATCGGAATGTAGGTAAAAAAGACAGCTAAATATAGTCAAATATTTGACAAAGTGCACCACCTTCCTTTTCAGGTATCAGGCCAAGAGACACCTTTGTTCACAGACATCTGGTAACCCTGCCTACCCACATATATATGTATACAGAACCGTTAGTTCCACCTGTTCAATAGATGAACTCTGACACAAATAGTATCAGTTTGAAGTTCCCATTGCGTTCGTGTTCACATGCTGACCTTACACCCACTGGGTTAAGAGGAGGAACGCGCGAACTTTATTCATTAAAAACCTCGGGAATGCAATACAATACCTCGTAAGTAGCATTTTAATTTTATGCATTTCGGAAAATCTTATGTAAATGTCGGGGTAAATGTCCATATTAATGAATAAGAATACAGAACCTCCTTTTTTGAAGTCGGTTTAAAAAAACATAACAACTTGTTACAACTATCACCCCTCCCGCACCGCGCAGCTACCTCAGGCAACGTCTCAGTTGAGCGGTCGGCCTCTAATGCATTTATGTCTTATGTTAAATGTTTCTTTACTGATATTTAGTCATTTCAAGTAGGTACTCCTACTTAACACGTTTTACTTAATTACATCGCAGTTTAGTGGCGAAACCGCAGTTATAATAGCAATACTAACGATTATTTTATTATTATCCTAATAAACCGAAAATATCCTCATTTTACGAACCAACTGCAATTTCACCTTTAAATGGCCATCGTTTTATTAGAAAATTAATGTCTCGTATTATGTTTCATAAGCTGTTTTTAATAATGTCCAAATAATACCTATGCATATTTTATTAATAGTGTGTAATAATTTAATAATTGCTATTGAGGTTATGGGCGAATAAATTATAATGTGGAAAGTGTGGTTCTCAACATTTGTGAATTAAATGATAATTATAGATACATTAAAAGCGTTTACGACTTACGGCATTTCATACAAACTTTCCAGCCCTTCTTTTTCGAAATGAATGAACCGATTTTAATAAAACTTCATACGAAGCAGGATACAAATATCTAAAAAGTTACCATATCCATACACCATACTAATTTTATTTACTTTATTAATTTTCAAAACAAAATAATTTTTTGTACTTATTTGTATATTTAGTTAGCTAGTCATTTAATTTTGTACCTAGTGTATTTGTATTTGTATTTTAGTTTCAGTCCTATATATTGTATACTAGCATCGCCCCGCGGTTTCACCCCGAGATAAAAAGTACCCTACGTGTTAATCCAGGAAATGGTCTATCTATGTGCCAATTTTCATCCAAATCCGTTCAACGGTTTACGCGTGATTGAGTAACAAACATCCAAACATCTTCACAAACTTTCACATTTATAATATTAGTAGGATAATCATTTTAATATTTATGAAATAAATGATTATCTAACATTTCATTTTACTCATTTTAATACTTACAAGCCTCCCCTTAACAGCCTCCATGAATCATGGGTCGGTACGAGTGTACGAGCCTCTATGAATAAATGTCGTAACCCTTAGCATGCTGCCATTACTACAATTCACCCGACTGATATTATCTAAATACTGGAGAACTATGATATTATAAATGTGCTGGATTTGTTCATCATTTTATTGAACATGTTTCGTATGATTCTTCAACTGCCTGATTATATTATTTGGTGTAGTGGTTGCAAGTACGACTGCCGAGGTTTCGTATAATTCTTCAACTACCTGATTATATTATTTGGTGTAGTGGTTGCAAGTACGACTGCCGAGGTTTCGTATAATTCTTCAACTACCTGATTATATTATTTGGTGTAGTGGTTGCAAGTACGACTGCCGAGGTTTCGTATAATTCTTCAACTACCTGATTATATTATTTGGTGTAGTGGTTGCAAGTACGACTGCCGAGGTTTCGTATAATTCTTCAACTACCTGATTATATTATTTGGTGTAGTGGTTGCAAGTACGACTGCCGAGGTTTCGTATAATTCTTCAACTACCTGATTATATTATTTGGTGTAGTGGTTGCAAGTACGACTGCCGAGGTTTCGTATAATTCTTCAACTACCTGATTATATTATTTGGTGTAGTGGTTGCAAGTACGACTGCCGAGGTTTCGTATAATTCTTCAACTACCTGATTATATTATTTGGTGTAGTGGTTGCAAGTACGACTGCTGAGGTTTCGTATAATTCTTCAACTACCTGATTATATTATTTGGTGTAGTGGTTGCAAGTACGACTGCCGAGTGGGTTTGATTCCCATGCAGGTTGGGCATGTTTATTGGGTTTTTCTATTAGGATAATCTCAGTGGCAAGCCTTGAGTCTAAATTTGTGCCTGATCAAAGGACTTTGGCTGGGCTCCATATTACATAGGAATTAAACATAATTGGCGATATCGTCGTTGCGCGTGCAATAGTCGCTATGTGTTATTTAGTTATTTTCGGTTCTTTATTCAGTTTTAATCGTTATTTCAATACACACATACTGTATAAACAGCTATGTGATAAGTGCAATATTTAAAGAGTTATGGAATGTAGCTATGTGATATTCATACGTCGAAAGTTCCGTATAAACACGCTAAATGTTATGTCATACAGCTCAAATAAGTTCACTAAAAACACATAGCGACTTTTGCATGCGCAATGACGTTATGTGGATGTAGTTGTAGGTATTTTGTTAGACCTCCGCCATATTCATAGAGGCAAACATGCGTGAACTAGTGAGTGAAGTAGGTAGCTAAGATACACTCGTCAATCTGCCTAGCCTTTTCCCACCTATGTTGGGGTCGGCTTCCAGTCTAACCGGATGCAGCTGAATACCAGTATTTTACATGGAGCGACTGCCTATCTGACCTCCACAACCCAGTTACTGGGTAACACGATACCCCTTGGTAAGACTGGTTGTCAGACTTTCAGGCTTCTGACTACCCGTAACGACTGTCAAAGGTCCAAGAATGATAGCCGGGACCAAAGGCTTAACGTGCTTTTGAGGCACGGAGAGGTCTCGATATGTAAAGATGGTCACCCATCCACGTACCGACCGCGGTACGCAGGAGATATTATAGTGCACAAGTGTGTGCGCAAACACAGGTGTACTCTCTGTTCCTTTACTCTCATAGTGCGATGGGACGGCAATCTGACACGACCGGAGAGAGAGCAGGCGCAGGACCAACGGCTTTACGTGCTTTCCGCCTTCCAAACTCCGGGCAAATGGAATACCCAATAAAAGTTAGTCCAATCTGGGAATTGAACCCAGAACCCCACGCTCAGCAGTCGCGCTTGCAACCACGAGACCAACGGGGCAGTCAAACTTTATCATAGTCATCATCATCAGCTTATAAAGTTCCCACTGCTGGGACACAGGCCTCCTCTCGGTGAGAGGGAGTGGGCCGTAATCCACCACGCGGGCCCGGTGCGGGTTGGCAGATGTCACATGTCTTCGAATTTTTGGTTCTAGGACATGCCGGTTTCCTCACGATGTTTTCCTTCACCGTTTTTGAGAGCAGTGGTGATGAAATAATTTACACAAAGTAAAGCGCCTGTCTGGGTTCGAACCTACGACCTACAACTCGTAAGTCGCGGTCGTTACCACTTGGCCACCACTGCTCTCTATCATAGTCATGTCCTTTGGCAATTAACGTTTATGCAGTGATAGTAGTGTATACGCATTAATTATGAGTACTTACGCCTAAGGCACGTAGTTTGCCACGAGAAATTATAGATAATAAAGGATGTGTGAAATGGAATATATTGCTCCAAGCCATAAATTAGTAATTAGCAAGATTAAAAAAAAAATAGACGAAGAAAATAAATTATACCTAGGTGAGTTGCACAACCGTTTAATGCTAACGTTTAATTAACTGTCAGATGTATCAATTAACGGTAATGTATTTTTAATTTTTGCAACTCGTTTACCCTATTAACAGTAATTGGTATGAAGGATGTCATACGTGTTTTGAAATAGATCAGTCTTCACAGTTTTTTTTTTATTAATCTACGATATTTTATAGCTCTATCTTAAATGCAATTACGTAGAACCAGTTTAAGAATAAGAAAAATACCACTGGATATTTCATTAACTACACATAATCGGCATAATGTTCCCACTGCTGGGACACAGGCCTCCACTCTGTGAGAGGTAGTGGGCCGTAATCCACCACGTGGGCTCAGTGCGGGTTGGCAGGTGACACATGTCTTTAAGTTTCTGGTTCTAAGGCATGCCGGTTTCCTCACGATGTTTTCCTTCATCGTTTTAAAGGTGGTGATGAAATAATTTACACAAAGTAAAGTGCCTGGCTGGGTTCGAACCCACCACGATTCCACTGGGCCACCACAGCTCATTAACTACAGTTTAATCTTAAATACCTACACTAAACTTAAACATTTATAGAAATGTAAAACTAAGCATTTGTTGCAATTCCAAAAATACTAAAACGTAACTATTTGAAATTAACATTACATATCTGAAAAATCTTTTAAACACTGCCAAGCCCCATGTAACTTTTATAGGCAACAAATTCAAGGCAACTACTTAGGTAAATGTTTCGGAATAAGTTATCGCTATGCAAATTCGGCAGTTAACTTGGCACTGATTAAAACTGCACGTCATAACTGTAATGGGGCAGCCGTTGACGCTCCGTTAAACTTTAGTTAGCTTTACTGTTGAGTTATGGTACAACCGGACGTTTTTGGGGACATTCCTTTATGCTACTTTTGTTTTTAAAGGCAATTAGACAGATCTGAAACAGTTTTGTTTCTATACTACACTACTGGTGTAAGTCTACACTAATGAAGTGTAAATTTGATCATTGCATAAAGATAAAACCATAGATTTTTATCAATTACCAAAGTCGAAATCAAGTTTGTTTTAAGTGGAGGCGAGTCTACTGCATTCCAGACTCGGCCTGCTCCTGAGAAATTCATGATGGAAGAAACTAATAACAGTTTTCCCGCCATAGAAATCGAACCAGAACCTCATAGCAATAGTGCTTGCAATTGCAACCACTAGACCAAATGAGGCAACGGAAAAATATTTTTCAATCTTCCTAAATACTCGAATGAAGTTGTCTAAACCGAATGTTATCCTACAGGGTGATACTCAGTTCAAAAGGTTTACCTACCGTGTTTTCGACAAACATTAAAACATTTCATGTAAAATGTTGCCAAGACGAACACATAAGGTTTGCCCTGTGAAAAAGATATCGGATCTCATGTAGAGCCAAGCTTCTGAATCTACACGGCCTAACTCTACCGAGACCCTAACTTCACAAATTCTACGTATCAGTAAAAATGTATGGCTTCGCCGTTTCGCTACCGTCGTGGAGGTGATGCGAATATTTAGTTTCTGAAGTAAGTAACGAAACAAGTTTATGAATGTTTTTGTTGGTTGTATACTAAACTTAGATTACATACCAAATTTCAGCTTTCTAGTACTTCAGGAAGTAGCCAAACATTTTGATGATCATCAGTGTGTCAGTGTATCAGTGAGTGTGTCAGTGACGAAATCGGTGTATTTTAGATATCAATAAAATCTAAAGTACTAAAGCTATTCAATTGAGATTTTGTATGTTTAATTAGTCTATTATTGACATCATATCCTGAGAATATGAACTATCTGGTACATCGGAAACCAAGTCTATGAGGGTTCAAAAAAACGACGAAACACTTCGAGAAAAGGTAGGTAGTGCCCTTGCGCTTCGCTTGGCTCGTCTTGCCGGGGGCACTACCGTGCCCCCAGATGTCCATTTATTAAATTCACAGACATACAGCAGATTGTAGAAATAATATAAACAACGGGATCATTTAGAACCGGGTACATTAGAGCTGTAGAGGGGCGAACAACTGTACAAGATGGAACACAGAGGAAATGAACAGGAAAACGAAGTAGAAGCTACTGATAATAAGTTGTTACTTATTCAGATTAGAACGAACGCTTTATTTATTTGGTGAAGCATTTATTATTTATTTAAATATTTTATTTTGCCATTTATTTACACACATAAACAGGGTGTCCGGTTAATGGATAACCTCTTAACCCGGCGAGCGTAAGGTTGGGTGTTATACACCCAGCCTGTAATAAATCATTCGATATTTTTTATCTCGTACGTCAAAATGAGTTGTGCGTCTGAGTAGCTGCGCGGGGGGAGGTAAGTAAGCGTTGTGTTTCACGACGCAGTTGACAACCGAGTGGCTAGGTGCTTAGACGGTGTCCAAGCTGCGTCTGGGTGAGTTTCAGCCACCTTACGCTTCGTGTTACAAATTTTCGTAAATACTTTTTTGTTTTATATTCGATTTATTTAGTTCTTTTTTTATTTGTTCAGGTAAATAAAAAATATGTCATGCGAAGAAAACCAAAGAATATTATTAAGACTTTTCGAAGCAACTGGTGACGATAGTTCTTGTGATGATTCCGGTAGTGACTTTGAAGTTTATAATGTTAGTCAAAGAAGCTCTGAAAGTGACTCGGAACAAGAGATAGGATTACAAAACAAGGGAGAAAAAGAGTCAGCTGGATCCGAAGAATGTGGAAGCGAAGGAAAGAGGTCATATTTGCCAAAAGCCAGAAATGATTACCTTTTATAACCAGACCAAGGCAGGTGTTGATGTTGTAGACGAGCTGTGCGCCAACTACGATGTTTCACGCAATACAAAGCGCTGGCCAATATGGTAATTTTCTATGCAGTTCTGAACATGGCTGGTATAAATAGCATCATAATTTACAAATGAATTTTTCTTAGAGACCTAGGAATAGGTTTGGTTTCAGAACACTTGCAAAACAGAAAGGAGAATCAGCATTTACCTCGAGAGCTTCGCAAAAGAATTTTAGATCAAGTCTGTGAATCCTCACACTCACAACAACCTTCAAATAAAGTTCCTAAGCCTATCAGGAGATGTGAAATATGTCCCACTAAAAAAGACCGCAAGACTAAACACACTTGTTATAAATGCAATCGTTATTTGTGTATGGAACATGCTGTTTTTACGTGTGGATATTGCGCTCAAACTGAAGATGATTATGAGAATTCTAAATAACTATATAGTATAAGTTTAGATCTCATTTGTTTCCAAATTTTATTAGCTAGAAGGAAAAGCTTTTCGTTCTGTATTTTTTAAAGTCTACTTTTTTATAAAAGAATAATTCCATAAGAATCCGTGCACAAAACTGACTCGCGCAAGATTAGGCATTTTCATATTTGTGTGCACGTTTACGCACACATGGCTGCGAGTAAAGCTTAGAGATCGCGTAAACAATTTTGATCCTTTAATTGACAATTAAATTATTTTAATAGCGTTTAATAAAATGCGTTTTGATTTTTGTTATTATATTAGTAAGGTATTTTTGGTAAGTTTGTCTACATTCAAAATGGTAAGATAATAAGGCAATAGGCTAAAAATAAAAAGTATCTACGATAAAATTAAATAGAAAAACGGGAATCGTAAACAGAATTTATTTACTATGTCTCATCTTTAGAAATGTATTTAC
Organism: Luperina testacea; assembly: GCA_927399505.1. Classification (NCBI taxonomy): domain Eukaryota; kingdom Metazoa; phylum Arthropoda; class Insecta; order Lepidoptera; family Noctuidae; genus Luperina; species Luperina testacea. The sequence continues at coordinate 13,093,360 of OV656775.1, read as the reverse complement.
ATGATTTGCTTTTAAACGCTTAATATGTAGAATAAAATAGAAAACATTCGACACAGACAGTACAATAGCAACAAACAAAAAATACTACAAATTACAGAACAAAATTATAAAATTGCGCTGAGCGTACAAAGGATACCATCTCAGCATTTGATGGGCGTTAGACACAGCGCCGGTTGTCAGTTTGGATAAAATAGTATTTCTATTATATTCTAACATCAAAGCCTCGAGTAGTAAATCTACCTCAGGGACAGCTGCACTTTATCAAAGTTAGGGAAAGGTAGATTACAAGATAGTCAGGAATGATCCATTTTGGAACAAATATATGAAAAAAAGTTGTTTCTTTTTATAATACATGTCTCATACCTGAAATAGCTGATCCCGAAAGCTAGGCCCATGAATCTTAGAGACGACAATTAATATTGAAATATGTTTTTTTTACATTAATCTTGTTACTACATGTATTTATTTTAAAATGAAGTGTCTCGAAGAGGCATGGAACGAGATTTTCTGGGATCGATAATTTCAGGTAACAAGCATGTGTCATAAAAATCCACAAGCCTTTTCTCCATTTTTGTCTTCCAAAAACTATCTTCTTTAATGACTCTTTCGACTTTCATTGTATAATCAGAACCTGTCCATACTGCAAACAAACATACATCCTTTTTTGTAATGTGCAATTGGCCTTGAATCTGGTACCACCAGTCGTGATTTTTATTAATTTTCATTTCCCCATTTTGGATTTTCCAAAACTGTATTTTTTTTTCTCTTATGGCTTCATCAGGGCTCATTCTAAATGCCGAAAATGGACATTTTAGCTCTACGATACCATTTTCAAATAGAGCGTCTGGCGTTGCACCCAGAAAAAAATGTTCATCGTCGATGAACAGGCCACATTTTTCAAAAACAATATTCTCTTGCGTTTGCAGCTGAATTAAGGCATTCTGTTCATTCGTTTTGCCACGTTGAATTGCTGCAACATGGTCAAGCGAATACGAGTAAAGTAAATTTTTTACAAGACCTGCAGAACTTATATTTTTTCGCCGCTTGCACACTTTACCAAAATTAGAAGCAGTCAAAAGACATCTGCGTAACTCGAGCCACAACGCACTTTCTGCTTGTAATATAGTGTCCCTTTCAATATCATGTCTCTGTACAATTTGAGACATGAGGTTTTCCAAAAATGCGGTCTTGGCTGATGAAAACTCCTCATCTGACAAGTCAGGCTTTTGACAAGATCGTGACAATTTTGATATGTTGTTTTGCTGATAAGTGGCAAATTTAGGGAAGCAGCTAGCTCATTCAAGTTGGCGCGACCACATCCAATACTTATAACTCCTGAAACTGCATTTGATTGACGTCCAATGCATTTGTGTTACTCTGACACGTTTTTAGCAGGAATCGACTACCACACATAGTACAAGATAGTGAAAATGTTGACAAAAATCCTTGCTGCTTTTCTTCTAATATTTTCAATTCTGATGCATTACATCCGAATTGAAGACTGTGGTTTGTGATATGTATCCACTGGTCAAAAAAGTATTGGAAGGCCACTATTCTTCGCCCTTCGATGAGCAATGATGATACCGGTGATTTCTAAAACAGCAAGAGTTTTAAATTCGTTTGTGCTGTTTTATGAATACGATTTTTTAAATTCATTAATTTGTGCAGATATATCATACTTTGTTTGATTCAATTTCGAAGTCATCACTTAAATCTAAATCCATTGGTGGACAGCTTTCTAGACTCAGAATATTTTCTTTACTCTGCAATAAATCGCATCTATATTAATAATAACGAATTTCGATCACGGTGGCCTATCTCAACGGAGATTTACCAAGTATTCAGAAGATATAATAGTACACAAACGTGTGCGCAAACACAGATGATCTAATCTCTAATCTTATATAGAATTCATATATATCTCATTTCTTCAAAAAAGTGTGTAAAATATAGTATTATCGTCATAGCAAATCTGCAAGCTTTATATTTAAATGTATGGGATACCAGAAACATACCATGCCTAGATTAAGTGGAACTGAATAGTCGACATCACCACTCATGACAACTTTTTCAGGGCTTCTATTGTCATTAGCTGCCTAAAAATACGAAAATATTATTATTACAGTACTTTATTCCTATTTTTCTATATACGTATGTATACTTAGCAATAAGCACAAAAACAACCAAATATAGCCTGCTGTTAAAACACAGTTTTTTGCAATTATTTGAGCTGATAGTAACTAAAACTTACACCATCTACAGACGACGAAGTGGTAGCCGGTTGATTATAAGTGCGTTCTCTTAGTACTTGTCTGGCACGTTCCATTCCCATAAAGTTCCTTTTTCGTTTATTGACACACTGGTAGTGTGTTCCTTTCTTTCGCCCCATTATCTATAAATGTAATAATACGAATTGACGCATGAAAAACAAAAATGATTGTATAAAATCAATAGCAAAATCGCTATATGTTTTTCTATAAAAGTTGAAGAGTTATCCCGCTGATTTCTCCAGGATCCCACCATCAGATCCCAACCTGATGACCATGGGACCACCCGATTTTGTTTAATAGGGCAGACACCATATTAAACAAACAAATAATTCAAATCTGTTCAGACGTCTTTGAGTATAATATACTCAAAGACGTCTGAACAAACAAATAAACAAATAATAGGAGGTTATATACATATATTATATATAACCTCCTATTATTTGAAGTCAGTTAAACACATAATTTATAAGACATAATCAAAAAACGCGGCAATGCATACTCTACAAAATACAAACGGTTCTAATACAGAACCTCCTTTTTTGAAGTAGGTTAAAAATCCAAACTTCTTAACAATCAAAAATTTCACAACTATATTTTTATATCAGTAAAATGTACTGAAAACAAAATACATACTCACCGGACCAAGTTGTGGTAGTCGAAGTATATTCTTGCTAAAATTCTTACGAAAGATCGCGTGCTCCAGTGACACAGAGCGATACGTCCTCCCGCTGCGCTAGCTGAGTTGACACTGAGGCGATCGATTTTGCGCGCATATTATTATAGTATATTTTGAAATTTATTTTCCATATGTTTTCTATCTGTTTTTGTTAAATAAAATTTTGTTTTTAGTATAAAAATAACTTAAGATTATTATGTAATTTTTTAATTTCTTAAATATCGAGCTAAAAATGAGAAAAAAATACACAAGTGGCTGATTTTTTCCGTAGAATGACGTAACTTCATCATTTTTTTTCTGTTAATTTTTGTATGGGAATGTAAAAAAGTGATCAACACAAATGCAAAAGGGTTATATGCTGTTGTTACTTATATTTTTATATAGTCAAAATTTATCGTAGTTTTTCCTGAAACGATGGTCAAACTTCACTCTGACGTCATTTTTTAAGAAAGTGGCATTGAATTTTGATGGTTTATCATTAGTTATGAAGTTTTTTTGTAAAATACCTTCAAGCCACATGCAAGATGAAGAGTTAAGCTACTCATAACGTGCACAGTTTTGCTCATATTATGTTACACAATCTAACAATTACAGAACAAAATTGACCGAAATTAGCCGTTTGATAGGACGGACTCTTAAGTAAAAAATGTTGATTTTGTTAATTTCGTAAATAAAGATTAAAAAATAGTTGTTCGCTTTATTTGTCCCTCTCAAACACTTCTTGAATTATTAAATAATGACATTAGTAAATAAAAACATAAATAAAATATGATAAACACATTAAAATGGCTAGTCCACCATTATGGGTTTGCTGCACCCACCTTACGCTCGATGTAACAAATATTAACCTTACGCTCGCCGGGTTAAGGGGTAATAGTTGTTCATAATGATAAATACAATGACCCCTTAAGAAGTTAGGTATCCATTAATTACCGGACACCCTGTATAAACAGACAAGAAGCAAAAAACAGAAAAATTGATCCAAAGGAAAAATAGGTATTAGCATTTTTCTTTGAGAGAATAATTTCTTGAAGAATGTTAGGTTTCGTTAGTAAAAATAGACCGAATGTTTATCCTATTCCAATGTAAAGTGATTCTTCTACATTATTACAACAGAGTAAGAGATTTTGTTCGAAAATTGCGAACATCGCTTAGAATTATTGTAGGTACAAGAAAAGTTTAATGGAGACAATTTCAGCCAAAGCCAATATTTTTCATATTTCACAGACATAGATTAGGTACGTAGAACAAATTTTAAAGTGAAAACTAATGTATAGAATACAGACGACTTTATTGGTGATAATTATTGTGTTTGTCCACCCTATACATAGTGTACATCAAAATTAATAGCCGCAATTCGCATAATTTTTCACATACCCATTTTTCTTAACGCTATCGTAAAACAAAACCTCGTGTCGTGCAACATCGGCCCACGTTGTTGACAAATAAGTGCAATAAAACAGCTCGGTATTGGCTGCGAGTCAGTTTGTTAGTCGCGACGGGTGACATATTGTAGCATGTTGCTATCGCTGGCGGGGGCTAGAGGGGGGGTTCGAAAAAAGGAAAAGGATAGCCCCTTTTATTTTTAAGGTTTTGTAAAGGCTCCTTCAAACAGGCGCGACACGACACGCGTCACAAAGGCACCGCAAGTCGCGCAACGAGCGGTGCCTTTGTGTCGCGCGCGATTCGAGTCGCGCGTCGGGCCTGTTTGCAGGAGTCTTAATACTTAATTCAATGTGACAAATAATAAGCAAAAGATAAAAAACCTACTTAGAAAATAATGCAGAATAACTGCCGGTCGATTCTGTAAAAATCTCACCGTGACAACTTAGGTGATGTGAGTTTGTTTTTGCTAGGATTTGACACTGTTGACAGCTCACTCTACGCTCACTTCAACTAAGTTTTCACGGTGAGATGGTTACAGAATCCCACTGCTACTTTAAATATTGGAGTGTATTAAAATTAAAGTGCGTGAACGCTCCACAACAATCGATGCCAGTCAGCTCGCTACAGCCGCTATTAAGCTATTTTTTTTTTCAATCATCGTTTGAAATTACCATAAGTAATTGTTCCTTTTACTTGACAATACATCGAATCAACAACAGAAAAACATAATGAAGAAGCTTGAGAGAATAGGAAAGTGGCGAAACCTCTTTGGATTGTAATAAAAATTAAAGCCTCAGAAAACATGCCATTATTCTGACGACTTTATTAAGAAAACACCATACACAAAAGAAATCTTCCACCATGCATCGCCCACATCTTTCCACCCTGAACTCGATAAGGTAACCCCTCAATAAATAATTTGGCAATATTAGCATACGTCGATTTATCTCGAGTCGGGGCTAGAATTATTATTTATGGTCGGGCCGAACCCTCGCACTACATACGTTAACTAAATCCGAGGAATAAGATTTCTCAAAGAGTAGATAAATTGGAGAGATGAGATATTTATTTGAGACGAGATAGATGATCATGATATTTGGTATGAGAAAAATTGAGTGCTTATCCAGTACCTACTTCTAATGCTACAATGAAACTAACATTGTGCTTTTTCATAAAGACACAAAGGCACCGCAAGTCGCGCAGCGAGAGCGGTGCCTTTGTATCGCGTGCGATTCGAGTCGCGCGTCGCACCTGTTTCCAAGAGCCTTAATGCGGATATTATTAAAAAAAAACAAATACATAAGAGAATAGAGCCTTTACTAAACAACTTCTCAATAACCTGTCACTACTTTTTTATAACAGTCAAATAATTTTTTTTTTTTTCGAGCAGTGGTGGCCAAGTGGTAACGGCCGCGACTTACGAGTTGTAGGTCGTAGGTTCGAACCCAGACAGGCGCTTTACTTTGTGTAAATTATTTCATCACCACTGCTCACAAAACGGTGAAGGAAAACATCGTGAGGAAACCGGCATGTCCTAGAAACAAAAAATTCGAAGACATGTGACATCTACCAACCCGCACTGGGCCCGCGTGGTGGATTACGGCCCACTCCCTCTCACTGAGAGGAGGCCTGTGTCCCAACAGTGGGAACATTATAGGCTGATGATGATGATGATGAAATAATTTTTCCGCGCCCAAAGGGTGCCAACAGAACCCTATTACTAAGTCTCCGCTGTCCGGCCGTTTGTCTGTCAGCGGTCTGTATTCTGTATCTCATGAACCGTAATATTATTATTATTTATTTACATTTCAGACAACACGATCCATTTTGTTAGTAACAGTTAGTAATAGGTAGACAATTGAAATTTCAGTGTGCATTTCTATTGCCGCTATAACAACAAATAATAAAAACAAAAGAATTTTTAAAATTTAAGGGCGATCCCCTTAAATTTTTAACATTCTTTTACAAGAAACGTGTATTTTATGCGTTTCTTGTCTTGTGGTATGGAACCTTTTGACGGCCTCTTGGTCGATATTTTTTATCAATCAAATCAATCTATATTTGTCAATCTTCATTCGTGATACCATCTGCAAATCTTTATAAGCAATTTAAAAGGCGGCTTTCTGTAAAAAATTATAAGAAAAATGTACTTACTTCCAAAATAAAAGCAAAATCAGAAGTTTTGACAAGTGTGAGAAAAGCCTATACGTTCTTGTAAGATGAATTTCCTTTCAAGCAGCATTTTTTTATTTTATTTTTTATTTATATTATATTTTCTTTGTGATTTTAGATGTTACTAACAGTAGTTAACTAAGTAATTTTATGCAAATACTAACATTATGGACTGCAAGGTCTAAAAATAAAAGTTTATTATTATTATTATTTTTTTTTTTTTTTACTTAACTCGGGACCATGGGGTCCCGGTCCTTTGGAACGCGTACGAGGGGCTGAAGCCAACTTGCAGAGGCCCCTTAAGAAATTTTAATGAAATGCGGCACCAACAGACGATTATTTATTATTATTAAGGGGCTTACATGGCTTAAAACGCGGTCATTGTCGGAATGCATAGAAAAGAAAGAGAAGCGCGATGACACAACGCTGGTAATTTATTGCAAAATATGAAGCAATTATTTAATTACAAAAAATCTATTGTTTAGACGAAAAAATTAAAACACGAGTATTTTAGTATGTTGCTTGTAGAATAATCTGACAAAAAATCAGAATGATTGTATGTAGGGTAAATTCGTTAGAGATGGCCATACGGGAGAGATGGCCAATCAAATTATTTCTGATGTTTATAACTAGATGACGCTACAGTGCAGTTAGTACGCCGCGAGCAGCGGTCGGGAACACAATACGACGAAGTTGCTGCGCAAAATTATATTAAAAAGTAAGTAAATAAGCGTTGATTTTACATGATATTGCTAAAATTTTATAGTGTAGTCATATATTATCCTGAAATACTATTTTTATTGTAAATGTGTAGTGTTTACTAAGTTTATTGTGTTTAGCAAATGATTACGTCTATTCTAACCTAAAAATGGCGCCCGATATGTTTAACCTAACTTTATGAATTGGTGTGGCCATCTCACCCATACAAAAAGGAGAGATGGCCACATAGATTCAGGTTAAGATGGCCATACTAATTATTGTCATAAAAAGTGTTATTAATGCGTTTTTATGTCTTGTTTCAGATGCCAAACAGATATCAGAGAAAAGCTATAGCCACTCGTGGTAATTGGAGTGAAAACTCATTAAAAGCTGCTATAAATTCCATAAAAAATGGGGAATTGTCTGTGTATAAAGCGGCAATTGTCTACAACATACCTCGCAAAACGCTTGAAAGAAGGTACAAGAATAACAATGACAAAAAAGGACCAATGGGACCAACGTCTATGCTTGGAGACCAGAATGAAAAAAAACTTGCTGATCATATTAAAACAATGCAAGCAAAAGGATTTCCGCTGACAATCAGTGATGTAAGAATGATTGCCTTCCAGTTTGCTGAACAATTAAACATTAAACATAAATTCAATAAATCAGAGGAAAAGGCTGGTTATGATTGGTTGCAGATGTTTTTGCGCAGAAACCCAGATATTGTATTGAGGAAGTCTGAAGGAGTTTCAATAGCCCGTTGTCAAGGTATGAACAGAGTTGAGGTCACCGATTACTTTGATTTGTTAGAAAAAATTCTCATAGACAATGATTTGATGTCAAAGCCTAATTGTCTATTCAATATGGATGAATCAGGTCTTCAGCTGAACAATCGTCCTGGAAACGTACTCGCAGGAAAAGGTAGTAAAGCTGTATCCACAACAACGTCAACAGAAAAGGGTGAAACCATTACAATCATAGCATGTTGCAGCGCCGAAGGCATGTTTTTACCACCAGCATGTATAATGAAAGGCAAGAATAAGAAAAGCGAATTTGAAGATGGAATGCCACCTGGATCCCGCGTTTTTATGTCTGAAAAATCCGCCTATATAACATCAGCAATATTTTTGGAATGGCTTAAAATACATTTTATGCCGAGAAAGCCACAAGGAAAAGTTTTACTATTGCTTGATGGCCACTCCACGTATTGTAATTCAGTTGAAATGCTTGAATTCGCCAATCAAAACGAGATCATTCTTCTGTCTATGCCAAGCCATACATCTCACTTTTTGCAGCCCCTTGATAGGGCAGTGTTTAAATCGTTGAAACATCATTTTTATGAGCAATGCCGACTGTGGATAAATCAAAATCCCGGTCGTCGAATTACAAGACTGTCATTTGGTACACTGTTGAATAAGGCGTGGGGTAAGGCAGCAACTGCTGAAAATGCTATTTCTGGTTTTAGAGCAAGTGGAGTATTTCCGTTTAACCCATCAGTAATACCTGATTATGCATTCATCTGTGCCCATGATGCAACTAATACTCATCCAACTTTACCTGTCCCAACAGATATAATGCCCATTAATCCACCAAACTCCAGAGAAACAGATGAAAATGAACCACTGGCAATTCCAGGGACAAGTACTGATCAATGGACACCTTCTCGAATTTTAAAAGAGATCTCGCCTATCCCACAAAAAATAATAGAGGCTCGTAAACGCAGCAAACAGGTTGGCAAACTATTGACTTCTGTGGAGCATATAACATTAAGAAAGAATAAAGAAAAAGAAAAGACTTTGAAGGAACAGAGACGTCAAGTTAAGCAAGAAAAAAATATTATTAAACCCAAAGATAAAAAGACTGATAGAAATAAGATCAGAAGACGAAAAGCTGTGAGGCGTATTAGTGAAAGCAGTTCTGAACACAGCGAACCAGTATTCTGTGATACATCATACGAAGAAGACAAAGAAAACGAGGCAGACGACTGTGCTGGATGTGGAGAAAATTATTATAAGACTCGACTTATTGAAGAATGGCTCCAGTGTCTCATTTGTGACAGATGGGTGCATGAGAATTGTACCGAGTTTGAAGACATGTGCTCCACATGTGGACAGCAAAAGAAAAAAGAAGCTAAACAAATGGAATTTCAAGGCAAGGGAAAGGGAAAAGGGAAGTCTAGCACTGGCCATCTTACCCGTAAGACTACGGCCAACTCACCCTGATGTGCCGGGAGAGATGGCCAATTCAATTTTTGTTTTAAATTGATTTATCGTATGTTGCTTAATTATAAAAAAATATTTGTAGTTGATTTTTTATAAGACTAATAACTGTTAATTATGATAAGAATAAAAGACTGATTGTAACAACCCTATTTATTTTTTTATTGCACCTTAAAAAAACTATGGCTATCTCTAACGAGTTTACCCTATATTAGTATGGTTTTTATTATCAATAGTGTTTTAAGTTTTTGTATACCTACTAACCTTTGGATTTTGAGTTGTCCTACAATAAATAAATTTGAATTTGAATTTATTGTAAAAAGAAAGTTTTTAGAGGAATCTTTTAATTTTAATTTTTTTCTATCGTATCAAATTAGTTGTATCATGTTATCAATACCTAGCATATATCCTGAAGAATATCATATATTTTTCTGATTTTCTTTACTGTAGTCGATGATATATTTTTATTGTTTCTAAAACTTGCGTATTTTTGTGTTTAGGTCCTGTAACCCCCTTAACACAATTATGTAAGACCTGTCACATCTGCAAAGTCCTTACTCCCAACTCTATGCACCGGTACTGTTAAAGATTTCCTGTTCCTCGTCTATGCACGCAGCCGTGTGCCGGGACTCTCTTTGATTATCCAAGTTTGATGTCTTGACTCCAATTTCTAGTTTGTATTAGCATTTTCCAATTTGTGTATTTGAATAACAAATTCTGGATATATTTGGAGTATCTTTGACAAGTATTTTTGGGTATTAGGAGGGAGATTTTCATGTTTTTGTCAATGATTAAAACCAACACGCCTCCATAAAAATGCACGTCGAAAGGTACATAACCCCCTCATGAAGTCGATTGAAAACTAAATAAAACTCACAAAAAGGAGAAAAAAAATAATCTCAAAATTCTAATTGATCAAAGACTCAACGCAATCTAATTAATAAAATTAATTTCATAACAAGCAACACTGAAGGTGCGAATAAGGGGGGAGTCACACGGTAAGACAAAGCGACTGCGATTACAGTTGACGCGCGACACGACAGCTACAACAGACCTATTAATAAGCCGTATCAACGATGGAGTTAATTAAAATCAAACATTTCGTTTATCGCACCCCCCTTTGTGGAGGGGAAGTTTTATTTGTATGATGAATGCCATTTAGTAAACGATGCTCGCTGATGAATTTGATGTTTTGTTTAATCGTGTGAATATGATTTGAATAAAGCTATTTATGCAATTGTAAGCGCAAACGACTTAATAAAAAATTTAATATATAGAATTTTGCTCAGCAGATATGAAAAATGCCAGGCTGTTGAAATGTTATAGACAATTAAAGAAATACCATTCATTAAATAGAAATGCTTCGACTATAAGTCTCATTTTGATCGTATTTATTGGTCAACGCATCAATCAACCTTTTGGGTTATATTTATTACATAATTCTTTTCGAATCTAAAGATTTGAGCCCCAACTAAAATAATGGAAACATTCATAATCCTCCACTAGCCTCCACAACAAAAGAACCGAACACTAAACTACTTTTTACAACACACTGACCCTAACAAAAAAAACCTACAGTAGCTTCTTTTAACACGTCAAGGGTTAAATCTCATAAAAAAGGAAGATCGAACAAACGAACGACTTCCATTTATCAGAGAGGGTAGAAGACACTTAATCAAAGTATCACAATATACCGTCTGTAACAAGGACATGAATATTTATAAGTGAATTAGGCGCGGTCGCGACGACAAGTCGCATGATTGGAGGCGGCGCGACTTGTCTTAAGTGTTGTCGGGAGCCTTAGTTATGTTTTTTTGGAAGGTATTGTTCGCAAGACAAGGGAATTTTTATAAATTAATTTGGGTAAAATTGAATTGTGTCTCTTAGTCTGCCTAAATTCGACTAAAAATTAGGCCTTAATGGAATGGAAGAAGAAAATCAGTAGAGTAGTTACTAACTATACCGACTCAGATTGAGAATAAGTGGTAGGAGGGCTCGAATTCAATTCAATTAGTCTATAATGCAATCCATAATGTCCACATAGGTACACGTGGAAAGTATTAAACAATATAACAAAATAGAATAAGTACCTACTTATATTATTAAATCAATAAAACATTACTTACTACTGGCGAAATGTGGGAAAGAAAGAAAGAAAAAATGTATGTTTTTTGCGGAAAAACATGACGCAGATAAAAGGATGGGTGTACTATACCTACTCTTCCAACGCTTCGGGAAATAAAGGCGTGATATTATGATATGTGTAAATTTAACGTACTCCGGTAGAAATATTGGGAAAGATGCCCAAACCAAAATTAATCGGAAGACAGAAATAAGATCAAGATTGCTGCTAGTGAGAGTTACAAAAACCGGAAACGGATAGTAGCGAGACCTCCAACGATGACATTGAAAACAGCAACATCTAACACAGCAGATCAATGACATACAAAAGAACCGAGAAAGCAGAAGAACCCCGCCAAAAGGCTCACCGATGAAGCTCGAACTTTTTTTATCATGGAGTTCATGCATTCTGCACTACCACGGGGAGATAGTGCAGTTATGTGGGACTCTAACCCACTAAAACGGGCACGTCTTTTCTACCATTACCATGCCCCCCGGTCTATTCCTTGATATGCAATGGTCGCTGTAGCACCATGAAAAGGAGCATCACATCATCCACCACCATGGAGCTAGTACGAATCTTGGGGTTCATTCGATTAATCGAGTCTGGTTTAACCACGTTGGGATCGGTGCATTTCATTCAGTCAGACAAAGCTAATACCAACACACTCCACAAACAATCAGAGAAAGGCTTTCCATCCTAAACCAAACAAATCTAAAAATCTAAACAACAAGCCAAAACAATCCATTTGAAAAACGCCACAAAACAAATAGAAATATGAATTGTCCGAGTGTTCAAAATCCCGGTTTAATATGACGTTGGTCATCTGATCCGGGATCACTCTGCTAATCCTTCAACTAATAGCCCCGGGGTTACCCTTGGTCCGTTTAGAAAAACCAGACCAATACATGGCAATTTCAACCTTAGCACTGACACAAAAGGTCAAAATTTCAACGGCTGAAAAGACGCATCACTACGTTTAGCAGAATCTAGCTATAAACGAACAAATTCCAGTCTTGTTGGGCAAGATATAAAGTTTGAATTGGAATGATGGTAAGGTTGTTTAGCAAAACAATTTTTAGGGCGCAATAGTCCTTCCGTTGAAATGTGAAAGCATTCCTGTGTTAGATTATGATATTAAGGAATGTGGTGTAAGTAGTGGTTGTGGTGTTAGAGACATTATATTTTATAGTTTTAGACGATTTATTAAAAAAATCCCCTCAATTTGCCACCCCTGGTTTGGAGATAGAGTTGTTCGCCGAATATCCGCAGTTCTTTCTTATTCTGCTGAGTTATGAACTACATACCCCTGACAACAAGGAGAGTGAAATAAAGAAAATGCACACAAAAGGCATTTCTTTTTTTTTATTTGAAATGGGTTTGCTCTTGACTCTAGTCTAGGTCAGAGATGACAGAGACAAAGTCTACGATGGAGTGAGCTCACCCAGAAGAAGCCTGTTCACTCTTACTTTGAAGAATTTCGGGTTGTATGCACTCGGAAACACAAACCTCCTTCTTTTAATAAATCTGACCCTTAAGTTTTCAAATATACCATAAAATCCCATAGTTTTAACTGTGATAATCAACAATCAATCTGCGTAACCTTTTCCCTACTATGTTATGTATGTCTAACTAGATGCAACTGAATACTGAAACTGACTGTATTTTATATGTCGCGATTTACCTCCACAACCCAGTTACTGGGTAACACGATACCCCTTTGTAAGACTGGTTGTCAGACTTTTCGGGCTTCTGACTACCCGTTACGACTGTCAAAGATCTACGAATGACAACCGGGAACAACGGCTTAACGTGCTTTCCGGGGCACAGAGGGTCTCGATATATAACGGATGGTCACCCAGCTTCGAACTGACCGCGGCAATTGTAGTTTAACCTTCCTTCAATAGCTGCGAGCTCCTCAACCATGATAGTTAACAGAAAAACCTTGCAGAACTCCAATATGGCAAAATAACTAGACCAATTGCTGACTAACTTCCCGTTACATACAAAAAACCTACTAATTGCCCGAAAAAAAAACAGCACAACCACATTAATTTCCACGCCATTCAAATCGCAAAAATACCTATACCCTTAAATACAAAGCCAAGATTCCTCTCCCCACTTCCATTGACCAAGTCAGTCAAACTTCTCTTATTAAGACCATATAAATTAAGGCCCTCAACTAATTGGATCCTTAAAACATTTTTTTTTGTCCAAAGAATTTATGCAAAACACTCAGCGTGGACAAATTAAAAGTGCCGGGGAAAAAAAAGTTTAAATTAATGCACCCAGACGCATCTGTTTTAATTATGTCACTGGTTGAAAGGAGTTTGTGGATGTGACTGTTAATTGTGTAACAAATCTTTGAAGAGGACATTGAAAAAAAAATTGATAATGTCGCACAAAACAACGTTATAGAAAAGTAATATCAAGTAAAAAGAGCAGAAAGTATCAAACAATTAATAGAGGAGATTGGGAGATGACCAAACCTAATCGAAAGGTTAAGGAAAAATAAACTAAAATATTCAATAGTTTTAAAGCAATTGCTACTGTTAATGATGCTACCAAGTACCAATGTAGATGCTACTGTAAAGGTTGTCTGCTAAAGTCGACCTTATGTAGTACAGGCTGGCAATAAAATAGCTCTGGTTACATTCAAACAGTCAAGCTAGTTTAGAATGAGCGGTCAAATATTTGCATTGGGTTTTTGACTGGAAGAAAACAGTGACAAAGTCAAAGTCAAAGCATTTATTTCAAATAGGCACATAAAAGGCACTTTTGAACGTCAGAAATTACAACAAATAGAATTGATTCTAGTCGCCCATTCCAAAAGGTAGTTGACATTGACATTGATTTTTATAATCTGTGACTACAGTAACTCACACACTTGTTAAAATTCTAGGAAAATCATCTACTTTTCAATATTTGTAAATAATTTGTAAATTCGTAAATATGTGAGCACCATTTGTATCTATCACATAAATAATAAATTATTTTATTTTTGTAAGTAGGTTTGCACAAACGCTTTTACACGTCAATCATGTTTTTTTAAAACTAGATGAGGTCGGCGTTTCCTATCTGACTACTTAATAATTGATTTATCTGCCATTGCTTCATTTTTAATTTTTGTGTTAGACTAATTTTATTCTAGGTGCATCGTCTTCACATATAATTATATTATGTATACAAAACCTTGTAAAACATTTCAAAAGAGTAACGGTGGAGTTTCTTGTCCATTCTTCTCCATACGAACACTACCTTTTGGAAGGGGCGACTAGAATCAATACTGTAATTTTTGACGTTCAAATGTGCCTATTTGAAATAAATGATTTGACTTTGACTAAAACAAACCAAGGACTAAACAGTAAACATAAAGATTATTATGCCGTCATAGTTGTTTACACATCTGCCGTCTTCCGAATAAAAATAAAACAAAGGAGCATCCACACTAACCTATAGCTGGAGGCGTCTTAAAATTAAAAGTGAACTCTTGCGGAGGGTCAAACGGCGCTGTAATCGACGCAATAAATCTAAACATTCACTAATTGCTACTGAACGTATCAATAATATGGTAATTTTTGTATTCATATTGTTGATAACAGTTTAGAAGAGATGATAAAACATAATAAAATAGACAATTAGAAGGAATATGAATAATATAGTATTGTAGATTAAAAAAAAGAAACGTAAAGAGCCACTACAACAAGGAAAAAAAATCAAGAATAACAAAAAAGTTAAAAAAATAATGTCAGCCTTAAATTTGAGATTTTTAATATTTATAGAATCAGAAATGAGAATCAAACTTTTAAAGAACTACTCAAAATATTTGCAACGATAATAGATTTTTACTAGAGCAACAATATTTATATCAGAAGCAAAGGTTCAACCACTAACGGATACGATTGTCCTGTAGAATAAACATCACTGTAGAAAACCTAGCATAAGTACCATGCATAAGTAGCATAAGTACATTCATCACGCTAAAACAAAATGGAGCCGATCAGTCACACTACAAAGAAAAGATTCAAATAATATTTGGCCCAAAGCCTTTTAAAGAAATCTAAAGAGATGAAAGTGAAAAATACATTCTACGCGACAAAAGAAGCCTCTTTTCATATGCAAATGACCATAGAACGGGGAACGGTGGTATTTTTCAAAACCTTTTCACAGACATTTTGATTTTAAAATGGGATTTCTGGCTAGCCAGTAAACACTTTATTCTGTAGGATGAAGTCTCAAATGCATTTTAGAGAGAAATTCACAGCATTTTGTATTGATGAAAAAATTCTTTGTTGGGATGGTTTTAGCAACAAATGCTTTCTAAAATGGCTAACCTAACCACAGTCCTTCACATCTTTTAATTATTTAAGGTGGACAATAATCTCAAATCAAATCATTTCTCGGTTTGCAGACATGGGTATTTACACAGATGTACTAGTACATAGCAGTTTTGTTATAAGAGTCCTCAATATTCTGCCGTCAGATGGGCAAGCAAATGATGATGTATGATGTGGGTTACATGTTTGTTATTTTGGTTTAAGGATTTCTTGTATTTTCTTAAGCATGTAACTGTTTTTTGTCCCTAATGAATGTAATAAAAGATTGTGTCAATAATTTGTAGAAGTTGTTAGACTATAGTCTTCGTGGATGGCACTATCTGTATCATAACTAAAACATACGCCATGCTCATCAAATAATTTGAATCACAAGAAGTTTTGTTTCAACTCGTAAGAAGCATCCGAATCACCAATTATTTTTGAATGACCTCTGCATATGACCGAATAAAACGAAGTTCTATTTTACGAGTTATCCATAGCGTAAGCATAATTTACCCTATACTGTTCCCACTGCTGGGACACAGGGTGGGACTCTCGGTGAGAGGGAGTGGGCCGAAATCCACCACACGTGTGGGTTGGCGGATATTACATGTCTTTAAATGTTTGGTTCTAGGACATGCCGGTTTCCTAACGATGGTCTCCTTCACCGTTTTGAGAGCAGTGGTGATGAAATAATTTACACATATTAATTATCCATACATAACCATAATACCTTCCATATATCGCTGTTAGATAGACACAATAAAACAAAAATTAAGCAGTAAAAGCATACTACTATCGAAATCAGACGAAGCTACGAGACTTAGTAATAAATAGAAAGGTTATCCATCTTAGCCCGGCGCGAGAAATATCGCATTCACCCATCTCTTTCACCCCCCTTGTATAACCTATATCTGCCGTCCCCCTTGCTCTTGAAAGCACGTGACCAGCTTACTAGTTGCATAAAGTTTTCCCTCTTTTATGGCAATTTCCCATGAAAAATCACCTGGCCAGGAACAAGCGGCGTGCCAAATTAGTTTCCTAGCAGAGTCATGATATGAAATTGTTTTTGTAACTTAAAAGCAATAGTCGTAAGATATTGGAAGACCTACATCTGATTTTCTTAATATACAGGGTGACATGGACATTGTTGCGTAACCTGCTACCATGAATTCAGTACATGATTCTGGACCTTACACGACCTTGACTAACGTAGAAATTATCCGACGGATACCAAAAATAAATCTGCTTCGGTTAAAATGTATGGAACCGATTTTAACGCAGGGTGGCATGTACAGACGCCAGCACATCAACCTACCACAATCTGTCAGATTTTCCCAATCAACTTTGAACCTTATGCTTTAGCGATAAAGTTGAAAATCTATTAAAGAAATCTGACAGATTGTGGTAGGTTGATGTGCTGGCGTCCGTACCTACTGAATCCATGATAATAGGTTGCGCACAATGCGGACGATTTATTAAAATAGAACTAAGATTTCATCTTGTGCTGCATAGCGTTAAGAAGCCATTATTTATGTTAAATGTACCTACAATTTAGTAAACAGGGGGCATTCAAATATGATCAACATGGACCATTGCATATCATAGTCATTCGATGCGAAAACCCTCGAGCATTGGATCAGACAAGAAAAAGAACCGCTAATTGAACGCTTCCTCCAAATTAACAACAAAACTATAACCAACTAGCTGACCCAGCAAACGTTGTTTTGCCATATAGATTATTTCTAGGAATTTTTTTCTGTTGAAATTTTTCCTGAATTTTCTTTGCTATAAACCTCACGCAGCCCGAGACCTTTCCAACGAATGCAAAACCGTGGAAATCGGTTCGTGCGTTCTGGAGTTATAGCGTCAGGAAGGAAAACCCGACTTATTTTTATATAGTAGATATTTAATCAAGCATACCCATAACTTATCCCAAGACTAACAAACCCTCATAACAACGGTATGCAAATCCAAATTGATTAAAACAATAACAATAAACCAGCGGAATCGAATAAGGCATCGATTCTCGAGATGAATCGATACGATCCGATCTCCGTAACGATTATTGTTCCGTACTAGGTAAGCCGTAATTACTCGATACTATTGTCTTGTGCGATTTATAGATTGTCGGTGAAACAATTTATAAGTTCTTGCTTTTAATTGACGATAGAATTAATGATGGATATTATGAGAATAAAGAATTAGAAATGTACTCCTATTTGCAATACTCATAAAAGCTCTTGTAAAGGAACACAAACAAATTGTGAATCCAAACCATGTTTTAATTAAGTACGAGTTTCCCACTAACACTCATTCCGCTAATGTTAAAAGACCGTATCACAACTACACTGTTACAGGAAACATAATAAACTAGAATTCAAAATAGGACTAATGTGTGATCTTCATGAAGAATGAGTAGGTCTGTAAATTATGTGAGGAAAGAAACGTTAAAATATCCAAAACTAACCCGAACGTCAATCAATATGCCTAACCTTTTTCCAACTATGTTGGGGTCAGCTTCTAGTCTATCCGGATGCAGCTGAATAAGAGTATAATACATGAAGCGACTGGCTATCTGACCTTCACAACCCAGTTGCTGGGTAACACGTTACGTTATCCCTTGGTAAGACTGGTTGTCAAAACGTTTAGTTTTGACAACCAGTAACTAACACTAACGTAACACTTACAAAATACAACAAAAATCTTAAATGATGAATATAACTGATACAGCTGTTGACCGCATAATAAACTAATCCAAATATAGTCCATATGGCCATAAATTAAGCAAAATAAATCTCGACAGCTGATAATAAGGACTAAGCCAATATGGCGAGGGAAAGATGGAATATGGCTATCAAACTGTTCCCAGCGCACATCGTTAATAATAAGCCGCTGTTTTATCATTTATTATAATTATTATCTTCAGTTCTGTATGAAACGGACCGGAAAACAAATATAAACATGGTATTACAAAGAATCATCTTAAATGATAAGAAGCACGAAAAAATTTAGGAAAAAGTAAGTTTTTTACGATGAAAATTGGAAACAACACCTTTTAAAGTCATTGTTGTAATGATTTTCAAAATCATAATAAAGATCCCAAATTAATTCATATATAGGGAAACCCATAAAGCTGAATAATGAGAATTTATTACTCTAAACAAAAACCTAACACAGGAGACAGCTATAGGATAGGTAGTTACTAATATAAGTCAAGTCAGTGGAATAAGTACCATAAGTCACAAAACTGGTCAAACACAAAATATTAATGCAGCTACCAACTATTTAAAGGGGATAAAGGAACACAATGATAACACAGAATCTACACGAGAAGCTGGAGAAACAGCAAAACGAAGAAACAGAAGCGAAGTCAAAAGTAATCCACAAAATTAAAATTTATTCCTTGGTGACACATAAGTTTAAACTGGTCGTATTTGTATCACTATGTGCTGCCTTGCAAGGTGTACAAATATTGCTTATACAAATATTGCAGTAATAGAAGATGAGACTTGACACACCACGTGGTTTGACATGCGCAGTACACGATTTTAGGTATCTTTAGCGGTATGAGGTCTGAGTGCGGGACGGGACCGGACGTCATAGTGGCGGCGGAAGGAGCGGGGGAGGCGGGGTCAAGTCTCATCTTTCGTGGCACGCATTGTACAGCAGGGTGATTGCGTAACACACTAACGGTAGGAATGGCTTTCATTTTGACAGTTGAACAACATTCATTGCGTTATTTGCGCTGTTGAACAGACAAATTTTTCGAACATATGAAGCAATGGATTGGCAATATCCGTCAAAATGATTGTGATTGATAGTATATTGTTACGCAATGAGGGTGCTGGTTATAGTTTAAATCATTATAAAAACTACAGTGAATTTCTGAGGGTAAACAGTAACTGATTTAAATATTTAGCAACGAATTAAAAATAAACAAAAGCTGAACTTCTGCCTACACTAGAAGCAAAACTAGAGCCTCGAGTAAAATTACATGCATATACTATATATATATATTATATATTACTATGCATTTTCTTCAAACTATATATGATATTAGTTACCCATCGGGAATCGTGTCCGCCTCTGTCCGGACACCGACCGGACACACGCAGCGACATCACACCGATCTAATTTGTCCGGGATTAGTCCGAGTACCGCTTTTTCATTATTTCACGGAGTGTCTTAAGCCTTGGCTTAGTACGTGCTGTGAATACTAAACAACTTGTATTTACTACGGATTTTTTGTTTTTATTCTCTTCTTTGGTTTTTGGAGTATTTGGATGTGGTCTGACAAGGATAGGTACCATAGAGGGAGCAGTAGTGGCCCAGTGGTAACGGCAGCGACTTACGAGTTATAGGTCGTAGGTTCGAACCCAGACAGGTGTATTACCTTGTATAAATTATTTCATCACCACTGCTCTCAAAACAGTTGACGAAAACATCGTGAGGAAACCGGCATGTTCTAGAACCAAAAATTTTAAGACATGTGACATCTACCAACCCGCACTGGGCCCGCGTGGTGGATTACGGCCCACTCACTCTCACCGAGAGGAGGCCTGTGTCCCAACAGTGGGAACATTATAGACTGATTATGTTGTTGATGGTTGATTGCATGAATGACAAAATAAAAACTCCTAAAAACAAAATCGATCAAACCACCGACTCCTTCATCCCTTTTTGTCATCAAAACATTACATTTTACTTGCTCCTTTTCTTCCATTAAAATAGATTATTCTTCAATAGCAGTTAATACCGAGATTGGTCGTATCAATGATCAAATGTGTCGGTCGTCTTATTCTGTAAGTGGTGAGCGCGAGCCATGTCAAAATTACACGTTGCTCCGCATAATTGTGATTGGATTTTGTCTCTTTTTTACCATTTTTTAGGGTTCTGCTTGTGTAAGGGGTATGGGGAAGACTGTTTCGATGAATATACTTACACGGCTAAAATATTATGTAAATTATAATATAAGTGCAACAATCGATGATATCAAAAATCAGGAAAGAAATATCATAAAATCTTAAATAAACATATGAAAAATCTGTTATATGTGTAGGTACTATTTAATAAATGTAAAAATAAAATGGATAAATAAGTATGGATAGAGGAATAATATTACAGAGAATAATTAGGTATACCTAATAATAAATTCTCAGTCAAAAATAAACGAAAACAGATCAACTAAAGAAACAGTTTCCAACAGGAAATTCTGCAGAACCACACACGTTTCGACCGATACAATCCTGCCAACCAATGTTTACCTGACTTTTTTCACATCTAAACCCTTTGTTTTCGTTCGTGAGAACACTCGATCGGAAATTACCATTTTTAGATATTGGATTATCGACATCCACACTGGATTTGAGGTTATTTTAAAAACTCGATCGGCAGAATCGATTCGGTATCGAATAACACGATTTGGGCGGTGTCGTGCGCTGTACCGATCAGCATTATTTAGTTGAGGTTTGAATAATTTTGCGAACTCACCGGCTGTTGACTGATGCCGCGTTCGAGACGCCATCTACTGATGGTTTTCTGAAACAAATGCAAAATTAAATTAGTTAGATAAACAATTATAAATAGAGGTTATGTTAGAGTCAACATAAGATTGCGTTTTGAAGAAAAAATAACATAAAATCTTAAGTTGGTAGACAGCTATATAGAATAATCTTTATTATGTACAAACGCCAGCACATCAAGCTACCCGAAACTGTCAAATTTTTCCAATCAACTTTTAACCTCATGCCTTAGCAATAAAGTTGAAAATCTATTAAAGAAATTTGACACATTTTAGTAGCTTGATGTGCTGGCGTCTGTACACCATAAAAATTACAGTTATATTTATTGTAGAAATTTTACGTTGGGCGGTTTTATCACTGAAAGCAATCTTTTACAGACAACCTTTGGATGGATAAAGTAAATAAACCAAACATATACGCCTACACTATACCGCCTAAACTTGTACTGTGAAGGCTGATGAAGCTGATGATGATAAAATCTATTAATGTATAGCTAAAATCGCAGAAAGCGATAAGGCCGCCCATCATATATTTTGTAGTGTGTGATGTTTTTTTTTTTTGTTTTATATTTTTGTAGTGTACAATAAAGTACATAAGCAAATACATAAAATTATGTCCTCAATTATTTTTTGCATATTGTTTTCATTACAGAATGAGTAAAACACTAAGTTGCCACAAACTACTTGGTTCTAACTGGCTTCAGATTTAATGAAAACATCTGTCAATCCGCCTTCTTCCTTGATGATTATGGCAATTTCACCTTTATTGGCCACTGAAGTAATCAACGTAAATGCTGCATCAGCTGTCAAGTTTAGTAATAATGAAAATATAAAAATAATTATTATTCTAAAACCTGATCATGATTTTGACGGTTCAAAAGTGGCCCGTATTTGAGTAAATAAAAAGATCGGTAGAGAAATGAAACTCAACTCAAAGCATTTATTTAAATTAAACCAATAAACAGACATTTTTGAATTGTCTCGAAATCGGTCAGTCAGGAGAGGAGACCGACATTTAGTAAAGCTTCAAAGTAGGTTCCTATGGAGAAGAACGGGCAAATTGGATACTCTTTAAAAACAAAATATTGGTTACAATATTGGTCGAAATTATACATGCGAGAACGATGTAGAAAGACGTGTACGTCAAACGTCCGTACGTCCGTAGTAAAAAAATTAAATAAGAAGTTAACTTTAAAAAAGATGGAGACAAAATGACCTATTTCTGCATTTAATCCCAAGTACACCCTAAGTCGTACAATATAGAAAGAAAAGAAAGAAAATACATTTATTTAGCTAAGAGACACACAATACACCAGATAGTTAGATAATAGTCGTACATCAGATAAAAACTAAAATAAAAATAAAAAGTGCAAAGTCCGATGTAAGAAATTAGCAGGAAAGTGAGCCTCACGGCTGCGCCAAAATAATATATATACA
Organism: Luperina testacea; assembly: GCA_927399505.1. Taxonomy (NCBI): domain Eukaryota; kingdom Metazoa; phylum Arthropoda; class Insecta; order Lepidoptera; family Noctuidae; genus Luperina; species Luperina testacea. The sequence continues at coordinate 13,070,536 of OV656775.1, read as the reverse complement.
TAACATGCAGTCAGAGGCGTCATCTTAAATTTAACCATAAAGACCTATAATATTGTCTACGAAAGCATGAGATTGTAGTCATACGTAGTCTACGTACAGCCTCCTTACGTAGCACATTCGGGTAAAAAAAAAATTAAAACAAGACGTAGCAGCTACGAGATGACCAGGGGGCCTACAAAGGCCACTTTGGCAGAATCGTAAAAGAAAGAAAGAAAGAAAATACATTTATTTAGCACAGACTAAGAGACACACAATACATCAGGTAGTTAGATATTAGTCTAGTAAAAGTCTAGTAAAAGGATAACGTTATGAATCAAAATATGGCGAAGACAGTCCGTGTTTTTCTTTTTTTCGCTGCAGTACGTAGGCATAATCAAAGAGATAGGGATTGGATTTGGATTGGATTGATTAGTATTTTAGTACAGAGAAAAAAAAACTGAAAAATCCTTCATCAATAGGATTTGATTCGATTAACTGAACAGTTAACTGTCCATTACGATTCATAATGTTATTCTTTTATGATTCTGTCAAAGTTGCCTTTTTAGGCCCCAGTTCTTACTGACGGCGCCCGTTCACGAAGATGACATAAGGATCAGCACATTTTCTAAAGCACCTATAAAAGACGCAAAAACTTATACAGGTGCTTTATAACTATATTTGATGGTATACTTACATCCAGTACGGATCTGTGAGGCTGGAAGAAGCTCCATAGTGAGGAGCCAGGTGGTAAGGACTGACGTAATTTACCATTGGAACTGCATACATTTTACTTTTGATCACTTTTAGCCGATTGGCGAATAGTCCTTATTATTGTCTCTTTAGACGACTGTGTTGTAAATCTTTGACATGACTGACTATAGCAGCTTACAGAAAATAATTCTATTTCTTTGGTGTGTTGTACTTTTTTTATTAAAATGTTAAGTGACATACGGTGCAATAATTTGGATATATATTAATATATTTGGACATTTTTTAGATTGGAGGAGTAATTTTTTAGTTGTTGGCTACAATCAGTTTGAAGATTTTATAGTTCAGTTGATTTTGCAGCTTCTCATTAGGAAACATCCTTTGTTGAAAATGGAAATGTCTGCTATCCAAGAATCGAAAAATGAGCCGGAAATGCAATAATATATATATTCTAATGATTTTGAAGTACATATTTCACGTTTAGCAGCTATGTAAGAAGTAGAAAAAAAGTAGGTTCATCCATAACCGACTGTTACGTACGATTACAAAACTCCTTATGTAAATAGGCATAATAGTCAACAAAGTTTAACGAAATGGACTCGGCTTTGACAACAAAAACCTTCACATTCCACAGCTTTTGAAAAAGCCGCGACCGTCACTAAATACACTCTAGTTGACAGAAAGCCGACGAGTCCCGATCTTAACCGAATCGAATTTGACAATAGTTCCACTTAGCGGCCCACAGATGTCGTTAGCGCCCGCTGCGCCCGCGCTGCGCAACATGCAGAGATTAGAAATTAGTATTCGTATCAGTTATTTTTAAAAAAGCGGTCTTGTTATGTTTTTTTGCAATATTTTGTTACAAATTTACTTTTAAAGTTTTTTTTTCATCGTTCTTACGCGCTTTCTTTTTTCTATTTCTACGGTTTTTCCACAGTAATATAAATGACAATTTTTTCTCCTTTTGTTTCTCCCTTTGAAAGTTTTTTTCTCCGACGATTTTTTCTGGTTTCGTCTCATAACTAAAAATTGCTTTTTATCATCATAATTAGGCAAGTAGGTTGGGATACTTTCGTTCCGGGTGTCTATCAATTACAAAAGTGAGTTTTTATTTATTTAGAACACTAAGCCATACACTATAAGGCTAGCAATAAAAAATAATTCTACTATAAACTTTCTTAACTTTTTTTGTTGTTATGTAGGTATATGACATATGCGTATAAGTCGTATAACAATACCAATCCCTAGCACATTACCATTGGTCCGTAACATTGAGTACAAACTACTTAACGCAAGTACCACAGTGATAGCAAGACCAAGGGGGGTAAGCACGGTGATTGGTGAAAAAACTTGGGCTCTCACAAATAGGAAACGAATAAGAACGAATATTTTTTTCTGTTGCCCATTTAACTTGATTATTTACGCAGCCACTTTAATATTTGACTGTACCTAGTTAATGTGAAGATTAAGAGTTTTGATACTTGATACTTAGCATTGTACAAGCAAGAATCTACGTGAATGTGAAACTAAGTAAGTTTAATTAAAAAAGAATTGGAATTTATCCTGTATCGAGTATCTAACATCCAAACCCAGAATCTATCTATTTTAAAACCACAGCAATATTTGCTCCGTATTTTTCTTTCTTTTTTATACTATTTTTTGTATAAAAAAGAAAGAAAGAAATTAATAAATACAGAGAAAGTGGAACAAAAATAGGATAGAGCTATCAAAGCAAAAATTGTGGCTTGAAATAAAATTGTTTTGTCGTGAAAATCTAGATTTGAATATTGTTTGTGATTCAGATATTTACATGAAGAATTACTCTGTATCCTCGCACTCACAAACTAATCGAAATTCTCCGAAAATCAGACGCTTCAGAATAAAATGAATTCACCTAGTATCAAAACCTCTAGCTCCACAAACAAATTGACCAATCAGAAATCGATGCCGGTAATCGGATCGATTTACTTTTACACGATTCGATTCCTACTCGGTTCGCGATTGTTTCCGAATCGCGGCGAGCTCAAACGAACGCGAGCTATCTGCTTTCGTCATGGAAACCATTGGCCGGAATTAAAAACTTTTTTGTAGAACCTATTTAAAATAGTTCCTTTTTTGAAGTGGCGAATTAGATAAAAAAAATGTGTTGAGTTGTAATTGGTGAGCATTATCATCAACATGATACTTTGCTTTATCATGGTGAATCGGCAAAGGCTTGCTTAAAGAGAACAACATGATCATCAACAGATATAAAAAAAGTTTTTAGGTTTTGTGTCACACTTTACACTGCAGACAAAAGTTACCTAATCCATAAAACATTTTTTTTGCTCCTAGGTAAATATTTATTTCATTATCCGAGAAAAATATGATAAAATCTTTGTAAAGTGTCTTTAGAACTATGTAGAGTTAATAGATTTTTAAATTAAGAGTAGGTTTGTATACCAGGCTCCTGGTCCTCTAACACAAGATACCTATCGAAGTGAAAACTTCTTTACATCGTGTTTTATTTTCACTTCTGTCGGCACTCCCGGAGTGCCACTTTTTTTTTTGCCCCTAGGTTGCCTAACATAAATACTTACTCGAATTCCGAAAAAAAATATGATAAAAAATTGCCACCATCATTGTTCCAAAGAAAACTATAAGTGTCTTTAGAACTATAAAGAGTTATAGATTTTTAAATAAAGAGTAGGAAGGTGTTATTCATAAAGTTATCCACACTCTAATGCCAAAACAGAACTCTCTCGATTTAAAACCACAACACAAGCCAAGTCTGAAAAACTTTGTAGCCGATGACTTCACGAATAACTTTGGAACTTAGCATTAATCCAATTAGAAATCACACAATGTTCAATTAGGAGAAATCAGAGCCTTTTTTCTCGAGCCTAATTAAGTTTATCCACATTACCTACATACGTAAACAGAAATCCCTAAAAATTATTTACGCATTCAACACGTCAATACAAAATGTCTTCATTAACTCAATGTCGAACAGAACTCCAAATAAAAACAATGAGAACTCCCACATCGCGAGTTTCCGAGAAAACTCCCCGAAAACGTCAAATTCCACAACTAATCGAATAAGGAGTCGACAATCGAAACGTTGCGAATAAGCAATCGATCACCGTACGTCACTTTACATTTATAATACGTTAAAAACGAACCTTTCCAAATATTCGGTATATTTTAAAGTAAAAGTTAAATCGATAAGAAACTTTGAAATTGACTAAACGTACGCACTACTTTAAATCGATTAATGTTCGCAAAAAAGTTTATAAAAAAAATTACGACCGCGAATGCCAGAAACTTTCATCTGTTTTCGTATTTGGAACGCATAGGCTTGCGCTCTCCGCGGCGCTCCACGTGCTAGTGAGGTGACATGCACGCACCCCGGAAAATTCGCGAGTCCCCCTTGCGAGTTTATACGCATCGAAGTGTGCGGGGGCCTCCCTAATCGAATAACAATCGTAATTGGGGGCGCTATTAATGAATCATTAATTCGCGTTGAGGAATGTTGCGATGACTTTTGACTTGCGGTTTGTGAAGTTTGTTGTCTAATTTTGATGGGATTAATTGTTTGAAAGGGAGATTGATTTGGTTAAATGTGAAATGACAACTGTGTTAATGCTTTGGCTTTAAAAACTGATTTAACTTTGTATTGGCATGATCTCTTTAAAAAGAAAAGTAAAGAAAAAAGACATAACAAAAAAATATTCGCCTCGTATTACTAATACTACATAGTGCTGATAACTGTAAAATCAGATCACGAACACACGATCACATTTAATAAATTCAATAATAACCCGAAACAAAACGACGAACTACATCAGAGTTGATAGCAAAAATACAAACAAAATCTTTCACTAGAATGACAGTCACGGAGCCACTAACTTGCATTTACTGACTAAACAAAGGACAAAACTGACAAAAATTCCCCTCACAACCAGGGAATAATTTTCCAATATGGCAATAATATGACACAACAGTGGCAACACCGCGTGAATAATAAATATGGCGGGGACACGCGTGGCGCGTACGCTCAATTATTTACACGCAAATTATGGAAGTAACGTGCGTGTAGTTTCGTTTTTTGGACGAAAATGTAGGATTTCTTGGAGAAATCGGAGAATGTAGGGCAAAGTCTAACTCCTCGATTAACGTATCCTATCATTCCCATCAGTATAGCCAATTGCGCGTATGGATTTGCAAGATGGTAAAAAACATCACAACATAATTATTTTATAGCCATTTATTACTTGGCCAACAAAACTACTTAGTATAATTATTTTCATATTTCCATGGGGGAAGGTAGAAGTTTTCTGTTATAAATAAAAATAAAGTACAAAATTAATAGGTACTTTTATGCCGGTTACCAAAAATTTTTTTTAAGTTATTTGTTATTAAATTTAATATGTTTAAACTATTTCAGTCTTATCAAGTCAAACCACAGGTCAAAAGTAAGTAGGTACTTCAAGACACCCATTTTCGTTCAGGATAAATTTATGGGTGATCAAAGCTATTTTGAACAAAACATAAAAACTAGTTGCCCTGCATAACAAGGCAAATAAGACGTACAGTACCCGGCGATAAACATTGCACATCGGCCTCTACCTTTTTTTGTATTTTACACAAAGAATAAAAATAATTATCAAAAGAAGCAAATCATAATTGTTTTAACAGCTCCTAATAGATACCGGACTGTTTGCATTTCGTGCGACAGAGATTACGCTCTACGAAGCCGAAATTAGCCGATTGTCTCTTTCCAAAGGTCGATGTGCAATATTTATCGACGGGTACTGTAATAGTTGTTCATAATGATGAGTACTATGACCCCTTAATCTTGGTTATCCATTAATTACTGAACACAATGTAGATAGTCTATCAACTCAGCCTATCGCAGTCCACTGCTGGACATAGGCCTCTCCAAGACTTGCGCCACACCCTGTCCTCCGCCTTCCGCATCCAGTCTACCCCAGCCACCTTCTTTAGGTCGTCCGTCCATCTAGCTGGGGGGCGTCCCACACTACGCTTGCCGATACGCGGTCTCTAATCAAGGACTCTTCTGCTCCACCGGCCATTGGTCCTTCGACAGACATAGCCAGCCTACTGCCACTTCAGTTTGCTTACTCTGCAAGCTATGTCGGCTACGCTTTTAATAACGAGCAACATTAAAAAAAAATCTAACAAAAACAAAGTACTATCTCCTACAGAAAGGTTTGCAGATCTTTTCAGGAATTTATTTCAGAATCGCTGAAAACGAAACGCGTTCGACTCGTGCTCACTGAACTGGCTTTTAATCAAATCAATTAATTTAATTTTCAATTAATTAAGTTAGTGTAAGTTTACAAAAAAATACCAAATTGCGTTTTGTTTTACGCAATTCGCGATTTTATATGAGATGGAAGTTTCGATCAAAATCATCCCGCGAATTAAAATTAACCCCGGCGTGCTTTAATCGTTAAGTATCCTTACATAGTATAAAACAAAGTTGCCAAAATTTCTATACGCCCATATTTTCCGAATGACTACACCAAATTGGATAATTCTTTTTTTTTGTTGTTTTCAGTATTGCCAGGACAAGGTTTGTATGAAGTAAAATTCCAGAAATTCGAAAAAAAAATTACACCCGTGCGAAGCTGGGGCGGGCCGCTAGTTTCAAAATAATATGCTCATTTAAAAACTGAAAACACAGTATTTCTTGAGGTTCATTACGAGTATGTAGGTAAATTTAGAATCTATTAATAGCTTTATTCTGAATTTTCATTTGTTTTCGCAGTTTTTATGTCTGAAATTATACCTACCTGAAGGCCAATTAATTCCCTTAATTCAAAACGTTGAAAATCTAGTCGCAATCTTATCTCAGCGACAATTAATGTCAAAAATGTAGGGAAACTAGAGGTATTTTTGACAGATTGAGACTGAGATCAGGGGGCCTAAAAAGGCCACTTTGGTGAATCATAAAAGGATAACGTTATGAATCAAAATATGGCGAAGACTATCCGTGTTTTTCTTTTTTTCGCTGCGCTACGTAGGTATAATCAAAGAGATAGGGATTGAGTTTGGATTGGACTGATTAGTATTTTAGCACAGATAAAAAAAAATAACTGAAAAATCCTTCATCAATGGGATTTGATTCGATTAACTTAACAGTTAACTGTCCATTACGATTCATAATGTTATCCTTTTATGATTCGCCAAAGTGGCCTTTCTAGGCCCCCAGACTGTGAGCGTTCTTAAAATTACGAGAATTCATTTCATTCAATTCATTTCATTTCATTCAATTCATTAGAACGTCAAAATATTGTAATTATCCGAACATTGTACCCAACAGTACTGTGACCGGCTAATCACCTTATTAACCGGGTAGTATGCAAATTGATATGGTTCTTGCGAATGAGATGATGATTTTTTTACCATTAAGTAATATATTTATCAGAGCAAACATCTCCACGCCGTAGGCATCGAATGATTGGTATCGTTGTGCCAATGATGTACGAAGATGTGGCGTTGTCTTGTGTTTAAAATATTATGAAGGTTAGAAGATTACAACCGAAAGTTTCAAAGAAACAGAACGACTCACAGCGAGGATCGAAGAAAAAAAAAAAAAAAAAAAAAACACTGGCACTCCGGTAGTGCCGACAGAAGTGAAAACTTGAACAATTACGAGTGTATTTTGTGAATCGTCTTATAAACAAAACGTCAGTTATATATCCGTGGTTCAGCGCCATCTCGTCGTTGTTGGATGAACTACCGTCGTTGTTGGATGAACTACGTAGTTAGTACGCGAGGCCCTCGTAGTTCTTCCCGATGTGCATAGATGGCGCTGTCCTCAACAACGCGCGTCTTTCGTTTTACGTCTTACGAATCTTACGATCAGGGTCACGTGACCTGACGCGAATTTAGAAGTTTTTACCCATTCCAAAAAAGTACACAGCGCCGCTAAAGAAGTTTTCACTTCAAAAATCGGGTAAATGGTAATATTTGAATGTCATAATAAAGTTGCACGTAAATAACATACGAAATATTAATTATATAATTTTGGACGTGCAGTAATTTCTAACGTGAAGATATTATCACGTTAGAAATTATATAAAAAATAATTTAAAAAAAAACAACTTCTAAAATAAATTATCTGACTCAAAATTATGAAATAATTTTGAGCCAGATAATATATTTTTATTGTATAATAAATATTTTTATTGTATAAGTGCACGAAATTAAACATCAACAACGAAATCAAAAGTTTTTTTTTTTGAGATCGATAGCCTCCTTTTTTTGAAGTCGGTTAAAAAGCGCACATTTTCTTTTATAATGCGCTAAAAATACCTAGTTAGGTATATATGTCTTAGGGTAAATTAGTATGAATAGAGAAATTACGTAATCCTAACCATAAAAAACCACCGCATGCATCTCTACCTCCCACATCTCTGGCGTCCCATAATGCAATGCGTGCGTTCAGCGATGCTAGATAGCGAAAGGATAGTCGGTTCGATTACTGGAACCGTACTGTGGTACTTTTTGTGCCAAGATTTTATATTGATGCCTTTTATTACTCACTGTAACTTTGCTCATCAATTAGACGATAATGTGAAGTTTTTATAAGACATTTCTAGAATATTCTAGATCTTGATGATTTTATGGTGTTATTAGTTTGTGTTTATAGTCCGTAACAATAAAATTAATTGTAAACTCGATTGTGTGGCCTTAGATCAATCTAATTAATATTTTAAGACTGCGTAATATATAAATAAATAATGTAGCGAATACAAAGAGAACAAGGTCACCCAATAATGTTAACATTCTATCAATTTTTAACCGACTTCAAAAAAGGAGGAGGTTCTCAATTCTGATGATTTTTTTAAAATAAGTATAAGTAATGTTATTAAGGCTCCTGCAAACAGGCGCGACGCGCGATGCGAATCGCGCGCGATACAAAGGCACCGCTCGTTGCGCGACTTGCGGTGCCTTTGTGTCGCGTGTCGCGTCGCGCCTGTGTGTACGAGCCTTTAAACTTTTCTAACACAGCATGAGGTCCTGGGTTCAATTCCCAGGTCAGAAAAAATGTTATTGGTTTTTTTTTTTCAGTGATTTTTTCAGTAGCAGTCCGGTGCCCGGATTTGTGCCCAGTTGTTGGCAATAGGTTTCCCCCTATCACATGGGATTTGAACATTACTGGCGAAATGTGGGTACACTATAAGTACACCTCTGACCAATCTTTCGGGGAAACAAAGCGTGATGTTATGTTATGAAGGTAGCGGTTTACTAAATTTTCATACAAAACAAAAACGAAAAAAATTACTAAAACTCATTTATGCAATCTTTTACATCGTCCCTCCCCAAAAAAAAATATATATTTAAAAAAAGAATACAAATCCAAAACCCGCCAATCACTTTGTGCGAATTCCGTAATATTCAGAAAAGTCAGGGGTAATGCAATCGTAATATCTGCGGGCCGCTTTACTAGCGCCGTGGGATGTCGTAAAGTGAGGGAACTAATGAGGATTTACGGAGACTCCGAGACGTATTCCAGCCAGGGTGGCGCAACTGCGTGGTTTTATATGTCTGGTAAGATTTGGCAAAACGTTTCGGTAAAAAAGTGGCTAAGAGAAATTCACATAAGTATTTTAAAATAAGTAGTCGTAATCTCATTAACAGTAGTTTTGTTATTTTCAAATATTTTCACCCAAATAGTGCCTTAAAAGAGCCTGCAGTTACAGTAAGCTGTACGTCAGCGTAAACAAGCTTTTTTTCTGTAGAAACTCCGTATGATGCTAGGCCAGCCCAAAATCAAAGTGTTACCACCACAGATATAGATACACCTAGATAAGGCAAGAGAAACTATTTCGCGGGCCAAAAATGGCACGAACTTTTTTTTTTCAGGATGGGAAATCATCAAAATAATGACACTTCCCGCTCTGGGTGGAGCGGAAGGGAGTGTCAGACTCTTACTGACTAAAACCTACTCGTGTTCCTTTCTTAGCCCTTTATGTTCCGGGCCAGTGGTAACCCTTTCGGACAATCCCGCTGACCCGGCAAACTGGCACCAGCTTACGTACAAAAATCGTAAGCCGCCACTTTCGCGCTCAGTCCTGTATACTGCTGGCTGGGTGAGCGTGAGCGCTGGCGCTGGGCCCCGAGGGTGGGGCGAGACGGGTGCCGCGTCTTTGAATCGATTTGATTTTCCTATCACTAAATAGTACTTGTGACGTCATAGTAGGTAGTCAAAAAAATGGCACGCTTGGTTTTCATACAGATCGTGATACTTGCGTTATCTAGGTCTATCTATATCTTACCCCCGACAACGGCAACGCGCAGTCGACTGTCAGTCTCATACGATTCTTGCTCACCACCAATTCTTTTAATTTCATCATCATCATCATATACTCACACCTCATAAAGAGGGTAAGCAGAAACTACAGAACCCGCTCCATGTCCTATTTTAATTTCAACGATTTATATTTATTTTTCTAACAGATGCAGCCAATTATAATAAAAGATTAAAAAAGTTAAATCTTATTAGTATTTATATGTAGAAATAACAGAGAAAGATATATAATATATTATCATCTTTAAGATTTTTATTTATTTTCTGTCTCTTTCTTTCCGACTGGACGTATTCTTTTCGTCACTTTCAGAAAACTCAACCGAAGTCTACCAACCCCTGTCACATCAGTACAATAGGTGAGTACTTCTCGTTGATGCGACTGACATGCGACCCTCACACATTTTATATTTTACCTTCTGCCTTTATTGTGCAAGGGTGACTAATTTCCTTTGTTTAACACAACAAAGCAACAGAAAAACAGTCGTTTCCAAGGAAAAGTTATTTATGAAAAATTGAAAGGAATCTCAAAAACCGGCCAAATGCGTATCGGACCACGCACAATGAAGTGTTCCGTAGTTGGAATGAATTTATCCCAAGAACAAACTTAACATTGTAAATTGTATTTTTTTTTTTGCATACCGTTAAAACGGTGAGACATGTAGCACTATGCATTGTTATGTACACCTTTGTAAACACCATGTTTCTGGCAAATAAATATTCTATTCTATTTCTAAAAAAAATTGCAATTCCAAATTTAAGTTGCTCGACTAAAAAAATGTTTTCTTGATTTTATTTTACCACTTTGTCGGCGTGAATAAAATGTATATCCATGCCAAATTATAGCTTTCTAGTACTAAAAGTCTCTGAGCTAAGCTGCGGACGGACGGACCCACGAACGGACAGACGGACATAGCAAAAGTATAGGGGTTCCTTGTTGACTACGGAACCCTAAAAAAACATAACTTAACTTCACGCCTGTAATTCTCGAGTGTTTAGATAGAGGTGATAGGACTTAAACATAACTAGTGAAATGTGGGTGTACAGTGTACACCAATTGACTTAAACATAACTAGTGAAATGTGGGTGTACAGTGTACACCAATGGACTTAAACATATCTGGTGAAATGTGGGTATACAGTGTACACCAGTTGACTTAAACATATCTGGTGAAATATGGAACAGCCCGCGACCCTGGCAGTCAGCACTTAGCCCTAGCGACCCGCTAGAACAACGGCAATAAAAAAAAATCACTAATTAATTTAAATTTGCAGATGTTTTTGGGACGTTTCAACCAATCCACTTAGCCTTATTCGTCTTCTGTAGGGACCCCAAATAAAGGCTACCCACCTGCCCTCTGATTAAAATAAAGCTTGTAAAGACTTCGTTAACGAAGAAAAATCAGGATGACGCCAATTATTTCGTTTTGACATCAACAAAATTACGATGCACATGTAAAGAAGAGATATATACGTCACCTGCGGGTTTGATAAGGGGGTACAGTCAATTGCATATCAGTGTTAGCAATTTGATCTTGAGCTGGCCCAGCGTAGTACTTACTTACGGAGTTTCTATAGAAAAAGAGGACTGTTTTAACCCCGGACGGAAACAGAGTGTCTGTGTATCCGTGTCTGTCTGTGGCATCGTAGCTCCCAAACGGCTGAACCAATTTTGATTTTCTTTTGTTTTGTTTGAAAGGTGACTTGACAAGAGTTTTCGTATAGATAACGAAAATAAGAAAACGCCAAACAAATGAGGCCCAGCAATAATTAATGTATGCTATCGTAGACTGCAGCTAACTTCCTAGTTTCATTAGCAACGCGCGATTCGCGACGCTTTGATCAAACAAAATATTACCTACTTACAACTTATGTTAAACTTATAGAGCCAATACATATTATTATTATACTCTTTAGCGGTTGAAGGCCGCTATCCCACTGACGTTTTACAAGCGTTGGCGCTTCTTCAACGTCTGCGCAGCGCCAACGTTGCGCAGACGCGACGTTAACGTCGCGAGTTTCTTGTTTTATTTTTTTTTCGAGTTAACAATTTTTTTTCTAGCCCATGTTTCTGTGACAAAAACTTAAATCTATTTGTCTGTCTTTTCTTTCTTTGTAACGAATATATAAAATAATTAATTAAAATTAACCAGGTTTTAAGAAATCATTACGGCCGATAAGATAAAGGAACATGAAAATATTACCTTTTACTAAGATAGAAGGAAGTGACTTTGTAATAGCGTGAATCCGCGATCAACCATGCTTGCGCACAAAAATTATATTTCAATAAAAAACATGACAATAAGAACCAAATAAAATGTTAAATCGTGCACTATATTCCGCTCTGCCGTTTCGTTGACCATTTAGCGTAATTTTATAACAGATATGGTGCACATTTACATGGGGTATATCCCATAATGGTGCTTAAGAGATTTAAGACGACGTTATGAAGGATTTTTGGGCAAAATTTTGAAATTTTATGGTACTTTGTGGTGGCGGTAAGGTGCATTGTAAGGTGAAAGATTAAGTTAAAGAGTATCTTTAGGATTTTGTAGGATAAGTTTAATTGAGTGGAGTATATCTAATGTCTGTAATTGTGCTCTCTGTTGTACAGATATTGTAAAATAAGTGACAAATATTCTTCAACAAGCCGTTTGCCCGATGAGATTCTCCGTCTGCAAAAATGACGAACCTCCATAGGAAAGAAAGAAAGAAAAATACATTTATTTGGCACAGACTAAGGTTTAATAAAACACCATACAAAGTTTCATCCCCGATTTAACCCCTTAAGGGAGAGTATTTTCAAAAATTCTTATTATACAGCGAAAGAAAGTAGTCTTTAGTTTCGCTGTATGAGGAACTTGAGATTTCATATCACTTGACCGAGCTGTCTTGGCCGTTGTCTGTCAGTGAATGAATTAATTCAAGATCTTTGATAAGTATCAAAATATTTTCACGTGTACTCGTTGACTCATGAACAAACTGTCCCATTAAAAGAAAGGAGGGTAATCCTTTTGATTATTGTTTCTCTTTTAAGTTCGTCATTTTTGCAGACGGGGAATCTCATCGGATTCCCCGTCTGCAAAAATGTCGAACTTCCATGGGAATGAAAGAAAGAAAAAAAAATTATTTGGCACAGACTTAGGTTTAATAAAACACCATACAAAGTTTCATCCCCGATTTAACCCCTTAAGGGAGAGTGTTTTCAAAAATTCTTATTATACAGCGAAAGAAAGTAGTCTTTAGTTTCGCTGTATGAGGAACTTGAGATTTCATATGACTTTGACCGACCTGTCTTGGCCGTTGTCTGTCAGTGAATGAATTAATTCAAGATCTTTGATAAGTATCAAGATATTTTCACGTGTACTCGTTGACTCATGAACAAACTGTCCCATTAAAAGAAAGGAGGGTAATTCTTTTGATTATTGTTTCTCTTTTAATTTCTCATTGTAAACATTTTATAATGATGTTTAAAATAATATAATAATAATAATTTCATTCAAATTTCTTAAGGGGCCTCTGCGAGTAGGCTTCGGCCCCTCGTACGCCTTCCAAAGGACCGAGATATATAAAAACATAAAAATAATTGTCGGCGCATCACATATGCGCGTGGTTGACCGAGGGGACGGCGCGGGGTGTCGGGGTACCGAACACTGTACTCGACGTCCGCTGCGCGCCCTCCACGTCACTCAGCTCACAGACGCGCTCGACCACGGGCATTTCATTGTTTTATTCTATCTATGTAAATTATGGTATTACACCTATTTTAATACAGTCCACTACTTTTATTATAAATTCCCGATTGAGCCCATTCAGTGGTCCTTCGATTGCGCAAAAGTAATTACCGGTATTGCCGTAATTAACGCCGTCCACATCGTCGGTCGTCGTGTTCACCTTTGCGGACTTTGACCGCTCGCGAGCACCACGCGGTACGGCCACGAAGAAAAGAACAGTGAAGTCGTTCCCGAGGCAGCCTGCATCGTCATCGTGGGAGCTGATGTCATTCTTTGGGAGTATATTTACTGTATTTGAGTGAGTCCGTTCCAATTAGTTATTTTTCTGCTTTCTTTTTCTTGCCGAAAAACGTTGTTTCATCTTCCTATATTTCAGTTTTCATACAGTGTGCTTCAATATTAGTGCTTTCATAGTGTTTACTACGGTACTACGTGTTAAAATACGCATATTTTGTATCGAAAACGCTTGGTCATTGGCAAATTCATTACTTTGTTAACGTGTTGAGTCATTGACCTTGAAACTTATTCTCGATCCCTTTCATTAACGCACAGCTGTTTTGCAGTTTTTTATCTATTAAGTTCATTAGCATCAGTGCAACAAGTTGTTATTTAACTTTACAATGGCAGATAATATAAAAACTTTGATAAAGAAACGTAGTTCAATTAAATCGAAGCTTACTATTTACAGCAACTATTTAAATTTAGTAAAAAGTAGTTCCACAATATCTGAGTTGCAACGGTTAGATTTAGAGGAGCGTTTTAATAAATTTGAAACCTTACACACCGACTTTGATGCCTTACAGACACAGATCGAAGTGCTTTCCGATGACGACGAGTCTGCGTTGGCTGAGCGTGAGGACTTTGACCGCCATTTCTTCAACCTGGTGGCACTCACGCGCAGCCTGCTCGGTGTCACGGCCAACGGTGCTGCGTCGGAGGCGGGCTTCAGAGATGCTGACTCAGGTGCACATGTTTCATTAAGGAATTCATTTGTTCGTTTGCCTAAAATAGATTTGCCTCATTTCGATGGGAACTACCAATGCTGGCTTGAGTTTAGGGATACCTTTGGGTCATTGATTCACGACAATTCTAGCATAAGTGATATCAATAAGTTCCACTACCTGCGAGCTTCACTCCAAGGAAATGCGGCTTTAATTATTAAAAATATTGATTTTAAAGCCGATCATTATAATCTTGCATGGGACCTATTGTGCGAACGTTACAATAACAACGGACTTCTTGTGAAAAATCATTTTCAAGCTTTATTTGATGTCGAACCCATTACAAAAGAGTCAAGTGTTTCCATCAGAAACCTTGTTGATGTTATTAATAAAAATGTTAGGGCACTAACTACTTTAAAAAAGCCCACTCAGTATTGGGACGATATTATTATTTATTTTATGGTTAAAAAATTAGATTTAATAACAAGTCGTGACTGGGAAGAGCATAGAAACAATACGTTTAAAGATGATCCAACTTTAATACAATTTTGTTCATTTTTAAGCAGGAAAGCGGACTGGTTAGAATCAGTGGAGTCGAATCATAGTTCTTTTGAAATTAATAGTATTGTCGCCTTGAATAATAGTCATACAAATAAAACTGATTCTAAACACAATCAAACAAATAAAAAATTGGATAATATTAATAAAAACAGTAAATGTCCACTTTGCTCCCAAGCGCATACATTATTTAAATGTGAATCTTTTAGAAATTTGTCCGTAGAAAATCGCATACAAAAGGCAATTGAATTTAATGTTTGTATAAATTGCTTACGCTTTGGACATAATTCTAAGAAATGCAGATTTTCACATTGCAAATATTGCAAAACAAAGCACAATACGCTTTTGCATTTGGAAAGTAACGAGCCCAAACTTGCTTCCAATCCATTGCCTTCTGCCATGCCTTCTGCACTGCCTTCTGCTTTGCCTTCTTCAAATGTTGTGCTTTCAGCCAATTCCATGCAGCTTGCTACTTCTGCGCATGTTTTACTGTCCACAGCTATGGTGAACGTGAGTGGCGTGACGGGTAAGAAGTACACTGCGCGCCTACTGTTGGACAACGGCAGTACGGCGAACTTTGTTACGCAGAGCTTATCAGAGAAGCTGGGTTTGTTACGACGCGGTACGAGCACCAAGGTAACGGGTATTAATAATCACATATCCACCAGTACACAGTCTTGTCATCTCTCAATAGAGTCTTTAAGCTGTGCCTTTACTGTAGATATCGAGTGTCACATTTTGCCTGAAATCACAAAGGTTCTACCGTCTTCATTCGTGCATATCAATAACGTCCCTATTCCTTCAGGTATTACGCTTGCAGACCCGAACTTTAACGTTCCGTCGGTCGTAGACATCCTGGTAGGGGCTGAAGTTTTCTGGAATGTCTTAGGTAGCAAAACGATAGACTTAGGGAAAAACCTACCTAAATTATGCGAGACCAAGTTAGGATGGTTAGTTTCAGGTAGTATTTCGCACCAATCATGTTTTTCCGCTAATCATTTTTGCCATCATTCCAACGTCACTCCTGACCTCACTTTATTTTGGGAGCTTGACAACGTCGCTTCAAAACATTCACTCTCACTTGAGGAGAGAATGTGTGAGCAGTCTTTTGCTCAAACCACCTCTCGTAATGATGGTGGGGGATTCGTCGTCACTATGCCTTTAAAAGGGGATCCTAGTACATTAGGTCATTCTTTTAGGAATGCTAGGAATCGTTTTTTTTCCCTTGAACGGCGATTTAAACGCGATCCATCATTTCATAAAAAATATAATGAGTTCATGAGAGAATATGAGCGCCTAGGTCATATGACGTTAGACTCAGACTGTACTCCATCACCAGAAAACTCCATGAGTACATATTACATTCCGCATCATGGAGTCATTCGCAGTTCTAGCACCACTACACAACTACGCGTAGTATTCGACGCATCAGCTTCTACAAGTTCGGGGGTGTCACTTAACGACATTCAGATGGTCGGTCCCGTAGTTCAAGACGATCTGTTTTCCATTTTAACACGTTTTCGTCAGCATAGGTACGTGGTCTCAGGTGACGTGGAAAAAATGTACAGGGCCATAGAGTTAAATCCAGTCCAACGACCTCTTCAAAAAATAGTTTTCAGGTTTGAACCTTCAGAACCTCTTAGGACCTATACTTTAAATACTGTTACCTATGGTACAACTTCTGCACCCTATTTAGCCACTAAGTGTCTAGTAAGTTTGGCTGATAACATTGAGGATAGTCGTGTCCAACGTGCCATACGACGTGACTTCTACGTCGATGACTTTCTTAGTGGAGGGGATACCATAGCTGCAGCTGTTGACATTTCAAAAAAGGTACACTCGGTTCTATCATCTGCAAAATTCAATTTACGTAAATGGCGGTCAAATAATACTCAAATTCTTAAAGAAATTACACATAGTAACGAGTTAAATAATACTTTACATTTTTCTGAACACGGTCCAAACTTATCTCAATCTAAGACTTTAGGTCTTAACTGGGTTTGTGACTCTGATACACTTACTTATACTATAAATATCACCTCCACTGCTAAAGTCACCAAACGTCACGTTCTTTCTGTTATCAGTCAAATCTTTGACCCACTAGGCCTCGTAGGCCCGTGCGTCGTCGAAGCAAAAATAATCATGCAGCGTCTATGGCTAGATAAGTATGACTGGGATGACGAAGTATCGCACGAAGTCAGAAACCTTTGGTCTACATTTGAAGGCACAATAACAGCATTAAACAGCTTAAAAATTCCTCGTTGGGTTTTGCGTGAAGGCTCTATTACACATGAAGTACACGTCTTCACCGATGCGTCCGAGAGGGCGTATGGCGCTTGTGTGTACATTCGGTCCTGTAATGGCAGTGGATCCATGGGCGTACAACTTCTAGTCTCTAGAAATCGTGTAGCGCCCATCAAACCAACGACGATACCGAGGCTTGAACTTTGTGGAGCTTTGTTGGGTGCAAGGCTGTGTACTAAGGTTCAGGAATCGCTTACCATGCCCATTCATAGATGTAGATTCTGGTGCGACTCAACCATAGTCCTGGGTTGGCTCTCTACTCCTTCTAACCAACTTAAACCTTTTGTTAGAAACAGAGTCAACGAGATACAAGAAAGTACTTGTGGTCATACCTGGAGCTACGTACCGTCGAAGGACAACCCGGCGGATCTTGTTTCCCGTGGTCTCAGGGCCGACGTTATCATAGACACACCTCTGTGGTGGTCTGGACCCTCATTTTTACAGCATAGTGAAAATGAGTGGCCCAGCATGCCCAACAGCGGGAAAGATAATCTGCCGGAAGTAGTGACTCATTTCATTGGTAGTGATAGTGACAATCATTCATTAAGTAATTATCATTCAGATGTAACCATTAATTCATCAATCATTCATGATTTATTAGTAAAGTATTCTAGCTTAACAAAAATTCAAAATATATTTACATATGTACAACGCTTTATTTACAATGTAAAAAATAAAAACAAATTGCATGGTAATTTTTCTACAACAGAACTAGAAAATTCATTACATATAATTATACATTATTCACAACTTGAAATGTTTCCTGAAGAGTATAATTTGTTAAAGTCTGGACAAAAATTACCACGCAAAAGTAGATTGCTTCCTCTGACACCGTTCATTGACAATCATAACCTCATTCGCGTGGGCGGGAGGCTCGATAACTCCCCCTACGATTTTAGTGTGAAACATCCTATTGTTTTATGCAGTAAGCACATACTTACAAAACTTATATTTCAAATGCAACATTTAAAGCTTGTACATGCTGGTCCACAGTTGTTATTGTCACATATACGACAAACTTACTGGCCTCTAGGTGGCAGAAACTTATCTAGATTTGTCGTGAATAAGTGTCTTAAATGTTTACGACATAAGGCTCAGAACGTACAGCCTATAATGGGTCAACTACCTAGCTCAAGAACAAATCTTGAGTTTCCTTTTTTAAATAGTTATGTTGACTATGCTGGGCCAGTATTGGTGGCCAATCGTAAAGGTCGAGGATGCAAACTTACAAAATCCTATATGTGCATCTTTGTTTGCTCGGCAGTGAAAGCCGTACATTTGGAGCTCGTCACCGACCTCACCACTGAGGCCTACATGGCCGCTCTAAATCGTTTCGTGGCGCGTCGAGGCAAGCCTCGAAGCATCACGTCCGATAACGGGACTAACTTTGTTGGCGCATCAAACGAGATGTATAGGTTCTTGCAATCATCAGATGTTGCATCTGAAATGGCACAGCAGGGTATCGAATTTATTTTCACGCCTGCATACAGCCCTCATTTTAATTCATTGGCTGAAGCTGCTGTAAAATCATGTAAGCATCATTTAAAACGGCTACTGCATCTTACTCATTTCACCTTTGAAGAGATGGCTACCTGTCTCACTCACATAGAGGCGGTTCTTAATTCACGTCCTCTTACTCCTCTTTCTTCAGACCCTAATGATTTTTCGGCACTCACTCCCTTCCACTTCCTAATTGGACGGCCATTCTTATCAGTACCACATCCTCAGGTGACTGAAGCCAACATCACGCGATTGGATCGCTGGAAGAGAATCCAGCACATCAGGCAGCATTTCTGGCGACGGTTTCATAATGAGTACACTTCTCTGCTGCAGGCAAAATCCAAGTGGTTTCATTCCAGAGGTGAAGTGAAGCCGGGGTCCTTAGTCCTGATAAAGGACAAAACAACGCCACCTCTGCTCTGGTCCCTGGGCCGGGTCACAAAGACCTATCCCGGCGTCGACGGGGTCACGAGAGTGGCTGAACTGAAGACGAAGCGGGGCACCATTCGTCGTGCCTTCAACTGCATCTGCCCCCTTCCAGTCGAAAATTGAAGACTTCCCTTCAACCCGGGGAATATGTCGGCGCATCACATATGCGCGTGATTGACCGAGGGGACGGCGCGGGGTGTCGGGGTACCGAACACTGTACTCGACGTCCGCTGCGCGCCCTCCACGCCACTCAGCTCACAGACGCGCTCGACCACGGGCATTTCATTGTTTTATTCTATCTATGTAAATTATGGTATTACACCTATTTTAATACAGTCCACTACTTTTATTATAAATTCCCGATTGAGCCCATTCAATAATAATAATAACTTAATAGTTTATTCTTAAAGAAGAACAAAAGCGTTACAAGAAAAAAAATTATGACAATAATACGGCCTAAATACGAACTGGTCTACCCACGGAAAGAGACAGAATCGCTTTATGAAAAAAAATCGAACTCCATAAACCTACCTCTAGTATACTTACTAACTTAATAAAAACAAAAAATGTCATAAATTAAATTACCATACTTAACCTAACTTAAACTAATAAGTTTCTCAAGTTAAGTGGCAAGTTACTTCGCCGTAACTCTTTTGGCGAAGTTAAATAACTTCGCGTCAACTTGTAGTTAAGTAACTCTTAATTGCGGTACGGTAGCTTTATTATAGCTGAATGTTCTGAGTATAATTTTAATGCTGTGTTAGTTAATTTTAAAACTTTATGATGTATAAATTATTATTATAGAGGAATTTTTGATCCTTAGGTACGCTACTTTTAAATTGTATAGTTTTATTTAAATTTTAATCTCGATCTTTCCTTGCTCAATTTTATGCACCTGATAGAAGCATTTTCTCGCCTGCAACCACCCAGAAAATAGCGGAAACCAAAACATCTTCTACAGGGTTATTTTAAATTGGCTAGCTAAACTCCACAGACGCGAAGAAAAACTGACATCTTATAAAGATGTCTTACCTATAAACCTAGGAGAGCAGATTGTAAAGGGCTGGTACGTCCAACACAACCTTACCCTAATTGTAACTCAATAGATATCCCTCTAATAATCTTACTTTACCATAACCATTCGGAAATAAGACCTCCCTACACTACAATACGGTAGGTTCCAGGCATTATTCATCCAGGCCCTTAACCTAGGCCATGTTGAAGCGTGGCCTAACGGGGTATATCAGTCACAATTTAAACAAAATACGCATTGGGACGATTTGATCCCGGCCGTACGGCTTCGTTACTCAACTTGTAAGGTCTGCAAATAAATCGGGGAAAACGAATATTATAATAATTTGGAATTCTAATTAAATGGAAACTATATTTTTAACTTTATAGATATATTAAATATATCTATAAAAATATATAAAATTTATAATTTTTTTATAAATTTTATATATGTATTTAATTTCAATTTTGTCCTAGAACCAAAAATTCGAAGACATGTGACATTTGCCAATCCGCACTGGGCCCGCGTGGTGGATTACGGCCCACTCCCTCTCACCGAGAGGAGGCCTGTGTCCCAGCAGTGGGAACATTATAGGCTGATTATGTATGTGTGTTATTTTGTTTTTCTTATGTTTGTGTTTTTTATTTTTATGCGTCATGTTTGCCGCAAATAAACGTATTTTCTTTCTTTCTTTTCTATGATATATTTGGGTAAATTATCAATTCGGGTTAAATCATTCTTAAGACATGTTCGGACGTCTACCTACTAATCAGATGAGTGTCAGAAAATTAGCCAGTATCGAATGGAAATCTAAAAATTATCAGGGTACATGACATGAAGTTCAAGTTTAGTTCAACCTACGTATCCAGCTTCTGGCTAAGGAAACTGTTAAATAATTGGGCCTTAATTAGTTACCGTTAAAACTAAACGACCAGTTTCTTTCCACAAAGTAATTTGCGAACCTTATGCGCCCAGATAGAAAGTAATAAGTCGGTAAAAATGTGCATACAATGGGTGCATTTGAAATGCAAAATGCAGGCGCATTCAGGGGTCGAGCCTGCCCGTCACTCACTCGCCATTATGTATCGCACTTGCTTGTATATCTTGAGGTAGATTGTAGGTACCGATAGAACGGTTTTTATAGTGGAGAACCGTTAATTTTTTGCATATTAAAAACTTTTCTTACAGCAACTAAATTATGTATGTCTGACAGTATACGTCAAAGGGTATGAAATAAAATCCATATTGAAAGGTATGATGATAGTTCAAAGGACCATTATAATTGTAAATACAATATTCAGTGGCTTAGAAAAGCCTGAAATTTGCAATCCAGAACCGGAAATCTAGATTATTACCAGTACTTATAATTTTTTTTATATTTCAATAGTTCTAATTTTAAAGGCGAGTCAGCAAAGACTTCTCTCCCAGCATATCTTAATCATTCCTGAAAAGCAATGCACAATTCTCCACTTTGTCTTACACCAACAAAGGACCAAAAAATTATACATGCAACTTGTGAATATTCATACCCCTTGTTAATCCTTAAACGTCAATCATACACGGAAGTAGGTACTTCAGTAATATTGCAACTTCGACAGAAAAAATGCAAGAATCACATTGTTTATCTTCATGCATATGCAGACATCCAATACCTGTCTCGAAAGACCAAAATAAGAAAAAAAGTAATTGACATTAATCATACTTTTGACGTATTGTGTGACAGTTTGAAAGTTGTAACGTTCCCAATCTGCATGTAAAGTGAGGCATAATGGTGATTTACATTTGTACAGAAAACCTCTTTGTGAGGTGTCTGAGTCAGACGAGAGTGTGAAAACTGCGGTCGACGCCCTAAACAAAGCCGTTAGTCGGGTAATGTTGGGGGATTAGATGCTGTCGAGAATAAAGTTTTATAGTATTTTAGAATGGAATTTATAATTAGGTGTTGATTTTTGGGGGAGAGAATCTGTTGTCTAATTAATGAGTCCCCTGAATTTTCAAAAGACAATCGAGATTATTTTAAATATACGTCTGTCTTTCCGTCCAGTGAAAAAGACAATATGAAACATACAGGCGACTTGAAATTGAGTTGAATTACTCGATAGTTTTAAGTTTCAGTGTTTGCCCGAAATTGTTAACGTAATAAAAACTTTTTTACTTAACAAAACACTAGGAAATCAATATTATATAGAGACCGTGCTAGGCACTGTAATATTCTAAATACATACTTATTTTATATTCTTTTTATAAATACGGTCGATCTTTTTTATTGTCCGTATCCAAAGGGTGCCAACGGGACCCTATAACTAAAGATCCGCTGTCCGTCCGTCCGTCCGTGTGTCCCAGGGCTGTATCTTTTAAACTGTAATAGGTAGACGCTTGAAATTTTCACAGAGTGCATACTACTATTTCCGCTTTATCAACAAATAATAAAAATAATGAGAGCTAAATAATAGACGGTGATGCGAAACCATTAATGTACGACTCCGACTCGCACTTTTTTTTAAATAAAGTATCAACTACAGCAACATTACCGCGAGCTCTTCTCACCCGCGGAACTAAACCACTTCTTTCAGTCGTCCACAAACGACACTCGAACATTACAACACAATGACAAATATTGCGAGACAACTTACGTACACCGCCATTCTTACTAACTTAACAAGTGTCTATTTAAAAATAATAATCACTATTTACAGAGGCAGGTGAAATATTGAGAGTCGGTGAAATTGGGAGAAAACGACGGATATTGAAAAGCTCGTTGGACTAAAAGTTTTGGTCCTTAGATCCGCAAATTAACCGAATTGTTGCTGGTTATTTTTTGGAACAAAAAAGTATGTCTTAGATAGGTATTTTTCCGTACGCAAAATACGCGCATTGACGTGGAGTTGCGGACACCAGCCCGTATTACTTACTTATAGGTACCTACTATTAGATCGGGTCTATAATCACCATGTTTGGCTAATCTTATTTTTTTTTTATTTAGAAATTATGCTATAATGATGGCCAAGGTAAGGCCAAAGAAACCAGGGCTGTCCATAAGCGCGGTGGGTTCATGATATTGTCACAGTCGTGAAAATACCTGGATGAGGGATACACAGAACCGGTAACTATGGCAGAAAAAAAGGAAATCTATACACAGCAATGGGTAATTCCCGGCCGAAATGATGATGACGATGAGAAATTATGCACACCGTAGATGTTTCTGGCCATCTTCTTTATTATTCTCATTAATTAATCAACCAAAACTCATGACATTGTAAATGGAGTAATCATTGCAACAACAGTACCTACACTAAAGCAAAATATAATTATTTTGCTTATGCAGCAATGACTAACATTTTTAACAACCCAAAAGCCCCAAATTCTCATACGGAAGTGACAGCACTATAACAAAACTAAGACTCTAGTTAAAAACAAGGTAACACATCCATTAAAACATATTTACACATTTTTATAGTTCACAATGTAAAACCACATAGTTAAGAAAACAACTATTGACATAGAAGTACAATTGATGGCGTCAACTCTTGGAAAAGACGTATTTATAGAAACACCTGCGAAATAAATGCCGTAGATTTATTATTTTATTCTATAAAACAAGGACAATATAAATTAGACTGGATGTTCATATAAGATGCACAGATGTCTGTCCATCCGAAGACATTGTCTATCTACGACTGACGATATTTTAACAAACTAAGCGATCTTTTCAATAAATTATTTGTAAGCGCACGCGCATCGGGGCAGGAGAACTATATAGAGTTGTTGCTTTAGCAGTAGGTTCAGTTGCAGAACAAAATCTTGGGAAAAAATGGTTTCAATGCAATCTTAACATTGGTGCTTGATTGCTTATTTGACCATAATCTCAAGGAAAGGATAAAAAACCTGCTCATCTGGAGAAATTTATACAGAAGCAAAGGACAAAATGAAAGTTACCACCAACTACCTACAATACAATTTATTCTATACCAAAATAATATTGTGTTTCAGGCAATTAACTCGAGAATTTTCACTTATCTTGTATATTAATTATAGTAAAGAGGAAAAGTCATAATATTATTAGTATTTGCAATACACTGATAGTAAACTCATCTGCTGATCGCTAAGCGCGGACGGCTACTCTAAAATTAATTACAAAATAATTGATGATAAAACGAACACCGTACATACATTAAAGTAGCTATTTTGCTTCCATTGATCATCATACTAATCTACAATTTTAATTCTTGATCATCTAGATGATTACTTGCACTTAAAAATAATCATAATAACATAGCTTCCAACATAATCATCCAAGCCTCAACAAATAAAACATTAACTCCAAATTATAAACTAAAAAGGTGGTATCATCATCTCTATGTACATCCACCTGTCTCAGCCGGTCAATCGCACAGTGCAGTCGATGCAAATGGATGCGCCTGCGCATTGTTACCGCCGATCACTAACGACGATGTCCGAACGCGGTCATTACGCTTGACATGACCGGATCACGGCCGTGAGAATATATACGCAGGTTGTTGCGTAATTTATTGTATACTCCTCGAGTTTTCTTATGTCCATGTTATTGGCACCTGTACCTGGCCCTTTGTTCCAGGGGTCAGGATTAACGGTTTGTTGTACTTCGTATTGTAATGAGGCTGTGACAGATATGGGTGGAGGCAAATGGTGTATTGAAACCAACAGGGAGGATCAGATATAGAGGGAGGGAGAAGATCAAGATACAGTTTGAGTCGCTCAGCTTACAAAAAATTTGTCACCTCACAGCCGTTACTTATTAGACTGTCAAAATAACTTACATACCCGGCGATAAATATTTCACACCGACCTTTTTTACACAAAACCATTTTATACAAAGAATAAAAATAATTATCAAAAGAAGCAAATCATAATTGTTTTAACGGCTCCTAATAGATACGGACTGTTTGTATTTCGTGTGACAGAGATAACGCTCTACGAAGCCGAAATTAGCCGATTGTCTCTTTCCAAAGGTCGATGTGCAATATTTATCGCCGGGTACTGTATTAGACTGTAGAATGGGACGGACATTGTTAAGAAATTCCAACTTAAAAGGACTACATACTATCAAGAAAAATCAAAGCTTGTTAACTTAGACAACAGAATAAATGATGAAGATGTTATTCTGTTACATCATAGAATCGTCTCAAAACATATGAAAATCAAAGTGTCACACCAATTCATTCTAGATCTAGCCTTCAAATGCAACGAAACAGCCGGCTTGCGTACAAAAACTGTCGCTTGAACAAAAATCGAACGCCGAGCATCGCAGCACTGCGAAGAATCTGACGGCGGCCAAAAACTCAGAATGCAACAATGGGTGGATAGTATCTGACCATTTTGTTATTTGTATGTATGATGAGAGGTTTGTCCACAGTGTTAGTCACTGTAAAAACGTTTAATTGTCGATTTGTTAAGATTGGGTGTCTGATTCGAAAGCTTGGCTGGATGTGACTCATATAAGTGCTAATTTAAGTAGGTTTAATGTTAATGTTGGCTTTAAATCTACTGTCTTTAACTATTAACTTTTTTTGTAAGTTTTATATGTATTAATAAGGAGTATTTTATTATGTGCAGACTTGCAATTGTCAAAACTCATGAATCCGAAATCAGTCGGGAGTAGGGTTCACTCCGCAGCTTCGAACAACTTTCGGACGGGCCCGTATCTTCATTGATGGATATAGAGAGTAAACCCCGAGTAAATTCTGTGCCTTAGACATTTATCAACAGTTCTTCAATAAATTCAACAGTTTTTATTGATGATATATACAGATACAGATATATTGATACAGCTCAGTGATGTTTATGCTAAAGTGTTCAAACCTTAAAAGTATACGCCTCGTATCGTCGACATTGGGAACTTCTACGTTCAGTTCCTAACTTCTACATATAATTTGCTTTGGATTTTGCAATTGAATAACTATTATGGTGACATCGTAAAGCAGAAATTTCTAACAAAAAAATCATTTTCTCTTTGAAATCTCTCAGCCTGTTCTCAATCATCAAAGTTAATTATATTGTGAACACGATGCAATACCTATTCAGCATCATATCTTTCCTTTTTGAAAAAACAACTACCTTTAAATCAACCCACAAATACAATGACAGCTATGTATGTTTTTTTTTTTCAAATCTTGAAACCGATCATTCCTATTTTCCTTCAAACGCGTCAAAGAGCCCATTTTTTGCTTCAACCATCATTATACCTGCGACCGGACATATCTAGAGCTGAGCACAGAAAATTTCTATATTCGAAAATGAAAAAAATATATCACAACTTTTCAAACCAGAATGTTACAAGGACATGAAATTAAAATCTACAGAAAGAGATAAGACCATTCTTGATGTTGACAAAAAAGGCTGTATACCTAGTGTCCTATTCTCAACGCATTTCCAAGTATAATTGCAGAGAAAAAAAAAACTATACGTAGAAACCAATCAATTCGACGACAACGGAATAAGGCTTATTATTTTTTTTCTTTTCGATAATAAGCACTATCATGATGAAGCGAATTAACCACCACATTCTGCTGTCAATCTTTACCTTATTGATTCAACAATAAGATTGATTATCGATGATCCAGGTGTGTTGGTAAGTTTGTAATAAAGAAGGCTTAAAGTATTTTATCCGGTAATTATCCAGGGATAATTCCTTCGACGGTGACAATTTTCTCCGATTGTCCGCCATTGAAACTGGTTATGTTATTATTATTGATTTTATATTGCAACAAATGTATGTGAGAGCTGATTAAGATCATAATCTTTATCGATTTCATATTAATAGCTTAGATCCGCGTGTTGATCGGTAGCATTTTTAATTTAAAAACATTTACTTTTTCTCTTTGATGAGTAACTTGATCCGATATAGTGGTTTTAGCGTGGATTACTGTTTTAGAACTTTAATCATTTTGATCTTTATAAATTAGATTAAATCTTCATTTCTTGTTTGACAAAATCGAAAGATTGTAAGTAATATTATCCTCGGTTTGAATATTTGCACTCGGTTTGAATGTGAGGTGGTGACCCATTGGTAACGGCCGTAACGTACAGGTTGTAGGTCATAGGTTCGAACCTAGACAGCTCTCAAAAAGGGTGAAGGAAAACATGGTGAGGAAACCGGCATGTCCTAGAACCAAAATTTCGAGGGCATGTGACATCTACCAACCCGCACTGGGCCCGCGTGGTGGATTACGTTTACGGCCCAGTCCCTCTCACCGAGAGGAGGCCTGTGTCCCAGCAGAGGAAACATTATAGGTTGATTGTGTATCTATGTACGTATGAATGTTTACACTTTATCTAATATATAGATAGGCATATAAAAAAAATGTAAATATGGCCATTTCTGATTACACGCTGTATAGATAGCTAGCTATACAGCGTGTATTCAGAAATGGCCATATTTTACATTTGGGTCGAGTAATATCGCAGTCACGGTCTGTCGGTAGCAGTACTGAAGGCTTATATCGGATTAAGCCTTCATGCGGCAGTAGACACATGCGATATCAATTAAAATAATAAGACGTATACATACAGAGTTGAATTGAATTAGCTATCGGAACATTACAGATGATCGATCGATATTAGGGTATTGACATTTTGTGATTATTTTTTCGCGATTACGATGTTGGTCCCATGGAGATAGTTGTTCAGTTTGATGGTCTGTACCACACCCTTAAATATGACCACTCATTTCTGATATACGCTGTATAAATTAGGTTAGATCCTTTATCCATTTTATGTTTCGGGTCCAATGTAAATCACAGTGTGTTACACAATTACCCCGCTGACCTAGTCTAAGCACATTTCTAACCTTGGCGTTTTTCAAAATGAAGAATCAGAGCGAACAGAACCATATAAAAACTATCACCCTATAATCCACGGTACGGACACCAAAAAAACTATTGAACAAAACAATGCAACTTGCTCATATACAATCAAGTCATAATAACCATATCGTGAGAAATTAATATAATTATTGGTCCTTGTGGTTGCAGCGGCCACATAAGGGAGATCGATGGTTGTGCAAAAGAGAGGACAGACTTTTTCCTATACGAAAAAGAGAGATGGAAATATTAACGTGTTATTACGATCAGCAAATTGGCTCGTTTATGTAAAATTCTTCCCGTTGCGCATCTGCTGAATATATTTTGAAACTATTGTGTTAAATTAACTTTTATGTCATAATATTTCAAATAAGTATTTCTGATCTTACTGTTAGGTCTAATGTTTCTGATTAGTCCGTTATTGGTTGCAGTTCAATTGCTTTAAATTATGTGCTTTTAACTTTTATAGGCAGCGATATAACAAAAATAGCTTCATGTTTGGCATATATGATTCCAGAGTAGTCTCAATTATTTTCAAATTACTTTATTACCGACGGACTTTATTATTCCAATATTCTTGTGTTAAAGATTTCTAGATTAGATTTTTTTTTAGATTTCTTCTAGCTTTATCCCGAGGCTTCACCCGCGTGGATGTCGAAATTGAGTATCCTATGTCAATCCAGGTTGTAAACTATCTGTGTTTCCCAATCAATCAATCGTTTTCAATCTTTCACATTCACATAATATTAGTAGGATTATTATTTTATTTTCAGTTTCTTTGTCTCTTTGAATGACTATAACCTGCTTTCTTGTTACCACTTCTCCAGTTTTTAGTTAGTTTGGACCAATCTGTAGAAAATCACATCGTCTCGTCATCTACACTTGAATCTACCGTTAAGTTGTTGCACATATGGTTCAGGTTGATTATTTAAATATTGTGTCTACTTTGTGGGCAGTGAAAGTAATAACTGTTCCTGGGACCCCATTTAGGTAGTTTTAAGTTCAGTATGGGACGTAGCAGATCAGTCCCACTTTATTTTTTGCCGCTTTTTCGCCCAGATGCAATTTGGAACCTATCCTTTTCTTGATCAAGCTTCACAGATATGTATACTATTTAAGACCTACCGGTGTATTCTGAAAAATTCTTTCCGTGAAAACTTAGGGGAAGTGAGCAGTCAAAAGTGTCAGTCCAGGCATCAGGTGGAATGATATAGGACTAAAACTACTAACAAAGCGGTCCCAGGAAAAGTTTAACAATTTAGCGGTAGATCCAAGTATAGATGACGAGATCATGTGATTGTCTACAGACAGGTAAGCCCAAATTAACTGAAGACTGGAGAAATGGTATCAAGAAGACAGGCTACGGTCATTCAATGAGGCAAGACCAATAACGATCAAGCAATCTGCCTAACCTTTTTCCAACTCTGTTGGGGTCAGCTTCCAGTCTAACCAGATAGAGTTAAATGCCAGAATTTTACAAAATTTGGATAATCCACCTGATGCAAGGGATTGGCACTATTGCACGACTCATAAAGGCTTTTTAGAGCCTTAATGCTCATTTGATTGTATAAAAAACCATAGATGTAGATATTATATTAATTAGTTTTTTATTTTATTATTATTATTAGCCTGTGATGTCCCACTCTTTCCACTTCTCTCTGTTCAAAGCTGCTAAGGACCAGTTTATATTGAAGCAATAGTTTTTTAATAATTATAATTAAACTCTTTTGTATAAAAGAGCCATTTTCAATAGGGTTCCTCCTAAGGGTAAAACGAATCTATTAAAAAAATTGATTCAATTAATTGATTTTTCGCAAGCTACAATGTTTTCAGGTTTCACACTAGATCGATGGGATTTTTTTAGAAATATTTTTTTATGTTTTTTCGTTTTTACTGCAATAAATCTTTTTTTTTAAGTACAGAATTTAATCTCCTTTAAACTGTCTACACAATGGTATATAAATTAAGTAGGTTCTGTGAAGACTACAATAGAAACAGTTGCAGAAAGAAGGCAAAAAAAAATTTCGATCGTAAATTACTCTCCAATGCTTCGCATGTCACAGTCGTGCAATAATGCCAATCCCTAGCATCATCAGGTGGAATGACAGCTTATTTTACCTGAGTTTTCACGCTGAGATTTTTCCAGAATCGATCAGCTGGTCCCTTACATGTAATTGTGCTCCATTACCAAAGCAATTACGTCTACTTACAAAGGCCGGCCAATGGTTCAACGACAGTTTATGGAACCACAACCAGTCCTTTAATAACCATAGTGCTAAAGAACCACACTACCACAGATAATATTTTATGAGCCAATATAATGGCACTAGATAAATAGTGTCGGTGGGAGTTGCAAAACGACATATTTAATTTTGTTTGTGAATTCTTTGTTCTTATTGTTTTAGTAGCTGTTGCTCGTGACTTTGTCTGCGTGTACATTTCTTTATTTAAAATACAAATATCAAGGATGAAAAAACCGTTTGTCCTTGTCTGCTGTTTTTGCGCCTTGCGGGAGTTTGTTCGACGCTTTTTTCCTCCTAACTAAAGCACTAGGAAGTGGTGAAGGGCGGGCGTTTTAGGAGATTGTCTTGTGTCATTTAGAAGTTCCAAAATTGCTGATTATTAACCTAGTTAGGGAACCTAGTTATTCTGTAATCCAATCGGAATAAATACACACTACCTTAAGGATATATTTGATTTACAAATTATTTTGGTATTACGTTTGTATGAACTACGCATTAGTGCGTAGTTCACCGGCCCCTTAATCGGCCTTTGTTGCTGAATGTACACACGACGACACATCAAGCTATATATATACATATGTATATCCAGTTTTAGCTGGCCTCGCATTATATAGGCTTTTCGTACCGTGACAAGTCAGCTTATACTGGAAAAATATATGTAACTGTCTGGTTATTCAAGCTTTTATCGTTTTTAGGGTTCCGTAGTCAACTAGGAACCCTTATAGTTTCGCCATGTCTGTCCGTCCGTCCGTCCGTCCTCGCTTAATCTCTGTGACCGTTAGCACTAGAGAGCTGAAATTTGGTACCAATATGTATATCAATCACGCCAACAAAGTGGTGAAAAAAATGTTTTATTAGGGTAGCCCCCCTATATGTAAAGTGGGAAGTGATTTTTTTTTTAATTTCAACCCTAACGTGTGATATATTGTTGGAAAGGTATTTAAAAATGAATAGGGGTTTACTAAAATCATTTTTTGATAATGTCAGTAATTTCGGAAATAATCGCTCCAAAAGTAAAAAACAATGTGTGTCCCCCCCCTCTAACTTTTGAACCATAAGTTTAGAAAATATGAAAAAAATCTGAAAAGTAGAACTTTATAAGGACTTTCTAGGAAAATTATTTTGAACTTGATGAAAACAACAGTTTTTGTACAAAAAAGACAAAAAGTTGTACAAAATAATTTCTGGACTAAGTTTGTAGTATAATCGTATATGCAAGCATTTTTTTAACTTCGTTTACATATCTTATTGTGACGGACGGGAAACTACGGAACCCTACACTGAGCGTGGCCCGACACGCTCTTGGCCGGTTTTCATATATTTTATCTGCCTGTCCTTTTCCGAACTATGTTGGGGTCGGCTTCCAGTCTAACCGGATGGAGCTCAATACCAGTATTTTACATGGAGCGATTGCCTATCTGAGTTCCACAACTCAATTACTGGGTAATACGATACCCCTTGGGTTGTCAGACTTTCGGGCTTCCGTCTACCCGTAGCGACTGTCAAAGATCCACGAATGACAGCCGGGTCCAACGGCTTAACGTGCTTTCCGAGGCACGGAGGTGTCTCGGTATGTAAAGATGGTCACCCATCCACAGACCAACCGCGTCAAGCGTAGCTTAATATGATCGTTCGACCTGCGCAGCTGTTATTATTTAGCCACGGACGCTTTTGTTTTAATTAAATACTCTATTTTATTTTTAAAGCTCCAACAATTTATTTCTGTGAATTCACTAACACGCAGTGAGCATTTCATTTAGCAAGGGTGATCATGATCTATCTAGCTTTTACTCAACTTTGTTGGGGTCAGTTTACAGTCCAACCGGATGCGAATTTAGCAAGAGTGATGATGATCAATGTTCATAATGTCTTGTCATGTCACGTAAGATGTCGGGTAAGAAAAGTATGCATTTTTTTTTAAATGCTCTTTGAATATTTGCTGCCTACATTAAAGTACAGACGCCAGCACATCAAGCTACTACAATCTGTCAAATTTCTTTAATAGATTTTCAACTTTATCGCTAAAGCATAAGGTTCAAAGTTGATTGGTAAAATTTGACAGTTTCGGGTAGCTTGATGTGCTGGCGTCTGTACATTGGGGTTGAGATATCGGTTGGGTATGTTATTGACTAAGTACCAATCCAAGTCTAGCGTACTGGTCATTAATAACGGTACAAAAATATCAATAAATATTACACTTTCAATCATTTATGTCCTACTTACTGCACATAAACTTTAACTGCAAAATGCATAAAAATAATAATTTCGCAAAAAATTGCTCCCGCGCACCTTCGTAAACGTCCGCTGCAGAAGACAAATGGCGTCACCTGTGCTTGTGTTACGGTAAATCAAAAATGGTCGGTGTTTTGTTCCTTTCTCTCAAGAGGGCGGGATGTATGTCTATCTCGCTCACGTATTTGATTACCTATACCGCGATCGGATGCGCCTGAGATTTTTATGTTTGTCTTACTGATCGACGTAATTTAGTGCAATTTTTATTTATTAGATCTGCTGATGGTCTGAAGCTTCTTTGTAAGCCAATTTACTTATGGAACGTAAATCGGAAACTATGATTGCTATTTCACAATGAAGGTTTCTAGTTATTTAAGCATTTGGAATTAGTTAGTTAAACCATTTCGAATTATGTTTGTTATCTAATTCATCTGCCCAGCCCTTTATTTATTTATTTAATACTTCAAGCACTTCAAGCATAAATGTACAGAGGCGGACTTAATGCCATAGGCATTTTCTACCTTTCCCAACTATGTTGGGGTCGGCTTCCAGTTCAACCGGATGCAGCTGTATAGGTAACAGTACCTATGGTAAGTATACATGGAGCGACTGCCTATTTGACCTCCACCACCCAGTTACTGGGTAATACGATACCCCTTGGTAAGACTGGTTATCATACATTCGGACTTTTGACTACCCGTAACGACTGTCAAAGATCCAAGAATGACAGCCGGGACCAACGACTTAACGTGCTTTTCCGAAGCACGGAGGGGTCTCTGTATGTAAAGATGGTCACCCATCCACAGACCAACCGCGGTATGCGTAGCTTAACCTGATCGATCGACCTGTGCGGCTGTTATTATTTAGCCACAGGCCCCTCAAGCTCCCTTTTTGTTACCTAATTATTTTGGTCAAAATAAGGTAGGTCGTCATTATCCACAGCCCGACTTTACCCACTGCTGGGTATAGTCCTCTCTTTTCATGGGCCAGTGTCCACGCTCCTATGCCAGTCTCATCCAGGTCAATAAGGTAGATAATTCAACTAAATTCAAATCAATAAAAATGTGAGTTTTTATATTAGGTAGGTACAATAAATCGTCCTGTTCCCATTAGATACAGCCCGATTGAAACTTTATGACGGCTCTGAAGTGCGCTACACGCTGCGCAGTACCTCCCCCCTCACCCCCGCTGACACGTGAATTGATTAAGACATTAAAACTACAAAGCTTAAAAGACAGCTAAAACGACATATCGTGTGTTCTCCTCTAATGGTTTTTAACTTCCTCCCTTAGAATATTGCAAAATTACTGTCATTCCTACACCAACATTTCAATTCATATCTTAATGTCCAAAGGTATAGACAAAACAGGACATAAAACAATAAAAAACAAATTGGACAAGTCTTAAACTCATATAATAAAACGATAAAATAATTTGATGGACTCCAAAGCACGCAGGAACGAAGCAGCTGACACATTCATGTTTTTAACCGAACACATAGAAAAGTAATGATTCATTTATATTGTAATGTCTGTAGACGACAACACAATACATATGTCAGTTGCTATTACGTATTGTAATGAAAACTGCGGGCGCGCATCCGTCCCTCTGCTCCCAACAAGAACAAACATTATAAATTCAAATGATACAACAAAGTTATTCAAAAATTTAAGATTAACTCCACAATTAAAAGACTTGAACAATTGAAGGTTGAATATTCTTTAAAAAAAGTTAGTCGGCGGTCCTAAGTACCACCTGTCAACGGCATAACCAGTTTATTTAGACCTCTATTCCTTAAACGACACTTTATATTCAGAGGCCATCTCAAGATTGTAATACAATTAACACTAACAATCAAAAAACTGCCCTCGTTACCCACCGATTATGAGACATCGATACACGAATCGATTAATTCGCTTATAAAGGTTACGTGGCAAAAAGAATCGATCTACACCCATGTTATTAATTACTAAATAGTTTATCAATCATAATTAATACACACATGATAAATATCTAGCCTCTTTACTGAGAAGTGGGTAATTTGTAATATTCAACATAATTATAGGTGCCCATTAAAGGCCTTTATCGCAGTAGATTCGGTTACTTTAAAATCAATAAAAAGTGTTTGTGCATCAACCAGTCATTTTTAATTGGGAATAATGAATTTAGTTATACTAAATTACTAAATATTCAGTTAACTTTAGTATAAATAATTAATAATATGAGCGAATATATCGATAACTTTATATAAAAAGTGCAAAAGGGGCAACAAAATAATTTTTTACTAATTTTCTAACATAAACCTACAGAGCGTATCACCAAAATTCTCCCACAATATATTCAAACATGTCATACACTTGTAGCTCTATAATAACATATTATGCGTACACGCATCGCGCTGTTATGGCCGGCGGTCAGCTAATTTCTTACCATCTGATAACAGCCCGTAATAAGATATTCACGAAGACCAAGGAACCGGTAGACGTGAAATGATATCGGGACTTTAATTTAAGGATTTCAAAGATTTGATTATAACACAAAAAAAAATATTAATACATACAACGGATACCTATAAAACCTCAGCAATCCGTAAAAGAATAAATCATCAATAGAACGTATACAAGAGAAACCCATGAGTCTTGTTAAAATATGCACTAATGGATCAACCACCAGAGAATGTAAGTCTTAGGGCCAGTTTCTCGAACTAAAGTTAGTGAAATAAAATTGACAAGCGCGCGTAAACCATTGCGATTAACAGCCGTTAATAAATCATTCAACCAATCACAGCAGTTGACGATTTGTCACATTAATTTTACGATCATTTTCATTTAAGAAACAAGCCCCAAATTTACTTAAATTTACTTACCGAACATCAGACCGCTGTTCTTAAAAAGAGTCCAAAATCGGTATAAATAAGCTTATAAAATAATAAAGCAGAACCTGTAGAAGGATATTGCACACATCAAGCATTCCTTGAAGAAAGAAATTGTTCTCACGGAAAAATGTAAAAGGGTAGACAGTGAGATGAAGAAGCGAGCAATACCCAAATATGGGATAAATGCTGTAAAAAGTGGTAATTGGATTCCAAGCTTATTGGTTTCATAGCAAAAACTCATAACACAACACTAGCTCTCGTTACATGGTTTTTAATATGGTATGCTGACGTAGGAATATCATTATATTTTGAACTAGTAACTGTTTGAGATAATTTTTGATGAAATACCACAATTTCATTTGATGTCTGATCAGCTAGGTGTGACCTGAAGAAGTTTGGCCAGATTTCTGTGAATTATATCTATGGTAGTTTTTTTATTTTTTGTGAGCTGCTACAATTTTCCGCAGAGCCGTGGGGGTAGAAAATCTAACAGCGCGCTTTGAAACGGAATTATTTTAAACTAAAATAGAGTTTTAAAAAAATAATTTTAAGGTGCAATAATTACAAATTTTTGCTCATTCAATAATATGAAGTTGGCATAATTAATTTATTGTTTTTTTTTAATTTATTCGTAAATACGACTCTCTTGATAAATTTTATGACCTTTTGTGCGTAAGCTATGCACATGTGCTTGCAGAACAAAATGTCGCTTAATTGTATCTCCGTTGTGTGGCAAGAAACTGTACTTGGTTTATTGAAACCTTTTTTCTTTTATTTGATAATTAATCCTATCATTATCTTCTGGATCATTTCAAAATGATACAGACAACATCAATAATCGCACAGTATAATAGAAAACAATCGTATTAATTACCCATACAAGACTCAATATTAATGCAAATTATAGATCAAAAGACATACTTCCATTAATCAAAGCAGCAGACATGTCCCCACTAATAGAATATTAAGACTATATAAAAAGTAAGCGTAATGAAAAAATAATTTTACATGATTTATAGCTTACTCAGGGATCCGCAAATTGCTCTCAGTTTGGGACATTTAACTTAAGTGGTGCGTACGCGCATGATACGTTAATTTTCGAAAAAAGAAGGAGGAAATTATTTGCGAGTAAAATGGCGCGATGTATTCCGAGAGCAACCGATAATGATTGATTTTAATAAATATAGGGCGGTTGGCGCCATTGCTGTGCATGTGTACTTACAGCAGAATTATAATTAATCTTCGCTGTTGTAATAATGGGTGGCAATAACGTCAAACCGGTGTCACTTTGTCTGCACCTCGCGGACTTTGAAACGGGACTAAAAACACCCGCAGGGAAATTCGTAAAATGTAATTGATTGAATTT
This sequence comes from Luperina testacea, assembly GCA_927399505.1. Taxonomy (NCBI): domain Eukaryota; kingdom Metazoa; phylum Arthropoda; class Insecta; order Lepidoptera; family Noctuidae; genus Luperina; species Luperina testacea. The sequence continues at coordinate 13,033,499 of OV656775.1, read as the reverse complement.
TAATGTCATGTTGAGGTCCCATTGCTCTTCAGTATCTATATGTAATACTTATGTCATGAGCGGTGGGAACTAAATGAAGCAGTAACTTATGAATGCTGTTATGTGGTGTGATCATTACCAAAACACTTCGAGATTTAAGTCATCAGGATCAGGTCGATGACGGCACTACTTTTAAGTTGAATGGTCCTAACTCCAGACTGGTCCTTCTGACACTTTTTTTTCTCTCCTTATCGCCTGTATTATTAAGTATATGTGTACTACATAAGAGCATAATATAAGAGGCCTGAACTGAAGGTCACCCAAAGGGCTTGGAGTTTCCCCACACGATTGAATCAGAAATGAAGAGTTCCGCAGGAGAACCAAGGTAACGCGGCATAGCACGACGAATTGCCAAACTTCAGTGATAGTGGGCAGGGCACATTGCTCGCAGAACAGATTGCCGATGGGGCCGACGGGTTCTGAAGACCGCGTATTGAAAGACGTAGCGTTGGAACACTTCCTACAAGGTGGACTGATGACCTTGTGAAGACCGAAGCAATCCGCTGGATGCGAGAAGCACAGAACGGGTCGAAATGGCGATAGTCGGGGGAAGCATACATATCCAGCAGTGTTCGTCTTTCGGCTGAAATTAATGAACACTGATACTGGACTTAAGCCTACTCCTATGCCTATTATATAATAATAAGCCTACTTCTATGCCTATTATACCTAATATTTTTGGTAGGAGCACTGCATGTGTAATTTTTAACAATAAAAACGTTTAATTAAAATATTTATTATCTTTAACGAAAATATATCCTTAAAACACCATCAATATTTTTAAAATTAAGTATTATCATATTATCATTTTTACATTAAATTTTAATATATCATATTATCAATAAATTTACTCACTCGAAACTTAATTAAAACGCGATAAACCCACCTACTTATAATAAAGCCAAGCAATTATAACCTTAAAACGTTCATTTTCACTTCATTTTTAAGGAGTATATTGTATATCTTCAATCTATCCTCCAAAGACCGTTTAAGGAGGCTCTTTGCACCTTTTCGCAAGTTTTTTCAACTTTCTGCTTTAAAATAACTTGCCCATAATTTACGTTTACCAGGCAAATAATTAAGATATAAAAGTTTATAGACCGTTAATACATAATTCATCGCTAAGGTATAAAGTTCTAGCACGTAATTAACTTTTGAATTACATAAAACTTTAGCTTGTATAATTTTGAGTGAAAAGTTCGCTTTTTGACATCCATGTTTTAACATGTAAGCCGAACCTAAATTACCCCAGAAACTCGAATTAAATTACTTTTTAACTGCCGTCTTATTTTTTCCATGCACTAGGGTCTAGTAGGGTACAGTAGAGGCTATCTGTGTAGGTCTACGTTTAGTAGTACAGGCTGGTTATAATTGCCGGTGTGTTCCATTCGAACGTTCAAACAATTGTCAAATATTCTAATAGGTATGTTTTTTTTTTTGTTTAGTAGAAGCAGTGCCAGAAATATCGTGATAATGTCAAGTCGTAAATACTATATTTTATTCAAGTCGAAGCCTTTTTCAATTATATTGCAAAGCTCCCATCTGCACCCCCTACAGTTGGTGGAGGCGCCGACTTTATTGTTGTTTCATAGGATTTGTTTCAGCAAATTAATAAAAGGCGATGCCCTATACATCCACATGGGTGTTTTATAAGAAGCAAAACCAAGCAGTGTGAAATCGACGCCGGAGTTGAAGCTAAGTGGTGCTAAGCAAAGATTGCACCATGTCAAACGCCATACATTTTTCTGGCACTGGTGCAAATTGCTTCGACGAATTTCTCGTCCAATTTAGACTCGTTGCAGCCATAAATCAATGGCCCGAAAGTAATTTAGCGCTCATATTAGGAGCATACTTACAAGGTCCCGCACTTGCATATTTTTAACTAATTTACAAAGAAAACCTAGACTTTAAATCGATTTGTGATGTTTATTTAGAATGAAAATTTAAAAAAATGCTTTTCGATGCTATATACCTACAAACCCTAGTCGTAGGTATAAAGAAAATAATAATATGTGGTATGAACATTATACTAACCATCATCATCATCTTTAATTTGATTAGTGCCCAATGTATAACACCAACATTACACTGCCTTATTACGTATGACATTTGTGCCTGTCACAATGACAGCTGCAATGTCTATCAGCAAATTGCTATTATAATGGTTGTTGTTTTAATTCAGTAGTGATGTGAAATAATTATTAACTTATTCGATTTAATGTCTTATAATAAGATGTAATTGCGTATGCAAAATGTGATGCGAGGATTATTTATTAAGTTCGAATAAGTCGGGTCTTTTTATTAAAGTTTTTGTAAGCAATTTAAATATTTTGGTCCTTCGGGGTATTTATATTGAAATAAAAATTGATAACGCTTTCGGATTCGCATTGAGATGAATATCATTAAAATTAAGGTTTAAAACACAATAAATTAAAAGTGGTTTACATTAGTTTTAATTGAAACTGTTTGAAAATCATAATGAAAAGTAATCCTTCATTAGGGACATAAGTGATCAGAGATGGCGGATCTCTATTCAGAAGTCGTTAGTCTTGCCATTTATAAAATTAAAAAGTCACAAAAAAGTAGGAATATGCATTGACATATCAAGATTATAATAAATAGAAACATCACGTGACCCGAATTAACACCAACTTAATTCTAAGCATTTCAACGTTTAGAATAAATAAACACTAAAATGTGTATAGGCGCCACCTGTCAGTTATACCGGCCTTAATATGAGCACAAACCATAAGTCTATGGTAATAGAACATAAGTGTGAACATCAAACGGCAAGCATTTTACACCTGAGCAATTTACGAGGATTTTATTAAAAACTAGCATTTGTCCACGGTTTTACTCTTGGTATTTTTAGGGTTCCGTACCCAAAGGGTAAAAACGAGACCCTATTACTAAGACTCCACTGTCCGTCTGTCTGTCTGTTTGTCACCAGGCTGTATCTCATGAACCGTGATAGCTAGACAGTTGAAATTTTCACAGATTGATGATGTATTTTTGTTGCCGCTATAACAACAAATAATAAAAATAAAATTTAAAGGGGTATAAAAGAAACGTTTTTTTCGGCGTTTTATGCCTTGTCGTATGGAACCCTTCCCGTTTTTTTTTGACTAATTTCTTCTAATAAATGAATTAAAAGAAATCTAAAAACTGAAATAATTTAAAAAACTAGATATTTATTTTTATCCATGGAATAAAGTTGACGTCTTTTTGTAAGCAAAAACTGTCAAAAATACAAAAAAAAATATTGGCAGGATAAAACTTATACCTACTAGGAATAAAAGTTTGGTCGAAGTCGCCATGAATCGATGAAAGTATCATTCCTATCCAATGTCCAACGACTTTCAAACTGCCATAGTCCCCATAATATGATACAGAAACGATAGAAACCCTACTATACTACGCTTCCAAACGGACATTGTTTGCGATGACCGCACAGCGGCTACACACATAATTTTGTGCGGTAACCCTAACCCTCACTTAACCGAATCCGATGACCATTCTGACCGGCTGTGTTTAGGGTTGTACGTTTTAGAAAAAGTTAGCTTGGTCGCGTTGTTTAACTTTATGGACTTAAAAAATTGCAATAGTTGTATTAGATAACTTTTAAATTTCCTGATAAAAAAAAAATCTGTTTTCGCATCGAGATTTAAATATTTCATAATTTAACACAGCTATGTAAAGTCTAGTATGTTGATGACAACAAAAGTAATGGTGCGAAATTCGGACTGTTCTAGCAAGGTAAATCCGAATTTTCTAGAATATCTCCAGATGTTCCAAACATTTAAACTGATGTGGACAGATTTGACGCGGAAAGCGAAGAACTGAGTATTGTAGCAATAGGTTGAGTGGATTGATAAAATTGTAAAGAGCAAAAGATGATAGAGATGTTCACGAAGTCCGTTTGGCTATGAATGTTGTCAAGCGTGCACATGCACATTGTGATCAACAGAGACTCAACAATGGATGAAGTAAAACGGTACACATTCGCGGAAATAGCCTCATGCGACGGCAGCAAGGGGCAGCCGCTATGGGAGCGCGCTTGTCGGGATACGTCACTACTACAATCAAAGCCGAACGGACTTCGTGAAATAGAATATCTGTACCGAAATTATTTCGTGGGTTTATGGTCCCTGCCAACCCTACATGTCGATCCCATTGTTATCTAAGCCACAAAATAAGCCATCCCGTGACCGAGGGCTGTCCCCGCCCAATTGAATCTCAATCACCATTACGATAATATATCACTTTTTTATTCTTCTATAAGCAATACTTTTTGCTTTATACTTCTCTTAGTATTATTTTCTTCGGAAATAATATAATTCCTGAGGTGTGATTTAGGCTCAGCGGGATTGTCCGAAAAGGTTACCGTTACTAAGGAAGGAACACGGGTGGGTTTTAGTCAGTAAGAGTCTGACCCTTCCGCTCCACCCAGAGCGGGAGGGGTCATTTGATGATTTCCCATCCTAAAAAAATGAAAGAAAGGTGTGATTTAGGTAGCTGTTTTATAATTTTACAAACCTACGGCTTGATAACCTCATAGTCTATTCTATACAGCAGCTCACTGACTGACCTTTGCCGATCCAAAATATTGATACTTAATAATATGATTGTAAAATAAGACACACCTACCGTAATAGCCTGCAACTGCTTTTGGCAATTTTCATAGGAAATTCTCTAAAGAAAAAAATCTGTCATTTTGTAAAATTGCTTGAGAAATCATAATAGAAATCCAGATCTAAAATTACAAATATATAACCTATCCAACCCATCCTTCTCATCCATCCTCATCATTTCATCCTCTTGTAATTTCACCAAGCTATATCTTACCCGACTTAATAGCAAAGTGGTCAGCCACACTTATAGGATTAGTGAGGGGTCGTATATCTAATATTTGCATGTTGACGTCCAGATTATAATATTATAGTGGTCAGTTTGTTTAGCTTTATTGAAGATCCCTACGATTCCGTTTTGGTATTGGGATTATGATTTATTGAACTTGTGGGTATCAAACCCCGTATCCTAAAGCCGCGTCTTAACCAACGCGATCTTCTCATATCTCGCGTGATGATCGCTTTGGTTAGGACTCAGCCTAAAACCTAATATACATATCGTACGATTAGTTTTCTTTGGCTTCCGCAATATTGACTTCCGTCTTCTGTGAACAGCGGAATGAGCAAGAGTTGACACAAGTCATGCAGTATCATAATGAGTAACAACTATTAAAGAAGTGAATTACCTGTCTGACCAACATAGGGCGTCGTCTCGATACCTGAAAATAAAAATAAAGTGTTTACTATTAACTCATAAGCAACAGTTTGAAAAACCTATAAAACTTTCTGAGGAGCGTGTTTATAAATGGTACAAACTATGCATTTCCAGATGGGTGACCATCTTTACATACCCCTCCGTGCCTCGGAAAGCACTTTAAGCCCGTCCCGGCTGTCATTCGTGGATCTTTGACAGTCGTTACGGGTAATCAGAAGCCCGAAAGTCTGACAACCAGTCGTATTACCCAGTAACTGGGTTGTGGAGGTCATATAGGCAGTCGCTACATCTAAAATACTGACATTAAGCTATATCTGGTTAGACTGGAAGCCGACCCCAACATTGTTGGGCTAGGCAGATGATGAATGCATTTCCTTCTTCACCTCAACACTGCTTATGTGTCCCAACACATACATACAGTACCCGGCGATAATATTGCACATCGACCTTTTTACACAAAACCATTTTATACAAAGAATAAAAATAATTATCAAAAGAAGCAAATCATAATAAAATTGTTTTAACAGCTCCTAATAGATACCGGACTGTTTGTATTTCGTGCGACAGAGATAACGCTCTACGAAGCCGAAATTAGCCGATTGTCTCTTTCCAAAGGTCGATGTGCAATATTTATCGCCGGGTACTGTACACAGTGTGGAGGTTTTAACCCATTAAAAAAGCATAAGTACCTAACCCATAATAAATAGTTATCTGCCCGAAAGCTTCTTCAGCACAATTCCGTAAAAGTGTTGGCATGAAGAAGCATTTGTAAACACGCTTCTTAAGAACCAAACTGAGGCCCTAACAATCTAAAACCGTATTTAGTTCAGCATCTACAAGGTGGTTGCTAACGTGACCTTAATTCTTAAGTTAAATACAGGCATTATCACTCGACATTTCCTGATTATAGAGGAAAAGGGGCACTGCTTATATCCTGGTGTATGTGATTATATTTGTACCAGTTATCACCTAACGATCTTACAGAATTGCCAATAATCCTTGCGACCGCGCAAAAATATTAAAACCCATGAAATCTAATATGCACGCGATTAAGTCGCAGGCTGCTAGTACCGAATTCACTGCTAGTAGTTGTTTATTATTAAATAATCATTAAAATGAGAGTCCGTCTCCTCAACCAAGAGGGAAATCCAAAGTTACAGCTTGTTAAAGTTGTAGAAAAAACGTATTATACAATAACTTGTTCAAACTAACGCCACCGCCTGAACTACATATAAGGAAAGAAACCTCACAAAGGAGTTAGTAAAAAAAACAGTGGCACTCCGAGAGTGCCGACAAAAGTGAAAACTTGAACAATTACGTGTGTATTTTTTAATCGTCATAAACAAAACACAAACAGAATACTTTGCCATCACTCACTTGACATATCAGATTATACATTAAAACCGAGGACAGCCGGACACAGTCGAACACATCCGAAGCGGGTATTTTTTGAATCGTCTTATAAACAAAACACGCGCGGTTACGCTTACAGTAACAGTGGCGCGAGGTGGTGGTCAATGACTTTTTCTCATCTCAAAAAATGCCCAACACGCCTAAAGAAGTATTCACTTCAAAAAAATACAGCAGCACCGTCTCTGCAACAGATTTATTGCTTCACGACAAGCTCATAAAAGAACCTTTAAAACAGACAAAATTACCAAACTACATTCAAGTAAAAATATTAAAACTCAATAAATCGTTGCGATAATCATCCGAGTTCAGTTCGAAGCGAAGTAAAAAAACTCATGTCACATAGCTTTGGTAAACATACTAACATAGGTATTGTCGTATCTCATTATTGATCGAGATACGACAATACCTAGATGTCTGTCTCACACCTAGGTTCACCATGATGTAGAGGGAATAGAAATGGCAATCATTGTACCTGCGCTCTGGCGAAGTCATACTGTCACGGTGGGTATGTTCAAGTGATAATTCGTCAATCGCTTATCATCTTAAAATAAGATAAGGTATAAACTAGGCACCTAATCCATACTAGTCCATACTAATATAATAAATTCGAAAGTAACTCTGTCTGTCTGCCTGTATGTTACCTTTTCACGCCTAAACCACTGAACGGATTTCGATAAAATTTGGCAGAGAGATATATTGCATCCTGAGGAAGAACATAAGATAGTAGGATCGACACTTATGCGGGTGAAACCGCGGGGCGCTGCTCAAGTTTAAGCTGCAGACTTCTAGTAATTTTCAGAACCTTTTTAATACATAGGGTAGGGTGCCCCAAGTCTGCGCAGAAGGTAAGATTGCGCAGTACCCATATTTCGAAAGCGAAATGACATTTGCGGCTAACTTCAGTCGTATTCAGGGCCATTGCCATGAGCGAGTGCGCTGCCGGAAAGTAATTAAAAAACCTATCAAAACGGAGTCGCAAGGTAAGTTTGAAGTTAAATATTGATTTCGATGTTATTTTTTCTCAATTTGAAACTATAATTACGTAAAAGCCTAAAGTACTATCAAAGATCTGGTCATTGTTTTCGTTGGCGTGATTATTACTTATACAGCCGGAGAGTGATATAATTTTTAATATTTTCAATAGATGGCGTTAGGAGTCCCATTATTCCATATTGAGCTATTCCCTAAGACTGCGCAGAGTCACGGCCCGTAAAACTGCGCGCGCAGACTTACCCTACCATAATTTTTAATTTAATATAACAATCTCAAATATTAATTTTCAGAATGCCTAATCAAAGGAAAAGGACGTCAGAACGTTCGCTGTGTCCTCAATCTATTTTAGAGGAAGCTAGTCGACGAATAGAAAATGGTGAAAGCAAAAGGAAAGTTGCATTGTCATACGGGATGAAAGAAAGCACTGCGGTATCGCCTGAAGAGAAAAAAAGCTGCAACAAAGCTAAGTAGATATGACGCAACTCTTTCTCCAGAAATGGAACAGGAATTTTGTAATTATTTGGAAGATCTCGACAATATGTTTCAAGGAATGACTGCTAAGAATTTAAGGGTTGCTGCCTATGAATTTGTGGTGAAAAATAATATTCCTCATCATTTTACTACTGAAATGAAAATGGCAAGAAAACACTGGCTTCGTGGATTTCTTAGACGGCACCCAGATTTTTCATTAAGACGTCCGACTTCCACAAGTATTAAGTATTTTATGTTTATGTTCTCTATGCGCAATCTTAACGATCCTAGTGCGCAATATCCAGGGACCCGTAGTGGTAAGATTGCGCATTTACATCTTTGTATTTTTTCTTTAATTACTCCCAAAGTTGTTACCAAATACTTGATTTAAATTAAAATTATTAAACTATATTAATGTAAGTCTAAATAAAAATAAAGATGATTATACTAGATTATTGTTTAATTATTCTACAGCTTATCAAACCTTAAGTGCGCAGACTTGGGGCACCCTACCCTACAGAAACGTTTCTCCAAAGAAAAAATGCATAAGTTGATACGTAAAAGGAAAAATGCGAAAATCTAACTGAAGCAGCATACTGATATTTGTTTCTATAATTTTAAAAATAAAAATAAATAATAAATTTCTATAATTTTTAGGTTAAATACTCAAAAAAAACTTCTACTCATGGCCTTTTTTCCCTTTAAACCACTATCCCCCACATTTTTTTGATTCCGCAACCATTCTCCTAAGACCGATTTACCATTGGACCTTACTCCCCGCAAAAACCTTTATTTTAACTAGCTCTTCCATTCACTGTACATCATTGAACTAGACCATTTCCCAGTGTGCGCCGACCTCCCAAGCAATGAATGAATAATTCACGACGCCTCGCTAACCGCCGCCTACGTTATTAATAACTGACGGTTAGCTTCTGAACATGACGGACGGAAACCGCTAAAAATGGTGGTTACTTCGCGTTTTCAAGAAAGGAGGTCCTAATTTTCTGGATCTGGATGGTTGGGAATCAGAAACATCTGAGGGGTTCTATGTTATTGGTTTAGTTTCCGCACTTATTCCTTCATTGTACGTGCATCTGAGGGGTATTTTTTTAAGAACATTCACGTCTGACCTCTGATCACAATCTGTTAAAAATACATCTAATTTCCCTACATTTTTGACGTTGATTGTCGCTAAGATCAGATTGTGACTAGATTTTAATCGTTTTTAAATACGGAAATTGGTCTCCTGATATTTTACAAAATGTTGACCAATTGATGATAATAGACATGACATTTTTGGAGATTAGTATTTGTGGGATTAGGTACTGGCAATTCGGTTTAATAACTTACTATTTCTATGTTGCACGTCAGCTGTTGCACTCTCAGAGTACAAAAATGCAGCCACCGAAGATACCATGGAAGGGGCGAAGTTTTGGGCCAAGAAAATGACCAAAATGAGAAAAAAAAAAAGAGAAAAAATGAGAAATTTCACTGTTGTGCCATCGATACGACGAAGAAGAATACTCTCAGAAAATAAAAGAAATATAATTGTATGTCAAGGTGTTAGAAAATAATGACAGAAAATTAAAATAAACTTATTGTAAAATTGCCGTAGCAACAAGAACGAATCAATCTCAAGAGAAGAAACCCATTCACGAGCATAGTAAGTTAAAGATCATGGTTGGAAACAGCTAAATACTAAGACAAATAACTAGAACATTGACTCCTCAACCTCGTCGAAAACCCATTAACTAGAAACTCCTTTAAACTAAACTATAAAGTTAACAATAGGAAGATAAGCAGAGAAATCGCTTGTACCAGTTAGCTTGGCAGAATAGATGTTCTGCATCTTGCTAATTGACTGCGTATACGCACAATATGGTGAATAGAATATTGTCTATGGTCCATTACAGGACATTGGTCTGTCATGGTAATTATTATGGATGATGCTATTGTGGCAAAATATTTAGAGCAGAATTCTCAAGTGGATAGGTTCTTAAGCTGAAGTGCATAGGTCTATTGATATTTTCTGAACGGACGTGGGTATCCTATATAGATTTTATTCCTTTTTAATGTTTAGATCATTGGTTTAGGTACAGAAGCCAGCACATCAAGCTACCCGAAACTGTCAAATTTTCCCAACCAATTTTGAACCTTATGCTCTAACGATATAGTTGAAATTCTATTAAAGAAATTTGACAGATTGTAGTAGCTTGATGTGCTGGAGTCTTATACATTTATTTGACGTTCTAATCCTGTTTTTAGCTTAAATTTTGTTAAGCTGTCCAGAAGGGTTAAGCAATGAATGGTATACGTATAATACACCCACATTTCGTTCGTTTCGATGCGTTTTCATTAATGTTTTGATTGAAACATCAATGTCGTTGTGGTTAAAGAGTAGCCCCTTTATTCTTAAACGTTGCTTAAAGGGTCCTACAAACAGGCGCGACACGCGATATAATCGCGCGCGACACAAAGGCACAGCTCGTTGCGTGACTTGTGGTGTCTTTGTGTCGCGTGTCGTGACGCGCCAGTTTGAAGGAGCCTTAAAGGTAAGAGACGTTTATACGCCAAAAATATATGGTTTGTTGTTGTTGTTTGCGACTGTTTGCTCGCTAATCATCACTAAACTTTAAGCAATCATAATAATTAAAAGTACCAGTTTCCAGATTTTCATGTAGGATCAATAAAAACTTATCCTCTAATATTAAAAAGTGGAATACCAATAATGTCGACTACGTCATACTAAGAAGTTGAGAACGTCTGTCGAATTCGCGCCATAAATAGGGTTGGCAGAAACAAAATACAATGCGTGCCACGAAAGATGAGACTTGACACACAACGTGGTTTGACATGCGCAGTACACGATTTTAGGTATCTTTAGCGGTATGAGGTCTGAGTGCGGGACGGGACCGGACGTCATAGGGGCGGCGGAAAGAGCGGGGGAGGCGGGGTCAAGTCTCATCTTTCGTGGCACGCATTGTACTTACCCCCTTAATAAAAAACGTATTATATCAGATGAATAGTTACACATCGATTTCTCTTTTTCAGTCGACAGTAATTTGACTTTCGAAAGAAGAAGACAAATAGTTGTGTTACTATACAGACGCTATACAAAGTTTATTAGTAAGGAGATTAGCATCTAAATAAACTTTCAGAAGACCTTTAGAACTTCAGAAAACAAAACAATATATTTATTATTATACATTTACATTCATGCACTTTAAGTGAACATCAAAAGCATTCTGAACTGTGATGGGTTTGACTGATTAGAAATTGAGACGGTATCCTAGAAGAATGGTTCCGATACCGGTTACTGTACTAAAGGTACACATCTGCCCAACCCTTCGGCGAAACAAGGCGTGATGTTTAACTGATCCTCTAAAAACTAATTGACCTTCTAATGATGCACTCATTTTAACAAATGGGCCTCTTTTTAACCTTCTGGTTACTTCTCACAGTAACTAAGCTAGGGCACCCCGACCAAATGGGTTAGGTTAGATTAGAACTGACCAACAGCGCACGAGCCGAGCGAGCGAAGCGAGCTTTGCCGCGGAAGCGGTTTATCGTTTGTATTAGTATTTTTAGGACCCCAAAGTAGAAATTATTTAAGATTCACAAAATGAGGCGCATTCGTTATATTAGTTTTCAATAATATCATTTAATCAATAATATAATAAATTTAATTATAATACAACTTTATTTTCTAATTTTTAGGATGTCAAGATATTTAATATTAAATAAATAATAAAGTATCACCATATCATGTTCAAAGGTAGAGCTTTTCGAACCAAATCTAAGCCAGCCTCTGAAAGCAGTTTATTAGCCTTTATTTATGTGTACCAACCCTACTGATAATACGTCATCAGTATGCGCGATGCGATCAAACATTAAAGCCAGAGGAACTGCGACGAACGCAAACTTACGCGTTGGTGTACTTATGTGACAAGTAAACTAATTTAGTAAAAGGATCAAATTGTTAAGGACCCACCGGTCATACAGATAGGCACGAAAAACGACTATAATTTATAATATGTATAGATTCCAGTCGTAAATCTGTTGCCTAATAATGTAATCAACGCTCCTTACTCTCACTCACCCGATACCACCCATAAATTCACACAAAAAAAAAAACAAATACCCCACATATCCGTTGTAAACTTCACTTATGTTTGTCTATTGCCAATATGGCGCACGATCTCCCGCGCTTTTTAATAAAATACCTCGCACACGCGTATGTCTGACAATAATCTAAGAGATCGCTGATCGCACCGCGAAGGCTTATTAAATCGTGACGGAAAGTTTTATTAAACAGAAAATATGGAAGATATAAAAATGTTATATAAAACGAAATGAGTGAACTACAAAGTCCCCTAGATTTTATTTTAGAAGTGCATCATCCATAAGATAGCTGAGCATATTGTGTAAAAGGAATAACTCAAATTGACCGAAGAAAAGACTTAAACCCCCAGACATGCGATTGTTTGATAAGATAAGATCTATTTATTTGCTCAAACATGTGTACACATGTGTACACATTTGAAGATATGGATCGTATAAGAATGAGGGTTTTCGTGAAAATTTACGACACCAGTTGGCACCACTGTGACAAGAGGTCTCCCAATACAAAATATATGATGACGTTCATCATTCGATTCATTCATTCGTTCATCATTCCGTCATGACTAAAGAAAATATAGGCTATTTGACAGATGTCTGGACCTTACGTGCCAGTGCTGCCACCTAGCGAACGTCATTTCAGAAAACCCTCATTGAATAAAAATAAATTAAGCTATAATTAATTCAAGTTACACTTCATAATAAGTTCAGAGAATGACTGTCGGTTTATTTTTCATAATCAGTTTTCGACCACTATAACTTATTTACAGCAGAGTTCATAATCTCAGATAATTGAAATGTATTCTAAGTTGATTTTTAAGTGACCATTTGTAACAAAAAGGTCTTAATAAGTTTATGGTTGCAATGAAATTTGAACTTTGTTAAGTATGATATTCAATTTTTTGTTCCATAACTTGAAAATTATCTCAAATTCAATTCAAATAATATCTACTTCAACTTGAAGTTTGTCCCCAATGCATTTGGTGATTCATCCATGCAATAGTGGGAAGAACCAGGAACCAGTGGAAAAAGGTGAAGGGTTTATATGGTGGTGAAGGGTTATATAGTATGGATAGAATTGACAGCCGTCAAATTCGCTAACTTTGACAGCTGTCAATTCGATATATACTTCAAAAGCACTAAGCATTTAAGTTTGAGCTCCACGGTTTGGTTCGCTAAATTAGCAGAAATTTTAATTTATTACTAATAATTTGTCTAAACGTGAACTAAAATACCTAAAATGCGAGCAAGGACATCGCAATTCGCAAATTGAATGTAGAACGAAGTCTCATTCTGTAACAATTTGGAATCGCATCTAAACTCACAAGGTGTTATTCTACAACGTGTTCCTAACTCGAACGAACATAAAAAGTAATAGAATTCGGTTTAGGAACGCCGTGTTCTGCCAGGGCTGTCAGATCGAGAAAAAAGTATGGTATCACAATGCATCGATTATAAACAATGGCTAAATAAAAACGAATCCCAATCAAGCATATTTTTGCTGTAATTAAGACTAAAATATTCCAATTGTTTTCATCAGGAAAAATGTGATTGATTAGAACAACCTTCAGTACAAACCACTTTAAAACTGCAAATTATCACCAACTTGTCGAATTAGGTTAATTTGTTCACTACTTAATAGGTTCATGCATCGCCAACAGGTTGAGATAACCTTTTTGCATTGATGTACTTTGCGGAATTATAAGCAGGATGTTTTATATTAAATATGAATAGGTAGTACCAACTTAATAAAACAGAATTTCATAATAAAAATGTAAATTTGGTCATATTGTTATTAACATTAACCCTAAATTAAAAACTTTAACATTATTATTAGCAATGACGTAAACTTCACTACCTAGCTTTTCCAGTTACAGCACCTACAGGTAAGTGTCCTGAAAATTATTGTACTTCTGTTACCAGAATTCTAAACAATGTAATATTATTGATGACCAAAGACAATGCAAGGTATGCAATAGCCAATAGAAATCTAATAATCTCCTTTACGTTGTCAACAATCAAACTGTCTAGCCTTTTCATAACTATATTGGGGTCGTCTTCCAGTCCAACCGGACTCAGCTGAATACCAGTATTTTCCATGGTGCGACTATGGTGCTTATCTGACCTCCTTACTGGGTAATACGATACCCCTTTGGTAAGACTGGTCAGGTTATTCGGCTTCTGACTACCCGCAACAACTGTCCAAGATCTACAAATGACTGCCGGGACGAGACACGGAAGGGACTCGATATGTAATGGATGGTCACTCATCCACAAACCGACCGCGACAAGTGCAATCGACCCGTGCGGCTATTATTACTTAGCCACGAACCCCAGCTCATGCGTTACACACTATTAGCATTCTAAGCCTTGTGTTCACAAACATTTAAATCAACTGATTAATATTTAATCAGTTCTATATTTAAAACTTTCTTTGGAAATTTGACATTAACCGTTTAAATACCTAACCGGTGGTTTGAATGTTGGTAAACTCAGGCCTAATAAAAAAATTCAAAATTCGAACATTCCTCCTCAAAGATGGCGTCCCTACGTATTGCAATTGTCAACACCCGTTGAACACTTTGCATTTTATAACACGCTCCCGAACGTTTGTCGAGAGAGAGACGGTAATGACGACCATCAATTTTTACTGAGCCCTATCAATACTCGTTCAACAATGTTGGATCTATGGCTCTCCGTTTTAGCACCATGTTTGAATGTAAGTTTTGGCAGTTGTAGGCGATTAAGTGGAAAATTCGCGATTGAAAATGTGAAGTTTTGTGGAATTCGATTCCGGATGGAGATACGAGTTATTTGAAAAGAGAAACGTTTAAAATTTAGTGTAGCTGCGTTTATTGTGAAGGGCTGAAATTAAACTCTGTTTGACATGTTTGAACATGACGTTTGCAGATGGCATTAGGCTCCATTGACAACTACAATCAGATGAGCACCCAGCTTGTTTACTAATTAAAAAAGTGTCCACATAGCGAATTACAGTGAAAGCTTACGAATAGTCATTTGCTCATGAAAAACCTTTAAAAATTACCATCAACAACGGTAACCCACATAACCGCACCAAAGCGGTTAATTACCATTAACCCCTGAACCGAACCACCCCGAACCTCCCCGAAGTTTGCCGAACAACAAACTTGCGGCCATAGAACGCACGTGACGTCACTAATTCTAAAGCCATGAAAATGGATTGTGGGACATTACTTTGTTTTAGAGTATTTTGGAAACATATATGGTGCTTATAGTAGTACACTCTCTGTATTACGTACATAAGTGTCTACCTATTACAGTTCAAAAGATACAGCCCTGTGACAGACGGACGGACGGACAGCGGAGCCATAGTAATAAGATTCCGTTGAAACCCCTAAAAAGTAGGTAAATTCTAATGTTTGCGACATATTTGAACATCTACAAAGTAAAATGATTTTTTGGCTTTGGTTAGGTTGTTTTTGGGATTGTTACATGTTTTACTGCTGCTAATTTAAAGTCGGACTATAGAAGCAAAACTTTAGGCCAAGTAACATTTTGTACAATCCCAAAAAAAATCTAACCAAAGTCAAAATATCCAATTTCAGCCAAAACGTAACACCTAGAACGTCATATTGTCGACACGAATTTAAATTTTCCAATTCGGAACACGTTTGTCTCGTTGGCGACACTCGCGCTGGTTTATTGCATAAAATTACAATATTCGACGGCAGAGGGCGACACAAGCAACGCGGCCATTTCTGTATTACACGTCATTTTATTAAAATAATTATGTGTTTAATTGATATTCGTTGCATATGTGTTGTGTAATGTTCGGATGGGGGGAGAGAGATATTTTTGACGTGACAACGTCTAATAAATCGATGAAGCTGGCTGCACACACGAAAAAACATGACTCATGTAGCGTTACCTCGCGGCCTTGCTCTGTAGCGTTATAGCGTTCCATGGCGGCTTGAAGTGCAAGCGAGAGCGCGGAACGAGCGATGAGAGACAGGTGATGTTTGTTAGTAGCTGATATGGAAAAAAAATCAAACAGCACCCACATGATGATATTTATATAAATACATACATAAATTCACGGTTACGTCCCTTGAGGGTAGGCAGGTAGAATACTACAGAACGCCACCTGCTACGATCCGTATATACCCATTTTGCTTTGTTTACGTTTATACCATCAGCAGGTCTATTCTATAAAAATCTCACCTTGAAAACTCAGGTGAAGTGAACTATCATTCTACCTGATACTTAGGGATTGATGCTATTGACAGCTCACATCAAGCTCACTTCATCTAAGTTTTCACAGTGACATTTTCACAGAACACTTAAGTACAGAAGCTAGCACATCAAGCTACCCGGAACTGTCAAAACCCAATCCGAACCTTATGGTTTAGCGATAAAGTTGAAAATCTATTAAAGAATTTGACAGATTGTAGTAGCTTGATGTGCTGGCGTCTGTACCTACTCTGGTCATATACGCACGCCGGTTACGAGCATGGCATAATCACTAGTAAAATATTGCCAAAAGAACATAGGTAATCACCTAGCCATACTTTATCGTTCATCAGTCGCCTCATGACAAACACACAGACAAACAAATGCCTCCGATGTATTTGTTCTCCAATTTGCAGTCGTCATATTACACACAGTGAGTCGACTTACAAAGGAAACATGGTCAGATCTTAATATTGTCTAATTAACAGGATGTTTGTCTAAACAGCCGTCATTTTTTGAGAAATGTCTAGTTTTTTGTACTTAGCAGTTTTTTAACTAAACATCGAAACAGAGCAAAAACAGTTGAACCGAAAATTGCCGTAAAATACTTAATGTTAGTATACAGTAACGATATTTAAGTGAAAGCTACAAAGGTCGATTTGCTGGTGTTTTGTAACACCAGCAAATTAGACCCTTTCTTATAACTTCACTCATAAATATCCTGACTTTAGGTAGTCACAAGTAAACTGACACATGTTCAACAAAACAAACATACATTTGCGTTAACCAACACTCTTGCACAGCTAAGTGTTACACTCTGTGATTACAACGAAACGCAATTAGTCGCCAATTACTGCGCGCGCGCCGATAAGATAAAGATAAATATTCTAAAAGATACCTGACACCTACTTAGTGGAGTCTTGATTTAGCTGCAAAGGCTTTGTAGTTTTGTACAAAGTTGCAGTGGCGAGTCTTGGAAATTTTTGTCTTTGAGAGCAGAATTTTGTTCGGAATGGACAAAGTTACTGTCGTACTTGTTCCAATATATTTAGAGTATATAAAGACCGTCAAGACTGCCTTCATTTCGGAGGTAAATAATTTAGTAATTGGTGGACTAATTTATGAAGAATCTAACAATTCGAATTATCAAGCAATGATGTCCAAATCAGACGATGTCCGGCCTGTCTGGCTTTTGTTAGGCTTTTTAAAGCCGCCGTGCCACTCTTCATCACCACCCCACTGTAGTTTATAAGTAAATGATAAAAAAGCGTCGTTTTACTTTTTAAAAAAATTGTCGTGTTATACTAAGACTAAAAAATTAAGGGTGTCCAGTTTTTTACCCAAATGTCCGGCTAAACTGACTGTCTGTCCGGCTTTTCGGTTTTAAGACCAATAAAATTCAACCTTAAGCCATTGTTACACTGAAAATATGTTACTCTGTGGTCAATAGTCATATCACACATGTAAGTTGTACAGACGCCAGCACATCAAGCTACTACAATCTGTCAAATTTCTTTAATAGATTTTCAACTTTATCGCTAAATCATAAGGTTCAAAGTTGATTGGGAAAATTTTAGTTTCGGGTAGCTTGATGTGCTTTCGTCTGTACCTACCCACATTTACGTAATTTCGTCGGTGTGTAAGTGAAACCGCAGGCTCATGTTGTGTAGCCAATTGTATTATGTTATGAACAACAGTACTTTCTTTGGAGTGTGGTGGCAATGGCACAGTATAAAGACATACAGTACGAGGTCTTCATACAAACGGACGAAACGCGAGCTATACCTACGCGCCTCGACCACGGCATGAGCTCAGCATGCAGACAGTCGCGACTGTGCTGCAGTGACGAACGGACGGTGTGTTGTTTTTTTTAACAATAACCGCGCGATTTTTGCACTAAAAATAAGTTCAAGTACATATTTAATATGACGAGTAGGCTATATTGTGCTGTTTTTGGTTGCATGAATTCGTCAATAACGCATCCAGAGATAACTTTTTTTAGATTACCTGGAAACTCTGAAAGGTAAGACTATAAAATAATTTTACTTACTTGTAGGTAGGTAGGTACATAATGTGTGTATTTTTAATGGATAAGTATTTCATTTTATCTCCCGAAAAAAAGATGTCTGGATTAATAAAGGAAGTGAATAGAGTAAAGGAAAGTGATAAACACGAGTGAGGTAGGTAGTTATAGGCGGTTCATGAATCATTAAACGGTAGGTACGCTTGTGTTAAAACCTCGGCGCATGTGTGTTTTGTTAGTTTGTATAATTCAAAGTAAAGACGTGGTTTTTATTATTAATAATAGTTGTTTATTGTACTGTGTGTATGAATAATACTACAAAAAAATTGGTTGTCTGTAAAGTCGATTTACGGACGATAGTTTAACGTGACAACATCATAACAAAACATTAATGAAATGATTGCATACTTTTATGAATAAAATTAATTATTTTTATTGAATAACTGTTACTGTAATAAGAATAACTGTTTCATGAAATCATCATTCTTTGGACTTACATGGTCTTAGAGAGTTGTGTTGATGACTTTAATGATTATAATTCTGTAATAGTACATTACGATATTAGTGCGTTAAGATGTTATAACCAATACGCACGTATATCGTACGACGTTTTTTAACACATTTGCGAGGAAACAGAAAAAAAAAACATTTCACAATACAAGTATGTACAAAGAAAAGAAAATTTGAGAAAAATGGCGCGAGGATTATTTTCTGCCGTGGCTGCGTGAAAATGTTGGCAAAGACACTAGAGCATGCAGCCAAGTTTTTAAATTACCGAATAAACTGTTTTTTTAATTTTAAATAAAATCAATCTGTGAATGCACACTTGCTTTCCCGCCATTTTAACAGCGCGCTAGCGCTGCCTACTGACTGGCGCCGCGCGGCGATTAGTTCGAAATTTGAATAGCAACAGCGCGCTGCTGCTCACTAGCTGGAGTCGTGCGGCGGCGATCAAAACAACACGCATTTTTATTAAACACTTCCTATTCAATTCACAAAGTATTTTATTTGTTTATATAAAATTATTTATGTACACACAGTAAAATACAATAACAAAACTAAATGGAAACACAAAGTAGGCAAATGTAATTAAAATACTGGAGGCGGGCAGCCCTATCGCATGTTTACGTACCGCGCGGCTGTAGGCATTTACATCAAGGTTACGGCCGAGTAACAATACTGTATTTCTTTATTCTGTGGCAATGGCAACTGGCAACTGTAATGATGACGGTAGCGACCGGTAGCGATTGCTAAGAGGATTTTGATGTGTGATAGATCAGCCGGGGAATTGATACTTTGAAGGCGATGACATTGGGATCCTTTATAGAGAAAAAGCTGTATGATTTTTGCGACATAATTCCTAAAGAAAGAATTATTTGAGGCGTCTTTGTTTATACCGGAAATCTAATGGCTTGTAGCTATTAGGTCATGCCCCATGGAATGATTTATCCCTTTTCTATTGTAATGAATGAGTAGTCTAAAGCGCATAAATAAATAAATGAAAACTTGATTCAGTTCAGAAAAAACACGGTACTTTATTTAAAAAAAAACTAGTAACAGATTACATCCTATAGGTATAATCTGTTACTAGTTTTTTTCATACAGCCTCAGGTGCTACTTTTTTTAAATTGCGCATTTGTAAACACACTCTTCCTAAGTAAGGCAAACATTTTCATGTAGGTGAAATTGTAATATTAATTAATCTGCTATATCACACTAATATTATAAAGACGAAAGTTTGTGAGTGTGTGTGTGTGTATGTTTATATGTTTGTTTACGTCCAAACGGCTGGACCAATTTTGATAAAATTTTATATGGCGTTAGCTGACACCCTGGATTAAGATAAAGGCTAATTTTTGTCCCGATATTCCCACGAGATCGACACTTATACAGGTGAAACCGCGGGGCACTGCTAGTAATTATATAAAATAAAGTCGGGTTAGTTACACTTTTTGTGACTCAAGAATGGCTGGACCGATTTTTATTAGGTATCTTTTATTTGTTGGATTTCTATTCGCCCCGAATAGCAGAATAATTATTAAAATATGGGAAAAATAACAAAAAAAAATCTGAGGCGGGTCATCTAGTTTGAAATAAAAACATGTGTGAAATGATTACCCTAACGGCTCCTACAAACAGGCGCGACACGCGATATAATCGTGCGCGACACAAAGACACCGCTCGTTGCGCGACTTGCGGTGCCTTTGGGTCGCGTGTCGTGTCGCGCCTGTTTGAAGGAGCCTTAAGAGCCAAACCACACGGGCGGTGCGGCGCCGCACCGCAAGCCATTTCGCCGCGCTGGCGACCACACGGGCAGAGCGGCGTCGCAACGTTCTACGGAGCCGCGGCGGCGGCGCAGCGGCAAAATGAGGGGTTGCCCATCGCTATGCGACAGTCTGTAATACTACAAACAACAGCGAGCGGCGCCGCTCCGGCGCCGCTCCGGCTCCGCTATGCTTACACCCCTCCCCGCCTCGTCTCGATTCCGATGCGCGCGCGGCGCGGCGCCGGAGCACACCGCACGGCGCCATGTGGCTACAATGCATTTTTGTATGTAGAAAACCGCAGCGGCGCCGCTCAGGCGCCGCGCCGCAGCCGCGCCGCCCGTGTGGTTTGGCCCTAACGGTGTACACAAAAATAACTCCTAAGCCTTCTCGCAACTAGTTTTCGCTATTCATCGCCAAGCTATCATCACATACCAATCTATCAAACTATTATCTCCAACCTACCTTCCAGATGCTTCAAAACTAATCTAATCACCCGCCGTTTCTCACATCCGCCCTGTATAACAGTGTTAAAGCTAAAATAATTTTATTTCTACTCGGGATTATCGCGAGCTGCGCAATCAATAATTTTGTATCAATGACTGGCCAGCCGCTTATTAGTAGAGGAAAAAAACAATAACTGTATATGTATGATTATATGCCTCGGTGCGTACAAGAAATGTAAGGATATGCTGTTGTTCTGTTTTTGTTGAAGTTCCCGTTTTTGGTGACGTTTCCTTGATTGGACTTGAGAGATAGGTTTCGTAGTGGTTTTGATGTTTTTTTTCTTAGGTTAGTAGGTACTTATCTACAGTGCGTGCCACGAAAGATGAGACTTGACACACGCGCAGTACACGATTTTAGGTATCTTTAGCGGTATGAGGTCTGAGTGCGGGACGGGACCGGACGTCATGGGGCGGCGGAAAGAGCGGGGGAGGCGGGGTCAAGTCTCATCTTTCGTGGCACGCATTGTAATTAAGTTGAACGCATTATAAATTGTTGGAGGTAATCACACAAATAAACTCACAATCTTACCATTGAAGATAATCAGTAATTACAGAACTCAACGTGCTACAATGCTAGTCATGCTGCAATCGAATTTAAATAACAAATACCCAAAAAACTATTGCTAGTGAAAGTAAAATCGTGAACTTACTAAGCGTTTCATCATCTGCCTAGCCTTTTCCCAACTATGTTGGGGTCGGCTTCCAGTCTAACCGGATGCAGCTGAATACCAGTATTTTACATGAAGCTACTGCTTATCTGACCTCCACAACCCAGTTTCTGGGTATTACGATACCCCTTTTTTTTTTTTTTGAGGATGGGGAATCATCAAATGACTCCTCCCGCTCTGGGTGGAGCGGAAGGGAGTGTCAGACTCTTACTGACTAAAACCCACCCGTGTTCCTTCCTTAGCCCTTTATGTTCCGGGCCAGCGGTAACCCTTTCGGACAATCCCGCTGGCCCGGCAGGCGTACGATACCCCTTGGTAAGACTTACTAAGCGTTTACTCATCCAAAATTTAATACATCGCAGTTTATGGCAATCGATCGTTTTGTATCAAAGAAACCACAGCCTCGTTCAGAACAAAAAGAGCTCTTGTAATTTGGTTAGTAAGTATTCGAGCCAAATTATATTTTTATATGCATGTGTTTCTGTGATAAAACAATTTTCCTTTCTTTTTATTTACCGAACGTCTTACAATAAATAAAAGTGAAACACTAGTAACGTCCACACAATAGCCAACCCACAAACTTTACGCGTTTGCGGCGTAAAATCACAGTCGACGATATAATTCTCATAATCCGCGGTGCGCGCGCATTCAACATAACCTTTCACACCTCGAGTCGTGCGCGCGCGCCATTGTGCACGACTGTACGTAGCACTTGTGAACACGATTGTACTTATTAAAGATAGAAACTATCGTGTGAAAAAGTTGTAAAGCTGTGTGTGATTGTACCGATAGTGAAATGGTTGTGGATAATAGAGCTTATGAAACTTGCGATTGTACTGCGAGAGTGGGACATGAGTCATACATACGCGATACGTCATTCGTATATCAAAGAATCATACCTACGCTCCGGGCGTCGAGAGAATAGCGTTAGTAACACCTGTCAGAGTGACACCTGTCAGAGTGACATCTGTCAGTGCGACAATTCTAATAGCTAGCATAACCAGCCTATAATGTTCCCACTACTGGGGCACAGGCCTCCTCTCGGTGAGAAGGTGCCGGTTTCTTCATCATAAGGAAACCAGCATGACCTAGAACCAAACATTTTGAAGACATGTGATATCTACCAACCCGCACTGGGCCCGCGTGGCGGATTATAGCTCATTCCTTATCATTTTAATAGCTAATAAAGATCAAATTCGCAAAACACGTATTCGTTTGTATGGAACTGACAGGACAGGTGTCAAAAACGCATTTTCCCGTCGGCCGCACTAATCTATATACACTTAAAGATTTCACTTTACATAAAAAATACATAGTATTGAGTTTTGATTGAGTTATTCCTCTTTTCCAACCCATTTTGCTCTTCTGCTCTTAAAATTTTCACGTCCCGTTTTTTTAGGCGTCCTTTTCTATGTGAATGTGAGGAGAAGCCATCTTTGCCTGCATTAAGTTACAATTCAGACGTTAACCGAGTCATTCCGCCTCAGGTTTGTAAGACGAGTAGAGTACCTGAGTAAGTTTTTACTTATGTAAAATTCTCTAATGGATAAATTTAGAATAGAATACTCTTTACTTTTTTCTCTTTTATTTAATTTCACCTTCATCTGCAATCTAAATCGTTGCACTTTATTTTAGTTTATTTCTAATTAGAATAATGTTGTGAAACGAGGTGCAAATTTAAGCGGGCTGAAAGAACAGCTAATTCAGAGGTTAGTTTGTTTACCTACTGTTTACAAACACATTTTTAGTTTTGTTTGTTTGTTTAAATTCGATTTAAATGTAAACTTTGTTTTCACGGAAACGTAAACAAAATGAAAAACTAAACTAAATCTTGTTAACCAGAGAGCATTCTCTTTGTGCATAATTGTACCAGTGTACGTATATGTACATACAAAGCTGTAATACACGCGCACTAAGCAGAATGTTACGTAACATAAATTAAGACACTGCAACACTGAGCTTATAAAGTTGTTTGTGCGCGATTATACCATTACAACGCTTGTGAACACGACTGCACTGTTAGAATGAGTAGAAGAAATTATAGGAAACTTTCCACATTGATGACTGTTCATGAAAACTTATACAGTTATTTATGATCAAGAATTCAAGACCCTGTTCAATATACAACGTGTTTTGTACATGAGCACTTAAGTACAGCAATATTTTAATTTCATGATTTTCACAAGAGCAAGCAATTTTGGTCAATTTCTGGTATATCTTCGATGAATTATATGTAAGTATGGGGTGTCTCATCATCATCTCCTAGCCTTTTCCCAACTATGTTGGGGTCGGCTTCCAGTCTAACCGAGAGTAGGTGTTTATAACTTCATTCGCGATTTATTTGCCAAAAATGTAAATAAATATGAGTTTATAGAAAAATAACTTTAAGTCCTACACCATAAAGTTCAGTTTACGCTACAACTTCAAAAAATGTATAACTTTTTCAATAGTGCTAGTAACTTTGAAATCAACTTAATTACCATTAAAATAAAGTTGATATTTGTTTAACTTGAAATAATATCAATTTGAAACAAGTTTAAATAGACTTCAGTTTAAGGGGTGTCTAATGCTTGCTAATACCTTATAGGGATCTCTGGCGGTAATCAGGTAAATTATGATAAAACATCTTTTTAAACATTATCTACTGGCGAAACTTGAGAAATTCTTATATCCAGCATTGTCTTGTGGTCGCAAGTGCTATTTTTGAGCATGATGAGGTCCTGAGGTCAGAAAAGTGTTACTGGATTTTTCCAATATGAATTTCTCAGTAACAGCCCGCAGTCTAGAATCTTGTCTGGTCCGGTTGGTGGCAATAAGATTATAGAGGTATGAGGAACAGGGTGTAAAGTTCACTCAACCTCCATAGAAAAGGGAGGACCCTCCGAAAAGACAATCGTGTCGTGTCTGGCGGGCAACTGCCCGATGATTCATGTCGGGCCGTTGTATACATGTTAGTTGCACGGTAAACTCTGCTTGCGAGATGCAGGATTTTGTGTGACGTCAGTATGACGCGTAGTTCGCATGTGGCGTTGTAGATACCGCTACAGGCTCGCCCCCTATTACATGAGACTTAAACATTACGACGAAATGTGGGAGTACTATATACTACCACCTCTGCCTAATCCTTTAGGAAATACAGGCGTAATGTGTATGTATATTATTCTCACGAACTAAGGTAACTGACTGACGTTAACGGACTGTTTCTACGCAATAAAACCGAAAATCGCAATAACTAAATGCAATAAACATTAGCAAAGTCAGAGACCAATGGTCTAAATGTCAACTAAACTATGACCCTTACTGCCAAAATACTCAGAAAACAGTTCATTATGTTCACATGTGAAACTAATGTTTAAGACATAATACCGTTATTTGTGACTCAGGCGCAATGTCATTGCTGTGGCAATTGCACTTGGAATGAGTAAGCGACATTGCATTTTTTTAATGGGAATAGAAAAAAATACAGCTCACAGCTAAGTGGATGTTAGATATCTAAGCCTAAACGTTGCCGTCATACTGAAGCTTTCGAACTAGTACCGTAGAACGTAGGAACTGCAGTGCGATTCTGTAACCATCTCACCGTGAAAACTTAGGTGAAGTGAGCGTGGAGTGAGCTGTCAATAGTGTCAATTCTTAGCAAAAACAAACTCACTTCACCTATGTTTTCACGGTGAGATTTTTACAGAATCGACCGGCTGGTCATTTGTAGGTACCCAAAACACGTCAAACCCCTGCAGGATAATTGCTGACACTTGCAATTGCCTTCCATTTTGACAATTTAACATCATTCATTGCGTTATTTTCGCCTTCGAGCATACGAATTTTACAAACATAAGTAGCAATGGATTATTCCTTCGGATTATGAATAAAAGTGTGTAATGTAATGCTAGGACTCTACCAAAAGCAACAAATAAATAATGAAATCGTCCCTTTAAATAACTCAACATCCCAATTAAAAAAAGAAACAAATAAAATTAGTGACGCGCATAATTTCTGCACACTATTACCGATATCGATGTCCATAAAGGTGGTTACTCGCTGTCGGTATTTTTAGCCGCGCACAAAACGGCTATAACGCGTCGAGGCAGCCATAAAATAATATTCCTTAATACATTATAATAGTGCTATCCCTGGGTAATGTTCGTAAGTATTGGAATTACAGGGCGGCGCGGTTCTGGCTACATATTGAGTGGAATGTGGTGCAAGGGAAAGGTGGAAGCGAGTGGGCATGTGAAATTGTTTATGAAAAATTGAATTGTAGGATGCGATTTGAAATTGCATGTGAAATCAACCAACTCAGCCTATTTCAGTTCACTTCTGGACATATGCCTTTCCCCGGCTACGCCACAACTCCCTGTCCTCCACCTTCCGCATCCAGTCTGTCACTGGATGAAAATCGTATGTGAAATCGTTTCCGTATAACTGTTTTTAAATTTTGTCTAGGTAAGCACATAGTCGTTCAGTCAAAGTCAAAGCATTTATTTCAAATAGGCACATAAATGGCACGTTTTAACGTCAAAAATTACAGAAACTCCACCGTTACTGTTTTAAAATGTTTTTACAATATTTTTGCATACATTAACATTACAGTCTTAAATATGTCATGTTTGAGGTTATGTTTTGCATAAAAGAGAATCACATTTGCTTATTGTGAAAATAAATTATCGCTCCTTTCAAAGTAATATAGCAAGTAATATACAACAATAGTCTTGTTGTATAACTTCAGTCACGAATCAGAGCCATAGTAAAATCTACTTTGATAAGATCGCACAAAGTCTAAATCGCTTCCTCTCGCATCTTATACCACGCCCTTACATCGGATCTCATCGGTGCGTCTGATTGGCTGCGTGTGGCGAAATCGTTCGATTATGTTTCGATTCATTCGATGACAGATTACGTTCGAAATTATCGATACAGCACTACGGAACAATTTGTTTTGAAGTGTACAAATTCACGCGTTGTTTTCTATAATTATTTCTTCTGAGATTCTATACAGATAAATACTGGATAGTAGGGCCATCGATGCATAACCTGTTACCATGGATTCATTAAGTGATTCTGAACCCACCTGCGTTGAAATTTTACGTCAGTTATTTAAAAAAAAAATTATGTTCCATACATTTTGACCGCGTAAGTATTGCACTTTTCTTTAAAACAGCACATTTTTTTAAGTGAAAACTTTTTTAGACGCTTTGGACTTTTTTTGAGGTGGGAAAAAACTATTGAACTCGCACCACTGTTACCGTAAGCAACACCGCGCGTTTTTTGTATAAAAACAATTCAAAAAATACCCGCTTCGGATGTGTTCGGCTGTCCTCGGTATGTAATCGGTTTTAATGTATATCCGATATGTCAGTGAGTGATGGCAAAGTATTCTGTGCACTTCTTTCGGCACTCCCGGAGTGCCACTGTTTTTTTTATAACCGGTTTCAAATATAATATGCTAGAGGGTCTAGAATTATGTGCTGAATTCATATAGTTACAGTTTGCGCATCGTTGTCCCCGCCACACATGTTTGATTATTGTCCGAAATGAGTGCCAAAACAACACAACCAAATCATTGCAAAATATTGAGCAACACGTCATTAAATTGCTTATACAAAAATTGCTCAATATTTGACAGTTATGTGGTATTAGTGATGTGCCTTAATGCGTTTCACGAGAACTTAGAGGAGTATGTAAGGTGCCTTAATACTTATTTAGTGATATTTATTTTAGAAGTAGTATGTAAGTATATTCTCATATTGGGTGTTTATATTTAAAAATTGTTTTTGATTTTATATAATATGTATTTCGTTTTCCCTTCTACTGTTACACGCGTTGTCTACATCTCGTTTTATGTACAGACGCCAGCACATCAAGCTACCCGAAACTGTCAAATTATCCAAATCAAATTTGAACCTAATGCTTTAGCGATAAAGTTGAAAATCTATTAAAGAAATCTGACAGATTGTAAATTTGTAATAGCTTGATGTGCTGGCGTCTATACTCTCCTATCGCTGGTATGCTAGAAGAGATTTCTTTAGAAACAAGCATCAAGTTTATACGATTTTTTCTGTTCCTTTCTTCTTGTCTCTTTATGTGTGTATATAAATGGTTAAATAAATAAATCGATCCTTTCGAAAAAACAACAGAATTTTCACCTTTATCAATACGTTGTTAATTACACATTTCGTCTCAAATATCCTCTGTGACCTCTACCAGATCTTACAAGGCGAATATTCACATAAAACTAATTATACACACTAAAACAGCGTTGTAATAGCATTTATAGTATTTATTTTACACTTGCAAGGCTTTAATATTTAAATAACTGCAGATCTTAAGTTTAAGTAGTCATAAAATCCGCTGTTAGCCTCTTATAATGTTAATATAAGCTGTTAAATAACGATAAAGAGCTGTTAAAGTTAATAAACTAGGTTGTAATTAATTGTGGAAAATAAATTTGTATTAATAGTTAGGAGTAAATATATTTTTAAGCAGGTAATTTCAACTATTGTCAAATTTATTTATTTATTTATTTATTTATTCATTAGTACACATACATTTTATACATTTAAGTTGGTGCCAACATAAACTCATTAGAGTTTTACCGTGCACCAAAATCATCGACTACATAATTTAGAGATTATAACCACTCAAGTAGGTACTTAGACAAAAAGTAACAACAAACAAAAAAATAAAATTACAACGGGTATCAGCGAAATATTAGCTAAACAGTAACCAGTGCACATCGGCACAGTATAAAGACATACAGTATTGTATCTCGGCCGTAACCTTGATGTAAATGCCTACAGCCGAGCGGTACGTAAACATGCGATAGGGCTGCCCGCCTCCAGTATTTTAATTACATTTGTTACTTTGTGTTTCCATTTAGTTTTGTTATTGTATTTTACTGTGTGTACATAAATAATAAAATAAATAAATAAATATACCTACTTCTTTTTATATAAACAAATAAAATACTTTGTGAATTGAATAGGAAGTGTTTAATAAAAATGCGTGTTGTTTTGATCGCCGCCGCACGACTCCAGCTAGTGAGCAGCGCGCTGTTGCTATTTAAATTTCGAACTAATCGCCGCGCGGCGCTAGTCAGTAGACAGCGCTGTTAAAATGGCGGGAAAGCAAGTGTGCATTCACAGATTGATTTTATTTAAAATTAAAAAAAAACAGTTTATTCGGTAATTTAAAAACTTGGCTGCATGCTCTAGTGTCTTTGCCAACATTTTCACGCAGCCACGGCAGAAAATAATCCTCGCGCCATTTTTCTCAAATTTTCTTTTCTTTGTACTTGTATTGTGAAATGTTTTTTTTTTCTGTTTCCTCGCAAATGTGTTAAAAAACGTCGTACGATATACGTGCGTATTGGTTATAACATCTTAACGCACTAATATCGTAATGTACTATTACAGAATTATAATCATTAAAGTCATCAACACAACTCTCTAAGACCATGTAAGTCCAAAGAATGATGATTTCATGAAACAGTTATTCTTATTACAGTAACAGTTATTCAATAAAAATAATTAATTTTATTCATAAAAGTATGCAATCATTTCATTAATGTTTTGTTATGATGTTGTCACGTTAAACTATCGTCCGTAAATCGACTTTACAGACAACCAATTTTTTTCTAGTATTATTCATACACAGAGTACAATAAACAACTATTATTAATAATAAAAACCACGTCTTTACTTTGAATTATACAAACTAACAAAACACACATACCCCGAGGTTTTAACACAAGCGTACCTACCGTATAATGATTCATGAACCGCCTATAACTACCTATTTCACTCGTGTCTATCACTTTCCTTTACTTTAATCACTTTATTTATTAATCCAGACATCTTTTTTTCCGGAGGTAATAGGAAATACTTATCCATTAAAAAGACACACATTATGTACCTACCCACTAGTAAGTAAAATAGTCTTACCTTTCCGAGTTTCCAGGTAATGTAAAAAAAGCTATCTCTGGACGCGTTATTGACGAATTCATGCAACCAAAAACAGCACAATATCGCCTACTCGTCATATTAAATATGTACTTGAACTTATTTTTAGTGAAAAAATCGCGCGGTTATTGTTATAAAAAACAACACACCGTCCGTTCGTCACTGTTGCACAGTCGCGACTCCGAGCCGCCTGAGCGCACACGGTGATCGAAGCGCGTAGGTATAGCCCGCGTTTCGTCCGTTTGTATGAAGACGACCTACTGTATATATCATTACCGTGACATCGGTGACCAATCCGGCCGTCCATCGTTATAACAAATAGTGGTGGAGAGTTTTTGAATTGATACAGGCTGTTCCTAAAAAGTACCTATATGAATTTAGTAACAGTTAATTTTAAATTTTATTTGTGTTATGATATTTATTATTAGGTATTATTTTTGCTTTATTATTGTTTTAAACTATTTATCTATAGTGAATTAAGTAATATATTTTTATTAATGTATCTAAGTATGTATATATATATTAGGTATTTATATTTTGTAAAAAATGTTGCTTTAATTTGTATTTTATGTTTTTTTGAGTAATTTTGTCCCTCAATGATATAGGTAGCTGATTAATAAGGTAAGGTATTATATACTTTAATGATCTTTTGCCGTGTAGATTCGTGTACTTTGGAAGTAACAGCTGAGCATTGATGACGCTACGAGTCCTAATTTCATTACTATTAACGTTTTTTGTTAAAATGATTAAACTCATGGCGTGTTTTATTTTCTAGAACCAACTGCATCATAATCATCTGCCTAGCCTTTTCCAAATTATGCTGGGGCCAGTTATTATTTTAAAAGTAACAATTTCCAAATATACCCTGGATGTTACTTGCACCTACCCCAGAAGCATGGCATAAAAACCATCAGGATGCTCAAAAGTGGGTAGAAAAAGAACGCCTATGACGATGATGATGCTGATTTTGAAAAGGAATGTAAAAAGAAACATCTTTATCTCGTTTTAACAACCTATACGAAAAGTTCATATCGTGATGAAAAAATGGATGCAGAAGATGGCCAGTCCATTCAGCAAAGTAAGTTGGTAAGAGGACTTTACAAAGAGACTTTACGGGACTGACTGCTTAAATAACAACATAAGAAAATGTTTACCAAGGTACTGGTGGAGCTGCATTCAGATTATTTTCAAATTAGGATCTAGATGCTAACAAAATGCGACGATTATATCATCCAAACGATCCGACATCAGACTTAGAACCTCGATCAATTAACTCTGCTTATCGCAGTCCACTGTCGGACATAGGCCTCTCACAGACTTTCCCAGCCTCCTCCATAAGGTCAGGAGTCCATATAGCGGGTGGCCTCCCACACTACGCTTGCCGATACGTGGTCTCCACTCCAAGACTCGTCTGCTGCACCAGCAATCGGTCCTTCCATAAACATGGCCAGCCCACTGCCATTACAAACTTCGACTTAGGACCTGACGACGTCACAAAAATAAAGAGGAAAAAAACAGTGGCACTCCGGGAGTGCCGACAGAAGTGAAAACTTGAACAATTACGTGTGTATTTTGTGAATCGTCTTATAAACAAAACACGCGCGGTACCGGCTACGGCCATCCGTCTTACGAATTTTCGATCAGGTCACGTGTGCTGACGCGAGTTTAACATTACAAAAAAAGTGTACAGCGCCGCTAAAGAAGTTTTCACTTCAAAAAGAAATTCACGTCACACAAACAAATGACGCTTACTCGGACCACAGCTCTGACGCTTCAAAAACGTTCTCAATATTCATACACGCAAAGTAAATATTAATTTATCTAATCGACAAACAAATCGAAAGGACGCCACTTACGGCGGCGGGTTGCTAAGGACCTATTACCATAGCAATCTGGAACGCATAAGTTAAGATTGTACTAATTAAGTGTACATACGGCCTCCCCGTTTATCCTAAAGATACCAACACACGATATAAATAAAGCGAAATCTGATAATGTTTGATTTTTGTTATTATTCTCGAGTAATTAGCAAGTTTATGGGAGAAAAATGGCGGGTTTGAGTTTTTGTGCGTGTATCCGAACGTGTTGGGGAAATATTAGAAAAATGCTATAGCTTGTATTATTCGTTGTGGCATTTAAAATGCTTATAAATGATTTATTGATTGATAATAATTATTTTCATTACACATCTACGTTTCTAGTTCACTCACACACATAACACATAAATTGAATTAAGTAGTGACAGGAAAAATATAAAAATCGAGATTATCTTAAAAGTCGATTTATCCACTTAAATTAAGACGAACAACCACCGACTAAAAGAGACATCAAAATAATTATTAACAAATAAAACGTTCAAGAGACAAGGATAAACAAATAAACAACTACGCGGCCGTCGCAGCGTGAATCCGAACGTAATCTATGTGAGTCGTTTTCTGCCGGCGGGCGGCTCGCGCTTATATCTCAAACTTTTGACACATAACCTCAAAATTGAAAACCTCAATAAATTAAACCGTAACCACATTGATTTAAGGTTTAAATCGCAACAACTAGTATTGTAAAATTATGCTTTTTTGAATCTAGAACTGATTTCACACTTACATTTACTACGAATTTGTTTTTCGAATTACAAGATTTGTCCTACATTTTTTGAATGGGTCCGTTGTTCATATAAGGTCGAATTTTGCGTGGAATGCAATTTTTGGGTTGTAAATGTAAGTTTGTAAAATCCAAAGGAGCTCGGAAAGCAATGGCGTCGATTAATCAAAGGCTCAGTTTTGTTTTTCGAATAATTTTGAATAATTTGTGAATGGAAGCGCTATCGGTTGGGACAAGGCGAAAGTAATTTATAACTTTTGTATTCAGTTAATTAATGACCGCAATTGTTTTATTCGTGTTCTTTAGTTTATTAAGGTACAGTCCGAAAGTGTTGCTACCTCCCTTGGAGGTATTTCGAACGAAAGTTGAGGTGACAACGGTAATTTTTCTTTTGGGAACTTTTAAAAGAGATAAAGGTCTCTTTTGCTGATTATTGTATACGAATGTACATTTGATATGCCTGAAAAGTCAGACGATGAGATCGAAAAAAATTAATGGTGTTTGTAAACATATAAGTAGGTATTATTCCGTATGCAAAATACGTGCATTGACGTGGAGTTGCGGACACCAGCCCGTATTACCTATTACTTATCAAGTAGATATTATTGTTAAAAAAATCCTTTCAGACAGCTCAGTATTGCTGAACTGTCTGAAAGGATTTTTCCGGGCCCGTTATTGTGCCCGATGCCCGCCCTAAGGGGCAAGATAGAGATGTTCTTATTTATTCCCTACTCCACTTTTTATAAAATAAACTTGCAACAATCATTTTCATTCGACAATCCTGAACTATAACTGACCCCATCTAACACTGAAATTCGATTTTTTTTCTATTCGATTCCTATTTGCTGTTCAGCCTCTTGGTGCAATCCCAAGCCTTCTTTTATGACATCTACAGTAATTTTAGAAGGCTTGTCATATTTCTTGCAGGGGCCTATAAAGTTTTCAACAAATACAAGATTACACGGCTCAATAAGTAACAGGGGTTTTTTTTTGAGGATGGGAAATCAAGAAATGACCCCTCCCGCTCTGGGTGGAGCGGAAGGGAGTGTCAGACTCTTACTGACTAAAACCCACCCGTGTTCCTTCCCTAGCCCTTTATGTTCCGAGCCAGCGGTAACCCTTTCGGACAATCCCGCTGACCCGGCAGGCTTCAGCCCTGACGGGCCATAAGTAACAGGGTAATTCTAGGATTTATTTCATAACCAGCTTTTGCCCGCGCGGCTCAAATTATCCCAAGGTAATGACTGTCGGGATAAAAAGTATCCTATGTCCTATCTACGTGTGTGCTAAATTTCATAGAAATCCGTTAAGCTGTTAAGGAGTGAAAAGGTAACAGACAGATTTACTTTTGAATTTATCATACCTACTGGCTGCGTCCCGCGGTTATATCGGGATACCCATGTGCCAAATTTCATCGAAATTCATTGAGCCGTTTTCGTGTGAAAGTGTAACATACAAACAATCAAATCTTTTCTCTTTATAAATTATTATTTTAGGTGGATTGGAAAACATTACGGAACCTCACATGCCTCCCTTTTAATCACCGCCATGGGCTATAAACATTATAAATAGAATAGTTAGTAGCATTATGGTATTTATGTCTGTTTTATGGTAATATAAATGGTCCCTCGCTGTCCCAGAGAGTGGGGCTATGTGTTCAATTTTTCGATAACAAATTATTGAGTCTAATTGAATATTTATTGTTTGAATTACTTATCATTATGTTGATATATAATTTGGGTTTCTAATTCAGCCATTTACGGGAGTTGTTTTTACTGAAAAAAAGTCTGTTAAACTCTGATTTTGAATTTGCTAGACCAAAATGACAAAAATAGATAAATATAGGGAAGCCAGTAAGATGTCTAGAAAGCCAGTAAGATGTCTAGGAAGCCTGTAAGATGTCCAGGAAGCCAGTAAGATGTCCAGGAAGCCAGTTAAATGTCTAGAAAGCCAGTAAGATGTCCAGGAAGCCAGTAAAATGTCTATAAAGCCAGTAATATGTCTAGGATGCCACTAAGATGTCTAGGAAGCCAGTAAGATGTCTAAGGAAGGCAGTAAGATATCCAGGAAGCCAATAAGATGTCCAAAAAGCCAGAAAGATGTCTAGGAAGCCAGTAAGATGTCCAGAAAGCCAATAAGATATCGAAGAAGCCAGTAAGATGTCTACGAAGCCAGTAAGATGTCCAGAAAGCCAATAAGATGTCCAGGAAGCCATTAAGATGTCTAGGAAGCCAGTGAAATGTCCAGGAAGCCAGTAAAATTTCCACTAACAACTAAACTTTTCTTCCCTTCGTAAATAATTTTTAACAGTTTTGGTTGTCGGTAAAACTCGCAGAGTCGCTATAGGTAAGTAAATCGTCAACTTGCGCAATTTTACTTTCTAATAGAAACCATCTTAGGATAAGCATAAGCATAATATAAGCCTATAATGTTCCCACTGCTGGGACACAGGCCTCCTCTCTATGAGAGGGTGTGGGCCATAATCCACCACGCGGGCCAAGTTAGGGTTGGTGGATGTCACGTCTTCGAATTTTTGGTTTTAGGAAATGCCGGCTGCCTCACGATGTTTTTCTTCACCGTTTTGAGAGCAGTGGTGATGAATAATGAACACAAAGTACCTAAAGCGCCTGTCAGGGTTCGAACCTACGACCTACAACGGGTAAGTTGCAGCCACTGAGCCACGACTGCTCTGGGCAGTAGGTAAGTAAATCGTCAACTTACACAATTTTACTTGCTGGTAGACATCATCTTAACTTTTATAAATATTTAGTTTAGTGTTCTTTTTTTAAAACCATCTACGGAACCCACCTTCTTCAACAAATAAAGCTTTTTAACTCGAGTGCACACAATAAAATTATTTATTCGATAAAACAAATAGGCTTTAATAAAGTGTGACTTTTGTCACGTCGCCTTGTAACAAGTAATGGAGGTCGTAAATAACATGCGATGTTCTGCACTTGGCTTTATTTTATTGGAATTGAGACTTTCGTATTATGAAAATAAGGTGTGTTTTAGATTTCGATGGGATGTTTCATAGTTTACAGAATCTGATCGATATTTGAAGGCGTTATTCTATGTATTTTAAGAAAATTGTACTTCCTACTATTCTATTAATATTATAAACGCGAAAGTTTGTGAGGATGGATGGATGTTTGTTACTCTTTCACGCAAAAACTACTGAACGGATTTTGATGAAACTTTACAGTAATATAGCTTAAACATCAATGCGGATGAAACCGCGGGGCGCTGTTAGTATTTCATAAGTAGGTACAGTCAGCAACAAAAGTCGATTAACACTTAATTTTTTTTTTATCTCAGTTATTGAGCAAAATATTTGTTCAAACTGTACTTCTACTGTAATTTTGAACAAATATTTTGCTCAATAACTGAGATTAAAAAAAATGAAGTGTTAATCGACTTTTGTTGCTGACCGTACCTACGTCAATAATCTTTTGGTAACAGCTGTGCTTTGGTTTTCTAGATTTTTACCGGGTTTTAAGTACCTACCTATTATTGGTTACCTCCGTGCCTCGGAAAGCACATAGATCTTTGATAGTCGTGACGGATATTCAGAAGCCTAAAAGTGTTACAACTAGTCTTCTCAAGGGGTATCAGCAGAGTTACCCAGTAACTGGGTCATGAAAGTCAGATAGACAGTCGCTCCATGTGAATTACTGGTATTCAGCTGCATCTGGTTAGACTGGAAACCAGGCCAAACATAATTAGAAAAAGGCTAGGCAAATGATATTAGTTGTTTCTAAGGATAAGTAGGCAAACATAACTCAAGTGATCGTGAGCTCATTATTAAAGTCACGGCCAGCATCGTCTTTAATAATACAGTGTTAATTATCATGATTACAATATTATTATCGTTAAGATAATAATTATTGCTGGACATTTATTCGCATACCTAACGCTGTTGCGTAGGAACACTGCAGATACCTAATAGGTACCCTAGGTC
The DNA here is from genome assembly GCA_927399505.1 of Luperina testacea. Classification (NCBI taxonomy): domain Eukaryota; kingdom Metazoa; phylum Arthropoda; class Insecta; order Lepidoptera; family Noctuidae; genus Luperina; species Luperina testacea. The sequence goes on along the minus strand of OV656775.1, from coordinate 12,996,991 downwards.
AGATAGAAAATCACTCATCGTCATTAGAAAATTGGACCAATCTACCCAGCCTCTTCCCAACTACGTTGGGGGTCGGCTTCCAGTCTAACTGGATGCAGCTGAATACCAGTATTTTACATGGAGCTTCTAATAATGTTCCATACTATAGGCCGACCGCTTAACTAAGACGTTGCCTGAGATAGCAGCGCGGTGCGGGAAGGGTGTGGTGATGTGATGCGAGAGCTCAGTGATTCGTCAATTTGTGACAACTATCACCCCTCCCGCACCGCGCAGCTACCTCAGGCAACGTCTCAGTTAAGCGGTCGGCCTATAATTCTGTATCCGTACTAATAATAATATAATAATTATAGTTACTTACTATTATAATAAAATTATATCTGTCTGTTAGCTTTTCATGCCTAAACCACTGAACCGATTGCTATGAAATTTGACAGACAGGTAATCTGAGACCTGGACGAGGACATTATGCTGCTTTTCATCCTGAATATTGCACCATCTGCGTGCATGTCGCGGGTAACAGTTAATATATGTAATTATAATATCTTAAGTAGAAATATATCTTATGACTAGAAAACAAAACTGTAAAATAACTTAAAATCGCGAAAAAAATAATTACCCAATAACTAACTCAACATATTTTCCAAAAAATGCAGCATTTTATGTAGCATTTAACGAAAATTTGCTTAATTTTGTATTTAAAAAGCGGATATAATCCGTGCAGTGAACTAATAAAGGCGGGAACAGACGGGCGACAGGGCGACCCGGAGAAAGGCACTGAGCAGTTGAGCACCTTTTAATTCTTACACCCCATTTGCTGGCCCATTGCAGTCTGTGCAAATAGGACTACAAGAGGGGTGGAGATGAGTTATGATTTTTGTTATATTCATTTGGGAAGTGTTGATTTCATTAAATTTTGTTGTTTTTTTTTTAAGAATTGCAAATAATTTCTTTATATAGCCTAGAGAAGCAGAGCAGATTGGAGGTGTGGTGGGAAAGACTGGAGACCGTTGGCCTGAGATTAATTCGGGACCAAAACAGAGTAAGTACTTGTTTGTGATTGCGTGACGGTTGACAGGGAGAACGCAAGAAGAAAACGTGTTGCGCCGATCTCAAGTAACATAGGACAAGGGCAGGAAGATGTTGGTTATGATAACTTTGTCTTGTTTTAATGTAATAAATATAATTTCGAAGAAGTTACATAAGTGGTCAGGAATATAAATAACGAGCAAATATTGACAGTTAACAAAAATTAAAGATGACCAAATCCTTTAAAAAAAAATACAATACCTACCTACATAATAGCCTCTCCATATCTTTACTAGTCGCAATGTTTTCCTAATTCCGTCCTCAGTCCGGTGCCCTTTCATTTGTACTCAATTGCCCTGCATCCCTTTGGTACATTTCTTTTATTCGCACTTTTTATTCTCCCCTTCGAGGAATGTCGCAAGTCGCAACGACTAGCAATTATCACAAAAGAAATTTATTTTTTAAATTGCCTAAAGGGTAGGTGGCGTAACTTAGTTTTCTTATAAGGAACCGTAGAGGTAAAATGGCTAATTAATTGCGGAAAAAATGGGGTGACATTGTATTGAGGTAGCAGTGCAAAAAAGAATGGTTATTAGGTACCTATGTTTTGTTGTGTATGATCCGTAACTGTTTTGCAGTTAAGTAATTTTTTACGTTAACATAGAACTTTGATTTTTTCACAGCTCCATGGGACCATAGACCTGAGTATATAGTTTTAATTTCAACTCGACACCTCCACGCGTTCCCGAGATAAAGGGTCTTGACAGACAGACGGACGGACAACAAAGTGATCCTATAAGGGTTCCGTTTTTCCTTTTGAGGTACGGAACCCTACCCGGCGATAAATATTGCACATCGACCTTTGGAAAGAGACAATCGGCTAATTTCGGCTTCGTAGAGCGTTATCTCTGTTGCACGAAATACAAACAGTCCGGTATCTATAAGAAGCTATTAAAACAATTATGATTTGCTTCTTTTGATAATTATTTTTATTCTTTGTATAAAATCGATAGGATCGAATAGGTCGATGTGCAATATTTATCGCCGGGTACTGTACATTGTTTGTTTACCTCCATTTCTGCGATCCATCATGTCAGCTGCCTACATAAACATCTCTAATGACAAATCCCACCAACTTCCCATCCAATCTTAATTTCTATACAAATAATTAGACTTTCTCTGCTTTAATGACAGTTAACTAGGAAATGTAAGGTCTAGGAGTCGACCACAATGTCAACATCTGCCAACTATTTGCAAAACTGTTGACGACCACATAATCATTAGGTTTGCGGCGACTTAGGTAACGCTCTGCAGTGCTTTTGTAGAAGCTTTCTTGTTTCCCGTGATTTTGTAGAAAATATTTTGCTTGGTTATAATTATTTGTAATGAGTGACATGTACCTACTCAGGAGATTACTGTTATTTTATAATAGTATCCAAATGTGATTGCCTACATGATTGGTGTCGGGAAGAAAGTACCATTGAAATTAAAATTACTGATACTTCTTACTTACTTAAGAGGGGCCCGTGGCTAAGTAATAACAGCCGCACAGGTCGATCAATCAGGTTAAGCTACGCTTGCCGCGGTTGGTATGTGGATGGGTGACCATCTTTACATACCGAGACCCCTCCGTGCCTCGGACAGCACGATAAGCCGTTGGTCCCGCCTGTTGTTCGTGGATCTTTGACAGTCGTTGTGGGTAGTCAGAAGCCCGGAAGTCTGACAACCAGACTTACCACGGGGCTTCGTATTACCCAGTAACTGGGCCGTAATAAATATGTATTTACAGAATTATAATCATTAAAGTCATCAACACAACTCTCTAAGACCAAGTAATCCCACAGAACGACTATTTCATGAAATCTTGACATTTTGGGATTATACTAACCTAACAAGTTGTATTACAGATTCTAATGATTGTGATTCTGTAAATACATATTTGTTACGGCCGCGAATCATATTTTGATCGACGTACAATTTAATACTGACCAGCAAATTGCAAAAAAACGTAAGAAAATTTGAATTTCGCGGGCTGCCTTAGCGCTTCCCCCTTAAGCAGCAAGTGAAACTAAATCTAAAAACCTACTCCCAACCCAACCTCCGTTACACCATGAATGGGTTGCGCAGCTTATTACACAGTATCTTAGCAGTAATCGCAGCTATTCACTGACAATCTTCGGGACAAGCCCGCGATATAATAAAATTAATTTCTATGGGGCAATTAAGCCGTGTACACTCTACAGGCGTAGTTACGCTGGTGAGCCGCGTCCTAAACGAATAAATAAATACATATAATTTTTTTATTTTATTTCAGGATGGGAAATCATCAAATGACCCCTCCCGCTCTGGGTGGAGCGGAAGGGAGTGTCAGACTCTTACTGACTAAAACCCACCCGTGTTCCTTCCTTAGCCCTTTATGTTCCGGGCCAGCGGTAACCCTTTCAGACAATCCCGCTGACCCGGCAGGCTTCGGCCCTGACGGGCCCCTTCGGTTGACACTGACATCTCTTTGAGGCGCGCGTGGAACACGTACGCGCCGTCCGGCACGGGCCTGGTCCTGATCGGACGGTGAGCTACCCATTACTCTCCGCCCGCAAAATATATAATCAAGTCGCGTTTGTACGTCATAATCCATTCAAAAATAATAGACAACGTACATAAATTCTATTCAAACTTATGTTTCAAATTGTTCAAATGTTTCAAATAATTCAAGTTAAACAAGTATCAACTTTATTTCATTGGTGCTTAAGTTGATTTCAATAAGTGACTTGCACTATTGAAAAAGTTATAAAAATGTTTGAAGTTGTAGTGTAAACTGAACTTTATTGTGTATAGGAAATAAAGTTATTTTTCCATAAAATCATATTTGTTTACATTTTTGGCAAATAAGTCGCGAATGCAGCTTACATAGACTCACGCCTACCTCCAATGGGGGTAGGCAGAAATTACAAACGCCACCTGCTACAACTCTAGGACAGCAATAAAAAAAAAGTGAATTTTCAAACAAACAGAATTGTCACACTGGCAGGCATCAAGAACGCATTCTCCCAGCGGTCGTACTGTAGTGATGGGCTGACCACGAGTTTGCCAGTCTTTGACCAGTAGTGACTAAGCTATATATTTAATTGAATATTCGCATAAAAACTGGGAACAGCATTAGATATACGCAGTTTAATTTATTGTTGTACTAGCAGCGCCCCGCTGTTGAATCTGCATAGGTGACATAGGTGTCGATCCCGTGGGAATAACAGGATAAAAACTATCCTATGTCCTTTCCCAGGAATCAAACTATCTCTATACCAAATTTCATCTAAATCGGTTCAGCAGTTTAAGCGTTAAGAGGTAACAGACAGACAGACACACTTTCGCATTTATAATATCAGTAAGTATGGATTGTCGTCTCCACCTTATACACAGTTGTATTTTTTTAAAGTTTCCACCTAACTCAAAACCCGTACTTATCACAATAATAAAGCAAAAAGATGTTAGATATACTTAACAGAAAAACATAGTTGCAAATTGTAAGTGGCTATAGGTACAAGTACAACATATACGATTGATGACTGGCGCCTGCGCACCCTAGTTTATGTAATAGATCGCCTGTTTGTCGAAAACACACACAAGAAAAACTTTTTCCTGTAAGCAGACATATTGCGTGAATTTCAATATAAATCAGGGTCACCATCAAAAGTTTTCTCTAAAATTCACGTAAGAGTTGTTTCGCAAATTATGTTGTGTCAAAAAGTGATACAAAAGAAAACAGTAATTTTGCTTGCAAGAGAATGATGAAAGAAAATATTTAATATAGAATAAATCTGTCTACTGAATGAAACACGTACCTATTCATCAATCCACTGTTTATTTTTGGTTTAAAACTATTTAAAACAAATGAAGGCTTCAAGAGTCTGTTCATTAAATTCGCTAATGAAATCTTCATTCTCCAATCGACCAAAAAGTAAACCAAAAGATAGCCATAGCGTGTACCCTATCTATCTATTTTTTATCGAACCTCATTACGAAATATCCTTACCGATAATTAGGCTGAACGCAATCAATTCCTTCGGCAAATTGGATTTTTAAAAAGAAAAAATCAACAACGCTCCACCTTTATCTACACGTATAAACCCTCATTTGGAAATAAAATCGGCCCATATATTAGACTTGAATACTTTTTTCACAAATAAAAATCTTTTTTATATAAATAAAGCAGGTCTTTAGTTGACTAATTGTGACGTATTTTACGATCAGCGCACAGTAAGAGGAATTAAAGGGGCAATTGAAGATAGTACAGTTTTTCGTATCGGCCATCGATTTATGACGCTTGTGACTCTTTTGAAGCCCTTTTATGGTGAATGTCAGTCAGTCCTTATGAAGTTTAAGTGCCCAGTGGAATTGCCGCAAACGTGTGGTTACAGGAAGGGGGTAAAAAGTGAAACTGTTGGTTTTCAACGTCATGAGAATGTCATTGTTAGTAGAGGATAGCTTAATAGGCATAAACGATTTGTATTGTTATGGTCAGCTATTTTTATTGGAAAAATATGATGAGGCATGGCATGGCCCTTAGTCAGATAGTACCTACCTATCTGACAGTACAGCATCAGGATTCAAAAACATTTCACGTAACTTCTTAAAACCAATTAAAAAATCATCACCTGATTTGCAAAATTAACACAAAATCGAATTCTGCGAATGACACACGGATCAAAAACGCTAATTAAACCCCAAAAAATCTTTCCACAATCGAGGACAATCTGAAAAATTTGTTCAAATACGCATTATCTAAATACGAAATACTGGAATTTGTCGTCCGTTTACGAAGGAGGTTCATCATTAATTATTGATGATAAGGGGAATGGAAACGAACGCACCCGTGGGTCGGCCAATCGACACCAGGCACTAATGAAGTAGTCCTAAAACGAACATGCCAAATACAGCTACATTTGAAATAAGAACTCCTTTGAAATTATAATGCTGGGATCAGCGAGCGCGTTCATTGAAAATTATTAGTTCATGTTGTTTTATGCGAATTATTTCAGTTTTAGTAAAGTCTGGCACTACTTAGTTATTATTTCAATACGTGGAATTAAATTGATTGGAGTACTTTACATTTCTATGGTCGCATTCCAATCCCATCATGTGAAAAGAAAGCATTGACCTGATAAATCCAACTTACAATGACAATCTACAAATAAATCTAGTGTTTGAATATTTTCATGTCTTTGGTAAAGGACGATATTATCATCCCATACCCCATAGATAGAGCATGCACTTAAAGAGCAAAGTTCTTTAATCTGGACTGCTAGATCTGATCATTTTCTAATAATAGAAGACCAAAAACTAGAGATGCTATACGAGGATTGATTTTCACGAATACTGAATATTCGGTCACTCGGCCTAAACGCCGAATACGTTTTTTTTTTCATGATTTGAGTTTCGGTATTCCGTCGAATATTAGGCAACATTCGGCCGAATACTGAATAGTAGCCGAATATTCGTTGCATCTCTACTAGAAACTGCTGCCTGTCCTGATAAACGGTAGCCAAGAGCTTGTATTTCTAACTCATTTTCCATAATATTTACTCTTTCTAACATTGTCGCTAAACACTAGGTAATTTATTGCAAGCGCCCGCGCCGGTGACACATACATGATGTAATCTTATCAGAATCTGATTAGAGACCAGTTTCTCAACATCTTAATAAAGGTACTATGGTCAGTGTGTAGGAATTTATCTTAAACATTTTGCTTTACGGGTTTTTAATAATAAACCCCGGTGGCTATATAGTATAAGATCTCTGATTAGTAAAGTCTGATATCAAATCTCATGTTTAGTGTTGTAATTAGTTCGTCACATCGAAATATCACATGTAGAATACTTTTTGTGTTTTCGCCCGTTTATAATGTTCCCACTGCTGTGTCACAGGCCTCCTCTCTGTAAGAGGGAGTGGGCCATAATCCACCACCGAGTGCGGGTTGATAGATGTCACATGTCATAGAATTTTTGATTCTAGGACATGCCGGTTTCCTGCCGATGTTTTCCTTTACCGTTTTAAGAGCAGTAGTGATAAATTATTTACACAAAGTAAAGCCCCTGCCTCTGACCTCAAATTTTGAGTTCATTTAATTCATCACTCTTTTGTATAACCAGCGGTGCTATTCTGTAAAAATCTTACCGTGAAAACTTAGGTGAAGTGAGCGTGAAGTGAGCTGTCAATAGTATCAATTCCTAGCAAAAACAAACTCACTTCACCTAAGTTTTCACGGTGAGATTTTTACAGAATCAACCGGCAGATCTACGACTAGATCAAAGAAGTCAGACAATACACCAGTTTCTTTATTTCCAGACAGCTTTTGGCATTTTCCCATTCCATATTCATCTTCTCCTTCATCGTTCTCCCGTCCTTCATCATCATCATCTGCCTAGCCTTTTCCCAACTATGTTGGGGTCGGTTTCCAGTCTAACCAAATGCAGCTGAATACCAGTATTTTACCAGTATTACCAGTATCCCCTTTATCATCATCATCTGCCGAGTATAAGCCTCCCTTTTCTTCTGCCATACTTCCCGGTTCCGTCCGTCTCTCCTGCTATTATCCCAGTTTATTTGATTTGTTCCGATCTGATACCTTGAACCCCCCCTACACCTTCCACTCTGGGGTCGGCGCAACATGGCTTTTTCTTCTGTAGCGGTATCTACAACGCCACAAGCAAACAACGCGTCATACTGACGTCACGCAAAATCCTGCATCGCGCAAGCAGAGTTTACCGCGCAACTAGCATAGATACAACGGCCCGACATGAATCATCGGGCACTTGCCCGCCAGACACAATACCCGTCTGCTCGGAGGATCCTCCCTTTTCTATAGAGTATGAGTGAACTTTACACTCTGTTCCTCATACCTCTATACTTCCATACTTCTCTATTAGTCGTCATCTCAGTAGTCACGCCCTCTCTAAACATATTCCGCATCATCATTTCATTCATTTTGTGTTCATGTGTTTTTGTGATTGTTGTTTTTCATTTTGTGCTCATTCATGTGTGAATGATGTCCATCCATCGTTTCTTTGGTTCCATAATCATCTTCACCATCAAATCATAAACCTCTTTCCTTTACACACAATCATTGAACATTACAAACGTACAATTTTGGTTCACAATTGACTCCGGTCAGTTTTTCTGAAGACCGGCTTGATTAAGTCAGCAATCCGAGACTCCGAGGATGCTGACTTAAGGCTATCTATATTCGCCTTTCCACGAATGAGACATGAGGCATGAGGCTTGCCTCTATATATAACTTGTTTGTTAATTTTGATTAATTTTAGTACTTGAGGAATGCTGCAGGTGGTGTGTGAGTGTCTCAAATTTTTGGATGAATACTCACTTGTGTTGTTGGTAAGGAATGAACTGATTGTAACCAAAATTGTAAAGGAACTTTTGGTTACTTAAATGCCTTTTGAATGACATCATCATTCTCTTAAACTTATACCTTACAGCTTTGGGCGTCCAGACTAAATAACCGATTGAGTAACAACTAAATAAACAAACTCACTTTCGCATTTATAATATTAGTTCGAATTTAGTTTAGGCGAAAACAAGCCATGGGAACAGCATGTCTATTAGATATTATTCTAGGACGAGTCGAAGAATGTCTTATTCTCATAATAGTCTAACATTGCCAGTAATGAATATTTTAAAATGAAACTAATAATCTCTCTCTCTCTGTCTCTGTAGTCGGTCCCTCATGTCTGAGGATCGTGGTCAACATTGGAGTTGCATCTGGAGCGGATGATCCGCCTCTACCAGTCTCTGTCCAGCGCATCTCTTACCACCATGTCGAATTTAGAAGACGATGATTCCTTCACCTGATCGGTCCATCGCGTTGGTGAACGACCGCGCGATCGTTTGCCTTCGGTAAAACTAATAATATTGTATCCTATTTAAGCCTCTACTTGTGCAGATTCGTCATAATAATCCAAGAATTTAAATCAACAAAACATCTAACTCCAAAAAACCTATATCATCAAATACACGGAACTGTATTTTTTTAACTAATAAAATTAACTCCATCCGAAAAAAGAGCAAAGGAAGTAAACATCGGAACCGCACTTTACTATAACCTGAATGTATAATTAGGGCTTGCGACTACAAACCCGACGCGCCAAATGACAACCTTGCCGCCATTTTGGTCCGTAATTTCGGTCTGCGTACGCGCACAGATTATAGTGCGAACGGACATTAGTGGCGACCGACGACACGTGATCACTGTCATTGGGAACGCATTCGATTGGGGATCAATATTAAAAAAGAAATCGATTTCTTGCGAAGTTGTGGTTTAGATGGGGATTCGCGCCTCGTATGGGCGATGAGTGTTCTTTTAGAAATAATGTAATCTGAAATCGAAAATTTGCTGTTTTCGCATTTACGTGTGTTCTCATGGTTTTAAGATATAATATTTAAGCTGGACGACTCTTCTCCATCTTTTTCCCATGTACCTATGGAACTTCCTAAGATCATGTCTTAGAATATAATTCTTGCTGTTGTCTTGTTGTGTTCTTAAAAGTTGTACTGGTTACTTAATTCCTACTACACAATTTAATTACATGGTTTGTTCATCTGGCCTTGCCAATATTAATTTCAGGAAAGGGCACTGCACCATTCTAGGCACGTATTAGGCACCGCCGTAAGCTATGAGACTAGAAACCTAGGAATTTGCTCAAATCCATATACTTAGCAATACAAAATACTCAGACCAAGAATTCTCTACCAGCGTTTGTGTTTCCGAGTGCATACAACCCGAATCTCTTCAAAGTAAGAGTGAACAGGCTTCTTCTGGGTAAGCTCACTCCATCGTAGACTTTGTCTCTGTCATCTCTGACCTAGACTAGAGTCAAGATCAAACCCATTTCAAATAAAAAAAAAGAATGTGCATCATGTAATATAAATTATCAATTTACTCAACGCCTCTATTATGCAATAAGTATTCAAAATATTTTCAAATGCAATTCGAAACTCAAAACATTTATTTCAATTAAACCATTTACATACACTTTTGAATTGTCAAAGTGTCGGTCTGTTAGTCAGAAAGTTGAAGTTAGTTGTCCATTCCAAAACGTAGATCTCTGTGAAACAAACGCTTCAAGAAGCATACAATTTTCATCATCCTCACGCCCTAATTCCAATTTAAGTATTTGGGCATGTCTTTTTACATAGGCATTACAATCAACCGTCATGTCAATACAACCTTTCTAGCCACTTCATCTTTAACGCAAGACATCCACGATGCCCTCGGTATTCTTGGTATCGAACCCAGGACCCCACGCTCGGCATGTACTTGCGACCACAAAACCAACGGGGCAGTTAAGCACGTTAAGCCATTGGTCTTGCGCTTGATCTTCCTCCGGTCGTGTCGGATTGCCGTCCCATTGGACTATGAGAGTGAGGGCAGAGAGAGTACACCTGTGTCTCCGCACACACTTGTGCACTATAATATCTCCCGCACCGAAGGCTAGTCTCCGTTGAGATTGGCCATCGCGAATTTCCCAGTCCATAATCCTATGAATTTATTTCATTTATCAAGTTAAATTTAATTGAAAAACATCCACCGGATTCTTACTAAACCTCAACTATATCCGACGAGGCTGGTTACTTATCCCTTTTGGTGACACACATAATATACAAACAGACAAAAAAAAGGACAGAAAAATAGGTACAAAGGTGATGCTTATTTTTAAAGAAATCTCTTTCCGCATACCTGCGATAGGAAAGTAGATAATATTCTTGGCACTTATCCAAACAAAAGCAATGACTGGAAACCACGAATTTCCAAATTGCATGCATCTAAATATGGGAGACACTAGACAAAATGACATAATCAACGAACGGACAGACTAATTAGCTAATTTCTTAGAAGATGGTGACAATATAGAAAGAGAGAGTAAGTTGAAAGTGGATGATGTAATTCAAGTTAACAATGAAGTAATTATACATCACTCAACAGCTTTGTCGTTCGTGAAATGACTGTTTTTCTCTCTTTAAATTTTCGGGAATTCCAAGTAACATTACTTCTATGTAATGTTACTTGAAACAAAAAACGTTAACATTACTTCTATTTTACTTGGAATTCCCAAAAATCTAGAGAGAGAAAAACAGTCATTTCACGAAAGACAAAGCTGTTGCGTGATGTATGGTTACTTCATTGTCATGTTCTATTGACCAAATGGTGACATGGTAAAGAATAAAGGAAGCCTAAGAGCAGTGCTTATAAAGGCCAATTGTTTTATTCATAAATGTCCCTTGTAATGCTTATAAATTGACTAGCTGCGCCCCGCGGTTTCACCCGCATAAGTTTCGATCCCATGAGAATATCAGGACAAAATGTATTCTATATGTTAATCGACGGTGTCGGCTACGTTCATACCAAATTTTATCAAAATTGGTCTAGCGGTTTGAGCGTGAAGAAGTAACAAACTTTCGCCTTTATAATATCAGTGTGATGTTTCTGATCCGAAGCATTATCGCCTCCGGAGCAAATATTTTGTGTGTGGTTCTGCGTTTATCTTTCCAGCAGCAATAATATTTGCAGCATCATAATCATCATCAATATCATCAGCCTCTCCAATCGCACGCCATCCAACTTATTGCTGAGCAAGTTAGCAACTCTCATCCAACTGCTACCAAAGGGGAATTTCATTTTAAGAACATTCCCATTGTATTCATAGTATCATCCTGTCAAATATACAGCCTCTAATTTACCTAAATTTTTGACACATTTTTGACATTAATAATCGCTGTGATGAGATTGCGACTATTGCAAATTCAAACGTTTTTAAAGTAGATAAGCAGCATGTAAAACCACAACAGGCCATTAATGAAGACGATATGGTCAATAACTAAGTACTTTAAGATCTAATTTACCGTAGTTTTGAATATCACCTTCATGTAGAAGACTCCTTAAACATTCTTTATTCTTTTTTATTTTTATTTTTTATATGGTGTAGATTCTTAATACAATTCTATTCTTTTTTGATATCGCCATTCCAACTAATTGATACCATCTGTAGTTAGTAGTTACAAGTACATATGTAGTTAGTAGTTACAAGTACATTAAGGGCAGTATGCAACAGTACTATTTATGACAGGCTACTGCCAAGAAAGGCGTTAGTGGCACATTGCCCTTAGTTTATTACTATAACTTGATGGTTCGACATGGGAATTTGCAATTTTATCCCATAAGCAATAATAGGCATGTATTTTTATGGGCTTTTTTGGGTACCCATCGGTTTTTGAAAACAAAATCTTGTTCGTTTTTTTTATGCTGTTTTATTGTGACTAGTGTTGAAATCACCACATTGTTCAAAATGTTATTGATACGTCCTCCATAGACCGTAACTCTAGCATAGCTAGCAAAATTTGTTACATACGGAATTCAAGTAGTAATCTCGTCATCTCGTTGCAACCATAATAATCAAGATATGACTTCAGTGACCATTTTCAAATGAGTTTTTGGTTTTGAAGAGGGATATAACCTAACCTAACAATCAAGATCAGTGCCTTAGATTCACATAGGCAAATCCCATTTTTTTTGTATCATCTTTGCACCGACGTTTCTAATTTTATCTGTAGAATACATCGCTAAATCCAAAAGCCCACAGATAAATGCACACATCCTCAACAGAACTCCAATAATTTCCACAAGCGTGCGCTATGCCGCGTAACTTATGCGCGCGCACAAAAAGCAGCGTCTGCGCAGCCGACGGCATCCAGCCCTAATAACTAACCATATCTGACTCACTACTTTTTAACCACACACATTTTTTTCAAGCGAAAGTCAACCTTATTAACATGTAAATTCCCTATGCTTATTGGATAGTGTTATAATTGTTAATTAAGCTTTAATTGCTATGCGCGTCAAAAAAGTACCAATCCATGAACGGAAACTGCTTGTTAAGAAAATGGAATGTGGGGGAGGGATTGAAGCTAGTTTTTTTTTTTGTCTAAGATTTAAATGGTGATGTGACTGCCAGCCCATGACATCCTAGAACAGGAAAAAGGCAGGCTTTGTGGAAAATGCAAAAATAGAAATCAAACAACTCCTTTGCGTAAGTAACGACCTGTAGAAACTGCTTATTCTAGTTCTAGTACCTATATATCTTGTGTATAGAGGTACTATGATGCTACCTTCTGACACAATATATGGCTCAAAAAATATTCATTCACGCTGCAGAATTTCTCTCAAAACATTTAAATACCTATAATATTAAATCTTAATCACTCACCGGTAATAAGGAAAAGGCTGCGGCACGTGCAGGTCCATGGGCATCGATGCATGCGCGTGGGCATGGGAGTACTCGTGTTGCATCATGCCATGCATGCCGTGGCCCAGCATGGCCGCCCACGGTGAAGACGCGAAACCACCAGGGTGCTCCATCATTACTTATTGTTCCATTTTCATAATCACTTTTAGTTCCACATTCAAAATCATTTTTCACTTCACTGTTCCATTTTCAAAATGGTTTCACATTTCTTTAGCAGAAACAAGATGGTTGATGCTTTTTGTATTCCATTTTCAAAATATTTTTGTTTTTAGTAGGTACTGTCCTAAATAGGTTTTGCTAAAAAGTTTTAATGATGCATTTATAAGTTATAATGTCAGCAATTAAGATATTTTCGATGCAGAAAATATATTTATTGCTTCACATTCGTGTCAGTTTTTGTGGGCAAAGCCGAATAAGTTCAAAAATATGTAGTTAGCTCATTAATATGATAATGATGTTGACACCCATCTAGGACTTGAGAAGTTAATTCGAACTAGTATTTTTAGACAGTTAATCAAGAAAAAATAACAAGCCCGTATGAATGCAGTTCATTTTTTTATTATGCTTCTTTGAATACAGTTTCTATGCCAAGAGCTTTCAGTTACTAACACTATGATTTCAGTTTTCATATTAGCATGCAGCAGTTTCATAAGGATATTGTCATCAGAAGAATGAAAATTTCATAATTCATGGGTGACTCTACGGCAACTTAAGGGTATACCTACTTAGTTATTAAATGTGCAGTAAAACGCGGTAATTAACCGATTGCAAAGGGTAAAAATAATTGCTCCTGAGGAGTAATTGTATAACACACTTATACTGACAATTGATCGCAATCTCTTTCATTTTAAGTTCAGCCACTTTCATTGCGTTATTTACGTTGTTGAGCACAGATTTTTTCGAACGTATGAAGCAATGGCTTAGGAATTTCCTTCAAAACCGTCGGATTGTGATTGAAACTGTGTTATACAATATGGGTGCTAGCTAATCACATATCCAACAAATACATCCGATCTTCAGTTGTTTAATTTACTCAAGCTATCGTGCACAGTTAGACAGTAGTCGTCTTGCGTACGTTTTCATTACTTTAGAAAATATCACGTCTTTGGTCCTAACAAAAAATCTAATACAAATATACCTAAACCAATTTTTCCAGCCGACTGCCGTCGAAATTGAATAGATATGCAATCAATCTGTGTGCAAATAAAATATTATGATAACGGCCGCCTATTTGTTCTAGCGAGTGCCTGCTTGCGCTAGCGCAACGAACTTTGATGTTCGGCTAACATCGTAAATCATCGGCAAATAAATGAAGTGACGTATGTGGTGTGGACTTTACATGGTGTGACGTGTGCCCAAAAATTTAATAAGTATTAACCTTAAACCTTTTTATTACATAAACCTACTTACTTAAACCAATTATTGACTAATGACGATTTTTACTATCGGAAACAGCCTCCAAATTCGATCTGTGGATAAATTCTAATTCGTAGGTATGGTATTCCATGGTTTTTACTTAGAACCCTGTGGATCATCACCATCCCCAGGGTTAAGCTTTAGGTGTGATAGAATACTCAAACCACTCAAAGTCAAAGCATTTATTTCAATTTAACACTTTTGAATTTTCAAAGGAGGCGATCATTCAGGAAGGTGAAGCTAATTGCCCATTCCAAAGCGTAGTAGGTTCTTATGGAGAAGAACGGGCAAGAAACTTCACGGACACTTTTAAATTATATTGTTATAAAATATTAGTTACATCATAAATGTTGAGTGGAAAGGAAAGTATTAGACAGTCTACTCTGTAAAAGTCTCACCGTAAAAACTAAGGTGAAATGAACTTGAAGTGAGCTGTCACTCCACCAGCCGGTCGATTCTGTAAAAATCTCACCGTGAAAAGTTGAAAACTTAGGTGAAGTGAGTTTGTTTTTGCTTGGAGTTGACACTATTACATACAGCTCACTCCACGCTCACTTCACCTAAATTTTCACGCTGAGATTTTTACAGAATAGCACCGCTGATGCTAGGGACTGACATTAGTGACAGCTCCTAGCTCACTTCACCTAAGTTTTCATGGTGAGATTTTTACACAGTAGATAGGCACGATCAATACAGTCGGGTATTTTTCTCAGAAAAAAAATAAACTGATCCTCTAAAAACTTATCGACCTTCTAATTATGTACGCTTTTTTCAATAAACAAGCGTCTTTTTAACTATTTTGGCCTTTTTTTATAATTGATCGCAATAACTGAGCTGAGTTACCCAGACCAAACGGGTTAGATTAGGTTAGAACTGTGACCAACTACGCGCGAGCCGAGCGAACGAAGCGAGCGGTGCCGCTGTTGAGGTCGGCGAGCGCTACATCCAAATTGGTCGCAGTTATTGCGCTATTCAGTATTTTTAGGACCCCAAAGGAATTATTTGAGGTTTATAAAAACGGCACACTCAATTTGAGTGTTCAATAATATTTTTAGGAAAGCAAAATGGGAAAATTTTGAGGTTCGATTTAATACATGCCTTTTCTCGTTAATGGAAGCAGTACCTACATGTCTTCAGACAGTAGGATGGTTAGCAAAGAATCGCGGCTTCAAGCCAAAACCATTATGGCTGCTATCATCACAATTTTAGTCTGAAAGTTGCATGGAAGAAAAAATGCAAGCGCAGTAACATCATGTACGATGCCTTTTTAGTTTTGACAATTCATTCTTCCCACGGCCATATTAGAGTAACATGTTTTAAAGAAGTCGCTAAAAGATCATATGTTTTAAAATTAATTTGACTCTATTACCTGGAAGAAATGCGGAGGAATGAGAGTAATGTCGTGAGAACAGTTTAGTATAGAAGCAATGTAAGCAGTTTAGTTTTGAGAGTAGGGAATGACCAAAGAAACTATAGATGGTTTGTGTGAAAAAGATCATACAGCTTGAGAGAGGCTGAATATTGGAATGGCGGCTAATAGAGGTGGCATAGAAAGATGAAGGCAGGCTGCACTGACCCAATACAAATTAAGACAATTGTAAGGACGACGATGATTGTGCCTGGAAGAACTGTAAATAATTACATCATCGCAATTAGTAGATCAAAAGAGGCTGTGTGAAAGGTAATATCGTTAGAAAGGGGGTAAAAAAAAGGGGTTGACTATATATAGGTATGACTAATAGAAAAGTATCAAAGGAAAAGACATATTGCCTCCCCCCCCCTCATAAATTGGGGTAAGGGTAAAAGAATTATGAATTAACTGGCAGCGCCCCGCGGTTTCACCCCCATAAGTGTCGATTCCGTGGGAATATCGGGATAGAAACTATCCTATGTCCTTTGCCGAGACTCAAACTATATCTATACCAAATTTCATCTAAATCAGTCCAGTGGTTTAAGCGTGAAGAGGTAACAGACAGACAGACACATTTTCGCATTTATAATATTAGTATGGATTAGCAAACTTGTATGTTGTCTATTGAAGCACTTGTATATTTGAACAAAAAGCTATACTTGTTTGCTAGGAATGTTAGGACCACATCGTAATAATTTTGTCAACACTGATTTGTTTTCATTAGTACCCCCTAATCACTTTGGTGGTTAGGGGAAAATTACTAAGTAGGTACCAGCGATAACTAGATAACATCAGTTAAAAATCAAGACTTAGAAGCAGCTTAAAGTTTTATTTTTTTATTCCCTTGGGCCTATGCGCTACTGTTCTATAAAATAAAATGCTCCAGACCGTATTTCGGCCACGGCGGCCAATCTCAACGGAGACTAGCCTTCGGCGCGGGAGATATTATAGTGCATAAGTGTGCGTAGACACAGATGCACTCTCTCTTCCCTCACTCTCATAGTCCGATGGGACGGCAATCCGACACGACCGGAGAGAGATCAGGCACAGGACCAACGGCTTTACGTGCTTTCCAAGCCACGGGGGTATCACACCAACTTCCAAACTCCAGGCTGTTACTAAGACATTCCTAATGGAAAAACTCAATAACACTGTCCGATCCGGGAATCGAACCCAGGACCCCACGCTCAGCAGTCGCGCTTGCGACCACGAGACCAACCGGGCAGTTAAAGTCACTGTTCTATAAAAATAATTTGAACTCGCGACCTTCCAATGACATGCACCTAACTGCAAATGAAATAATGTACAGTACCCGGCGATAAATATTGCACATCGACTAATTCAAATTGGTGTATTTTATACAAAGAATAAAAATAATTATCAAAAGAAGCAAATCATAATTGTTTTAACAGCTCCTAATAGATACCGGACTGTTTGTATTTCGTGCGACAGAGAAGCCGAAATTAGCCGATTGTCTCTTTCCAAAGGTCGATGTGCAATATTTATTGCCGGGTACTGTATTCAAAATGAAAACCGTAACTTTTGACCTATCCCTGAAATATAAAAGTAGCATTTCCGAAATGCTGCATTTTATATTCTCTTTCATTACATTAAGCACTATTTCTGAATTTAATTGAAAACAAATAATTTGAGTACAATAAAGAGTCTTGTTGTAAAAAATCTTACTCAGTGAGCCTTTACTAAATAAAACATAGAAATGGGCTTAAATAACAATCAGCTTGCAATAAAATAAGAGATCACAGCATCTCAGCTTCGAATTTAGAGGATGGGTCTAGTAACCTGTCATTTCTTTTGCACGGAATTGAACTCTGAACCTAACACTTTAGATTTGGTACGTGACTTTGAGTTGTACCGACGAAGTACGTAGGTAGATACAAACCTCTATTTTGTAAATATAGCTGGGTAGCATTAGAATATATTCCCAATTTATTGTAAGAAAATTGTAGGTACCACAAATGACTAAATATGTCTAACGCGAAACGAATTTAAAAGATGGTTTTGTTACTTTCAATCGTTTTAAGATGATATATTGTGGTCTAAGAGGTAGATACATCATTTCAAAGGATTACAGTTAATTTCATGAATAAATCATTGCGAAAAAATTGAACGAATAAATCATTGCGAAATGCTTCCTTTGGTATTGTTCGTCGAAGTCGAAGTATTTATTTTTTATATTTAATTATTGTGAATGTGAGGACTATGTGGGTCATTTGTTTTTTCCTGTTTTCCTTCTTAGTTAGTTTTAATCATGATCTGGCAGTTTGAGTAATTTACGTAGCCTACCCAAATGTCCTTTATTTGGTATTGTTCGTCGAATCGTTGAGCTCCTCAAGTTCTGAGTTGAGTTGCACGATTTTTGACAAATACGTGCACTGACTGACAGGTCCGCTCAATCTGTGTGGATCATTCCTCAAAAGACCATTTCAGACACCAATCTACATGGTCTGCTTCACATGATCTGACCAAAATTTTTCTGGACTTTAAAAGAGAGCTGACCTTTGTATTTGTTTCGGCCTTTCTTCTCAAAATAGTCAGATAGGAAACGCGGACCTCATCTAGTATATAAAAAAACATTTATCATTTAAAAAGCTTAATTATTTAATCAATTCACTGCACACTTAAATGAAACTGCACTGCAAATTTAAATGAAAGGACACAGCTTATACGTATATAATATACACACAACACTAACAAGGAAGGCTACAGTTTCTGCACAAAATTAATATATACTGTCGATAAATGCTATCGACAAAACAACCAAGTGTAGAAAATAAAGTAAATTTTGACTATATAGAAGTCAAATTTATTGATTTCCTTGCATACGATGGTTGCCAAAATATTTTTGTACCTACGCTAATACGTTTTGCCATATTTTGGCATGCAAACATTGATATCTAAGTAACCTTAATGTAAAAGTACTAACAAAATACTTATATTTTTTGCAACATTTTTGTATGTATAATACTACAAACATTACCCCTTTACTCTAAAGTCTAAACGTATATTTAAAACACAATTTGTAACTAACAAAGCAAAAACAGTAGAGTATGCGTTGATCTAGGGGTTCCCGGAGAGCCACCGCAGGAGGCATAGGATCCCTGGCAGAATGTCGTGAGATCTAATGTTCAAGATAACAAACTAATCAACCAGGACCAACAGGATAGACGAGGATAGGAGTATTGGGAAATGGGTGGTGGAAAAAGGGATGGAGATAATTATAGGGGATTGCAAAATCTGCGATTCGAATCGGAATGTTTTGAAAGTGTTAAAACATCAGCGCATGTTGAAGATTATTTTACTCGTAGAAGCAGATCTTGATGTATATATTATTTTTAAAGCAAGCACAGTGCAGTGGTGGCCCAGTGGTAACGGCTGCGACTTACGAGTTGTAGGTTACAGGTTCGAACCGAGACAGACGCTTTAATTTGTGTGAATTATTTAATCAACACTGCTCTCAAAATAATGAAGGAAAACATCGTGAGGAAACCGGCATGTCCTAGAACCAAAAATTCGAAGACATGTGACATCTACCAACCCGCACTGGGCCCGCGTGGTGGATTACGACCCACTCCCTCTCACAGAGAGGAGGCCTGTGATGAAGCAGTGGGAACATTATAGACTCATTAAATTATATAATCAATATTTATTGACATTTCCTCGGTCTGCTAACAGTGACAAGGAATTATCGAAACAAAGATAATAAACTAGACATTTTCAAAATAGTCATTGAAGTAAAATTGGTCTGAAGAAAGCAATGCCGATGGTTAAAAAATATATTTTGATCAACCCGACCATTCCGGGAATCTCTAAGTAGTGTTACGTTATTTTAAAGTTATGAAAATTTAAAAAAAATATCTCGCTACCTTGATAAGAATGATCATGAATCGATTTTTTACAAGAGACTTTCTATCATAATAATTACACAGATTAAACCATAAACTGATACAAAGTATCTTCGAAAAGTTTAAAAATCTCACAGATAACTAATTAAAGAAATTAATAAAGAATTTTAAGATTAAAATCAACTGACTTTGGAGTTTTAAAATTAATTAGGCATTTAGTCGCAATTAACTTCTTCAAATTATTATATAACTGCAATTTTTAAACGTAAATTAATTAATTTACTAATACAAGGAAATTAGAATGGAGCGTCCTTAGTTAATTATAGGTCACACGAATAGGTACCTATTATAATCTAGCTATTCTTACAAGAAATAATGTTCCTACATTTTTACTAATTAGAACAAATAACTCTTAAGATCTATCTCATAATTTATCTCTTATCTTATTTTAGAACAAGTAGGTAGGTATTCTATTTCAAAAGCCTGTAATATCAGTTAGTGAACAATAACACAAACAAAACAAAACTGTTTGCGTGCCTTAAATATAGTAATTTATGGATCATTTTAAACTTAACGTCTGTAAGTTATACCTACTTTATGTGCAAAAAAAGAACTATTCTATTCCATTCAAAATAAATTCCCATGACACTACACCACTAGAGATGCCCACATAATGTACACAGCCGATACACGAACATTCATTTGATATATTGACATTGTGCGTATACGCACCACAATGATTGTTTTCGTCTGTCAAATCGGCACTTATTAGTGAGGCGATGATCATTATTTGTACAGAGCCTAAATATTGCGTTAATATTTTGTTAACCTCAAGGGATTTAAGATTAACAGGTTTCTTGTTTGTTAAGTAATAACAGCTGTTTGTATTGGGCATGCGCAAGAGTCGGTTCTAGTGTGTTTTATGATGTTTAGCTAAATTAAATAGTTTTGTTAATTATTTTTAAGTTGAAAATGTTGATTCAAAATACTCTCAATTATTTGTTAACTCAAAGATAGTGTAATGTATGTCACTATTCTGCCTATTTGTTTCATAATAATCTGTAACACTGACCAAAATGATAATTATTACCGAATTTATTTAATTTATCCAAATCGCAATATAGACACAAATCCACAATAATTATTCAACAACCACGTAGCAACACAATCTAGTTAAAATTTTCCCCACTTTTCACTTTTCAGTACAGCCACAGTCACTAAACGGCCTACCGCAGCCGAACACGCGTTAGGAAAAAAAAAAGAAAAAGGGCAAAGCGCGCGAATGTCAACTGCCAAACTTTTCCCGCGCGCCACAACACGATCGGATACACGCGCGAGTGCATGCGTCACTATTTACATGCATTTTGGTAATACGTTGCCGGAGGTAAAAACACGTGTGCCGGGTCTGTCGGTCCAGCGGTCATTGAGTATCTGGTATCAAAACTATACGCCGTGCGGGTGGATGTGTGCGCCGAACCGGCCCGGCCATACGGCGGGCATACGAAACAAGCCCCGACTACACTGCACGGAGCAGAGCGTGCTGTCGAATATCTGAACATCACGTCGGCTGTAATTGGGTTAGGCTTACGTGACACGGGAGCGTGGCACGTTCCTAGTACGTCCCGTTGTTATGGGGTGTGCCCTAATTACGTACGCCAAAATGTTAGGTGTGCGGAAAAATGCGGATTTTCTAACGTGAATGTGGGACAAGAGGTCTTGGGACTACTAAATTAGATGCCAGTTAAGTATCGAAATTAAAGCACGTGATTTGATACAATTGGCTGAGTAACCAAAGTTAGTTCAAAATTATTTGTTTTGACAACAAAAATCACAAATTTCCAAAATAAATATAGATTTTAGTACAGCCTCTATCCCAAAAATCTTAATACTGGCATAAAAATCCTGCGTTCAAAAAAAAACCCTTCGCAATATTTTCTAATGCATGGATGTTTTTTTTTTCTAGTCAATAGGTATATATTCTATAGTCATTGAAAATTATAGACTAAAGTTACTAAAAAGTAATACATAAAAAATTACATGACAACACAAAACATTTGCATATTAATAAAAATAATTTAAACAACCAAATAACCAACCATTAAACCGATGACTAAGCTTTAACTTCATTACACATATCGTACTTAAAACCAACGACAAATTTTTATATTGCGAGTACCGTAACAAAAAAATATAAGTAAAATATTCTCACGCTTTACATTCTAACCTGTGACCTAGCCATGTTTTGACATTTGTAACTGTCATAGCAATAAGATACTGGCCAGTATAACATGAACTTTCTATCCTCTCTGGGTCCGGACCATAGAGGTGTTATAGGGGGGAGTGTACATGTAAGGAAGTGTCCAAATTAATTGGTTATGATGATAATAATTGCAGACAGATGTGGCAGAGGTGTGAGTGAGTCATAACGGTGTTTTGACTTTGTTTCAATGTTGTATGAGATGTAATTGAGAAGGCTTTGTCTTTTATTGTTTTCGTTTTTTCGTGTAAATGACGTAGGTAATGGGTTTCTGAAATTATTCTGGCATTTATTGGACTGTTTGGTCGTTTTTTTATTTTTCTTAGAACAAATTGTGTATCTATTCAAAAAATAAGGTTTGTTCTGGCAACTTGGGTAAGCACTAAATTTAACATAAGAAACAGAATAAACAAAACTGTGTATTTAACACAGAAAATACATAGTTGTATTAGTTTTTATGGGATTTCAGTAAAGCGAGCAAAAGAAAAAAATAAAGTCGGGAACTACTTCATTGAACAAATTACTTACTTAGGTAGATTCCATTTTACAAATTTACCTACTCATAAAAAATCTTAGAGATGCTTGTGCGATCCATATTTTTTATTCCAAAAACACAACCAATGACACAAAACATAACTCTCCCACCCCTTTCATTCCTGACTATGCATCCCTCCAACTACTTAACACATATTTTGTAAAATTCATATTCGTGAGTGGGGGGCAAACACCAATTTAACTAGACCCATCATTACTGAATATTATGAAACAAATTGTTCAAACTTAGAGGTCATAGTAAACTGGTGGTATTACAATGATGGTCACCTTATAAGGTTGTAATTCTGATTTAGTGCCTTAAGAAGATGTCTGGTGACACTCCCCTTAAGTGAGTATACCCCTTAACGCTTGCTTATATTTTTGCATTACAAAAAATTAATAAAGCTATAAATAAAAATTGTAGACGTATAGTGACAGCTAAATGATTTATTTGATAATAAAATATTATTTAAGTATTAATAACTTTACCGAAAGTGGGTAGCTCTATTTTTTATTTACGGTACTTAATCAACATAGACCAATTACTAGCCCATGACGAAATTAAATATAAGGGTTCCTAGTTGACTACGGAACCCTAAAAATGAAGGACGTTATACTTTAATTTATAATGAAACTTTAATTGGAACTCGTTAATAACCATCAATTATTATGAAAGGTATACTAATTTGTAATGATGCAAATACCAACATAAGAAGCATGCCATGGAAAAATAAAAACATTTTACTACACAATAAAAAACAAATTACATTTTCATACAAATAAAACATTTTCGAACTAAAAAAACGTCCGAACCGAGGTGCGAACAGACCAAGAGTGACAGAAACGGGTATACGTCTACTGCGACGTTTTAAATTTCGAACAGCGCGCTCTGATTGGCTGGTTGAGGGGCTCGCGAGGCGTGGGGCGCGGCGATTGGCGGGAAGGCGTGGTGCTAACGGGGCATTCTGGGTCACTGATGCTAATAAATTAGTTTTGAACGTTATAGAATATGCCTGTTTTATGAGCGTAGCGGTGCTACGGCGTAGCGCTACGAGTTACGTAGATAGATAATGTTTAGAGTTTTTATTGATAGAGTATGCTGTCACTAGAGTTACGCTTTGTCTTACCGTAGCAAGCAAATAAATTAGACTAAACTAATTTTCAAACTCGTAACAATTTCCTTCAAAGATTCCTTCAGTATAGATTTTCTTGTCAAAAGAAAATCAAGTTCATTAACACTTTTTCTTTATATTCTTTTACAAGAATAACCTATTTTATCAAAACCAAGTGACAAAACTGGGTACAATATCTCCAGTTGACCTTTGCCCTTCGACTCCTGCAATTGATTGAAGATCACGTCCAATTTAGACGTGCCCTACGCGTCATTGCATCGTGCGTCAAGTTGAGAAGTCTCACGTCCTTGTGGTAGCGGCAGTCATGTAGCTGCTTACTGGAGCACAGATTGCTTGAAGGTAGAAATAGGTATACCTATGTTAGTTGTGAGATAGACGTATTATTTCAAAGGAGTCGAATAAGTCTCTGGTTAAAATTTATTTACTTATACATATGTATTTACATAATTTAAAAGCTAACCGTCTTTAAATAGTAATAATATGTTCAAGTTACATATAAAAAGGAGGGAAAATAATCAAAGGGTATCAAAAAATCCGCATCGCTATCAATACGAAACATGCCCAAAAGGCTGGCCGCATTGCCACGTTGTACCTATGGCAATGCTGATTCTTTGGCCAAAAAATAGGCCAGCCCTCTGGTCACGTGAAGAGTCGATCAACCGCTTGGCGATGTCTTGCGTGGTATGATATGCTTGGTATCCTGGTTAGGTTAAATTAATTAAATGCCATTTATTTCAATATACACACGCATGTAGGTAACAAAGAAGTAGCATCTGCAGTCTATCTTTGTACATCGCGTTAACGACCTTTCCTACGAATCTTGGTGTATGGTCTACCTCTGAACTGTTCGATTTGAAACAGTCTTCCTTAAATTCAGTTAGAGAGAGTTAGGTATGTCTTTAGTAAGAAGAAACTTATAATAAAATGAAGCAAGATTTTACATTTCACCATAATAGTCTATCATTCCTACAAATATCCTGTAATTTCCACACACATGAAAGCGAGTTTATATTTGCAACGAGACAAAAATTATTGAATGCGTTTTCATAAAATGAAAAAATATTAAACATCAGTTCCAAAGCAGTAACCCTTCGAAGCAGCAGTTAAGATCAAATCTTCAGAATTGATCAGGTTATAAACATGATTTTTTTCATATGGCAGCTGAGATTCTGATTAATTTACACACAACTAACATCCTAATTGGAAAACTGCCACAAACCCTCACACGCGTCCTTGACTGGTTTTTGAAGGTCCAAACCTCGACTCAATATACCCAGTCTAAACCCAACCCTATCATCAAAACGTTAAGGTTCATATCAGCAGTTTAGTAAGACGGGTGAAGATTGAGCATTATGTATGCGGGAGGCGTATTGGTCGATCGATGGCACGAGGAAATTGAGACTCGGAGACATGGTGGTGTCCTGGAAACAGGAAGTTTTGTTGAAGAATATGTAGATTTTTGTTGCAGGGATATTTAGAAGTTCGAGTTAGAACAGGCTATACAAGAAAGAAGGACACACAGGACATGGACCGGTCAGTCTGGGTCATGGGGTATTCAGGGTGTACTAAACCTATAGGATAACCCTCTGTTATCATAAGATAATATTGCTATAATATTCACAAAGCTGTCAACCTATACCTAAAGGTTGACAGCTTTGTGAATATTGTTGCGCGCCAAAAATAATGCTTGATACATCGCCATGTATCGCCATTAGTTACCACTAGCGCCATCTTGTATCGGGTAGCAGAACTAGTACCTTGGCCTTGGTACTAGGACATTGACCCTTCCTGTAGGTACTAGTAGTTCCGAGAACTATCGACGTCGAGTCGGTCGGGACCGCTATGTACTCGAACATACTAGATGTTTCTAAAGTAGCTCTGTGGGACTATATAAGGCGGGCGCGAGCCGCGAGACATATAGTTTTGAATAAGCTATACATGCGATAACATCGAAAGCGATATTCGAGTGCGACTAAGAGTGATCAGTAAGTGACATTGTGTTTCTTTATTTGTGTGTTTGAGCTGTAATTAGTGTTGGTGAGTAAAGTGTCATTTTTTGGTTATTAAATCGGCAGTTTTTATTGTCACGAACCCCAAGCTCGTAACAATTGGTGTCAGAAGCGAGGTTTAAAATGCCGATTTTACCCAAAGAAGACATGGAGGGTATCCGTACCCGGAGTCAACGCCAGCAAGAGACGGACCAGAGGCGATTCGGTGGAGCAACGCCACAGAGGTCGGAAGGCCAACTACCGACCACGGAGGCCGGTCCGTCCACAGCTGCTCCAGCATCATCAGCACCAGATTTTGCTGCTCTGATGATGATGCTGCAGGAGCAGGCCCGCCGACAGGAGGAACAGGCTCGTCGGTTGGAGGAACAGCTCCAGCGGGACAAGGAGGAGCAGGCTCGCCGACAGGAAGAACAGGCTCGTCGGTTGGAGGAACAGCTCCAGCGAGACAAGGAGGAGCAGGCCCGCCGACAGGAGGAGCAGGCGCGCCGCCAGGAAGAGCAGATGCTCCTTATAAAGGACCTTCACGCTACCTTCGGGAAAGACATGAAGGAGGTGAAGGATAAGGTTGCTCAACATGACAACCGTCTCTCGGAAGCCGAAACCCGAATCGACCAAGTGAAAAACCAGGTAGACAACGTGATGGCTGACGTGAAGCAAACCGTGATGGCTGACGTAAAGAAAACGCTGGATTACCTTAAACTTGGTGATGGAATCGCAGCTCCCGTAGCTACAACACCTTCGCTACGTGGATTCAAAGTGCCACCGTTTGACGGAACTTCTTCCTGGTCGGCCTACAAAATCCAATTTGAGGCTGTCATGAAGGCGAACGGGTGGAATAAAAGTCAGGCCATGACTGCCCTCACCCTGGGCTTGCGCGACCAGGCCTTAACTGTTCTGGAAGCTCTCGGTAAGGAAGTGAATTACGAGCAACTCCTTGAGGCATTGGAGGCTCGGTATGGCGACGCCCACCTGGAACACGTGTTCCGTGCGCAGCTCAAGGATCGCGTGCAACGCAGCAATGAAAACCTGCAGCAGTGGGCCCTGGAAGTGGAGAAGCTGGTTCGCAAAGCTTACCAGTCCGTACCTGGACTTATTGATGGGAACCTGGTGCAGGCATTCATCGACGGCATCCGCGACCTTGAAGTTAGAGCTGCTGTGAGGCTCGGTCACCACGGGACGCTGAAGGACGCCTTGGCCCATGCATTGGAGGTGGAAGCGGTGCGGCAGGATCATCGTTCCCATCGCGTCAGGGAGGTTGCAGCGACTACAGTTCGCGACCGCAAGAAAGGATACAGCCCTAGGTGCTACGGCTGTGGGGAAAGGGGCCACCTTCGATCCAGTTGCCCTAAGCGAACTGCAGAAAGGGAAGGTGGCTGGTCTCCAGAGGGTAGTGCGGCTAACAGCACCGCCCAGCAGAAGCGGGACTGCTTTGTGGTTAAACACCGCAGTGGGAAGTCTCTTGGCAACACAGATGCATTGTCAAGAAGATCTTGTCCTGAAGACTGCAAGCATTGTACTAGACAAGAGAGTAAGGAAGTGGTACCTGTGAGGATGCTCAAGACAGACCTCAACAACGAGTGGAAGGAAAGCCTACAACGTGCACAGCAGGAAGATTCGGACATTAAGCCGATTCTGGAGTGGATGAAGGCCAGAGCTCCTAAGCCCAGGTGGAGTGACGTCTCAGCGATGAGTTCGGTCACAAAAAGCTATTGGGCCCAATGGGACAGCTTGGTGGTTCAGGATGGAGTCCTGTGCCGTAAATGGGAAAATGCTCGGGGAGACAGCTGTCATTTGCAAATGGTTGTCCCTAAAGCTCAAGTACCGGATGTTCTACAGCTGTACCATAATGGTTGTTCAGGAGGTCATCTGGGAGTAAAACGGACTCTACTGAAGATACGAGAACGGTTTTACTGGGTCCACTGTCGGGACGATGTCGAGGATTGGTGTCGCAAATGTACAAGTTGTGCAGCTGTAAAGGGACCCCAGACTCGTAGTAGGGGTGCATTGAAATTGTACAATGTTGGTGCACCATGGGAGAGGATAGCCCTTGACGTTGCGGGGCCGTTTCCGGAAAGTGAAAGTGGTAACAAGTATTTCATGGTTGTGATGGATTATTTCACTAAGTGGCCGGAAGTCTTCGCCATTCCAAATCAAGAAGCTTCGACAGTTGCGGATAAATTAGTTCATGAAGTCTTCTGTCGTTTTGGAGTACCTTTGGAGATTCACAGTGATCAAGGAAGGAATTTTGAGTCACAAATATTCCAGGAAACTTGTCGAGTTATGGGTACTCATAAAACAAGAACGACTTCTTACCACCCACAATCGGATGGAATGGTGGAACGATTTAACCAGACACTGGAGAGGTATCTAGCAAAAGTTGTGGAAAATCGGCAACGAGATTGGGACAAGCACATACAACCGTTTTTGTTGTCATATCGAAGCGCTGTCCACGAAAGTACATCGGTGACGCCAGCTTTCGCAAACTTCGGAAGAGAACTACGGCTGCCTGCAGACCTGATCACCGGAATACCACCTGATGCCCCATGCAGTGTAACTGATTATGCAAATGATTTGCGGAACAAGATGAATGACATTTATGAGCACGTCCGACAATCGGGCCAGCAAATGTCTGAAAAGATGAAAACCCGTTATGACCGCAAAATGAACAACAAAGAGTTCGACGAAGGTTCACTCGTGTGGTTGCACAATCCAGTCCGCAGCAAAGGGAAATCTCCTAAGCTCCAAGCTAAATGGGACGGACCGTACCGGATTGTAACTAAGATCAATGACGTAACCTATCGGATACGGAAAGGTGCAAGAGGTACTCCTAAGATCGTCCATGTGGATCGACTGGCGCGTTATTACGGGGCCGATAATGCTCGGGACGAGCATGTCTTAGGAGGGGGCAGTGTTGCGCGCCAAAAATAATGCTTGATACATCGCCATGTATCGCCATTAGTTACCACTAGCGCCATCTTGTATCGGGTAGCAGAACTAGTACCTTGGCCTTGGTACTAGGACATTGACCCTTCCTGTAGGTACTAGTAGTTCCGAGAACTATCGACGTCGAGTCGGTCGGGACCGCTATGTACTCGAACATACTAGATGTTTCTAAAGTAGCTCTGTGGGACTATATAAGGCGGGCGCGAGCCGCGAGACATATAGTTTTGAATAAGCTATACATGCGATAACATCGAAAGCGATATTCGAGTGCGACTAAGAGTGATCAGTAAGTGACATTGTGTTTCTTTATTTGTGTGTTTGAGCTGTAATTAGTGTTGGTGAGTAAAGTGTCATTTTTTGGTTATTAAATCGGCAGTTTTTATTGTCACGAACCCCAAGCTCGTAACAATATTATAGGCAGCAATAATTCAATATTGTAACGAGGTCAGGGGGGCAATTCTCATAATTTTAAGAACATTAACAATTGAACAGTCTGAGCTCAGTCTCAATCTATTAAAAATGCATATTAATTTCCTTACATTTTAGACAAATTTTTACATTAATTGTCGCTGAGATGAGATTGTGCCTTCAGGATTTGCTTACAAGTTAGAGGTGTTCCCAGCTCTAATTCAAAGATCTTTGACAGTCGTTACAGGTAGTCAGACGCCCAAAAGTCTGACAACCAATCTTATCAATAGGTATCGAGTTTCCCAGTAACTGGGTTGTGAAGGTAATATAGACAGTCACTCCATGTAAAATATTATATACTAGCTGCGCCCCGCAGTTTCGCCCGCATAAGTGTCGATTCCGTGGGAATATCGGGATAAAAAGTAGCCTATATATTAATCCAGGGTGTCAGCCACCTCCATACAAAATTTTATCAAAATTGATCCAGCCGGTTGGGCGTGAAGAAGTAACAAACATATAAAAACACACATTCACACTCACAAATTTTCGCCTTTATAATATTATTGTGATTAGTGTGATTATGTTATTCATCTGCATCCGGTTAGACTAGAAGCCGACCACAACATGTTGGAAAAAGGCTAGGTAAGGTAGATTGATTAGTTGAAGTGTAATAGACTGTAGGCATGTACAAGAAAGGGTACAATAATCACTGCTTCCATTATTTTCCTAGGTTTCTTATCTCTACAGATAAGAAACCTAGGAAAATAGTGGACGCAGCGATTGTTGAGATTTGGTGCATATTTTTCGTTGAGAAGAGGCTCATTCGTTTTTCATGAAGATATTTTAACTTTACTAAATAAACACTTTATTACCTACTTGTAACAAACCGTCAAAATAAAAAACACAGTGGCACTCCGGGAGTGCCGAAAAAAGTGAAAACAAAACACAAACAGAATACTTTGCCATCGCTCACTGACATATCGGATATACCTACATTAAAACCGAGTACATCCCGAGGACAGCCGAACACATCCGAAGCGGGTATTTTTTTAATCGTCTTATTGACAAAACACATGCCGTGTCGCTTATGGTAACAGTGGTGCGAGTTCAATGGTTTCTTCCCATCTCAAAAAATGCTCAACGAAAGAAAAAAGAAGAAAGAAAGAAGTTATCACTTCAAAAACATTAATGCATTAACATTAAACATTAATCTTTTCTGAAGACGCCCTTGAAAGATAGGAACTTAACTTAACCCTTTCAGAGCCCATTATTTTTAAACGCTAGTATTTATGGATTCCTGATATATCGAATGGTATGATACTGCTGAAACCACACTAAAGTGTTTACACATGAAATCTGAATTCCGTGAACCCACACAACATGAAAAAGATGCAAAGAAAACGTTAACAGCACTTACCGAAATTCCCTCCCTGAAAATTGTTAATTACAGCCTTTAGATATAGCTCTTACAAATATATTTTCAGCCCATCATCACGCTCCTTCATCTGAAGCTAAACAAAACCATCTCGGTACACGTTTCAGCAACACCTCGCCCCAGATCGATACAGGCGCGTGATCCGCTTACAAACGGGTCGGGCCTCCGAGCTCCGTCGCACCCGCTTCTACGGAATATTGTAATTCCTTCGTCTCCTGCCGCCCTGGTACTTGCGTTAATTTCAAATTGAGTTGGGTTAAGGTGTTTTTAAAGGCAGAGGCTATTAAAATTGTATGTTAGGTGTATGTATGAGAAAATGAATTATCTTCATTACTTTTTTCTTAGTGAATTTTATTTTTCCCATGTTATAATAGTTATTCTGCTATTCGGGGCGGAGACAAATCCAACAAATCAAAGATCATAATATAAATCGGTTCAGCCGTTCTTGAGTTATAATCTTATAAATGGTGTAACTAACTTGACTTTGTTTAATATGTTATAGATAGTATAGATGATATAGATTTAGGTAGTGTAAGGTTGAGTAAGTCGTACTACAGCAATATCTGTTCGCCTGAATATGAAAACTGACATGTAATATCGTAAAAATATGCTATTTAGTCCCGTGATTTAACTAAAAGAAGTGGTTAGCTCGCTAGATTTAAGAGAAGAAAAATAATCAAAAATAAAGAGTTTCTACATTAAAATTTCATGCACGTCTGTAAGCTACTTCTGAAAAGTTTACGACGAGAACGATATTATTTTTGTTCATGGCTATTTTCGTGGAATTCCAACATTCATACCAAACCGTATTTTTGTTAAAGTTAATTCTGTGGTTTTGATATCAAACTTTGAAGGCTCAGTTGCACCATTCGTACCTGAAGACAATTTCTAAATCGTACTATGAGAACAGAGCAGAATTTTAAAGACCCGCAAATAGCACAGACGGTCAGCCAAGTGCCACAGCGTCTATTTTTTTTAACTTTTGGAATAAAGGAAAAAAGTTTATTTTATATTTTGTAACAAAAACAAATAGACATGTCACAATCGAAATGATGACAGCTACAAAAGTTAAAAACTGTGTCGCAGCTATTAGCGCCCGTCTAATCATAAGAAACACACTGTTCCAGACTTACAGTACCCGCCGATAAATATTGCACATCGACCTTTGGAAAGAGTTAATTTAAAGCCGAGTCGAGAATTAATTTAAATTATTTTAATTATTATTTTAATATTGTACATAATAAAGAGTATTCTATTCTATTCTATTCTATTATAATATTTTTTATAAAAATATTGTTTTAATACAAAATAAGATCGATTTATTTACAACACAGATTCACAAGAAACGAAAAATAATTAGGTATCTCAAACGATGCTGTATAATCTATTTTAAAGGCCCAAGTCCAAAATAAGCCAAGAAACATAATATGAATGCTGTATCATAAAATTAAACGTGGCCTCACGCCCGATACGGTCACTTTCAGGTGACATACCTCTCACAGAAATCACGAAAAAAAACGTCACTCGTGCTTTAATACGCACAGCCAGTATATCTTCGCAGTAGGATACCACTTAGCTCGATGCGATACCGGTAAGAAAGCATTAATTAATAAAATTTATTTTTGGAGATGCCGGGGATCGAACCCGGGGCCTTTCACATGCAAAGCGAACGCTCTACCACTGAGCTACATCCCCGTGTGTTACCTAAGACTATATAACATACCGCTTTATAGGAGTTGTCTGTATGCTATACAGTTGTTCAAATATAGAATCAAGCCTACGTGAGTTTCATAGCAAAATGCAAAACATTGGATTAAACAATAGTTTGTTTAATCCAATGTTTTGCATCCGACCGACCTCATCTAGTTTTTTAAAAGATGATTGACGTGTAATAATGTTTGAACAAATCTACAATAAAAAAAAATTGTTTGTCATTCAATCATTTATAAACAGCTGACAATCGCCTATTTGCGATTGTCAGCTGTTTGTCTAGTGACAAACAGCTGACAATCGCAAATAGGCGATTGTCAGCTGTTTGTCTAGTGACAAACAGCTGACAATCGCAAATAGGCGATTGTCAGCTGTTTATAAATGATTGAATGACAAACAATTTTTTTTTATTGTAGATTTGTTCAAACATTATTACACGTCAATCATCTTTTAAAAAACTAGATGAGGTCGGTGTTTCCTATGCAACTACTCTGAGAAGAAAGGCCGAAACAAACTCGGAGGTCACTGTCTCTTTTAAAGTCCAGACATTATCGTGATCAGGTCATGTAAACACCATGTAGACTGTTATTGAAATGGTCTTTAAGGAAATTATCACACAGATGAAGTGGTCCTGTCCTGTCAGTGCACGCATTTGTCCGTACCTAATTCATTCAAATGTGAATCGATGACCTGGCGAAGGTCACTGCGCCGATGCGCTGTTGTTTTTGGAAAGGCCTATGTCCTGCAATGGACGCCTTTCGGCTGAAAGATGAAGATGACAATTACTGAGCTCGAATGATCCTACTCCCATAGCTGGAAAAGACATTTTAGTAAAATAAATATTAGAAAGAAGCCTTGTGGAGCTCTATCCTAGGAATATGTCGATCAAAATTTGAACGGCTATAAAATCTTATTCAAAACAAGTCACGATAGTAGATCTAGCTAATTACGTTAAGCTTAGGACAATAAATAAGCCTTGGAGATGCCGGGGATCGAACCCGGGGCCTTTCACATGCAAAGCGAACGCTCTACCACTGAGCTACATCCCCGTGTGTTATCTATTACCATACAATGTACTGCTTTACGAGTCTCTACTATACCCAGCTGTTCAAATATCAATCAAGCCTAGGTAGGTAAGTTCATAACAATTACAAAATTGGGATTGAACCAACATCTTATCATTACAATCTGTCAAATTTCTTTAATAGATTTTCAACTGTATCGCTAAAGCATAAGGTTCAAAGTTGATTGGGATTATTTTACAGTTTCGGGTAGCTTGGTGTGCTGGCGTCTGTACCTTGTATCCTAGGAATATGTCGATCAAAATTTGAACGGCTATAAAATCTCATTCAAACAAGTCGCGATAGTAGATCTAGCTAATTACGTTAAGCTTAGGACAATAAATAAGACTTGGAGATGCCGGGGATCGAACCCGGGGCCTTTCACATGCAAAGCGAACGCTCTACCACTGAGCTACATCCCCGTGTGTTGTCTATCACCATATAATGTACTGCTTTACGAGTGTCTACTATACCCAGCTGTTCAAATATTAATCAAGCCTAGGTAGATAAGTTCGTAACAATATACAAAATTGGGATTGAACCAACATCTTGGATACACTAGATAAACAGTTGACAATCGACTACTCATCAAGTTACTAGTTTAATCGATGACGTAAAGGCCGTGACTAAAACCGGTCAAGAGCGAGTCGGAATCGCGCACCGAGGGTTCCGTACCATCATAATAATGTGTTTTTAAATTTTCATCGGCGAGGCCTATATTCGTCAGAGAATTTTAACACAGCGCACTGCAATGTAAGATATTGCAGTTTTAAGTCAGCGCCATCTCTTTACCGATTGTAGAACTAATGTAACTTTTGTTGATGATTTCTGACAAAGTGTGCTAAAGACATCGTTTTATCTTTCCTGTACCTAATATAATTATTTCAGATTTTTCTCTTTGCATACTTTGGAGATAAAGGGGGGAACGGTATTTTTTTTTATATTTTTCATCAAAAGTCGATAACTATGCGGGCTAAAGAAAAAAGAAAAAATGTTAGAGAATGTGCAAACTGAGCTGTTTCATATGATATACCACATGCCCTAGTAGCCCCACTTCGATTTTTTCAGAATCCCTTTTAGTCCTGTTTAAAAAAAAAAATTTATTTCTTTCTTATTTGCAAAATAGTTGGGCAAACGTCATCTAAAACTATTCCCTATTCCAAGTTGATAGCATTTTAGTAGTTCTTGAGATATCCAGCTGTGACAGACGGACTGAGTCTCACCATAAGGGTTCCGTTTTACCATTTTGGTACGGAACCCCAAAAACGCTCAAAATCTAGTCTCAATCTCATCTCAACGACAATTAATGTCAAAAACTTGTCAAAAATGTACGGAAATTAAAGGCATTTTTGACAGATTGAGACAGGTTAGACTGCGAATGTTCTTAAAAATATGAGAATTGCCTCTCTGATGAAGGTCGGTGGAATCCGTTGGATGCGGGAAGCACAGGACCGGTCGATGTGGAGACCCTTGGACACTTGGACAGCAGTGGGCGTCTTTCTGTTGAAAGAGGACACTGAGCTCGAATGATCCTATTTATACTGCTTGCTATCTAAATATCAGTGACAGGAAGTTATTATAACATCATCAATATAAACAAAATGGCAAAAATACATAAATTATTGAAGCTAACTCAAAAACTACCCAAGCAAAGTTAATAAAATTTATATGGGACTAACCCTGAGGCATCCATTATTTCTTTTTTTAATCGATTAACAAATTGCCGGAGATATCGCGTAACACACCTACAAAAAAGTATACAGTGGAATTGAGAACCTCCTCCTTTTTGAAGTTGGTTAAAAAGCTTTATAGATATCCTACCCTACACACCAACTCCTAAGAGATGTGTCGCAAAAAATGGAACTGCTCAAAAATCTTAGCAAAGTAAGTCACGGTAGTAGGTCTTAACTAATTACGTTACCCTTAGGACACTAAATAAAACTTGGAGATGCCGGGGATCGAACCCGGGGCCTTTCACATGCAAAGCGAACGCTCTACCACTGAGCTACATCCCCGTGTGTTATCTATAACCATAATAACATATTGCTTTATAGAAGTTGTGTATACAATCTATACTATACAGTTGTTCAAATATCAAAGGAAGCCTATAGTCTAACTTTTAATTAGCGGCAGTAAAATTACACATCTTAATAAGGGCTCCTACAAACAGGCGCGACACGCGCATAATCGCGCGCGACACAGAGGCACCGCTCTTACGGTGCCTTTGCGTCGCGCGCGATTTATCGCAT
This sequence comes from Luperina testacea, assembly GCA_927399505.1. Lineage (NCBI taxonomy): Eukaryota > Metazoa > Arthropoda > Insecta > Lepidoptera > Noctuidae > Luperina > Luperina testacea. The sequence continues at coordinate 12,961,225 of OV656775.1, read as the reverse complement.
GTCGCGCCTGTTTGAAGGAGCATTAACTCATTTCGGACTGAGTTTAGAGATATGCATGTCAAATAAGTTTTGTTTGTTACACTATTCTGTATTAGAAAAACAAGATTTGGTTCATGGCCGCGAAAAAACAAAAAGACGCCAATTTCAGTCATTTAAGTAACACATAAGCTGTCATTTTACTGCAGCTAATTAAAAGTCCGACTATAGATAAGTACTCGTAAGGTTCAGAACGATATACAAAAAAATAGGGATTGAACAAACATTAAAAGTACACTATGTAAACAAAGATATTACAAATTAGAGGATTATATCCAAGATAAAAATGCTTGGAAACATGCTGGTCCTGCTCCATAGGATAATCTAGAGTCTAGACAAAATCAAACTGGTTCTTAATTTACGTTTATATATTTTTTTTAATTTATGACACAGATTTAAATAAATCTATTAACAAATGATTAGAGATACCGGGGATCTAACCCAGGGCCAACATGCAAAGCGAACGCTCTACCACTGAGCTACATCCCCTCATGTTGTTGCAAGAAATCAAAAATCTAGCCTACCTACCATTGACAATAATCACTGTGAACAGAAAAAACATATAAACAATAAAAATTGGAGATGCCGGGGATCGAACCCGGGGCCTTTCACATGCAAAGCGAACGCTCTACCACTGAGCTACATCCCCTTGTTATCAAATGACGAAAAAAAGCCTACTGATATCAATATAAACTACTAAAATAAAATTTAAAAATTTACAACAAAACTTGGAGATGCCGGGGATCGAACCCGGGGCCTTTCACATGCAAAGCGAACGCTCTACCACTGAGCTACATCCCCTGTTGATACACACAATAAAATAACCGACTACAATATCAATAAAACAATTGAATAAACGAAAAACATAACTCAAGTTAATGATTTTTAACAATAGACAGCAATTAATGAATCATAATACACTAATATTGAACAAACTTCATCAAATAAACGTTTTATAACATTGTTAGTGATAACACTCACGCGCACGTTAACATACGGCATGATGTATTTGCATAGAGAGTAGAACAGTTTGAATCCGAAACGAATTGTGGAATCGAAACGCATCAACGCGGAGCTAACCCTAACACCATCATTGATCTCGATTCTTAACATATTAAAGAACTTATCGTGAAGAATATCACGCCATGGTATAAAATATTAGACAGCATGGTGACTGACTGCCCAAAGTGGGCAAGACCTACGTTTTTGTCCCTTTTCTCAATGTCCATACAAATTCTCTACATACCAAAACAAATCTAACTTGGAAAGATGTATATGTATATTAATCTAATGGTTATAATTCTGTAAATACGTACCTGTTATAGTCGCGAATCATATTTTGATCAAGATACAACCTGACACTGACCTGTAAATTGCAAAAATGGTAAGAAATTTTGAATTTTGCGGTCTACCACTGCGCTTTCACCTTAGATACACAAAAGGCCAAACATTTTTTATATCAGCTAATTACGTTCCTAATCCTTCCTTCTGTGATGTGATGATACAGTTTCTTTATCTCTGCAGGCAAAACCACAGTCCCAAGCTATTTAATTCCAATGCCCCTCTCAAATTGATTCACTGCTGCTCTACTTACGCATAACTGAACTTTTTAACCGCCACAATTTACGTAAATCGTCCATAAATCTCTGGCGCAAAGTTGCGTAAAATCAAAATTCAAAATGTCGATAAAAAGCTTGGAATATATGAAGCGGGGGCGCACAGACGGACGGACGGCGGCTGGACAGACCGGCGGACGCAAGAAATCATTATTGCAGCGGAATCCATACAAATAATTGGCCCGTAAACATGTCATGGCGGCGTCTGTGCCATGTATATTATATTAGGGTTGGCAGGAGTAGGTTCGCCATTTTTAAACTGTTTGGAGTTTGTGTTTTGTTTCATGTCCAGTAAGAATAGAATATAATATCTAGAAGAACATGCATGTCCTAGAACCAAAAATTCGAAGCCATGTGATGTGACATCTGCGACTGGGACGGCGTGATAGTTTGAGGCCTATTCCCATTTACAGAATGCAGGTCTGTGCCCCAGCAGTGGGAACATTATAGACTGATTAAATAAGCTAATCTTTATTATGTACAGACGCCAGCACATCAAGTTACTACAATCTGTCAAATCTCTTTAATAGATTTTCAACTGTATCGCTAAAGCATAAGGTTCAAAGTTGATTGGGAAAATTTGACAGTTTCGGGTAGCTTGATGTGCTAGCGTCTGTACACCAAATGGATTCAAGATATAAATGAAACTATACATAGGATTATACATTGGACGCGCTAAGTTTGATTGTCTGTCGAAAGACGACTACATAAACAATCTTTAGAACCTCAAATAACATCATAAGACGTGCTAAAAGATAGCAAATTATTTATTTATAAAAATACACATTTAATTGTGCTAAACATACAAATTAAATAAAACGCGTTATCTCATTATGTTCCAGTTAGCAGATACCTACCAATGTAGGTGACATGACGACCAAACATATGCAATGAATTTTAAACCTATTTATGAAGTTCTCCTGAGACTCTTGTCTTCTGGAACAAAAACAGAACATACAGATGTTTGAGGGGCTTACAGGACCTAAACGCAAAAAACGCAAGTTTTAGAAACAATACAAACAAAGTACAAAGTATATGATCGCCTACAGTAAACAAAATCAGAAAAATATATGATATTCTTTAGGATATATGCTAGGTAGATAGTGTTTTGTAAACATAATACAACTAATTTGATATGTTAGAAAAAATCATGAAGATACCTCTAAAAACTTTCTTTTTACAATAAAAACCATAGATACAATCTCAGAATGATTGTACCTATGTATGGTTTTTATTGTAAAAAGAAAGGTTTTGGTCAGATTATTCTACAAGCAACATACTAAAAAACTAGTGTTTTAATTTTTTAGTCCAAACAATAGAATTTTTGAAAATTTTTAATAATTGCTTCACATTTTGCAATAAATTACCAGCGTTGTGTCATCGCTCTTCTCTTTCTTTTCCATGCAGTCCGACAGTCTTGCTAATGCTTCTTTTTTACTATTTGTATTTCCTGCCTCAAAGAAAATATATATTTCTTTTTTTTCTATTTAAAATATCTACATCCGGTTAAACCCCATGAGCCTAGCTATTAACCTTGCTGATTAGTTCCACAGCCACAACCATAAACTTCTACAATCATTCGACACACAGAAAACTTTACCTTTTCTTTCAAAATCTCAATTCAATAATTTCTGCAGTGCCAACCCTACCCGAGATCCCCCGAATCCGTCAATGTCGTATCAATAGAGCTCGACGACGCGATTTTTTCGTCGCGAGGCCCATGATCGACGCGCGCCGGCAGATGGCGTTGCTTGCTATTGTGCGCCCGCGCACCCGCCACTGTAATATTTAACTTTTGAAATGCCAACTTTTATTTGCCGTTGTTTTGATTCTTATTGGCAAAGATTAAGGCCAGGATCTTCGAGCGTAGTAGGCATTTAGCGTTACCTCCGTCCTCGCGTGGCAAATGCCGCGAAAGCGCAGTTCGAATGAACTCGCTGACCCCTGTCACGGTTATTTTTATAAGTAATAGTATTGTGAATCGGCCCTATTGTTGAAATATAGGGCTGCTCGTCTACAGTATTTTAATTTCATCATCCTACTTTAGTTTCTTTCTAGTTTTGTGATTGTAAATATTATATTTTTAACAGACTTCAAAAAAGGCGGAGGTTCTCAATTCGGATATTTCTATTTTTTTTTATGTATGTTAGGGGGGGCATAACTCCATCGTAAATAGACAGATCTGCAATTTTTTTTTTGAAGTGAAAACTTCTTTAGCATCGTTGTGATGTGATTTGAAAATTTTATGAAACGAAAAAGCAACAGTAAAAAGAGACATGAGATTTAACGTGGGAGAAAATGAGATAGGAAGCATTATACAGTGTTTTTGTTTTTTATTATTACAAATGACATCACATTTAATCCTATGCTACTAATTTGTGGTGATGATGAGGATGATGGTGATGGCGATGGCGATGGTGATGGCGATGGTGATGGTGATGGCGATGATGATGATGGCGATGATGATGGCGATGGTGATGGCGATGGTGGTGGTGATGGTGATGGCGATGGTGATGGCGATGATGATGATGGTGATGCGATGGTGATGGCGACGGTGATGGTGATGGCGATGGTGATGTTGATGATGGTGATGGCGATGGCGATGGTGATGGCAATGGTGGTGGCGATGGTGATGGCGATGATGATGATGGTGATGCGATGTTGATGGCGATGGTGATGGCGATGGTGATGGCGATGATGATGGCGATGTTGATGATGGTGATGGCGATGGTGATGGCGATGGTGATGGCGATGGTGATGGTGATGGCGATGGCGATGGTGATGGTGATGGTGAAGGATGGATGGATGGATGGATGGATGGATGGATGGATGGATGGATGGATGTTCTTTAGCATCGTTGTGATTTGAAAGTTTATGAAACGAAAAAGCGACAGTAAAAAGAGACATGAATTCATAAGATTTAACGTGGGAGAAAATGAGATAGGAAGCATTATACAGTGTTTTTGAAGGTTTCATTTCTACCACGTGTGAATTGCACACATGCTGTTTTTTTTATTTTTGTAAAGATCTGATGATGACTTTCAGAGACAAACAACGGAACTCTTCAATAAATGCCAGCAAATCAACCGCGATTGCTGCTATAGCATATGTAATCGCAATCACACAACATAACATCACGCCTGTACCCTTCAAAGGGTAAAGCAGATGTGTTCAATAGCTTTGTTACTGATATTCACATAGCAAGTAGTGACATATGAATTTGTTTGGGGTAGGTAAGTACAACTAAAAAGTGAAAAATAAAAACTTTTTTACAAAAAAAAAAACCGACTTCCAAAAAAAAAAAAACACTACAAAGTGAAAAATAACTTTAGTTTCGAAAGTCGGTGTCAATAAATGAAAATACATTCTTCACGTTGTAGTGTTTTTTTTTTGAGTCGGTTGTTTTTTTTGTAAAACACTTTTTTTGGTTGCTTGAATTCGTCAATAAGTTTTTTTAATTAAATCTACTAATCAAAAACACCACAATACGTATTTTTATTGAACTCTTCCTATTTCATTCACAACGAATTTCATATTTTTAAATAAAAAAACAGCAAGTGTGCAATTCACACGTGGTAGAAGTGAAACCTTCAAAAACACTGTATAATGCTTCCTATCTCATTTTCTCCCACGTTAAATCTTATGAATTTACATGTCTCTTTTTACTGTCGCTTTTTCGTTTCATAAACTTTCAAATCACAACGATGCTAAAGAACATCCATCCATCCATCCATCCATCCATCACCATCACCATCGCCATCGCCATCGCCATCGCTATCACCATCGCCATCGCCATCACCATCGCCATCACCATCTCCATCACCATCATCATCATCGCCATCGCCATCACCATCGCCATCACCATCGCCATAACCATCGCCATCGCCATCACCATCGCCATCACCATCATCATCATCGCCATCACCATCGCAATCACCATCGCCATAACCATCGCCATCGCCATCACCATCATCATCATCGCCATCACCATCGCTATCACCATCACCATCGCCACCACCATCGCCATCACCATCACCATCGCCATCATCATCGCCATCGCCATCATCACCATCACCATCACCATCACCATCGCCATCACCATCGTCATCGCCATCGCCAACACCATCACCATCATCATCACAAATTAGTAGCATAGGATTAAATGTGATGTCATTTGTAATAATAAAAAACAAAAACACTGTATAATGCTTCCTATCTCATTTTCTCCCACGTTAAATCTTATGTCTCTTTTTACTGTAGCTTTTTCTACTGTAGCTTTTTCGTTTCATAAAATTTTCAAATCACAATAATGCTAAAGAAGTTTTCACTTCGAAAAAATATAATATTTTACCTATACAATCACAAAACTAGAAACACAAACTCAAAAACTCAAATTTTGCAATTGAATATAAACCTTATTCCGTTGTAGTAAAGTTGAAAATTTATTACAGATATTACGATAATTGTAAATTTATGGTACCGACCTGCTACTGCTAGTACTGTGACGAAAGCAAGAGAACCTATACAACTACAATATTATTCTGTCGCGTCGTCTTATAGGTGGGTAGTTATAAATACGTAGAAAAATAATAATCAAAATTACCTTATTTTTTTTTAAGCTTTGCAGTTAAATGCTGAACGTTTTTTTTTTCTTTCTTCTGTTTTTATTCCCCATAATTTAATCTTATTTATCACTATATTACAACTATATTATAACAAACTAATATTTATTTTAATTATTAATACTAGAACCTAAACAATATTTACAGACTGAATTTTGAAACTAATACACAAACACGGAAATTAACTAACAATATTATAACGTATATTTCGATCGATTAGCGGGAACGCGGCGAGCCAGCAAAAGCGACACAGGTCCTACCTCGGTAACGCCCGGCGGGCTACTGAAGTGAAGCGCGCAGGCCGCCTTTTTAGATTATATCTTGTTAAGACAATAAAAATCAGTTTTGAGAAAAATTAACCGTAGAATGTTCTACTATACATCATTGCCTATTTTTTCATATATTTTTTGCGAGTAAAAGTTAAGTCTACTTCAAATGCGACTTGAAAAACGATTAAAAACTTCGCTGTTTTCGATTTGTTTGCGATTTTTTATGATCGAGTGAAGTTGTAAATATCGTGTTTTGAACCATAGAATAATCAAGAATGTTAGTTAAACTATGCCATATATTTTTTTCAGATTAAAACAAAGAATATTTGATTGTTTAATGTTGAATCAAAAATAGGTCGATTCCGAGATTTCCGAGAGTCCTGGCCTTAAGGCTGATTTTTCTTTTGTTTTTGGTTGTGCTGTAGAATATTAGAAGTTTTTAATACAATATTATATTTGCGGTCTATTTGATTTGTATAGGAAGGGAATAAGGGTGAGTTTTGGCTGTGTTTTGAGTCATTTGGGTTGTGTGTCGAACTGATCGATTGGAGTGTTAATTTTAGAAGATTAAATTCTGATTTAGAGGTGCTGGTTTTATACGAGTGTGGTGGTGTTAGACCTTACAGCATGCCATATATAGGTTAGTTTTTTCCAAAAACTTAATCACTATTTATAAATTGAGTTGGTGCATCTAAAAAAACCTTTAATTTCAGGACAACATGAGAATCAATAAATTTGCTTTATCAACTAATGTTAGTTGTGAACCTTTGAACAAAATACTTTCTGGTGAATAATCACATAATGCTGGCTCATTACGTGATTTAGGTACTGATCAGAAATTTGAAAATTATGCTTAAAACTGAGAGATACTCTGAATTATTTATTGTAACTATAAAGCTAAAAATAGATGAGATACCTATCGTACAAGTGTTTAATTAAAATGAATAAGTTTACATGGTACAAAAGATTAATTAGTAGGTACAAATTCTTTAAATTACCTACCAATGTATCCTGTCAGGCGAAACATTTAGAAACCTACTTAAAAAAATGTCAACGCCAACTAACAATATTTTGCGAAATTATATAAACATCCAGACACTTTAATCGAACCAACTGACGTATTTAACTCGGTGCGCCGGCGCACATTTTATACCGATCGATCGATCGACGGATCGATCGTTAGTTCGGCATTCCTCCGACAGGTGGCGTCATTGTCCGCCCGTAATTATAATGTAATTAATGTAGGGTTTAATTAAACCCATCAGATAACTACCCACATCTTATTAATGCGCCAATTAAAAACCAATGTATCGGCTTCACTTGATAGATAACTTATACTAAGGTTTGATCGCTATTCAGTTCACTTGCGATTTGCGGATTTCTGATTTTTTGTCTGTTAGCCCACGAATTTTTATAGTTCATAGATAAAACTAAGAACGTTTGTTTATTGGTTAACCCTGAAATTGTTTTCCAAGTCATCGATTTAATGAAACAAACGAACAAAATAGCATTATTGTTTTTAAAGGTTCGAATAAGGAGCGGAAAAAGCCAAAAGAAAAATACTTTGCAAACCCAGTCCGTGAGTCGTATTTGGTAAGCCATATTACTTCCTATTGCTGTTTAAATTCACAAAAAGACATTGAACCTGCAACTCGGAAATATCAAATGAAAGAAAGAAAGAAAAATATTATATTTGAGACACGCACAGGAAATACAAACATTCAATCTAACAAAGTCATGAAGACAATAAAAAAAGAATATTCAAACTTTTAAGTTTATCTAATATAGATTAAAACTAATAAAATTGTGAAGATAACAAAAAAAGAAGACCTGGTGCGAAGCCGAAAAGGCTAGCCCAATCACAGCATGATGCTGCGATAGAAAGAAAAAAAAAGCAATAAGCTTCATAGGTACATAGAAATTCCAATCATTTGCAATTACAATCAATATAATTTATCTCCACAATACACCCATGGAACTCTAAAACACATAAATAAAATAACAAATGAAAATCTAAAACAGCGAGTACCACCGGCGTCCATTGCTCGCGCAATCTCCTCAATCTAAAAGATAAGACGTAGTATTAAATCAAACTGCGTTACTTTTTCACTCTTATTGTTATTCATTAATACTTCAAATAAAATGGAAAAAGCTCAGTAGAATAGGGGCTGACATAAACCGCTTGACAGCAAAAACTTGAATTCCTTAGACAAACGTAAAGTTGGTAGGTATAAAGATTGTGTGGCATCGATTTGAGAGGTGCGTAGGAGATCTTAGATTACGGAGACGTTGGAAGATAGGCTGGTCTTTAAGATAGGATGATCTTTAGATCTTGGTCTATTATTTTAAGGAGAGGAAGTCGTTATGTGGAAAGCAATGACGATAACTTACAAACATAAATCTCAATTATTGTTAAAGTTACAATCACTGCTGTACTGTTTGAAGTAGACTGTAGGATGTGATGAGAATATTGTTGATGAGAGTGGAGTAAAAACTAAAACTGAAGCACTATTAGAAGACCTATGTTCAGCAGTTGTAATTTAAAGGCTGCTAGATGATGATGGCAACGAGACAGATTCACAACTCAGCGTGGTAAGGTACCCATATTATGTTCTAGTCATGGTGAAACCGGTCGACCTGGCGAAACTTCAAACCTGTGATCCGTCCTGCCATATATGAGTACTATATTTTTTCTCTTACTAATTCAATGCTTTCTCCAAAGAATTACGAATTAAACTGCCACTAACAAAACCAAATGGCAATGTCGCTATCAGATCGAAATTACCACTTTACACGAGAATTCACACAACACTTTTTGTGTACCCCTTAAAATAACCATTGGTACATGTTCACTGACATTTCATACATCGATACAAAATAATCGATTCACGACCACAAAACAATCGGCGTTTATCAAAGCCGAGCTTGCAATGAACTCGAAAAAAAGTAACGCAATTATTTCAGTCAAGGAGTAATTTGGCGTCATTGTTCTTAAGAAATACCAATTATATACAATTACAATGTATATGACAATGTGTTTCCATTCCATTGGTTCGATATAGGATCGGTGCAGGATCTCTGGGATGCTCTACAGTCCGATTCATCGGTGCCTTTGTTACGACAAAAAGTGGAACAATGAAGAGAAATGTCGGATGAGGTCTGTATGGAACCGGCGATGCTAGGTGTCAAATATGTTGGGTTATCTCGATACTTGTCCAGTTAAAGTTTCGGTGAATGCTGAATTTGGTCACTAAAAATCTGTTAGACAGTCTAACTTTTTTATACAGCATTTGAAAATTTTAGGATGCTGTCGTTGTTATATAATTGAAACTACTTGGCGAGAATTTTAGTGATGATTCTATGACCATGAAGAGGTCTTTAAGAAAACTAAAGATTAACTAAACTTAAGATCATAGCATAATCAGCCGTTAATGTTCCCACCGCGACACTCTCTGTGAGAGGGAGTAAGCTATAATGGAAGGGAGCAGGGCTATAATCTACCACGTGGTCCCAATGCGGGTTGGTTGAAGTCACATCTCTTCGAATTTTTGTTTAATATTTAAAATGTTCCTTAATCTGACACATAAACGATTATGAATTTATTATGTTCATCAGATTGGTGCTGGTGTAATTTAGTCACGCAATGCAGTACATATATGTGAGTGTAGACTTTAGCTCTATTTGGTATTATTTTTTCCTGTTATCTGATGAAGAATAGTGATAGTGATGTGGTCATTTTATAAGATCCTTTCCTACAGGCTACTTTATTATGCTAAGACATTTCTTAATTTTTATTGACCTTTTAGACTTGCCTAAGTCTGATCCGGTTAGACTGGAAGTCGACCCCAACATGGTTGGGAAAAGGCTAGGCAGATGATGATTAATATTCCAATAATAAATTAATATCAATCTATAAAATAATACATCGCTCGGTTAATCTGACGATATCATTGCAATAAAAAATTGGTTTTAAACATTCCTGTAAATATTTTCCGTTTCACTCATGGCCTCTCTAACCTAATGAGGGTTTTCTGAATTGACGTTCGCTAGGGGGCAGCACTGACACGTCAGGTCCAGGCTTCTGTCAAAGCGCCTATTCTTTAGTCATGATTGAATGATGAACGAATAAATGAACGAATAAATGAAACGAATGATGAACGTCATCATATGTTTTATATTCATTGTCCAAATGGTAGACCTCTTGTCAAAGTGGTGCCAACTGGTGTCGTAAATTTTCACGAAAACCCCCATTGCGTAACTCACTTACAATCACAATCTGAATCATTTCGAAGGATATTGCTAATTCATTGCTTTACAAGTTTGGAAAACTTGTCTGCTTAAAAACGTAAATAACGTAATGAATGTTGTTGAACTGTCAAACTCAAACTCAATCAAATTAACTTACAAATACCCATTCCTTTCTCACAAATCGTATCTTATTCTTAACCACCTCTTTAGGCTACACTGCACTGACACCATATAAGACTGGCTAACGACAAGGCGTAAGACAAAAACTTATGTTTTCTCGTCCGATTTATTTCAATCACTTTGCAAATGGACGGGCGATAAAGGCTTAGTGCCTGTCTTTACTAATTAGATGTGATTTATGTATGAAAACAGTAGTTAGGTGTCTATATTTTTATTTAGCAAAAGTACAAGTATGGTTGTAATATTTTAGATAAGAACTAGCGAACCGCCCCTTCGGCGGTTCGCACAGTTTTTACGACTGGACAAAACATTGAGACTTCTTTATTATAAAATAGTTTAATATACATGTATTAAACATATAAATCTTTCGGAATAAATTCTCTAAATGATGGTGAAAACTGCTTCAAAATCTATTGCGCAGTTTAGAAGAACAACGCGGTCATACAGACAGACACGAAAATAATATGATTGTGTAGATGCGAAATCGATGGTCTTCCTTTACTATGGAAGTATGGTTTGACCATCGAAAGTAGATTGCTACAAGTATCTTTCGGCGCCTGAGTGACATTAGCAGAAGGGCGTTGTTGGTAAATATTTGAAAAATTGTCCCTGTCATTGTGTAGACAAAAAGAAGCTTGGCGGCGGTTTTGACCTCAATTAATTTATAGAGATTTATTTGCTTTTTTGCTTCACAGCCTTCACTCAAGCTTCATATAAAGCTAGCTACCACTCTACAAGCTAACTCAGCACTTTCCCGGTCTTTCGTTTCAGTAATAAACTCTAGAACTTGGCAAAATCCTAAAAACTGTTTTGGAGAATGTCCTTCTGCATCATCATCATTATTTTTATAAACTGTCAATTACTTACATTTTTTGTTTGAACTTTCCGCCTGCTCAACGCTCTACCGTACAAGGCGTTATACCGTAAAAATATACAAAAACTAAATGTTCAATTAAAATATTTATCATTTTCTCACTTATTCGCTTTGCGTTCCGGAGCACGAGTTATGTTGAGGGAAAAGTAATACAACGAATACATTCCGTTTTTCTACTAAGACTAGGATTTATCTAGGTATTTGGATAAAGTTTTTTCTTTCAACTACTTAGTATGTTATCATTAATCACTACAAAACCGATCACAAACGACGTATTTTTTGCTTAGAGCCAAAACAGTGCAGAAATGTTGTTGTTGTTGTTTGGTGTGCAACCATGATATTTCATACAACATTTCTGCTTTTCATTAATGCACTGTTTTTTATTTTTTATTTAGATATAAATTTTCCACTGAGGTTTAAAATTTCCCCCATTAAGTTTAATATGCATTAGATCAAAAAGATACTGGCTGAAAATAAAAATAGGCTGAATAAAACCAACTCGATTGTAAAACTTTGATACTTCATATTTAACAAGAAATATTAAACAAAACCGGCCAAGAGCGTGTCGGGCCACGCTCAGTGTAGGGTTCCGTAGTTTCCCGTCCGTCACAATAAGATTTATGTAAACGAAGTTAAAAAAAATGCTTGCATATACGATTATACTACAAACTTAGTCCAGAAATTATTTTGTACAACTTTTTGTCTTTTTTCTACAAAAACTGTTGTTTCCATCAAGTTCAAAATAATTTTCCTAGAAAGTCCTTATAAAGTTCTACTTTTCAGATTTTTTTCATATTTTCTAAACTTATGGTTCAAAAGTTAGAGGGGGGGGGACACATTGTTTTTTACTTTTGGAGCGATTACTTCCGAAATTATTGACATTATCAAAAAATTATTTTAGTAAACCCCTATTAATTTTTAAATACCTTTCCAACAATATATCACATGTTAGGGTTGAAATTAAAAAAAAAATCACTTCCCACTTTACATATAGGGGAGCTACCCTAATAAAAGATTTTTTTTCCAATTTTTATTTTACCACTTTGTCGGCGTGATTGATATACATATTGGTACCAAATTTCAGCTTTCTAGTGCTAACGGTCTCAGAGATTAAGCGAGGACGGACGGACGGACGGACAGACATGGCGAAACTATAAGGGTTCCTAGTTGACTACGGAACCCTAAAAATGGAAATAATGATAGCGATATGAATGCAACTCCAGAAAGTATAAAAACAGCTACAAATGAAATTGTTAATAACCATTTGCCGCAACAGTCGCGGGATAAATATTTAAAAACTTAGGAAAACTTTGTTTTCATTAACTATTTTTTTTATTTTGAGTGGCTATATTTTATCATGGTAGGTAGATAGTTAATTTAGTTAACTCATTTTGCACTCTATGCAAAATATCCTAGAATTCGTCACAAAATATCACATTTTTCAAAACTCTCAAACCGAATGACATTCATTGTTATCCATTGGATACCTTATACTTTAACATACCTTTCGATGTAAACAAATTTTCTAAAAAGGAAGTAGTTTATTAGAAGCATATTATACGTATACAAAAAATATTATCCTTGGACTAAAGGTAATGAAACAGAATCTCAACTTTCTACAAATACTTTTTGACTGAAAAAAACAACAGACGTTTTCTGGCTCTAGTCTGGTACCAGTCCTTGTCAGCAGGCTTTCAATGTTACCTATGGAGCTATAGCTCTATGCCCAGTCACTCAAGAACAAGTTCGTCACGATTTCCTGAAGTTCTCTTGTCCGAAGAACGTTTGGATGAAACATGCCTTAAGAACCCCTCATAATATATGAGCTCCTTAAATTCTGGTTTGAGCTACACGATTACTGACACAAGCTTGCACTGACTTGACGGTCTACACAAATCTGTGTGGTTCTTCCGTCAAAAGACTACTCAGAAGTAGTCAAATAGGAAATGTCGACTCCATCCAGCTTATTCTTTTTTTAATTATGTATAATTGATTCAGGTATCTTGCTTACAGATTAAACAATTTAAATTCATTGTGGCTACTTGCAAAGAAATTTGGATCTTAATGCCTATCCATTGATGGCGTCATGATAGTTCCAGTTGATAAGTGGATGACGCTATAAGGCGATAGTGAGCACAATAGATCACAACAAGAGTTATGACGACTATGTGCTGTACATGATGCATTCACTCACACAACACAATGTTATTGGTATTGGCTGTAGGGGTGTCACTAACGCACCTATAAACTGTGACTGAGGAGGCATATTGTTAATTTTTGTTTATAGCACTGTGTGACCTAAACCCGCACGTAAGTCACGCTTTTCTGTGACTTAAGTAGTCCATTTTTACAAAGAAAAGCGTGACCTAAGTGCTATAAAATAGTATACGATACGATCGTGTGACTTAAGTAGTATTAATTAATGCACGGCGTGTAGCACCCTCGCTAAGTCACACGTATCGTAATGTACTAATTCAGAAAGTTTCTCTTTGAATGCCAAAGTTCACTTCAATCAAAGTCAATTCAATTTAAAGTAGGCCAAAAAAGGCACTTAATAACGTCAAAATTTGCAAGAAAATAGAATTGATTCTAGGCGCCCCTTCCAAAAGGTAGTGCCTCGATCTTTCTCCTCAGTTCAAGTTATTGTTATAGCAGGAAGAAGCTTATTATGGAGATAGGTACATGCAATCATATCACTTGGTTTTAGTAGGTTTTTATATTTTATTTATCCTTTGGATAGATTCTTATTTTGTAAATGTGAGGACTTTGTAGGCCTTGTAGACTTTAGATCTGTAGACCATTTTTGATTTTATCAAGTACCTGGTACTTTTGAAAACATTGTAAAAGCCAATTATTTTTAAAAAGAGTAACCGTGGAGTTTCTTGCCGGTTCATCTCTATAGGAAACGACCAATTGGAACCGTGCACCTTTTTTTTTTTTTTTTTTTGTTGTCGGGGGGAAACCTTCAAAAGGCACCCGACCTCCGGGGAGGGAGGTCGGGGAGTGTGGGATTTTTGGAACCGTGCACCTAGCTTCTGACGTTTCATAAGTGCCCATGTAGGTGTATGTGAAATAAAATATTTTGATTTTGATTACATAAATCCAAGCCTTCTTCCCACGGGGGTAAGCAAAAGCTAGCGTTTCTTCGTTGACGTTCATACATCTATCTGGTCATAAACGCACGCCGCCGAGTAGGTAAGTACTACGCACCAAAGCTCTCTAAAGAACATCACCAATAAGGTAATAATGTATGTCCTTCTAGGGCGTTCCCTACATCCATTTTCACTCACATCTGCCTTGTGTTCGTCGCTTTTCATTCATCCTCTCGACATGACTAAACCAACTAAACATAGTCTTTAAAAAAATGTCACTATATCTGCTTTTAAACTGCAATGTTGCATTCCTAAGCCTACCATTTATAGGACAGACGAGAGAAGGTAGGTCATCATCTGCCTAGCCTTTAAGGTCGGCTTCCAGTCTAACCGGATGCAGCTGAATACCAGTATTTTACATGAAGCGACAGCCTATCTGACCTCCACAACCCAGTTACTGGGTAATACGATACCCCTTGGTAAGACTGATTGTCAGACTTTCGGGCTTCTGACCACCCGTAAAGACTGTCAAAGATCCACGAATGACAGCCGGGACCAACGGCTTAACGTGCTTTCCGAGGCACGGAGGGGTCTCGGTATGTAAAGATGGTCACCTATCCACAGACCTACCGCGGCAAGCAGCGTAGCTTAACCTAATCGATCGACCTTTAGCCACGGACGAGAGAAGGTAGGTATTTCTCTTAAAATCACATTGATCAGACACGGGAGGAAATCTTTAAAAGATCATTTAATATCAACAATTCTCAACCCTACATCACGAAGTAACTTTTTACCGCCGAACCACGAATTCACCGCATACATTGTCTTAGTATGGACAAAATAAGTGAGTCGGAACTACACGTAAGAAGCCGTTTGTCCACTCGTCTTAGCCCTTTGATGTCCACCCAACACAAATGAAACCCAACCTTAGTTCTCCAGCTTCAAAGTTCAAAACACGTTGTATGATTTTGAAATTTTCAGCAGGTGGATCTCAAATGAAAGTAAACTTTTGTGGGATGATGATAAGGTGTAGTTTTCTTTGATGATGTGTCATGTCTAAGTTACAAAAAATCTAGTGATGATGGACAAGTAAGCAGAAACTTATTAAGCTCCTCTGACGAACATGCCAATTGTCGAAGGATCTCATTGTAACCATTTTTATTTATAGCCATTTTCGAGATTGGATTTCGTTTGGTTTAGGGAATTTGATCGGAGTTTTTTGCTTTGGGGAACATTTTTAAGGGATTATCCGTTTGCAAAATAACGGGGAGTTGGCTTTTTGGTTTAATTTTTCTTTGAATTGTTTTAAGACATTCTCTGAATCATGAGATGTGAAAGATTATTAACTCTAAAATTTCAAATAATAACCCGAGGCTTGCAAACAATGACCAAGTTCAAACCAGGATCTAGAAAGTAAGAAAATTTTTCGACTTGTAAGCAGGCAATTTTTTTTTATTGCTGAGTGGGCCCGCTCTTGACCTGGATCATGCCTGATGGAAAGCGATAGATGAGGTCTATGATGGAACGAGCGGCCCAGTAGATGCCTAACGCGCCGACGAAACACAGCAGGCTGCTTGACGCTGGACTCCGATGGGAGGGTGGTCGCAAACCAGGCGGGCGTTAGCCGTACTACCTACCGCATGGGAAGAATTGGCCAGTCAAATAAGGTATTGGCTGTTGGCGGAGCGGTCGGTTCAGTTCAGTAACTGGCCGGACAAACTGCGCTACACGAGGAGACTTCTTCAGGCATCCCAAAAAAAAATCCAATAAAAGTACAAACAGCAAAAAAAATTACAGTCTAGACTAGAAATAGATAAATGTAGATTTAGCATATTCACGCAATGATTTTTTTTTACTCCTCAATAATCTGTCACTACAAATCCATCATCTGCCTAGCCTTTTCCCAAACTATGTTGGGGTCGTCTTCCAGTCTAACCAAATGCAGCTGAATTTAGAAATTAGAATTAGAAACAATATTATCATCTCACATGACGTCACCAACACATTTCGACGTTGAATCCGTCCGGTTTTAGGCAGTCAGCGTCAAGAAGGTGCATATTTAGAACACACAACACAAGAGTTCATGTAATTGTCCATAATGTTCGATAATACTGTATGAATGTGTAGCTACCGTTAAGTAAGTCTTTTTTACATCGTTCTCACATATAAACTAATATTTTTGAATAAATATAATTTAAAAGAGTGTCCATGGAGTTTCTTGCCCGTTCTTCTCCATAGGTTTGGAATGGGCAACTAGCTTCATATTTTCTGACTGACAGACTTTTTGACAATTCAAAAGTGCCTGTAAATGGTTTAATTGAAATAAATGCTTTGAATTTGAGTTTGAGTACCCAATGTGTAAAATGTTTTGTGTGATTTTTGAAGCCGACTGTACCTACACAGTAACTATAATAAAGTCACACTAATAGCCGTTATCCCCAACACAATCAATATAAAGCTATTTATCTTGTGTCGCGGATTAGTCTTATGATTTACGATGCAACTCGCCTTAAGTCCGACAGTGTAGAACTCACCTCCCTGCCTTGTTGCTGGCCATTAGTGAGGGCTACGAGAATAGCGGTTTTATGTGCTCAAGCTACGGCTTCCTACAAAAGACGTGATCGTCAAAAAAGTGATGGCAATGATGGGTTTGACTTTACGGTGTCAAAAAATGCTCTCTAGGGAAACACGAATTTTCTAAACAAATAACGTTTAAAAAAATAACGTTTCAGTGACGTCATTCGACGGTAAATTGCGGACGCTTTATTCCACTGGCTACGCTCAAAGCCCCCCTGTGAACGATCCTTGAGGTTTTGTTCTCTGGAATGACATTAGCGATAAATGTAAAAAAGCCCTGACTAAACTGATTTAAAGTTTGCTAACCTACGAATCCAAGTAGTTTTTTGTTAAGGTAAGGCAGACGCTAAGCACATTAAGCTACCCGAAACTGTCAAATGTTCCTAATCAACCTTGAACCTAATGCTTTAGCGATAAAGTTGAAAATCTATTAAAGAAATTTTACAGATTGTAGTAGCTTGATGCTTGGCTTAAACTTTAGTATGTATAAAAATAAAAATATATTACCGTTGTCATGGGGGACTTTAACGCGAAACTGGGCAAACGAAGCGATGATGAGCTGGAAGTTGTACAATAATAATTAATAATCATGAAACAAATGCAAATAATTTAAAAAATGGTGTTTAAAATCACGCTTCGACCCCTCTTAGAAGCGGAGCAATAAGAAAAATAAGTCGGAAAGAACGCTTATAGAAAACGAAGGGGGAAAAATAATATTATTAATATTATATATTTTTTTTCATTATTAATATCGCTGGTGGGCGATGAGACGCTATAGGATATATTTTATGTTATAAATATAACCAGAACTTTCACGCGGACGAAGTCGCGGGTAGAAAGAAGCTAGTGTCTATTAAAATGCTTAATTTTTAACACAGAATCAAGTATTGTGAATAGGTGCCTCCATCTTGCCTTGTAACATTTTATGTGAATCAGCAAGTCAGGAAAGTAGCTCCGATGGCCTGAATTCCTGTTACGCTGACATTGGTCGCGTACGTCCGTCGCGCGTATGAATAAACTTTGTGTTCTATATAGCACCATACTGCGACGCTGACGTCAACGATGCGTATGTTGGTACTGACCGTACGCGACCGACCGTACGCGACCGAGACGTCAGCGTAACAGGAATTCAGGCCTTACAGCACCAAGAACACTCGCAAATGGTCAAGCCCAAAAAATCGCTCACACGTTTCCAGGCCCGCACGCTTCGTGGCCACCACGCATTGTCCACACACATGTCACTTCAATTGTATAGCACTTACCCTGTCACTTTTTTAATATCACTCCCACAAAAACTACCCACTTTTGGGCAAAAACAATTTGTGCTCAGACTTTAGTCACGCTGTTTTTTGTTATATTGTATGGTAAGTTTCGATTGCAGTTTCTTATTCAGAAATGTACCTTTGTATTGCGTTACAGACGAATATTTCTTGCTACAACGTATTGATAGACTAGGTATCCATACTCCATACTAATGTTATAAGTTCGAAAGTAACTCTGTCTGCCTGTCTGTCTATCTGTCTGTATGTATGTTACCTTTTCACGCCTAAACTACTGAACGGATTTTGATAAAATTTGGCAGAGAGATAGATTGCATCCCGGGGAAGGACATAGGATAGTATTTATCGACATACCTCGCGAGCGAAGCCGCGGGCGGAAGCTAGTACATTATAAGTAGGTATTTAGTTCTGTAATTTGGCTTTAAAAATAGACAGATAGACATACAGACAGAGTTACTTTCGAATTTATAATATTAGTATGGATTACAACATCTTCAATTTCAATACAATCAAGCACACATCGACAGGGCACTATCACCTACTTACAGGGGGTGGTAATGAAATAAAAAATAGGCCCCTTCTCACCCAGGGGTGTCCTCTTTTCCCCCGATACCAGGGCACGTGGGTCGCATAGTAACACCTGTATTATGAGGCTTCAACCTGGTAGTTGGAACAAAAAGCGCACGGTGACTGCGGGTTTTTAAAGGGGGTTTCAAAATATTTAGGGGGTGTTTTTAATTTTAAGGGAAATGCAGCTTTTCAGACTCTTAAAATTAAAAACACCTATTTTACTTAAAATTTAAGTTTAGAAAGAAAGAAAGAAAATTGTGTTTATTTGGCAAAAAAAAAACCTTAAAAAAAAAACAAAACAAATTCAAAATGATTAAAAATAATAATGCCAAAAGGGCCTGGTTTAATGAATTGTTGGTTCAATAATTCAGTTTTTATCAGCTAGTCAGTAGAAGTTTAAATGAAACTGCTTAACCCAAGTTCTTTACTAATAAAAACCGATTTATTAATTAAATTTTTTATCGATTTATGAATTTCCTTAAAGCTTTATTATATTTGAAATCAAATTCGTTACAAAAACGTTTTTACTTTTTGTTTTTTTTTTTAAGTGAGAACTTCTTTAGGCGCGTTGGGAATTTTTTGAGATGGGAAAGAACTATTAAAGTCACGCTACTGTTACCGTAAGCGACACCACGCGAGTTTTGTTTATAAGACGATTAAAAAAAAATACCCGCTTCGGATGTGTTCGGCTGTCTTCGGGATGTACTGTCAGTGAGTGATGGCAAAGTACCTATTCTATATACAGAAATTGAAGTTATTTTTCACTTTGTAGTGTTTTTTTTTTTTTTGGAAGTCGGTGGTATTTTTTTTTTTTTTTTTTGTAAAAGAGTTTTGCCATTATAAAATTATTGTTATAACGCTTTTTCTTTAAGAGGAAAGGATAACTTTTCAAAGCCTATCAATGCGATCACCAAAAATCCACACTTTCCACCCCAAAATAAGTAGAAACATTTTCTAAAGCCGTCGGACCACGTCGTCGCCGTCCCGTCACGTAGCCGGATCGATGCCGGGACGTGCCGGACGCCGGCGGACGGTTTATGTCCCTTTAAGTACCGCGTAGACCCCATAAAGTTGTATAAGTGCACAATACAGCAGCATACTGCTTGTTTATACTTAGTTTATGGCGAATTAATGGGTTTCTGAATATTATGTTTCATCATCTGCCTAGGATTTTGCCAACTATGTTGGGGTCGGCTTCCAGTCTAACCGGATGCAGCTGAATACCAGTATTTTACATGGAGCGACTGCCTATCTGACCTCCACAACCCAGTTACTGAGTAAAGGCTCCTGCAAACAGGCGCGACGCGCGACACAAAGGCACCGCTCGTTGCGCGACTTGCGGTGCCTTTGTGTCAATTGTGTCGCGCGCGATTTTATCGCGTGTCGCGCCTGTTTGAAGGAGCCTTAATACGATATCCCTTGGTAAGACTATCTAAATATTATGTTTATGGGTTAGTGACAAAGTTTATCTAGTTAAATATTACAGTAGGTACACGAGAATTTAAAAAAAAGGTTTAAAAAACATTACATGACACTGACACACTGTAAATCAAGCTCAGTGATCAAAGAAGTCACGGTCTGCTTGAGGTCGCAGGTTCCAGTCCGGCTCGTGTCAGTTATTTTCAAACATGTTTACTTGTAATATTTTTTTAGAAAATAAGCTTATGGTGTCTGTAAACCAGTTATGTGATGGATAAAATAAGAATCCTAAAACCGCTTTTTTTTTTAATATACCTACCTACGTACCATTTTGTGACTTAGCTACCTAAGTAGATACGGCAAAGACAAAAACATTAATCAAGTTAATATAAATTAAAAATATAGGTAATTTATATGTATTTACTGAAATAAAGGAGACAATAAATATGTAAATGGTAAATTCGTTATGAATCAATATTTTTTAATGTTTTTAAGTACAGAGCGTAATATCACATGCTTCTAAATATACCCATTTTATATTAAAACGAGATATTAAACCGAGTTTCCGTTCAAACGGGCATCGTCTGAAAGTTTTTCATTGCTAATCACGCCGGCAGCGGCGCCTCCCGCGCCTACATTCGAGTCACGTAGTCGCTACGTGGCGCCATCTATACATCCCTACACTGAGTTTACACGAAAATAATACGTTTTCGGGTATTTCTGAGTTTTTCGTTGTGATGAATTTTGTGTTGTTGTATTAAATTAGATATTAATGGCGGAGTAGGTATATAGTGGTCCAGAGTGTGAAGTAGGGTCAAAATGTGTGCCAAATACATAGATAAGAAAGAAAGGATATTGACCCTTTTCCATTAATATCTTGTTTAGTAAGTTGGACCAAAAATCGACAGAATTATGTTTAAAGTCAACGGTAACCTTTCCAGAGGACGTCGACAAGCATTTGTAATCGAATATGGGTTGTATGTTGATAATAAATTATGAGAGAGACTTGGGGCAAAGTAATAACAGCCGCACGGGTCGATCGATCAGGTTAAGCTACGCTTGCCGCGGTTGGTCCGTGGATGGGTGACCATATTTACATATCAAGACCTCTCCGTGCCTCGGAAAGCACGTTAAGCTGTTGGTCCCGGCTGTCATTCGTGGATCTTTTACAGTCGTTACGGGTCGTCAGAAGCCCGAAAGTCGACAACCAGTCTTACCAAGGGGTATCGTAATACCTAGCAATTGGTTTGTGGAGGTCAGATAGGCAGTCGCTACATGTAAAATACTGGTATTCAGCTGCATCCGGTTAGACTGGAAGCCGTCCCCTACATAGTTGGGAAAAGGCTAGGCAGACGATGTTGATAATAAATTAAGAGCACCTAGGTACAGACGCCAGCACATCAAGCTACCCGAAACTGTCAAATTTTCCCAATCAACTTTGAACCTTATTCTTTGGCGATAAAGTTGAAAATCTATTAAAGAAATTTGACAGATTGTAGTAGCTTGATGTGCTGGCGTCTGTACCTACGCAATAGGACGCTGCAATCAGCGTTTTTCAGAATGTTGTATTACAAGCATAGACATCCAAAACAGCGGGGTAATGGCGTAACACACTAACAGTTGCACTGGGTTTCATTTTGACAGTTCAACAACATTCATTGCGTTATTTAAGTTGTTCAGCAGACAAATTTTTCAAACATATGAAGCAATGGATTAGCAATATGCTTCAAAATAATTCAGATTGTGATTGATAGTGTGATACTCAATTACGGTGCAGGTACCGGAACAACTATGTATAGCCATTTATAAATATTTTGTAGATGCGGAAATCGAACCGGCGACGACTGGCCGCGCCACGTAGGTACCCCATTTAGGGTTAATTCATACTAGACCAGGGGGCTTACTCTCCAAACTAATTTTAATTCCATTGAGATGCCAATATGATTCCAATTGTTAATTTTACAGTCACGTGATTCGGTACTCTTGAAAACAATTTTTTCAACAATTACCTCACAACACTTAGTTCTCCAAAATGGACACCCAATCTAAAAATCATTTGGCGCTAGCATCGAACTCAAGAGTACGAAACGTCACAATTCCAATGTCGATCTATCGGAATTAAATTAAAGAGTAAGCACCCTGAGCCGAAGCGCATCGAAGCGTTAATCTGAAACTTAACATAGCAAATTCACCCTTATCTCCACAACGTAATGCACATATTTCTTCCGAGATAAAAAGAAGACGCGCGAAGTCGCGCGAAGTCGCGCGCATTCGACGGAATTCGCGCGTCTATGTGCGACCAACGCTGATTAGTGCGTGTTCATTACGTTTGTGGAAATAGGGTGAATTTGCTATGTTAAGTTTCAGATTAACGCTTCGATCGATACGCTTCGACCTGCGCTAGTATGAATTGACCCTTACCGATTGCGGCAACCATGCGCACCTTTCTTTCCATCAACTTCATGCCAACATTAATATTCCTCCGAATCACAATGCTAAGATCAGCTACTACGAAATTTTGCCTTCTTCCGTTCAATATTGTACTGCGTACAGTGATCAACGCAAGTTGTGCAGTATTCCGGTCACGTAACGCTACGTGCGCGGCTCGCACTGAATTACCGACGGTACATATAGCGTTATACGTAGACGTAGTGAGATTTAGGAGGAACCGCTGATATTATTTTGGTAGTAGATTGGGATAACATTAAGTGGGTAATGAATTTATGGATAGTGTTTGATAGGATACAGGTCTTATCTAGTACCAGAAACTTGCCTTGGTTAAAATATTTACCAGTCAGCAAGATGTTAACGACGCCGACTGCCCAGCCCAGTGTACCTAGGTCATCATCTGCCTACCCTTTTCCCAACTATGCTGGGGTCGGCTTCCAGTCTAACCGGATGCAGCTGAACAGCAGTAATTTACATGGAGCGACTATCTGATCTCCATAACCCAGTCGATACCCCTTGGTAAGACTTGTCAGACTTTCGGACCTCTGACTACCCGACGACTGTCAAAGATTCACGAATGACAGCCGGGACCCGGGACCAATGACTTAAAACGTGCTTTCTGAGCCACGAAGGGGTTTCGGTATGTAAAAATGGTCACCCATCCACGGCCCAACCGCGGCAAGCGCAGCTTAACCTGATCGATCGACCCGTGCGGCTATTATTACTTAACCCCGAGCCCCAATGTACCTAGGTAGGTACTCGACTAAAAGCTAAAACATCAGTACTTGAGGAAGCTAAAACGCCCAATTACCTTATTAGGTAACTGGTAAGGTAATAATAACACTCACATAATTTCAAACAATGAAAACTGTTTGTATGTATTTATAACTTTTTTGAGCAAGTTACGGAGCAGTCATATTTTATGAGCGGAAGAAAATCGATGGTCTCTGCTAGCAGAGATCATAACTTACCTAATTTTCATACCCAAAACAAGGAAATGCCCAAACTCAATGCCACAAATTCTTCACTAGGTATTCCTGCCTGACTGCTTCCGTGCCTCGAGATACCTCCCCAAAAATCCATAACTACCTACATTAACACTTATATTAATACATAATTATCGCGAGGAACTTCAGTAAATCATGATCACGTCAGGGGGGAAACTCATGGCATTCTTGAAGCACCATAAAAATATCTTCACGACTCAATGAGGGATTTAACCCTGCACTATATACCGCTATGGGTTTATGGTAATTTCGTATATTAAGTATGGTCTGTGCGTATTAAATAGGTGGCATTTTCAGTAGAGGTCTTTGAACCTTTTTAGTTAGATGAGGAGAAATTCGGTGGTATTTTTGACCCGACATCAAAATGGATTAGGAGAAGGTTCTCCATTCGACTTTTTTTTAGTGTTCCGTACCAAAATGGTAGAACGGAACCCTTAAGTTGAGACTCTGTCTGTCTGTCAGTCTGTATGTCACAGCTGGATATCTCAAGAACTAGGTACTAATGCTATCAACTTGAAATTTGGAATAGCATTAGATGACGTTGGCCCAACTATTTTGCAAATAAGAAAAAAAGAAAGGCCGCTCAGCGGTGCTATTCTGTAAAAATCTCACCGTGAAAACTTAGGTGAAGTGAGCGTGGAGTGAGCTGTCAATAGTGTAAATTCCTAGCAAAAACAAACTCACTTCACCTAAGTTTTCACGGTGATATTTTTTACAGAATCGACCAGCTGGACTCAAGTTAACCTTGCGGGTTGTAATGGGCAATATTATGTACCTATTTATTTAGGTACCTATACTTCAGCTACAATCATTAAAGGCGCGACACGCGATAAAATCGCGCGCGACACAAAGGCACAGCCAAACGCGCAACGAGCAGTGCCTTTGTGTCGCGCGCGATTATATCGCGTGTCACGCCTGTTTGTAGGAGCCTTTACACTTCAGATACTTAGCTAATCTACAAGTTTGGAAAAGATAAAAACATACTTTTATAATCTGAAATCCATTGAAGACTTCTTCATGTTAAAAAACAAACGGATTTTTTATTACGAACAAGCATTGAGGGTTTTCGTGAAAATTTACGACACCAGTTGGCACCACTGTGACAAGAGGTCTTCCAATATAAAATATATGATGACGTTCATCATTCGATTCATTCATTCTTTCATCATTCAGTCATGACTAAAGAAAATATAGGCTCTTTGACAGATGCCTGGACCTGACGTGCCAGTGCTGCCACCTAGCGAACGTCATTTCAGAAAACCCTCATTTGTTTACAGCAGCTGGTTTCTTATTAGTAGATTGTATCGAGGGTAATATGAATAAGAAGTTCATTAGTAAGTTTAAAACAATGGATACATCATAGTGTTGACTCTAATCAAACAATGTTTCTACTAATTTTGAGCTTACATTGTAAAATTACATGGTTTCAGTACAAGGGGATGTAGCTCAGTGGTAGAGCGTTCGCTTTGCATGTGAAAGGCCCCGGGTTCGATCCCCGGCATCTCCAGTTAATTTATTGCAATTACATAGTCTAATTAGCTTGAAATCATATTGATTGCGGACGATGTGTGGAAAGAATAAATGCTAGCATGAAACACTTACAATGCGTGCCACGAAAGATGAGACTTGACCCCGCCTCCCCCGCTCTTTTTGCCGCTCCTATGACGTCCGGTCCCGTCCCGCACTCAGACCTCATACATACCGCTAAAGATACCTAAAATCGTGTTCTGCGCATGTCAAACCACGTGGTGTGTCAAGTCTCATCTTTCGTGGCACGCATTGTACAAGACAAAATCATAAAACCAATAATTTCAGTTCGTTCACAATTATTTTACCTCCGACATCAGCAACCTAATAACAACCCTATTGTAACGAGAATAAAGATCACAATGATTTCGACAAACTAGTCAGAGGCAGCAAACCAACAGCAACCTTATTCGAATGAGAATAAAGATCATTGTGATTTGGACAATTATGCAAAATCAGAGGAAAAATAACTGTGAAAGGACTGTACAATGCGTGCCACGAAAGATGAGACTTGACCCCGCCTCCCCCGCTCTTTCCGCCGCACAGTGTTATTATTGCCCCGAAAAACGGACATCCCCTTTTTATTAACTAATCCGATAGAACAGATTATTTAGAAAGTAAGAGTAAAATACCCGTGTGCCAATTTTACACCAAACACGAGTAAAAAAATTTTGTTTTTTTTTTTTACTTTTTCTAAATTAATTAATTACAAAAAAAAATACGCATTATTTTACCCCTTTCTTTATTATGTGGGTGTAATAAATAATACTATATTAAAGATATGTGAAAAAAAATATAAAAGGGTACTAACTAGTATAGATGTAAAGGAATATGGTTTTTTTGTGTTTTTAGATTTTGATTTATCATGGTTGTATCTTTGCTTAGTTGGATTCAATATTTATTGTAAATCATGTTTAGACCCCAACCAATCACTTAAAAAAAAACCGCATCCAAATCTCGCGGTGTTTAAGAGTTATTCACTTCTAAAGTTTATTCTGATAATTTTGATTTTAGGGTCATCACTTCACAAAAAACATTATTTTTGTTTATAGATTTTAATTTTATGTTGAATTTTATTTATATCATAGAATAATACACATATACATATTTACGCCCACCCCCACAAAATTTTACAAATAATATTCTTAAATCTTTTTATTATTTTTACATCGGACAAAAATACAAATAATAGTACATTTTGATACAAGTGGAGAAAGTTTGTTATTGTATTCGAGGCGGAATTATAATGAATGTTTTTGAGCCGAGAACTGCAATAACAAATGTCCACGTGTATCAAACGACGTTTTTCGATACACTTTTGAAGAAATAAAATAAAATAACGAAAAATATTTTTGTCATGAATTAAGAAACTTTGATTTTAATTTTCTTTTTTTTTTTCGAGCTTTGCATTCGCCAGGTTGAAGGAGAGGCAAAGGTATGAAGCCGTTAAACAGCCTAATATAAAAAATAGATTAATTTTATGTTTTTGAATTCAGTACACAAATAAATATTAATTTGTTAAACACAACTAAAGTAACTAATAGTTTCTAATAATCATGTTTATCTATGATATTCTATTTATAAACACAATTTGAATTTGCACAAAATATTTATGCCGGAAAGACGCGTAGCGCTTTGCCGAAATTAGAAAAAAAAAAACAATCACCTGAGATTAAGCATTGAACCAATTTGAACTAAGTATAGGTATAGTTATCTGTGGCAATTTTCATTCCCGCACACGTGCGGGAAAATGGAAAAAAACGCACACGTGTGAAATCCATTGCATGTTATACCTAATCGTAGTGCGTTATGGACCAGTTTTCGAGGAAGTGTATTGAAAAGTTAATTACTTATACTATAATTTGTTCATGCTTTATTGCATGTCAAGCCAAGTTCAGAGATAAACAGGGTGAAGTACACCTTACACGAACCATTTCGAGCTACTTTAGACCACCTAAAACTATTAAACCTACCTTCGTTAAAGCAAAACTCTCAACAAACAAATACTTTGAATACTTGCCAAATTGCATAATCAGTAGCAAGGAACTTAATAAACTCACTTTTACCTCCTTGGAACTTGGTACTCATTTAGGTTTCTATTTTATTATCGTGTAGGTACTTTGTACCGAACTCGGCCCTTATTTTTTATATATATGTTTTTGGTGGGACAAAGTTCATTTTTTACTTATTATCTCACAGCCTGAAACACTTGGTCGAAAAACTTGAAATTTTTAAAGTAAAATACTAAATATTTACAGAGTTCAGATGCTTAAGTACCTTCTTTAATTATCATTTTCTGTAGGTAAAACTTCAGTGCTATCGTCATTCCACCCTTCTATAAGATTCTGCATAACGTCTTCTTCGTCACTTAAGCTGTCGCTATTTTGGGCCGAAACATCTTCCTTTGGTATTTCGTACGGTTTTAATAAATGGAGAACGGCAGGTGGTAATGGCATCTTTCTCAATTTATTTTTTTTTTCAATGATAGTGTAACTTCTTTCAGATAACCGTGGCCACGTTATTATGTCCTTTGTTTATTTTAAACACATTTTACGTTTTTAAATATTACTAAACATAAAAATTCAATAAAAAAAACATCTTATAAAATACGACTTCTGCCAACCCTAGCGCCTAAATTTCAAAATCCTGTAAGTTCTAAACACCATAAGATTTGGATATGATATTTTGAATCGGTGCTTCTTAGTGCCAAAGCAACATCTTGTCTCGATGTTGAATCCAAATAACATGAAATAAGCCCATAAAAAAATAAAATCGAAAATATATAAAATTCAATGTTACTCACAACATGTTAACGATAAAATTTGAGCGTTTGCTTAGTAATTTACTTAATATAAAGCATCAATTAATTGCGATCAAAGACATAACAAAAACGCATTGGATCTAAAGTAATTGCGATTTCTATGGTTTTTATGGAAACCATAGAAAAAAGAAAAAAAAATTATATCTCCATATTGGGACAAAATTGCCACACGGGTATTTTACTCTTACTTTAAAAATAACCTGTTCTATCGAATAAGTTAATAAAAAGGGGATGTCCGTTTTTCGGGGCAATAATAACACTGTGCGCCGCCCCTATGACGTCCGGTCCCGTCCCGCACTCAGCTCATACCGCTAAAGATACCTAAAATCATGTTCTGCGTAAGTCAAACCACGTGGTGTCAAGTCTCATCTTTCGTGGCACGCACTGTACAAACTAAAAAGTGGCACACATACTATACGTAAGTAGGTAAGTAGGTAGGTGGTAACTAGTAGGTTAGGTAAAATACAATTTTAAAAAATGTAAACACGAGAAAATAACAAAATTAGCAAACAAATCACAATACAATATCATCTGTCTAGAATAACATTTTTTTTGGTTTCTTTAATAAAGTCGAATTAGTCAAGTTTCCTGAAAATCTTACCAAGACCATAAAACAAGAAAAAAAAAACGATGAACACCCTGTTCCACGATTAACTTTAAAACAAATCTTGTAAGGAAATAAAAAGCTAATCAAATGCTATAAACAGTTTGACAGTAAAACAAAGATGGCTGTTCATTTGCGGAAAGATTGACAATGTCGGTGCGTGGTCGTAAAGTGCAGAATTAGTGCCGGGAGCACCCCGAATTAGCTGTAAAAACTTTTTTACAATCGACACTAGGGGTCTTGTTTAGTGATGGGGCAGCATTATTATCGATACTCACCTCAGGCACATAGTTTTTGTTTGCCTGAATCACATAGATATGCACATGTGATGCCATCACAGTATTCATACATAGTGTCGATTTAACCAACGCGGTTGTGCAAATAATGCATAAAATATAATGACCTTTTGAGTTATTTTTGAAACTATTCTATTATTCCTAAACTTTATCACTGCTACTTGCATTCATAGTTACATAACAGTTTATCGATATCGACATAAAGCTTACCACATCCCTACCAAGCAATAACTCTTGGCCGCACCTAATTTGCATTTCTTTATTGGATCGCGGCGGAATTGAGAAAAATTCTCTCGCGCTCTGTTTTAATTACAAATTGTATATTATTTACATTTAATTTGGGTAGGTACTGTCCCTCAACAATTGCCAAATTGGAAAATTCCTTGAAAATAGAAGGTAGTACCTACTGTGGGTACCTTACCATTAAAATAGTAGATTAGATTGTACTAGAACTTTTTTTTGTTGGTTAACTATTAGGAAAACTGTAATTCCTAATTAAAATTAAACACTACGTATGCTGCACCGGTTGACGTCGGCTGTCGCTGAAAACCAGCGCTGGAATCTGACTCTATAGTCTTAGCATTATGCTGAGCGATGTTCGTTTTGCGTGGATGTGACGCATGTTTTCCCTCAACTTAGTTATTTATTTTTTGTGTGTTTATTTTTCTGCGTCATGTTTACCGCAAATGCTTTTTAGGGTTCCGTACCCAAAGCCGTTATTCTGCGTTCGTTCGTAATTGTTTACTCAAATAAACTACTAAACTAAAGAACATCGTGAACCACCACCGAAAATGATCAAGTTTTGAAAAAAATTCATTCTAAGACACCGTTTTCTGAGACTATTTCTAATTCTCAAGCTGTAAATAAATCTACAACTGTAACGGATGGTAGTAACATAATTGTAACGATGCACTTCCATAATTGTTCAAATATAAACATTAGCCTCTAATTATTTATATCTATTGCTCCTAATAGTATGTAAATAAATGAACGTACCCTTCTTATACGTAAGTTGCACTTAGCTACTTATTTTTTCATAAAGGCTGATAAAAATTAGAGTGTCCACCTCGGAAGCAACACTATTTGAAGCTGGAGTGACGTACATTGAATCCTTCGCTCCGCCCTGGATTCAAAGAAACACTATCGCCTGCAAAATAGTTGTTTGCTCCCTTGGCAAACAAGCTAATATTAAGACTTCGCTCTGGACACTATCCATCAGCGAATTTGCATTCCTTATGAAAAAAAATGATTCACCGAATTGCAGAGAATGTAATCAGATTGAGGACGTGCAGCATTTGCTGATGGATTGTGTCCGCAACAGGCACAAGAAGGAGTTACTTTTGAGAGAATTAGGCTCAAATAGCTTAAAGTGGGATTAATACAATCAATTTTATCCCAACCAACTTCAGAAGGTGCCAAAAAGTTATGTCATTCAGTTCTTCATCGGTGACTTCATCTTTATCACAAAGTGTTTCATAGATTGTTCAACTATTTAGCATGTTTACGTGTTAAAGTTATTATAAGTGTTAATGTTACAGTGGTAAAAGGCACGATGTGGTTGACATATCTGTTTAGATAAAAACTTCGAAACAAATAAAGAGAGAAAAAAAACTTAGCAATTAACATCTGAAACCATTTCCGTTCCGTTTCCTTCCTTATATACAGTACCTAGGTTGGCAATCCGCTGATTACTCGATAGATCAGCTCCTGCGCGCTATACATCCCGCTAACTGCGCCATGCTTCGCGAAGCCACATTAAGGTGAATGTTTTATACTAACACCGCCACTAGATATAAAGTCTTGCTGCGACGATCTATCGCTGTCAATCCGGTGAGAGATTGAGGCCATTTTGAGGAAAAAAGGGCGGTTTTTAAGTTACCTGTGTTATTATTTTAGTTTGGCCGACTTGGTCTTAGGTTTTTTTTTTATTAGAATATGGTTAAACCATGGTAGTATTGGTTGGTGGTGGTGTGCTTGGGGGAGGCCTATGTCCAGCAGTGGACGTCTTTCGGCTGAAATGATGATGATGATGATGGTGGTAAACCAATGTTGTATCTGAACAGAAATGAACCCCTTTATTTATAACCGTTACTTAAAGTTAACTAGTGATAAGCGACAGTTTAACCATTCATTTTTTAACGTCTGAACGTCACTTAAGTTTAATCATCGTTTGTACATAAACCCGCTAATATTTGTCAATTAAAATCACAACAGCACCCTATTTGCGTAACACACTATCAATCACAATCTGAATCATTTTGAACGCTAATCCATTGGTTCTTATGTTTGAAAAACTTGTCTGCTCAATAACGTATAACGTAACTTTAATCATCGTTTATAAATAAACCCGCTAATATTTATCAAATAAAATCACAACAGCACCCTAATTGCGTAACAAACTATCAATCACAATCTGAATCATTTTGAACGCTAATCCATTGGTTCTTATGTTCGAAAATTTTGTCTACTCAATAACGTATAACGTAACTTTAATCATCGTTTATAAATAAACCCGCTAATATTTGTCAATTAAAATCACAACAGCACCCTAATTGCGTATCACACTATCAATCACAATCTGAATCATTTTGAACGCTAATCCATTGGTTCATATGTTCGAAAATTTTGTCTACTCAATAACGTATAACGTAACTTTAATCATCGTTTATAAATAAACCCGCTAATATTTGTCAATTAAAATCACAACAGCACCCTAATTGCGTATCACACTATCAATCACAATCTGAATCATTTTGAACGCTAATCCATTGGTTCATAAGTTCGAAAAATTTGTCTGCTCAATAACGTATTTAAACGCAATGAATATTGTTGAACTGTCAAAAAGACAACCATTCCTATCCTACTGTTAGCGTGTTACATAGGTACGCAATTACCCCGCTGTTTTTTTTTTTCAATTCGATTTGAAATTTGTATTTTCATAGGGAAGTTTTAGGACCTCTGCGAAGCTTATCAAGTGACAAATCGCATCCAAGAAGACCGGTTGAATTGGCCTACTGTTTAGATACCTACATTTATAAAATTCCTGAATGCATCTTGACGCCACAGAGATCTATGTTTTGGAATGGGAAACTTGCTTCAAGTTTCTGACTAATTAACAGACTCCTTGACAATTCGAAAGTACCCGTACATTGGACTAGGTACTTACTTAATTGAAATAAATGCTAAAAGTTTTAATTTTGCTTTCTCTGCAAATCAAACTCGACTCAATTCACCTCTTAAATTTTCCAAGTCTTTACAAAAAACATTCTCGACAATTGCAACAAATACATTCACGACACAGAAAATATATGTCAAACTAAAATCCCAGCCACTGCTGTAACATTTTTCAAAGCAACCATATTTATGGGCATCCAATTGAATTTCACACTTGATTTGAGATCGGAGCCGCTTGAAAAATCCTTTACGGTTTCCAACCGAACGAAACGCATCTGTCAAATAATGGCGGGAAAACAGACCACGGTATTGCCAGCCTTTAGGCCGAAGGGTCGCCATGTGTCAAATAGAAAATAGTTATTTATGGCCACCATTCACAAATTGCATTTCGAGGCCGAATTGATATATTGGAATGTTTTATATGTAAATGC
This sequence comes from Luperina testacea, assembly GCA_927399505.1. Lineage (NCBI taxonomy): Eukaryota > Metazoa > Arthropoda > Insecta > Lepidoptera > Noctuidae > Luperina > Luperina testacea. The sequence goes on along the minus strand of OV656775.1, from coordinate 12,928,134 downwards.
GGTCCTAAGACGAATGGCTTGGCACAGAAACTTATATCGCATGATTAAGATTGTTACTGTAATGCAGTTTAAATTGTTTTTCCTAACATTGCAAACTGGACGCTAACGCACGCGGCATAGTGACTATTGGCTCAACGAATTTCTAAAGGAGCTTAGTGTAGGTGCGATAATTAAACTGGAATTTGTATCCAGTGCTGTATGCTAAAATATAACTATTAATGATCACTGCCTGCTATTTCAGTAAGTACTTATTTATACAAAACTACCTACATAGCTAACAGGATACCTAACCTACATACCTACTGCTGCCCATCCCCCTAACATTACGGAATTCCAAAAACTCGAACCTATACGGCAACGTCCGTCCTACTGAACATTTAGGAATCCTAACTGCCTCTCAATAAAACCCTGTTTCCTTTTTTACAACCAGGCTTGCTCCAAATCCAAATAGCAGAATAACAATAAAAAAAAAACACAAAACAATAGAACAACATTTAAATTTGCATAAAGCCGCGGTCACGTTTCCGGCCGATAGTTTTGTTTCTGTAAATCATTATGTCAACCGAGGTCAAGCTCGTGGGGGCAGGCACACGAGCCAATCCGTTATCACGATAAATGACAAGATGAATTTATGTATCAATAGGAACCTAGATTAGGTAGTTGTGGAAATATCCTCGTCGGAGGTCCTGCGAAGTATGTAGGAACTGGGAATGTTTGGCGGGCTTAGGTTCATTTCTGCGCAGTTTTTTTTTTGCAGTGTTACAGACTTGCTTGTTTTAACATGGGAGTTAAGTTTCTAATTAAAGATTGAAATCAGTAGGCAAATAGGTAGGTTTCCAATTACCATAAAAGTTTTAATAACTATATTGGTCTAAGGTAAGTATAGGTATTTAGGATAACACCCGAATACCCATATTAACCCAATGAACTCATGTTGATCAATCAAAACAAAACAGAGCGAGCACATTTCGTCGGTTATTTAAGTCCCACGAAATATGTAATACTTATCTAAGGCTAATATTTTAAAGAAAAACTGTTTGTGATACCTATTTGAAAAATTATTTAATTATTAAATTTGAATGGTAATATAATTTTTCTTTCAACTACGTAGTAATGTTATGTTAGTAATTTTTGCTTAGAATCAAAACAGTGCAGAAATGTTGTATGAAATCTCATGGTTGCACAGTTTTTCATTAATGCACTGTTTTTTTATTTTTTTTATTAGATATACAACAGAGGTTTAATGTCTCCCGTTATGTTTAATATAAAATGTATGCATTAGATCAAAAGATACTGGCTGAAAATAAAAATCGGCTGAATAAAACCGACTCGGTGAAAAAAAAAACAAATGTCGCGCATTTTGTACCATTGGCATTGTAAAACTTTGACTTCTTATTTAGCAAAAAAGATTTAAAAAATGGAAATAACGACAGCGATATGAATGCAACTCCAGAAAGTATAAAAACAGCTGCAAATGAAATTGCTAATAACCTTTTGCCGCAACAGTCGCGGGATAAATAGTAGATTATGCACCGAGGGGCTAAAGTTGTGTCTTATGTCACGGGCGTCATATTGAATCTCGAGCGCAATGAAGGATTCGGGATTTAACTCCCGAGCGCAGCGAGGGAATTAAGAGTTTAACTCACGAGCGAAGCGAGGGAGTTAATACAAGAATCCTGAATGCAGCGAGGGATTCAAGCTAGCCCAAGGCAAAGACACCTTTAGCCCAGAGGAGGATACTCTACTTTTTACACCTACTGTGAGAAAATAATAGCCATAGTACGAAAAACAAAGTATTTATTAAATAAACAAACAGTAAGAATAACATATTTAGAACTAGTTATTTATATGCACTTCCATTCCTTTTAAAAAATGGTTCGTAGTTATCTAATTATTCTTACAATGTTATGTCTTCGAAAACATGGCAACGATATGAAGAAGCAGTTGTTATGATTTTGTAGGAAATCGAGAATATCATCCACGCGTAGTAAGGGTATCGAGAATAGCTTTCCTCTTTCTGGCACCAAATGGTGTTTGTTAGTACTATACTGCCAATTTAGCTGAGCATGTGAGATTCCAAATTTAAATCACATTATTGACCAGCGGGTCATAATGAAATCCAGTACAACATTATTGACCGGCTGTGCCCCCGGCCACTAATGACTCACTTTAGGTTAAGGTTGCTTGACATATAATTTGACATTTTCGAGCAGGTGGTGTGAAAATATATTTAAAAACTTAGGAAAACTTTGTTTTCATTAACTTGATTGACAAACAACAGCAATGATTAATGTGGGCCGATCCCGGCGGCACTGCAATGCCGGGCCGACCCGCGACGGGAGTGGAGCGAGCCCCGAACATCCCGTCAGCTTACAAAAATCAGTTTAATATACTGGTCCCTCAGGAACTTTCAGATATTAAGCTGAAAAGAACAGATACTACACTTTGATCTTAGCCAAAAGGCCGAGAAGCGATACCGTCTAACTGAAAAATCAAGGTGGTCATTCACTCGCGGAGAATCTTGACACCGCCATTCAGAAACGTGACGTCACCGCACATCGCCATCTATCGAAAAATTGAAGAACTATGTGTCAAGTAGGTCACCACCTGCTCACTCTACTCGTACTGTTTTATCAATGTGCGTAATAATATGGAACCGAATGAACCCATAGTAAAACTTAAGGTGAATGGGTAGTTGAGACCGCGAAATTCAAATTTTCTTACGTTTTTTTGCAATTTGCAGGTCAGTGTCAGATTGTATCTTGATCAAAAAATGATTCGCGACAATAACAGGTACATATTTAGGGAATTATAATCATTAGAATCATTAATATAATATTTCTAAGTTAGATTTCTACCACCAACCACCAATATCTTATGGAAAAGTGTTAGTGGTAGAAATCTAACTTAGAAAGATGTATTATTGATTCTAATATTATACTTCTCTAAATATGTACCTGTTATTTTCGCGAATCATATTTTGATCAAGATACAACCTGACACTGACCTGCAAATTGCAAAAAACGTAAGAAAATTTGAATTTCGCGGTCTCAACTACCCATTCACCTTAACTGTACATTGTCGGAGAATAATCTGTTCCCTATTTTATAAATTAATAACATTAGCAAACATCCTACTAATATTATAAATGTGAAAGTTTGGATGTTTTTTACTTAATCACGCAAAAACAACTCAACGGATTTGTATGAAATTACACAAGGAAGCTTTGTGCCCGGTTGGAAACAAGGAATAACAATTTGCCCTCCTGGGAATCAAACTCAGAACCCTACACTCAGCACTGGCGCTTGCGACAACTACACCAACGAGGTAGTCACACAGAAGTCGGCTAATTGATACCAATTTATTAGATACCTAATTACTGTAATTAAAAAACTAGATTGAACGAAAGACTCATTATTTACCTACCAACACATTATCCACGACTTATTTTATCACATTTCGACGCGCGACGAAGCTAAAAGCGATATCATGAATAGGGATTGCAAAAATTAGATAATTTTTGCTATCAAATATGTATGGACTTTTAGTTAACTGTAGCACTAGAGTAGGCCTGAGTAGGTGATCGCAGTAGTGAGCAAAACATAGGGACGCTGCTGCCCATCCTCTAAAAATAAACCCTCTACGCCGCGCCGCGCCGGCCGGGACGATTAATAAAATTAGAAGAGAAAATTTTTCCAACAAGAGCAAACGAATATCTAAAATGTAGCTATCACATCAAAATATGAGCCTCGTCATGTGTATGTACGTACAAACTTGGGCAGAGTAAACCCACGAAAATATTTACATAACGCTGGATCACGTGCCGCTTCCGTGGATTGAGTCCGGTCCGCGGAATTTTATTTGCTGTCTTGCCAGGTTGTAAGTAAGCTACCACTTTGGTAGCTTTATTAATTTGTTTATAAGCCTCTCCAACAATAGATACAAGTGTACTGGCGGCACATCAAACTACCCGAAACTGTCAAATTTTCCCAATCATTTTTCAAGCTTATTCTTTAGCGATAAAGTTGAAAATCTATGACAGATTGTAGCTTGGTGTGCTGGCGTCTGTACACAATTACTTAACAATTTGTACAATGCAAACTTAAGTATATGTGCCCCATTAGATACTTAACAAGCATTCGAAGAGCATTTAGCCAGCCACAGAAGCTACAGTGTTTCAAACTCGACTCATGTCCTTATAAGCTATGCCATTTCCATCAGGCGTGATCGAGATCAAGAGCAGGCCCATTCAGCAATAAAAAAAAATTGCACTTCCCATCCAAATCCTGATGTTGTCCATTGTGTCAGTCACTTCTATGTCAATCTATACCTAATCCATTGCTAATTTTAACTATCAGAGTAGATCAACCGTAAAATTGAAAGTCGACGAATCGATCCGTACCTATGCATTGTGTCGGATGTTTGTCTTATTGGTGCTGAAAACTGATAAAATAAGCCCAGCATTACCGACTACAACGTTATAAACAACAATGTATACATATGTAGATATCGTAGTAGACTGAGAGTTAAAACTGAAAGTGAGGTAAAAAAGTATCAAATACCTACTGGCAACATTCCACATCAGTTGTTATTACGCAGGCGCGTCAACTCGACGCTTGTCCGTGTAGTTAAACAGCTGATCGACCTTGAGTTAACAAACATTATCCAAACAAAACATACAACATGGACTTCAACGACAAAGTGATTCTAATTACTGGTGCCAGTTCCGGTCTCGGCGCAGCAACAGCGATCTACTTGTCCAAGCTATCGGCCAAACTCGCCCTTGTAGGCCGAAAAGACCCAAACCTCAAGAGAATAGCCCTTTACTGCGAGAAAAGTAAAGGCATAAAACCTCTTGCTATTACCGCTGACGTCACAGAAGACCTTGATGCTGAAAGAATAATTAAAGAGACAATAGAACACTTTGGAAGACTGGACGTTTTAGTGAACAATGCCGGCGTTATTGGGATGGGCGGAATTAAGAATTCTTCCATGGAAACGTACGACAAAGTTATGCACACTAACATAAGATCTGTGTACCATTTGACGATGCTGGCTGCTCCACACCTGATTCAAAGCAAAGGTTGTATTGTAAACATTTCATGTATCGCCGGGACTAAGCCCAGTACGATGGCGTTGGCGTATAACATCTCGAAGGCCGCATTAGATCATTTCACTAAATGCGTTGCGTTAGAGTTAGCTCCAGATGGCGTAAGAGTAAATTCCGTAAGCCCTGGATTTATGAAAACGAATTTGTTGAAGAATATCGGACTGACCGAAGAACAGTTGGTAATGTTTTGCGCCAATGTAATTGGTAACATGCCTCTGAAGAAGGCAGTGGAAGGAGATGAAGTGGCTGCGTTGATTGCATTTTTGGCCAGTGATAAAGCGAAAAGTATTACTGGTTCAACGTACGTTATAGATGGAGGTATTACGTTAAAATAAGCAAAATCAAAGTTTCGCAACAAATCTGAATTTGTATGATGGTATAAAAATAATATATTATTATACCTATTTATTAAATTTTTCCTGTCCGGAAAATGTTGCATTCTTCTCCTTCGCCTCCTTCAAACAGGCGCGGCACGACACGCGACACAAAGGCACTGCAAATCGCGCAACGAGCGGTGCCTTTGTGTCGCGCGCGATTATATCGCGTGTCGCGCCTGTTTGTAGGAGCCTTTACATTAGTCTCAATTTATGTTTGTGTAACGAACGCTATTGTTGTTATTGTTATTGAAGAAAGTTGGTCATCGAAGCGCACCAATAGGTATTGTGCAATTCTTTGCTTCAAATGAGAAAATATTATGAGAGAATTTATTTAATGTGCTCGATTTTCTAAATGATAATTTCTGATCGTTGCCATACCATACTATACACAAAATTACCCTAAGTGTTAAAAAAAAATCTCTGATGTTATTTTTATATGTTGCCTAGTCAATGTTTTTCCATGTATTTTTTATCGATGGCAAAATATATTGTTTGAAATTTATTATATATTTAGTATTTTAGAAATTATAAAGGAAATTGTATACCTATCTACCAAATACCTACCCAACATTATTTTTATTTACCTTCACCATCACGCTGAACAAGGAAACAGAAATTGTATAAATTAAAAATAAATAAAACCTTTTTGCTGTCAGGAATATCTACATCTACAATCAGAAATGGTTTTTGTTCGACACATGTAATATTCAGTAGGATGTAAACCAGAATGATTTTCTCGTCAATCCGATCAGAGGGTAAGATTAAGTGGCTTGACCAAAATGGCACGTGCTATTACCTACCTAGTTGAAACCCAGGCTCTTAGGAGAGATTTCAGATAGAAACCCTGCCGCGATGGTGCAAAAACACGCATTAATATACCACTACCACCGACTGGATTCTTCTAAGTTTCGAGTCGACTTACGTTCGTGAATTCGACTACCTAGTACAATAATTGATGGCCATGAATAGGATCTGGCAACTAATAGTCTTCGTCCTGTCTGTGAAACTTTTAGGAATTCAGATCTCAAAAAACCTAGCCTTCAATGATGTTTGAAGCACAAAGACACCCTGAAGGGTCAGCGGGATTGTCCGAAAGGGTTACCGCTGGCCCGGAACATAAAGGGCTAAGGAAGGAACACGGGTGGGTTTTAGTCAGTAAGAGTCTGACACTCCCTTCCGCTCCACCCAGAGCGGGAGGGGTCAGTTGATGATTTACCATCCTGAAAGAAAAAAAAAACCTGAAGGGGTGCGCTAGGGGGCTACCCTGGCGCATCCCAGGGGTTTTTAAGGTTTGGCACGAAATTCAAATTTTCCGACTTTTTTTGCAATTTGCAGGTCAGAGTCAGGTTGTCTGTTGAACAAGTAACAATTAACATATTTTTGTATTCTAGTTGAAACACTTACCACTAATTAGTTGGAACTAACTTAACTATAGCCGGTCGATTCTGTAAAAATCTCACCGTGAAAACTTAGGTGAAGTGAGTTTGTTTTTGATAGGAATTGACACTATTGACAGCTCACTCCACGCTCACTTTACCTAAGTTTTCACGTTGAGATTTTTACAGAATAGCACCTCTGAACCATAAGTAGCTAAGTTGTAAAACTATCAAACGAAACCAGTTTCTTTATTCTGATAACACCAAACATGGCTCTTTGTTTTTCCTATACGACAATGTCTATCTTTATTGGACGACCGGCCATTGCTAATTCTACAAGCTTATCGTATAAATGTGTTTTGTAATTCAATTCCTCACGTAAGTCGACAGGGATGTCGGAATTTACGACACAAGTCATTTGTTAGTAAATGGTTATGTCATCTGCAAGTCTGATTATAACTTTCCTTATAACATCTCCTCATTTAAGATTCCAAGGAATAGTTACGGTTTTTTTCCCTACATTTTACATACCTTTCACATATTTCGTAATACAAAAACTTAAGGCGTATTTCAAGACAAGACTACATAGTTTTTGCAATAGATAAATATGTATTTTTACGGTTGTTGCCATCCACAGTAGGTAGTAATAGATTTAATGCCATATAACTATTGCAGAAAAACAAACAAGTAGATCAATGACAACCACCTACGGGGAATTCGTTAGGATTTGTAATGGGAAATCTCATTTTCGATCTTGTATAACCGGATAAACTGGCAAGTACGAAGTAAAGAAAACTAATAAATTATGATAAAACAAATTACAAAGTAATTTATTATTATCATTATACATAGTACAAGAAATCATTATACACATACATACAAGAAAGAATTAATTCCACCACATAATATTATGAAATTTGGCGCTGATAGATGATATCTATCCTGATAAGAGTAATAAGAATTTTACTCAACCAAACGCACCTCTTAACAAAACTTATGACTTGTAATTCGACATTCGACACATCTGCTTAGAAGGCAGGTATACGTATTATGCATATAATCAACCTTTTATTCTGAGGAGTGGGCTGTAATCTACCACGCGGACCCAGTGTGGGTTGATAGATGACATGTCTTCGAATTTTTTGTTCTAGGACATGCCGGTTTCGTCACGATCTTTTCCTTAACCGTTTCGAGAGCAATGGTGATGAAATTATTTACACAAAGTAAAGCGCCTGCCCAGTTTCGAATCCACGACCTACAACTCGATAAGTCAAGGCCGTTACCACTGCTCCAAGGTATACAACTATTACACAGTTTACTACAAAAGGCCATCCAAAAAAAATGTGTTTATATCGGTATCAAATTAAATTGGTCGCCGTTGTATCGTCTTGGGACAGTACTTCAAATATTGTACCGTATTCGGCGATAGTAAGTACACGGGGATGTAGCTCAGTGGTAGAGCGTTCGCTTTGCATGTGAAAGGCCCCGGGTTCGATCCCCGGCATCTCCAAAACTACTTTTTAATGTTTTTAGTACATTTTATATTAATGGCGATTTTGTAAAGCGAATAAATTATTGAGTTCGCTTGTCGTTTCACCAAATTGTGTATTTTTAAATAATAAATTTATTATTTTCTCAGCGGTTAGTGCTGTGTTTATCCTCACTGATTGTGTATTAATAAAAATTATTTGTTGTCCTGTATGTTTATTATGCAAACCAAAGGTTTTTTGGTATGTCTATAGATGATGTGTAATATGACTTAGTTGCAGGACCATTTGACTCAAAAATAAGAATACCAAATAAAAAAAACAATGTCACATTCTGTTGTATTTGTCCGAGTAGTACAATAAAGTAAAAAATTAAATACAGATAAAAAAAGACTTCTCGTCTGTATAAAATCATTAAAAATCCTGCAGTCGAAGTCGAGGGGTTTCGCAATCAAATAATGTGAAGTGTCAACCGATTTATTGTTACACTGAAAATAATTTAATAATTAATACAATAAAATTGTATTCGTAATTCATTAGAACAACTAATTTAAGATTTCGAAAAAAATACATTGTTAAATTATGTTTCAGAATTGATAAAGAGAATAATAATAATTATTTAACTTTTCTTAAAAAGGAATGGAAACATCATCATCTACTCGTAAATCGATTTTACAGTGGAGTCATTTTAATAGGTAACATTTGACGTCTGTCAGTTTTATCCTCATAGTGAGGTGACCTGCTTATAAACATCGATTAAAGTGAATGAATCGATACGGACTTGAAACATATGCGAATTTTAAAAATCATTAGGCGAATCCCTGTCCCATTATTATTATTTTTTTCGTAAATTTAAGGAGCAAAATAAGACAAGTACACAATTTAACAAAAAAATTGCATTTATTCAGTTGAACTATCAGAACTGTTAAAAGTATTGTCATCTTCATCACTGCTGTCAGCACTCAGAGATATTATTAATTCATTTTCAATAATATTGTCTATTCTCACATCTCGTTCAAAATCTTGTAAAATTATTTTCTTTGTTTTCTCTACGACTTTTTTCCAGTCTTCTGTAGTGACTTTTGCACACGCAGTTTTTAGCAGAGACATCATTTTAGCAGTACTGAAGGGACAAAAGACTGCGTCATGTAATGGCGACATGACATGGCGTCATCGACAGGCACTGGTGTTGCCAGCAACATACCACCTAAATTGTACCTAACATCAATGATTTTTCTATTTCATTATTTTTTGTATTTTTATACCTAGTTAGTTAAAAGAATAATAAATAAATGTTTTATTATAATCACAACGTGGTTATTAATTTATGGTGATATTTCTTCACAAGTCGCCATTGCATTCGATTCTACTTATCAGCTTTCGATTTTTAGAGTAACATCCCTAGTGTTTAAAAAGAAAAATGGTTAACTGACGTAACCTTGTAACGACGTTCAGTTCTTTAGATCAGAAATTGTTTATTATGTTTAGAATGGTTTATTAATGAAAGCAAATCGTAAAATTACTCGTATCGGTCATTATTACAATAAATATGTAATCGTAATTGAAAAAAGGTAAGCAATTGTGCAGTTCTAACAAAACGAAAAAATATGTTATTTTATGCCCGCCGTTACAAGGTTACGTTGTTGAATATTTGATGAATTGTCAAATGTTACCTATTAAAATGACTCCACTTTAGACATTTAAGATTATATACATCGAATTTTCTCGATTCTTTACACGACTCGAGGACATGAGCTTATACGCGCTAATCTAGCAAACTCTAGGTATACAATGAACACATTGTAATTTGGGAATTACCTACAATTTTTATTAGAATCTCCTTTTTACTTTTTTTTCGTTAAGCTTAAGGAAAACGTTCCTGATGATCGACTATATACACGCAGGTGAAACCGTTTAGAAGCAGACCAAGCCATTGGTAATTTAATATTATTCGAATTTACATTTCATTTTTAGAACCAATATTTTTTAAAGTTTATTAGTTTACCTGGGCGTACACAGCATAAGACTGATAGAACGTACATACTCAATAGTTTAAAACAGAATTAAAATATTAACTAACGCTAAGATTTCTATCAGTCTCGGAATACTGACTAAAATATAGTTTCTGAATGCTTTGGTTATCATGTAAAACCCCAATATTTAGAAATACGTTTGGCGGTACGAATAAATGTTATTCAGTATATGTACCGCCTATTGCATGAAACATTACAATTTGTACTGAATAAGCATATCAGAAATCTAATTTCAGTCATCCTAAAACAAATAGGTAGATAAGGCTACATTTCCTTAAAAATACTTTTAATTTTTCACCGCCTTCAATTGTTTTACCCACTAATGTAGACACTCCAATTGAGCCCGTCTCGCGCAGGCTTCAATATCCTTAAAACTACAATTACGTAAATATTAGCCATCATTGCCTACACTTTACGGGCTAGTAATTTTGAACACCAATACCTATATCACTCCTGTCCAAAATTTACATTAAGTTTTGCTATATTTTTTCAGATTTTTTAACTTACTTTTTTACATCATCTTATAAAGTGAAAAGGTCGAGCAGGAATGTGATTTGAGTAATATTGAGTCAAGAATGCGACGACAAAGAGTGGAGAACTAACACATATCAGTCGACAACTCTGAATAGATCGCCGGCTACCCGGCAAGCTCCACGTGATGATCGTGACAAATGTTCATCGAATATAATATGGCTTCACTACGACAAACTGTTGAGCACCAACACCGTCTATCTACACATCGAGTTGTCGAAACACATCGGATACACGCTAAAACGGCAATTATTACGACGAGAATCCTTTCGCTGCTAGGAAAGCTAGTTCACTGGAGTTCATCGACAGTCTCGGCCGAGGTCGAGCACGATCAGCACTGGTCGGCGCTTGCGGCAGGCGCAGGCGCAGCGCAGCAGTTCTCGTTGAGGTCGGTGGCGGCCTTGCGGCGGGGGCTAGGCGCGCGGCTCGAGTGTGGGCGGCCCGGGCGGCCCGAGCGGCCCGAGCGGCCCGAGCGACCCGAGCGGCCCCGGCAGCGGGCCGCAGGCGCCGCAGGCCACGCTCGCGGCCGAGCCGCCGCTGCCTCCGTGCTCCAGCGACGTGACGGACGGCAGAGAGGGCCGCTCCGACGGGGCCGGCGAGGGCGCGTCCACATCATTCTGCAACGATCCAACGCGCTCAGCTGTGGCGCCGGCTACAACACCACGGGGGACCGGGCGGGAGGGGGGAGGGGTGGGGACGGGGGGCACCGTTACTCACTCGCATACCGTGACACTCGCAGACGACGGTCCACTGTCTTTGGCTGACGTCTCATCACCGTAGACCACACAGCCGGTCTATTCCGTACAAACTCACCGTGAAAACTTTGTTGAAGTTAGCTGTCATTCCATCTGATTCTAGGATTGACACTATTGACAGCTCACTTCACCTAAGTTTTCATGGTGAGATTTTTACAGAATATCACCGCAGAAGTAGACAGATTGTTATTGCTATTCCATTAAGGAAATTATAATCAAGACATTGGATTGGGACAATTATCTTGTCAGTATTATAGATTAGTTATGATTACTCAATTTGCTTACTTCTCCGTGGTTATTACTTGAGACAGTCGACAGACATCTGAGAAGCATCACGCGGTCACTAAAATACTGTGCTGCTGATGGTACTGATGAACTAAACGATATTATGGAAACAAAAAGTCGTGTCAACAAATATATTTGGAATAAACTGCTTTACATTGTGGACTAGAATTACTTCTAATTCTTAAGGTATTTGGATCATTTTAGTTGCGAAAGCTGTGTGATATTTTTTGTTAATGTTTGTCAAATTTAATCTAAATCGGATCGACTATAGATCTAATTGAATGAATATTGAAGCTGCATTTTAAGCCCTTGATTAATGACGTTAGGTGATTGATAATATTCTAAATCCATAAAAAATTCTTTGAGATTTTTGCATACATAATTTTTGTCAATCAATGCAGCTTTCATTATCGAATTGTTTTTCTCTACTTCTATGTGTAAAAAAACATGTGATATATTTTTGTTTTCGTACAGCTCTACATTGAGAATATGGATGTAAAATTCTACATAGAAAGGATGGATTTAAAATACATAAATTAAATGGAGAAAGACAGCACATTTAGCGAGCGATTGGTGCGTACAAGTGATTCCCACCGTAGACAAAATGACAAAACATGCTAAGACTTATGAGGAATTAAGCCAAGGAGTCCTTTAACTAACAGCAGTTTTTTAGAACGTCATGACTTTTTTATAGATGATATTCAAAAATCATACGAACGAGTAAAATCTTTTAAAATACAACACGACTTTGTATGTAACCCATGATTGACTAGACTAAGTTTTAGGTCTAACACCTACTTCCTGAATGGCTAATCACCACACAAACTCATTCTAAGGGGAGTGCATCCCCCTTAAATACTAAGTAGTCCACAAATTCCAATTTTCCTTAATTTTTTTGCATTTTTCAGGTCAGTGTCAGGTTATTATGTTGATCGAAATATGATTCTCGACCGTAGCAAATATGTATTTACAATATTAAAACCAGCAATACAAGGCTCTAAATTAGAATTAGCCTCAAATGTCATGATTTCATGAACAGTAATTCAATAGGGTAATTTGAACTTAGAAAGTTGTATTGACGAACTTAATCACTATCTTAAGGCGAAAGCGCCAGGGTAGCCCGCGAAATTCAAATTTTCTTACGTTTTTTGCAATTTGCTGGTCAGTATTAAGTTGTACGTTGATTAATATATGAATCGCGGCCGTAACTAACATGTATTTACAGAATTATAATCATTAAAGTCATCAACACAACTCTCTAAGACCACGTAAGTCCGAAGAATGATAATTTCATGAAACAGTTATTCTTTGGACTTACGTGGTCTTAGAGAGTTGTGTTGATGACTTTAATGATTATAATTGTGTAAATACATGTTAGTTACGGCCGCGATTCATATATTAATCAACGTACAACTTAATACTGACCAGCAAATTGCAAAAAACGTAAGAAAATTTGAATTTCGCGGGCTACCTTAGCGCTTCCCCCTTAATGACTCTATAAATACATGTTTGTAACGGTTGCGAATCATACATATTTTGATCAACATACATCCCCTACTAATAAGCGTATAGTTACGTAGCAGTCGTCAGTAATTTAACTTTCGAAAGAAGAAGACAAAGCGTTGTGTAACTATACAGACACTATACAACTCAAAGTGTGTTTGTGTTTATTAGTAAGGGGGTACATCTGATACAGGCTTGCAAATTGCAAAAATTGTAAATAAATTTGGATTTCACGGGCTACCCTGACGCTTTCGCATAAGTTGCTGTGATTGGCTGACTGAAATAATAACAGCCAATCAAATCACTTGAATTTGACAGTGATAACTGTCAAATGCAAATTGACTCATAAATCAAATGTTTGTATAGTTTAGCCTTTCAGAAGCCAGTTATTTATCTTATAAACTAATTATGATTGTGTTACCTTGTTAATCAAGAATTGTGTGTGTGTTAAAGAAAGCTGAAAGCATAATATTATGAAGATACAAAAGTAAGTTAGACATGCAAGTGTATGATAGTTATTATAGCACAGCGAGAAAGATAAATAATAAATATAATATACATAAATCTAAATACAAAAACGTATTAATATTACTTATTTGGCTAATTTGCCTAATTATAATTAGATTGGTTTACGTCTAAAAACAATGAGTTTAAATATAATGCCAACATTATTTCTAGCGATGTTCTGTGATGTAGAGATGTATAAACTATGATCATGATGAAGAAATTAATAAAATATTGTGAACCTGTCTATGTGAAAATTTAAACATAAATTATTTTTAGGGAACACTAAAAATCATAAATACCAATATAACATATCGATAAAAATTACCTAAGGATAGCATCGATACTTATAAAATTGGTAGTCACTACATCTCTAAAAATACATGATTTTTACAATGATATTAACTCGACAGCTCATAGCTCAATATTCTTACTGTAAATACTTTAAATACGAGGCTATAAATGAATACTTCTACATAACATACTAAGTACATAATAATTAAAATGTACGTACATATAAACTTACAAATACCTGTGGTTCGAAGACGAAACCTAGATGATAAAATTTGTATCAAAATGTTGTGTTTTCACTATTTGTATCACGATACAGCACGCCATCGAATATAAAAACTACCTACTTAATATAATTTTAATAACAATACAACATTTATACCTATTCGTATAAATATTAGGGTAAAAAAATACCAACTTTTGAGTACAAAAATAATTTTCATATAAAAATCTAGAATAAACGTCGGTTTCATGCGAATTTCTTCATATTTACATTAGATTCACGTAAAGATATTTACTTTCCTTACAACTCTACTCTAGAGTAAATACCGTGGATTAAACACATACATAATAACTATATCCATAATTCCCTCAAATACAAAAATCTAGCGCTATTTTCATTGCACATTACATACAGGTAGCACATATAAAACCTTCTAGCTCGTCAACTTTTTTAAAACGCTATTGTTTCATCTATATTGTCTATAGCATCCTGGAGGTTCGAACACTATGACCAACGAGGTTTGTACACTATTTCGGGACAGTCAGTCGTAGCCACACTATTTTGTACTTTGTTCTTTCTCTTTTTTTCTACGCACTTACTGTGAGCGACGTTCTTACAACCCAAGTATGCTCTCCTGAGCGCACTTGTCACTTTGCCCTGACAATCAGTCACAATCCGACAGTTTAATAAGGGATAACATCGACTTTGACAAAAATAAATGCTTTAGAATAGCTTGCTTTGAACTAAAATATAAAATGCAATAAGTTTTCCTTTTTTTTTCGTATAACGAGATACATTCGACAGCACAAGTCAGAAAGAAAAGTGAGCCACTCAAAAAGTAAGTTTGAGATTGCGAATGAGAATTAAATCAGAAATTTGATCAGCAGAGCATTTCAAATTACGGAAATCAGTAAGAAAATTACAGAAGCTCAAGAGTATTATTATAATAAAGTTATGAGAAAATTTTTATATGAGAAAAATCTTAAAATGATTTACATAGATTGAAAATGATAATTCTTAGTGACTAGAGAAGAAAAATCATGCTTAACACAAAATATTCTCACCACGCTCATCCCAGACTTTGCCTGCAATTATAACACGCGTTGACTAACAACCTAGTATACCTAATCACATTATGGCAGTGGAAATGAGACTTAAATTTAACTTATAACTAATATATTATGTATAAATTATATTAAAATGATATAAGATAAATAGCTATGCTTAAATAAAAATATGGAAGACAAACAAAAATATATATATATATACACAAAATATTATAAACAATGAGTAATGTAAACATACAGTTGTATTGTGTGAGAAAATGTGTGTGATGTTTACATGTTGTAAATATTTGTTTTTGAAAAATAAAGGTTCCAAATAAATTCTCGATGCAATGCAATTTAACCTTTGTTGCATATGACAATCGAGTTTATTTTCAATGCCCGGTTTTTGGAACCATCAAATTATCAGGCGCGCCTAAACTGCTGATTGGTTGAAACTTTAATGAATTAAATTAACAGCGAATCGCATCACTTCACTTGCGTTTAACTTTGAAGTGTCGATAATTTTCGGACCAGAAACTGGGCGTTCAGATTATGAATTCAAATATTAAAACATGTGAACATCAGTCACCAGAACGTGACGAGTGTGAGTATGAGCGATGTGAAAGCGAGTATGTAGTGTAGGATGCGCCTGAGTGTGACGCGGCGGGTAGTTACCTTGAGCGGCACTGGCGGAACTTCTAGATGGTAGCCTATGTCGCAAAGGCTGCGTAGTAGGTCCAAACCTGGAACGTAGAGGAAAACAAGGTTGCACTAGCCGGTAATTTTTCCATCCAAACATAGTTTCGTGATTTCTCGACTGTGTGACCTTTTATGTAAAACTGACGCTTAATCATTGAGTTTTTTTTTTTTGCTCCTCGGGCAATAATTTGAAAGCAGTACATAGTTAAACTAAAAACATTTGACATAACTAAACATAGTATAAATATTCTGGGCATGCCTGAAAAAACGAACACGTACTTTTCTGTTTCAAAAGAAAGTTTAAACATAATCCTGTCCAGCTGTCGCGTATGAGAAACTACATTTGTACCATATTTACCCAAAAATGTACCAACATAATGCAGTAGTTTCCCATTACTGTCGTGAATAATGTCACTATTTGTTTTGCGGCCTAATTTTCAGCTAACTTCCCTGACAGAAAATCCTTATCCATAAACAAAGTCGCCAAAATGTCTGTACGCGCACCTTCCGAATGACTGCACCAAATTGGATAACTTTAACCCTAAAATCTTAACTGCCAAGGCTTATTTTTAATCTTATGTTTTCAATTGTTTCTTCATTTGTGTCTTTTTTTTTACACTGTTGTCACTTATAGAAGCAACAAGAATAATGTCCCCAGGATTTTGTAATACATATCTTGTTTTAAAAGAGTGTCCATAGAGTTTCTTGCCCGTTCTTCTCCATAGAGATCTACGTTTTGGAATGGGCAACTAGCTTCAACTTTCTGACTATAACTGTAACTGACAGACTATTTAATTTTTGACAATTCAAAAGTGCCTGTACAAGGTTTAATTGAAATAAATGCTTTGAGTTTGAGTTTAATAATTCTTTTTTTGTTGTGTTCGATATTGCCAGGACGAGGTTTGTGCAAAAAAAATTATCAGAAATTCGAAAAAAAATTGCACCCTTGCGAAGCTGGGGCGGGCCGCTACTATCATATAACTCTCACCCGGCTCTCTATTCCGTCCATATCTCTCCTCCCAGGCGTCGAACAATCGGTTGTAGTACCGCGGGCCGGCGAGGAAGCCTAGATACTTGTGTGTTTTGTAAGTTGGGAATATTCGCTCCATGTCTCCTGATTGAGTCAACTCGTCCTCTGATTGGGAGAGGTGGCGGACGTCGTCAGGAGTCAGTGTTGACAGGATGTCGCGGAGGTACTGTGGGAGGTCATGTTGTTTTGTTAAAACGGTCAAGATATAAATCAGAAAAAAAATTAACAGCACCCTAATTGCGTAACACGTTTTCAATGACAATCTGAATCATTTTGAAGGATAATGCTAATCCAATATTTCTTATGTTCGAAACAACGTAAATAACGCAATGATTATATTGTTGAATTGTCAACGTGTTACGCAATTACCCCACAGAATCTGCTGAAGGTGAAACAATGTTACAGTTTACAATATTTGTAGTATCATTTACCATGTTTTGTTTCTGAGACCCACTTTAAGCCTGATATCAAACCTCATAATTTTTTGTTGTAATTAATGGACCAACGTACGAGTTGAAATAAGTTTCAGTATTTTTATCTCACGAAGCGACGCGCGCTTTACTTGTGGTAACCAAGTGAACAAACACGCTGTGAATGCGTGCGTGAAGAGAGACAGCACATACACAAGCACACACACTCACATTTCAGACTTCAGCATTGTCTCAGACGCGACGGTACAGAGAGCTCTTTCGCTTACACACTTATTCACAGCATGTTTGTATTCTTGGTAGTCACAAGTAAAGTGCGTGTCGCTTCGTGAGTTAAAAATACTATAACAATCATAGAAGTTACCATGGCATTGGTTTTGACAGCAATATTAAATCAAAAAGCTTTCAGAAACTTGCGGTAAACAACTTCAAAATGCTTCCCTTTCAATCAACTTTTAGTTTATACTGAACAAAATGGCGATCTAAAAATAGGATAAACTTACCATACCCCGATCGTCCATATTCGTATAAATTATGTGTTTATCTCTTTCTTCTTTTGACAGGTACACCGTATATAACCGACTGTCGTATGGCAACCCAGCCTGGAATTACAAAATGTCAACATAAAATGAAGGAGACCGTACTTTTGGATAAATAAAAACAACCACCTACATAGACGCACGATGTCATACGATTACATTTACTGAAATATGTATTGACTATTTTCATTGAATAACATAGTCCTTTTGTGAGTAACATAAGTCAGTCCCAGGTAAGCAAGGTAACTTTGCGACACCGCAAAGCTCTTCAGAGTAGTAAATCCAAATGTAATTTTGTGCCTTCGATCACGCGTATGTGTGGCTCAGCCAGTACGCATAAAATCCCACATCTACTGTTGCACTTGAGATGAGAGATTTATTCTAAAGGAGCATACATTGCTTGCTTACCAATAAATACATACCTAACTAAATTTGATAAAGTATACTCCACTATGTAGTTTTATTTTTAGTATCGGTAGATACCTATTATGATAATCTTAGCTTAGTTAACCAAGTAAAACTAGATTAATAAGTCCGTCAGTGCAGTTTTTCATATTATTTATTTTGTATAACGCTACGCTACTATAATAAAGTCCCCTGTTTCTTAGGCTCACCCAGTAGTGACCAGAACGCTGATTGTATGTATGTTATCACTTCAATCATCTGCCCAGCCTTTTCCCAACTATGTTCGGGTTGGCATCCAGTCTAACCGGATGCAGCTGAATACCAGTATTTTACATGAAGCAACAGCCTATCTGAGACACCCCTACCCTATTTCAAGTTAAGCAAATATCAACTTTATTTCAATGATTATTAAGTTGATTTCAGAGTGACTAGCACTATTGTAAAATTTATAAAAATGTTTAAAATTGTAGCGTAAACTGAACTTTATTGTGTAGGAATTAAAGTTATTTTTCCATTAATTCCTATTTGTTTACATTTTTGGCAAATAAATCGCGAATGCACGGTAGGTTATCGCTTATCTACTGAAATTTACATATTTTCGCAACTCTACAATATTAATGTGGGTAAAATCACCAGTTTCTTAGGACTCTGCTTGGGGGCCGTGTCGATATCGGTGTGGCCTGGAACCTGGAACTGTGAGCTATATTGAATACTAATTGTCCTATACTATCTACTATGCTTTAGCTAACTACTAGGCCGAAATGGAAGTATTCTAATTCACGCTTGGCTTGGATCTTCAGAACTAAATGGCTGAGTTGCCTTTCATAGCAGCGCCGAAAAGATCTGTAGTATGTGGGGCCGTTCAAGTATTAAATAACCAGATTTTTGCAATTATTAACCCCCTTGTCAGCAAAAGTAAGCAAAGCTCTTACCCATGCTTACGTAAACATTGGTACATGCATTTTTCAATGTGTTCTGGTTTCTTTATTGATTCATGAGCAGCAGTTATATGCGTTTCGTTTTCAAGCATAGACAAATAGGGTTGCCATGTGTTCAAACCAAAATCGTCTAAATTTTGTAGAAAATCCGAAAAAGTACCACCAGTCGCTGAATATTTAATTGTGCACTATATACTCAGTAACTGTTAAACTGAGAACAATGACTTGACTTTCAGTACTCGGCTAAATATTTTTCTTTTTTGTTTTGAATCCCGGCTGCACGCAGCGACTTGGATGCGCAAACTTTAGTACAAAATTATGCGCAAACAACGTGTTTGACGTCCACACCACTCAACAGCCATCAATTTGCACAGTATAGCGATTTGCCATCTTAATGTTACACGCTTTATTCATTCAAATTTCTATTTGCGCAAGTAGTCGGAGCGTGTAACCGGGCCACTAGGTGTTAAATTGAGCCTGTTTACAGCTGTCGTATTAAACTATAAGACAAGAGTATAAAAATTACCAGTTTCTGTGGTTTCTCTTTGGACAGCATCTCCAGGTTGGTCTTCACAGGCACCTGGAACTGCGCCAGGTTGAGTACTGTGGTGACCAGCGGACCCTTCACGTGGATGTCAAGGGGTGACGCGCTGTGCAGGCTCGGGGATATATTCACCTGGAAATGTAGGTAAAATCTTGCATTAAAACAAGGCTTAGCATTGATAGAAAGAATATGCTATTGTACACCAAAACTTAACAAAGCTCATTTACAATTTTTTTTTTAAGAACCGTTTAAGAGTGATTTAAAATTAGTTTTTTGAGGCTGGCAATAAACATTTATGTAATGCACAAATACAAGATTATTTGATGCAACAATGTTTTATTTAGCTGACCAACAACTGTATCAGTTTGTAAATGAGCTTGTCTCTTGAAAAAAATGTTTCTTATTAAAACACTGAAAACCATTATCGAGAACAGTGGGTGAAGTTATTCAGTAATTAAAAAGGTTCCACAAAGCTTGAAAGGAACTAGACTTTTAAGATACCCGCATGCAGATTCCACCATAAGCAAGTTGAACTATTAAACCTCATAGAGACGCCACTCAATCTAAGGCAGTTACTCGCACTTCACAAAACCTTTACCTCCAACAACCATGGCTTGAGATCTTCATCCAACAACACATCGATACCGAACAGCTCATAACAATTGTATCGCGACGTAATGTTAGCTTTGGTCAGCGAACTGATGCTCGCTTCGCCTGATATGATAGTCTTTATTACGAGGTCTTTCATTGCGTCCCATAGCGCATCTGTGTCGACGAGTTTCTCGGATTTCAGGTATTGTAGTAGGGTTTGAAGTGTCCTGAAATTACGTTTTAAAGTCGATAATTAATTGTGATGCCTCGAACCATGCCTGATAGTTCTTGTGACTATCGATATCGCCTCTTCGTAACAGTTTCTAACAAACGTTCCATATGCATGACAGACAGATTTAGAGGTATAAAACATACAATGCTGGTGCAGTCTAACAAATGCATAAACAAATAGTTTAGAGTCAGATTTCAATAAGCCAGAACAGGTAAAGACAGTTTGCTGATATAGCGGAGTAATTTAAGTTAAAAGTAATTGAATAATGGTCATAAACAATTGTTTGTTATTGTATGGGTGCCTTACCATTTATGTCCTTCGCAGGCTGCAAAGTCTTCATTTGGTGTGTAGTTTTTAGATAGTCTATTGATAGAGTAGTTTGTCAGGTGCATATACCTATCGTTCAGAAATGCTAACTCGTCGTTGTACTTTACTGGAATCAAAGAAATTAGTGTAATGAGAATGGAGTATATGGCTTCTTAGTACAGAACATAATTGCAGGCCTTTGTATACTAGTTCATAGGAATCACAGCCAGTCCGCTGCAAGGAAGACGACGAGACAGTAGCTCATGTGCTTCTAAACTGGCCGGTGGTCGTCACGTAGAGGGCTGTGTACTTCGGTAGCGCACGTACCCTCCGTGAGACAGTCAGTAACGTCAAAACGTTGGTGGCCTTCTTTGAGAGCTGGGGTGGATCGAATAATCGATTTTCCCAAGCCCGTATTACCTATACTAAGCTAAAGCTATGGATATTTCTGTTCTATTTCGGCATAGACCAAACATTTTGTTTGGCCTTAATTTTTCTTGTAAGCGTTTACAATCCGAAATAGGAAATCAAAAAGGTTCTGCCTTTTAGTTTACAGAATTACAGTGCTCTGTTATATTAATAATTTCTAAAATAAATCAATTTTATATTATAATGTAATATAATTTTTCTTCAAAATTTCAAATTAACGTCACAGAAATATGCGATGAGAAACATAGGAAAGTCGTAATTTTAAGCTATTTATCCAATTCAGGTGTACTCCCTATTTGCAGCGTCTCGTATAGGTGCCTTTGTATCTCGTGTAGGCGTTACGTAAGCGTTACGTAAACGCTGCGTTAGCGTCTTATAAACGCTAACGCAACGTTAGTCGTTTAACAAAAGCCTATGCTAGATGCACACATCCCTTAAAATTATAGATGCTATGTAACATTAATTTATATAAAAATAACCTGAAGCAAATCTCGCCAGCCCATCCTTATAAAGATATATCCGGAGCGGGTGCACTGACGTCACCAGCACATACAGTCTGAGATCAAACTTGTTGCCATTGATGAGGTAAGGCTTGGACACGTAATGCTGGACCACTACGGGTCGCTTCTTGGGAATCTGCGTCCATTTGGAGACCACCTTGATGCCTGTGCCACGGGCTGATGCTGGCTGGAATTAAGAAAAGGCAAAATAAATTAGTTGGTTTTTAAAATATGGCTACCGAGATCACGACTTATATCTCTATTAGAGAAGTATGGAAGAAAAATATATGTTACGCCAACCCCAACTACATTGGAATAAGGGTAAGAAAATAAAGAAGTGGTGGCCAAGTGGTGACGGCCGCGACTCGAGATGTAGGTCGTAGGTTCGAACCCAGACAGGCGCTTTACTTTGTGTAAATTATATCATCACCACTGCTCTCAAAACGGTGAAGGAAAACACCATGAAAAAACCGACATGTCCTAGAACAAAAAAATCGAAGACATGTGACATCTATCAACCCGCACTGGGCCCGCGTGGTGTATTACGGCCCACTCTCTCTCACAGAGAGGAGGCCCGTGTCCCAGCAGTGGGAACATTATAGGCTGATTATGTAAGGGCAAGAGCGATGGCGTGCAATTTGAGAGGCCTATGTCCAGCAGTGGACTTCTGTAGGCTGACGATGATAATGATGATTGGCTAGAAAATGATGATGAAATGGATAAGAATGGCCTAGAATCGAGCTTGGGGAAGCCTTTGCGTTGTGGACTATAGGCTGATGATCAATAAAATAATTATCAAGAAACAAATAACGAGGAACTCCTCTTTGATCTAAATATCAAACTGAAACCACCAATCCGACATATAAAGTGCAGACGCGTCTACCGAGACGAGTTAATTTCGTAATGATTTCAGCATTTTACCTTTAGCTGTCATTCGCGGTTATTTAAGTCAAGTCAGTAAGAAAAATCATTACAGATAATAACAGTTAAAAATTACTCATGTATCTATCTAGTCTTGGAACCTGCCTAGTAAAACACCCTTCATCGTCAATCAAGTTTAACATAAAAATAATCAATATCCTACCGGTAACCGCGGCAACTAGGTAGCATTACAAAGTTGCATACGTACTCATAAACAACAATGATTTTGTCCTTGATAATCAAAGGTACGTCATTTAAAGCTATGTATATTTATTTATGCACCCCATTTTTATGTAGTCTAGACACACGTAAATAAAAAAGCGGTATTGACTTTCGAATATCATCGTAAATCTGTCGTAAATATCGACACACCAGTAAGTATTGAGTTTCAGTTGCAATGTCGAATGTTTTGGAACTTTTTCTTGACGCTCGTTGATTATTACAAAAGTAAGTCAAATAATCACTAAAGTGAGTTTGCTAAAATCATTATTTTTAGAACTTAGGGCTGATATCTCCAACGCCAGATAATTTTATCGGAGGAATAATTTTGAGTTTTTGACAGTTCTTCCATAAAAAAACTGTCAGATGTCAATTTTATTCCAAGAATAAAAATTATCTATCGATTGAAAATACAGCCCTTATTTTTTTTTTTTTTTTTTTTTATTCGAAATGGGTTTGCTCTTATAGGATAAAGGTGAAACAGGTATCTTAAAGAAGAAGGCTAGGAGAAGAAGGCTTGCACTCAGCATTATGCTGAGTGGAAGCCTTCTTGTCACAGCCCTGACATACAGCTGCTGACTATTTCAGTTACTTTAACTTCTGAACGTTTATTGTTTCTAAAAACTTGCGTTTTTTTTGCGTTTAGGTCCTGTAAGCCCCTTAATAATAATATATAATTTAAAGTCCAATGTTAAGTTAGTATAACTACACTATTGTATTAGGTAAGCCTGTGATGATAGTTGTATGTGTTATAAAATAAATAAAAAAAAACGATTTATCTATTTTATATGCAAATATTTCTGTGACAATAAAACAGTCTTTATCTTTTTTTCTATCAGGACTAACATACTTTAACGGCAAAGCCACCATTTTGAAAGCAATAGAAACTAATTTTTTTTTTCTTAAGTCTTAAATTGGTATTAACGAAGCTTCCGCATTTTCGATCGTTACACCCACCCTTAGCACTACAAGTATAATAATAAGTCAGATACATACCGGTTTAATAATCCACCTTTCATTATTAGCTGCATACTTTTCCCAGTCGTGTTTTAGCAGTTTCATATCATGGGGCAGCACGTAAGTTTTCGGCATGATACCAAACTCACTGATACCGTATTTAGAGACCAATTTCTGTAGGTTCCTCCACAACCGGTCTTTTCTACCGATTTGAAATGTTCCCGGGAAATGGTTCATCTTTTGCCCGTCTTTGATTGCCCTGAACATTATTGATTTCATATGTTTGCCCCATATTCCAATCCATTCTATTGTTTCTGTAATCAGATAATACGGATCTGGTTTAGAGATTTAGGCGAATCTTCCGCCATATTGAATTGTAGTTACATGATGCGGAAACTATCTAATGGGTTTACTATAATGCGATAAGGTCGCCCATTGTATGTTTTGTATTCATAATTGTATTTTTTGTTATGTATTTTCTGGTGTACAATAAAGTATATATAAATAAATAAATAAGTTTTGGTCCAAAACATGATTATACAGGATCAAATATAATATTATAACAGTCGGGCGGTCGAGAGAATGCATTCCTAATACCTGTCAGTGGTTCCAGTTAGCTAACAACGATCAAATTCGCAAAACACGTATTCGTTTGTACGAAACTGACAGGTGTCAAGAACGCATTTTCTCGTCCGCCGCTCTATAGTTAGCTAAACTCCGCTGACTTGATGGATATCGGTATCTGACAACGATAAAACAAAAAAAAAGATTTGATTATCTTTTTTTTTATTCGTCGACCGCTGGAGTGTAGTTACTTGAAGTAGAGAGTTAGTGAGAGTCTGCGGAGCTTCACTTGCTAATTTAAATTGAACTTGTATTACAAGAAACTATAACAGATTGCTATTTAAATGTTTTTGTAAGCTATTATAACAGTAACTGCACTACACTATCAACAAATTAACAGTAGATCCATAGTTACATTAAATCTTCATTAAAACAGTTCCAATAGTCTCTTCTGTAGAAAAAACAATCAAAATCACCCTACCCTACAAAATAAATTCAAGATCATACCTTCCTGTGGACATTCCGCGGTATCACAATCGCTCCTCACCAACCGAAAGCCAGAGTTCGTCAACGTTTTCTTGACAACTATAGGCGTTATCGTGGTCAGTTTCCACTTGAGGTGTTTCTGTATGGGCAAAGGTATTTTAAGGCAGGGGCTCTCTTCATGGCCTATGAATTTGAGGTAGGGGGGCACGCGGGGGAAGAGCGATGGGCGAAGGCAATTTGTCACTGATTCGGGAAGGTGGAGCGGCGATTCTGAAAATTGAGAATGTTCTGTGTAAGTTTTAAATGCGAAAAACATGCAATGCGTAATTATTCAAAATGTCTCAAGTATTCCTCTAAATTGGATTTTACAAACTACGTTTACCTTTTAACGCCTGTCAACTATAAATCAATGGAGATACAAAAACAGTAAATTACAATTAAAAACTGACCAAAATACTAGTAAGAATAAGAATGGTGACAATGCAGATGGATTTATCAAAATATGAAATGGAAAACCTAATAACTAACGAGGAGGAAGAAACTTATCTTAATTGATCGAAACCTTCACAATTTTAGAATTAAAACATATAAAGTTTTCTCTTGAAATTAATGATAATAAAAAGGCTGTATAAGCTGTCAAACTTGCAAGCTTTTCCAGTACGGAAATTTAAAAATATCTAAGGAAAGCTAAGTAGTTCATCCAAATCTGCTTACGGTGTTGAAGTGAGATAAAATAGGTGAACAAACAAAGGAGTGACGAAAAACTGAACAAACTGCCAAAGATTTAATTCAAAAAATATCCACATACAACGAAACTACATCGAAACTACGACATAATAATACGAAAAAAAAATACAAAGGAAAACGCAAAAGACACATTACCAAAAGTTTTCTAAAAGTTTCAGTTCGGTTAAAGTCACGTAAAATTAATTGAACTTATTCAGTTAAGGTTACGTTCCTCTAATTTAAGTTATGACCAAATAGCGTGTCGTTTTCATACGAAATCTATCGCCTTGATAACACGACGTAAAATCTGAACAAGTGGGATTGCTTGCCTTTGCGTGTCGGTAAATATTTGAACGGGTTTGTCGTGTGCAAAGTTGTTAGAAACATTTGGTCCTTGTTAATTTTGTCTGCGAACAACGTTAGAATGTATTGATGGATGAATCAAATCGTGGTTGAGTTGTAATAACAGCATTTGTACTACAAATAGAATAATGTTTTCTGAATTGACGTTTGTGATTGAAGTTGATTTAAACATGTTAAAATATTCTGAATTTTTTATTTTAAATGTTACACAATATTTGGACTGTTTTAAGTGCTAAGCTAATAGTTCTCGAATAGGCTACATGAAAGTATTTTTGGAATCCAGAAAACGCTTTTCGCGGCCTAAAGACTTATGTGCGTGCTAATAAACAGTAACATACAGTGTTCTCTTACATCTAGTGCGTCGATAATACTCAAGAATGCTATTGAAAAAATTTGATATTCCCAAGTTTGCTGGTGCATAACCACCAAATAAACCGTGTTTGTGAGTAAGTTACTCGTGAATCGTAATTTATTCGTAGTATAATCTACAACTTAGTAAATTTTTGCATTTCACGGTAAATGTTAACTTCAATTTCAGTCTGTACCTACGTTAGTCAAATATGACTTCTATGTCGTTAACGGAAGGTTCAAAACAAATCGATTTAAGTATAAAAAGTCGAAAGTACTGATCCGGACTATTCCCCCATGCTTAATAAATAATTCAAGCCTTACTCGCGCTGTGGGAAAAGCTGCGATCTTTTTTTAGATGGCGTAGTCTTCCTTTTACAAGCTCTCAAAGTTAAGATCAATCTGGAGAAACCCGAATAGATGGCAAGCTCTTACCATCGTGAAATGCAATAACCAACTAGAAAGCGACAAGAATCTTTTGGCGCGTGAATGACGGGTGTTGTTGGTAAACATTTATGAAATTGTCACAGAAATTGTATTAACAAAACAAGATGGCGCCATTAGTTCCGATTTTGGTCACGCGCCAAAAGAACGCACGTGGCGTTCCTTTGGCGCGTGACCAAAATCGGTAGGTACCTAACAAAAAAAGAAGAATATAACGCAACTTTGAAAAAAAAAACTATTCGATAACCTACCCTTGGAACCTGTTTTCTTAGGTGTGACGACCGTTCCGTTGAGCTTGGTGGACAATTTGGTGACCAGCACGAGATTCTCCTCCTCTTTCTTCACAGCGGAAGGTAGAGCTGGCTTTTCCAGTTTCTCCATCTCCGCTAAAGCAGCATCTGTTTCCATTTGCCAGTAGTCTAGAGGATCTGGTGAGGGAGATCTGCTGTTCGCACTGTGGATGATGAAAAATCTGTTATACAAGGTCAAGTTGAATGAACTGGCAAAACTTCAGAGACGTGATGGGTGTAATGAATATGATGATAAAAGAAAAAACAGTATTTTTCTGCTCGTAGTTTCAAGTAACTACATTTAATTACGGGGTTAGCGGCCGTTGTTAATGAAGTTCCTTGAAATAGTGAGGTTAAAAAATCATTCTATTTTGTTTTATCATCATAGATATCGGTGGCGGAGTTTCGCCAGGTAATTTATTTTGACCTCGTAGATACAATACGAAAAATCTTCAGAACGAACTGATCTATTCGCAACTACCTACACAGAGAAACACTACAAACTTTAAGGCTTCTTCTTCACAGTGGTATATTTGAAAATAATTTAGATCTTTGGTACAAAATTTTCGTAGAATTTAATTGCTAAGAAAACAAGAAGTCTAGCGAAAACCGGAAAATGGCCAGTTGTTAAGGTAGCGAACGCATAGGTATTTGAAAAGGAAAATATCCTGAAAGTAGGCTATTAACCCGATGTGGAAGGATGTCGCAGTCCGCATTGCGGGGAACTAGGTGAAACACGGCACAAAATGGCGCGAAAGGACTTTAATATTAAAGAAGTTATGAGCGGTTTATACTGTCTTCGATTCGAACCAAAGCTATGGAGATTCCGTCCTAATTTATAACAAGCTAGCTGTACGTGTCGCGCGTTCACGTCGCGCGGGTGAATTCTTATCCAAAGTTCCGACTTTTCCAGTGGATTTTCCAAATGTTTTCTTTCATAAAAACCTTGCCAAAATAATTCGTATAAAAAAATATCGCCACATCGGTCGAACCGTTCTCAAGTGATAATAATCTTTCAAACATGCGGCAATTGATTTTTATAGATGTTTTCAGTTATTTACGTGCTATTTTAGTTTGAACTATTAATTATACTGAATACAATACTGGGTTATTGGTAAAATATTAACAAACAACCTTTTAAGAGGTCATTGTACTCATCATTATGAACAACTTTTGCTATGGGACCAAACCGAAAAAAAATCAGTTGTTCTCTACATTTATGTTCGTATAACTCGTCAGAATGTAGAGAACAGCTGATTTTTTTTCGCGATTTTATGTTTGGTCCCATAGTAAAAGTTGTTCATAATGATGAGTACAATGACCTCTAAAGAGGTAGTTAATGTTTTACCAATAACCCTGTATATGCTGTTTGTTTTTATTATTTATCTAGCTGACGTCCAAACGACTTGACGTACTTACATGATTACCTCAAAAACATGTCGGCATCGTTTCCATTGAAATATATTAATTTTAAGCCATATGAGTTTTATTTTATTGCTATGACAGTGAAAATACAAGTGTTCGCAATTCTGAATCTCAGCAACAATAGATTTTAATTCAAGGATACCGAACACTGAAACGGGTCATGATGGAAAACAAAATCTTGTAAATAAAATTTTAACAAATTGCTGGTGACAATACATTAATTATTAAACTGGCATAAAATAAAGAAATGTCGATGTTTTGTCAAGTCATCAAAACGGAGTCAAGCAGGGGCAAGTCGCTAGCTATATTATAAGAATACTCACTCTTCAGTATCTAACTCAAGCGCGATGCAGTCAGTCTTGCTTCCAGACTTCATCTTAGCGCTGCTTGTTTTCTTTAGTTTCTTCTTAGTCTTGACGGCTTTCTTGGCAACTGGTATGATGGTCCCCGAACTCACTGGAAGCGCCGGACTCACCGCTGGGCAGGTCGGCGTTGGCGTGTCTTGGCGTGGCTATACGGAAATAGGAATTAGTTTACATATTTTTTAAAGTTTTTGGAGAGGTAGTGTGCTATTTGAGTGGACTGATCCGGTTTTGAATACCGTTTCTGGAACTTTAACCAGGATTTTTTACAAATTATTCCAGCAAAGTGTAAACTGATGCGATGGTAAAATATATCTCGTGTTGAGGACAGAAGTTCAGTCGCATCTAGGTAGACTGGATACCGACCCCGGCACTTTTAGAATTGCAGAGGTTGATGATCTTAACTTATAAGTTTTCGAAAAATAGAGATAATTATGCTAGTTTTAATGAATCATCAATCGTCATGAATCAATCGTATTCAACTTTAGAAACGAAATATTCCGACGTAAACCTCGTTAAAAACCGTTTAGTTGCAACTACACATTGAAAAGTAGAAAAACTTCAAATAGTTTCGTGTGAATATGAGCCAAACGGCCGCGAGTGTTGAATTTAACAAATAATTAACAACTTCTAAGCATCCAAGACCAAGAAGTCTGTTTTCTTAAATATTTCGCGTAGCGCAATGTACCGACAGTATTTTGTACGTGTAATTCGGCAATACTATTAAATATTCTACAAGGAAGAATACGGAAACATGTTAAATATTACAGTTTCGCAGCTAGTGTAGAATCAGGCCTCAACTCCGGTTAAAGAATAACAAAGCAGGACAGTGGGTCAAGGATGGCAGAAATAGTTTAGATTTAGAACACATGTAGGCAGTATAAGTGGATTTAAAAACAGCTAAGTCTTCTGACATTTATGTTAGCTTAGAGAGTTTCGAAAGCCTTGTACAGCAAACGTAAAGAATCAGGTCGGAAAGGTTAATCTGATGGGAAATGCGCGGGAATAATCTTCTTCTAGAGGTATTAAACTTGGAAGTAGATTTTTTTAACGTAAACATAACATAAAATCACGCCTGTCCTGTATTCACCGGAAGGGTGGTCAGAGGTGTGTTAAACCCTCATTTCGCCAGTTATGCCTTGTATTAAAGGGAGAGGTTATTGCCGTTAAAACAGGGCAGTTAAATATAAGCATATTTGCAAGGTGGGTGAAAAGGGTAAAGAAAATGAAACTTTCTTGGCTTTCAGAAATCAGAAATCATTTATTTAACAATAATGTAAGGTATAGAGATAATTATGATGGTTATTTAGCTTTCAGATTAGAATCTCCACTTTGTTAATGGTGTTTGATTGTAGAGTGTTTTCGAAACAACACTTTAGAAAATTTCACAGTAACGACTTCATTTATAAAGCTTTAATAGGTAAAGTTTTGATTAACAAATTGACTTCAACACACACCACGTTTTCGTATTTCGTGTAGTGCCTTATACGAAACGGAAGGGTTAATAGAAATGCGAAGTGCGATTTGTACACTGCATGTCAGATTTATGAAAGGATGTTATGATGAAGTTATTGAGTAACTAACAGCAATAAGGATAATCAAGTCATAGAAATAGGTCGACAGAAATAAATAAAGGAATTCAGAGATTTACCGGCACCGACACTCTCAGTACTTTCGGAAATGGTTTTGGCAAGCATCACTGGTGTCCCAACAAACGCACACTTATTGTAATTTCTTCTTCGTTCGAGCGAACGGATCGCTTTCAAATATAACTGCACAAAACATGTCAAGGCTGTCAATACAAAGGTTAACTTTCTAACTGAAACACCTGAAATTCTTACATATTCGAAACAGAAATTTTCTTTTACACTTTCTGTTACAATTATCGACTAATTGAGTAATTAATATGTACAAATTGACAAGAGATGGAAACGGCACGGTAGTAACAGTGATAATGCATCGTATTGACATTTTGCACACTTTTGGCATGAGGCCAGGTCGCGTGAACCGATGCCACAATAAAATCTAAAGTGTACAGAATTAAACAGACAATAAAACAAGGCTAGTCGAGATGTAACCAGTAATCATTAAACGTTTCACACCTACGCGGCTTCGCGACAACATTTCGACCGGTGTTAACATCTATAATTGCATTCAAACAATCACTTTTATGGTTTTGACACGTCCTTAATTAATTCTATAGTATTTACTGAATAATTTACAACATTTATTTTAAAGTTTTTAAACAGTTCTTACATAAAAACTTGTGATGAACATTTTTCTTCGAGCGTTCGCCAAGTTCTGCAGAAAATCGCGCCAAAAGCAACAGACAAGCGGGCGCCACCGTCAAGTCTTGACGATCAATAAATAACAGATTACTATTTGAAAACTTTTGAATAGTAGTTTCATATTTCGTGAATGAAAAAGTTCCAGTGTGCGTGTTGTTCGTGCGTGTTTCGTAACATTATGTGATGACAATAATATTGATTTTCTTTCACTGTAATGAATTTTCGATACACTTACTCAATGATTTACACCGGTGGACTGATGACTAACGTCTCACTATTAACAGAAACTGTTCAAGTAAACAATATTTTTAAGAAATAGTTAAGCAATATTTCACGACTTACATTCTGAGAAAACTTCTTCCAAACTTTTCCTAAGAAACCCATGCCTAATCTCAAAGATATACGCGCGTCTTCAACGGAACCACGTCACTGACTAGCCGCTGCGATCTCGCCATAACTTCGTTACATGACACACTATACCTGGCCACCTCTTGCATAACCTACACCACTGAACACGTCACATTAATAAAAGAAAAACTTCTTTCAAAAATATCTTTTGTAAAAGAATTCCATTACTTCCGCGAAGACTGTGAAATGTAAACAAGTGTCGAGTGATGTAAGCTAGCTGGTCGTAAACTTTTTTTTTATAGCTGCCACCTTCGTAATTATTATGATATTTGATTTTATTGTGATTTACATGATTGAAACGATAAAGAAGGACAGTTATGGTTTTTGTATATTTTTTTTGTACAGTTTATTTTATGAATGCGGTGTGTAAAATTTAGTTTATTTTACAAGGATTTTATGAATGTGTTTTCATGGTACCGTAAATGAACTTTCAACCTAGTGTGATACGCAAACCATACAAGTTATTGAAAACATGTGTTTTGTAAAAAGCAAAGACAGTTTCAAGTTATTTTCACCAAAGCTTTGAAAAGCTCTCGATTAAATTCACACAATCACCTCGCGTGCGACCAGACATAACAAAAACGTCGTACTCGTGAAATCAACCGCGAAAAACACTCCTTTGACACATTTCCAAGACAAATTCAGATTTAACACATAGGATTTAAGGCACGTGGTTCAGTTAGAACGACCTCCTATAATATACCACGGAGGAATTTTAACATGAGTCATGGCGGTGAAATAAACAATCTCGCGAGACTTTAATAATCTCTTCAGAAAAATTATGAATAGATTTTGAATAATGATGACGGATGTACGACGGAAACAATGTTTCTATTACGTCTAAAATGAACTACTGATGACGTAGAGTACACGGATAACTGTAAATTACTGCGACGAAGGCAATATACAATGTATTACACGGTTCAAGCAAATTGTTTTACTTTGATTGATAGGCGCAGAAGTAAAGGGTGAGATAAAAGTGATACTCGATGTAATTGAAGTATCTTACTTTACTTTCATGCGAAACAATTTGGTTGTTACATCCAACTTAAAAAGGCATATTAAGTGAATCAGTAAGAGGTGGCGAGACAACCTAAACGCGTATCGCAAGGGCTGGTCCGAGGTGTCTCAAGAAAAGGATACGTGGAAGAATTTAGGGGTGGCCTTTATCGTGCAGTGGGACAGTGTCGGCTAACTAAATAAAAAAACAGTGGCACTCCGGGAGTGCCGGCAGAAGTGAAAACAAAACACAAACAGAATACTTTGCCATCACTCACTGATATATCGGATATACATAAAAACCGAGTACATCCCGAGGATAGCCGAACACATCCGAAGCGGGTATTTTTTAGGGATGCATCCGATACCGATACCGATACCGATATATCGGCGATACTGCAGGTTTGCCGATATATTGGTATCGGCGATATTTTTATGGCCGATTCAACGATACTTTTCAATTCAAATTATGCGTTTTAAAAATGTAATGTAAGCGCGCGTGTTGTCCCGTCTATTTCGTTGCAAACGAGGAACGAACTAACTATGCTCGGGGAAACCCGCGCTTTATTCAGTGTTTTGTTTCGCCTGCCCGCTTTGGCCTCGCACTCGCACATCTATCCCATTTCGTTAGGTTGAATGTTGTTGCGCGTAGTATTTTTCCATGCAAATAAGATTAAGAATTACATAGGTATCGTAATTGTTTGTGTATTGTATATCATTTATAACTAGTCGTTTGAGTCACATAAAATAAATAGTAGTCATGTCAACTTCAAAACACAAAAGTGCTATATGGAATCACTTTGAAATTTCGACAATTGATAATTCCATAAAAATTTTATAAATGTTAATTTTGATTACTAAAACTATTAATTAATTGTGTTTTATTTAATCTAGGTACCTTCCGTTTTGAATTCAGTAAGCGTATCGGTATCGGTATCGGTATCGCCGATATTTTTATAACAGTATCGGTATCGGTATCGTATCGGCAAAAAGGCGTATCGGGGCATCCCTAGTATTTTTTAATCGTCTTATAAACAAAACACGCGCGGTGTCGCTTACGGTAACAGTGGCGCGAGCTCAATGGTTTTTTCCCATTTCAAAAAATTCCCAACGCGCCTAAAGAAGTGATTTTTTAAAACGTGTTTTGTAGAAAGCAAGACAGTTTCAAGTTATTTTTTATTTTTCACTTTTTTTTTACAAATTCATTTAAAAAAAAGTGAACCGTGAAATCGGCAAATGTAAGGTAGGACGTCCTCAGGCTAGGTGGAATGACGATCTACGCAAAGTGACTGATAGCAGCTGGATGAGTGAGGACACTGATGAGAGTACCCAAGGAGTTAAAAGATGTTCTTCTCAGAGTAGTCAGATAGGAAACTCCGACCACATCGAGTTTAAAAAAATATGACTGACGTGTAAAAGTGTTTGTGCAAACATACTTAGAAAAACCGCTGTCGCTGTTAAACCCGCGATGGTTTGTGTCATCATCATCATAATCAGCCTATAATGTTCCCACTGCTGGGACACAGGCCTCCTCTCTGTGAGACGGAGTGGGCCGTAATCCACCACGCGGGCCCAGTGCGGGTTGGTAGATGTCACATGTCTTCGAATTTTTGGTTCTAGGACATGCCGGTTTCCTCACGATGTTTTCCTTCACCGTTTTTGAGCAGTGGTGATGAAATGAAAATGTATGGTTTGTGTGGTATGTTTAATTGTTCAACAAGGATTTGTTTATGTTTTGTTTTTTATTAAAAAACTATTTAAAAAAAATATTTCTCATAATGGCGTGCGATTAAACTTTCTAATCGCACGCTATTTAACTCCTCCTCAGGTCCAGCAGTGAACTGCTATAAGGTGATGATGATGCTTAACTGAACCGTATCATTCAGGCGTGACTAATCAACGCTGGAAAATATAACATGATTTAAGGTAAATGTATGCTCATTAAAACGATTTCAGCGCTTTCATGCTTAAATTAAATCGCGTTTGTGACTAAAATATTCTAACGACATTATGCGATAATCGCACGCAATTAATTTTCAAGAATATTACGAAAACTATGTCTGTATTTGCCGTCGAATGTTGCTTACTAAACAGTATTTAGTTTTACTCAAAATAATCGTAATTAACAAGTTCTAGGTACCTGACTGAAAATGTTTGCGGGTGTTTACACAAAGTGAAAAGAGTTTGCTCAAAATGGAAGAATGATTTACTGTGTCCATTACTGCTCATATAGTGCTTGTAGGTAAAGTACCTACAAGCACTAAGATCACAAGGTATAGTACCGATTTGGGCACAGTAATCATATTTTTTAAGCGGATCGACCGTTAAAATTCAAGGTCGATTAACTTAATTAATACTTAAAAATACATGCATTCGAATACATCTAGAAACTTTTTCAGAAGTAAGATGGTCCTATGAAACCAATCAAATATTCCTAATGCATCCTATAATGGGCCAACCTGTACCAGCTGTGGGCTGGTGGCTATTATGATTTCGAGAGAGCGATCACTCAGCGAACCGTCTTGCGCGACAACGCCTACACAGCAAATGTTTCGTACGCTAAATGCACATATGACTGCACTGCGCTCACTCATCGCTAACGCCGACGCTACTGCAGTATCACATGACGCCGCCGGCGCCGCTGATTCCGCTGAATCAAGCATCAACTATACTCTACTCATTTTATGATGATAGATAATTGGATATGACACATCATGCTTACGTATTGTAGTGATGTCAATGTAGTTATAATATACCTATACAACATTGACAGTTTTTTATTCGATCATTGATTCCTTTAAACGTCTGATTACGTCGATCTGACTGACGTAATACATCATCACAATCTGTCTCTAACCTTTTTCCAAGTATGTTAATCACAACATAGTCAGATAGAGGATTCAGTTGAATACAAAAAAATTACATTCAGCTGCATCCAGTTTGACTGCTAGCGGTGATCCGGTGATTTTTTTCTACATAAAGCAACCTGGGTGCAGCTCAATCCCATTATTTATTTTTACATGGAACGGATGCAGTTCAATACAAGAATTTACCTTTTTTTTTTCTGACTTGCGCAACCCATTTACCGAGAAACATGATACTCTTTGGTAATACTGGTAGTCAGACTCAGTACGCGTAGTCAGACTCGGGTTTTTTTTTTCGTATGCATGTGTCATATCCATCATCACAAAACAAACATCGTATAATGACTACAAAACCAAATCTTCCACTCACCACATCCATAACAGGCTCAACATGAACAGTTTCATTGATAGCTGTGGTCCTCAACACATGCATATCATGTTCGCGATGGTCCTTCATCACTGTCAGTTCCTTCCGGGGCCGGATTGGTTTGACCCCACCACTGGAGGAGCCCCTGTTAGGACTCTTGACGGTAGCTGTGTTGCCAAGGTTTGCGACGGCCGACCCGTACGAGTAACCAAAGCCGGCGTTATCTTTGGCGCGCTTCGTATTCGTAGATTGGAAGGATAGGCGGCTAAAAAGAAAATAATGGTGTTTAGTTATGGTTATGTAAAACACATCGCATATTTTTTTTATCTCACAGTTTCAGTTAAAGTATCATTATTTTAGTTTTATGTCGCAATCTACAGGAAAGATGTGATGGATTAGCTCATAGCCTGTCATATCATTGCCCAAACTATTGACCATTAAATAACTCAACATGTTACACTTACTAGTGCTTTTATAAACAGTAAATGTCCTAGAGCAAGGTATAAAACAATGCATGATTTCGAAGTAGGTAGCTTCGAATGATATAATCATTTTAGCTATATTACTGGAAAATTCTAAAATTGCACAAACATTAAATTGATTTTCAACCTACTCCCCATAGAGGTGGAGCTCAAATTAGCGCGTTATATCGTATGCTTTAATATTATTTTCACGTTCCGCGCGTCATTGCTAAACATTTGTCATTCTGTGCCTAAAAATCATGAGTATGATACCTTTCATGATCTCACCATAGAAAACAGTATAGTAAAAATAATTATTGTACTTAATTGTTATTTAAATGAATTTGCTTTTATTCATGGCCAGCAAAATGAAAACACATTAGAAACTCATTTATTAAATAAATGTAAAAAATATTAAGTACATCTTTTTTTCATTACTACTTAAATTTTGTAAGTATTTTCACAAAACTTATCTACTTTCCAATTTCAGTAAAATTTAATTTGATAATATGTAATCATATTGTAGATATTAGGTAGAATTATAGCAATAAGATGAATTGTTTTTTCAATCCACTGAGCCGATACAATGAGCGAACACCTAAGCCTCACATAATCCTTTTAACATACTAACCTACTTTTAAACTAATTATAGCCTGCCCTGAGTGGGTGGGTGTATCTATCTTAAAATATATCACCTTTGCGTACACATAAAAATATGTATAATCTAGATAACAGTACCCAAAAGGTCAAACTTTTATATGAAAATACTCTGCAATTTTTGATTGTGTAGTGTTTACTTCCCAGATAGTTAAATAACTTTGCTATCCTCTATATAATAAGAAATGTTTATAAATTTTTATAACGAGGACAGATATTTTGTTATTAAATACTCAATTTTTTTTTCCCCCTAAAAATATTTTACTTCAATTTGGCCATTTTTCTATAAGGTGACATGAACCAACTGGATGAACCCAAAAAAATTAATGCTGGAATTAAAATAACTACCACTGGTAGGATACTTGCATGGTGACAAGCATAATAAAAACTCAAAGTTTATACAATAAAAAAAACCATTAGGAGTAGTCAGCATGTGTATAACCTAAAAGAACAATTGAGTCTGCCAAATTAATAGACACATACTAAAATTCAAGTAAATTATATTTATTTCATCACTCAAAACTGTAATAATTATAACCTAAATTCCCCACGGTTCCACAACAAAAGAGCTCAACACATTAATCACAAAATAAAATAGCAGTTCAACATGCACAGTACCTCTAATGATATTGTAAAAGACGAATCAATTTATTCAATTGTCAAGTATTCCATTACATGCAAAATCAAGTTATTGAATAAACCAATTTTGCTGTTTTGATAGCTGATTACACAGTTCCCACAAACACAATAATGATAACAGATAAGAATAACAACTTACTTATCGTATCCCGGTATCGGAGCTCCTATATTGAAACTGCAGTACAAGTTGTCAGATTCACTGGCAGCCCTCTGTCTCCTGCGACCTTCTAAGTTAGCTTTCATGTCCTGCTTGTTCTTAGGTTTTTTGAGTATACTGTGTAGTGGGGAATTTGGTAAAGGGTTATTGAGTATTGATTTCAAAGGCTGTTTAGTTGCCTGCACCTCCATCATTTCCTGGTCAACTTTTTCTAGTAGTTCCTCAACTTTTGGCAATCGGTCATCTACTTTAGTGTTGGAGAGTGTTGTAACTAGAAAAGGTCTGCTCGGGTTTTTTGGGTATAATTTTGATCTTCCTGGCTGGTAACTGGGGATAAACCAAATGATTTGTTTTTATGTTATTGTTACACAATTCCTTGAAATGTTTTTGTCATTAGGTCTGGCAATAACACCTATTTGGGGAAATAGATGACATATAAATAGCATGCATACCCTTTCACCAAACTATTGTTGACATTAAGATAAATAACGAGCAGTGTCCAAGCACTACAAGCGTATAGGTTATGTTTATGGAGCTCACCCATGGTACCTATCTTGCTCATGGGCCATGACGTAGTCGCCGTTCTCGGCGGCCGGCAACGAGCACTCGTGACGAAACCTCGCGGCCGTGTAGTGCGGCTCGCTGTTGTTCAGCGTGAAATAGCTCTTGTTGGGCAGGGCTCGGTGATAGCGACAGTTACTGTCCGCGGAGCGGTTCGCCTCGCGACTCACATCCTCGTACGGCGATCGGTCCACGCCTTCGCTGCGACAGCGACGCCGCAGTATTCGCGCTGGCTCCCGACCAGACCAATCCAGCACCGACCCCAAGGGATCGCACACGTCGAACCCGGCTTCGTAGCTTGGGCACGCTCGCCTACTATCCATATCCGACCCGTCTAATCGCGACGCATCGTCGAATGTCCACATGGATTGCGCACCAGGAATTTCACTATTACACTGCTAATTTTACTGAGAACCACTGAAACATGAACTTTTTATCGGCGTCGACGAGGCCAGGGGGCGACAGGTGACAGATCGCCATTCGACAACCGCGATACAACGTGCCAGGACTCCCGCCAAAATTGAAAGAAAATTAAGTTCTTTTTATAAATAAATTAGCAAACCTTCAAGAAAAGATACTCCTACACGAATTACGCTTTGACACAGTCACACACTTTGCAGCGTTAATTTAATAATGCCTATAGTAATGGCGATCGTAGTACAGTCACTCAAATCCTCTCGTATTTTTTCAGTTGTTGTTTACATATTCGATAAACAACAAAAACGTTAGAGGTCCATACGGTAGTAACTATATTAATTTACTGGGGTTAGAAATATTGCGGAACGGCGTTGCATTAAATATCGATCTCTAGAAAGGGATATTGAAAAGAAATTTTTAAAACACTTGATAATTTATTTCTTTCTCTACTCACTTATTTATAGCTTGACTAGTAAATATCGTTGCTTGTGGATTTCTGCTGTCACTTTCTAGTCAAATGCTGTATCTAAGTGTGTGAAAGAGAGAACCCATTAGTTCAGTATACTGCCGCAAGTGTTTGAATTTGTTTGGTTGGTAAATACGAGGTTTCATTGACGATTTGGTGGATTGAGCGCACGTTTACAATATTTATTTGACAATTAACCTGTTATCGGTCTCAAAATCATAACATAGAGCTATAAAAAAGTCTGAAATATTTTATTAGATATAATCTAAAAAGCTTGTCTCGTACGTCAGCGTTTTCTTCAAAAAGAATATTTCAATAGTATTCAGACCTTGAAGTGCTTGAATGAGAGCAGTTTACCAAACAATAGATCATAGATTCACGTTCGCGTCGTCATTCGCGGAAACAGAATAGGGGGTGGTGTAAATGATAGGTCATCGAGAATAAATACATAATTATATATATAAGAAAAGTAGAAACATCCATTCTATTGCCATTTTTTTTGCAGATGGTGATGGATTACTGTTATCGTACACTATTGGGAAGATCCAGCCAATTCTCGCTGATTTTCAAAAATGTTGGTCACCCTACTGTTTTTAACAACAAAGGCTAGATACGTAGACGTCTACGGCTAGATAGGACAGAGCATTTTTTTTTTTTTATATAATAGTTTTATGACCTGGTTGCTAAGACCTTTTAGCCATGTCTTTGTGTCATTTTATTTATATCTTGAGTCTAACATGACATTAGAATATGGGTGTACACATTCTAATGTATTAGGAGTATTTGGCAGCAAATGTATCGAATCAAGTTTCCCGGTAAACTTCACTGAGGTAGCCAAAACTACAAAAAAATTCTCAGCTCCATTTTACCGGGATCGCGTCTGTTTCAATGATTACACATATTGTCCAGTTGCGCAGACACTTGAGATACAAAACTACACCAATTTTACATCACAATATCCACTAGGAATCAATTTGCGAATAATTAAAACAGTCAAATAGACTTCACTCGAAGAAATCCCGCCAAAAACTCCTAGGACCGAGCATAGAACCCATAGAACACAGAGTCCACCGATTGAGTTCAATGTGTTGAACGCAGTATATTCTGTGGTTGAATGTATTTTTTAAGGGGGAAGCGCTAAGGTAGCCCGCGAAATTAAAATTTTCTTACGTTTTTTGCAATTTGCTGGTCAGTATTAAGTTGTACGTTGATTAATATATGAATCGCGGTCGTAACTAACATGTATTTACAGAATTATAATCATTAAAGTCATCAAAACAACTCTCTAAGACCACGTAAGTCCGAAGAATGATAATTTCATGAAACAGTTGTTCTTCGGACTTACGTGGTCTTAGAGAGTTGTGTTGATAACTTTAATGATTATAATTCTGTAAATACATGTTAGTTACGGCCGCGATTCATATATTAATCAACGTACAACTTAATACTGACCAGCAAATTCCAAAAAACCTAAAAAAATTGAATTTCGCGGGCTACTCTGGCGCTTTCGCCTTAAGGCGAAAGCGCCAGGGTAGCCCGCCAAATTCAATTTTTTTTACGTTTTTTGCTATTTGCTTGTCAGTATTAAGTTGTACGTTGCTTAATATATGATTCGCGGCCGTAACAAATATGTATTTAATCATTAAAGTCCTCAACACAACTCTCTAAGACCAAGTAATGCCACAGAATGACTATTACATGAAATTTTGACATTCGTGCAGTGCAAGGTACAGCAGACGGACATAGCTTCGTTTATATGTAGCTATAATGAAATTGGAACACCTTATGCCTCGTTTATATGGAGTTTCCCGAAGCAGCATGTGCGGCCTGTCGAACTCTCCTGGTGTAAACGCGACTTTAGTCAACGAATTTTGCTTGAATATCGTGTCATTATGTGCACTCAGGACTTATAATATAACACAGACCGACAAAGTTTTTACCCAGAAACCAGACTATACTTTTTCCGAAGGAATTTGACGCGCTGAATTCAAATCTGGCCTCAAAATGGCTCTATCGCGTCAGGGGGGGTTTCGAGATATCCTAACCGAAAAGTGCAAAATATACCGCTTTTTCTCATTTTTGAGGTTATTTAGCACGGCCGATCCTATTTTCTTTCAAAAATTATTAATTACATCTCAAAGGACTAGTCTTCCTCTTTAAAATGACGCTGAGTTTACTCAAATATCTTTTTTTTTTTTCGCCAAGATATCGCATTTCGCATATCCAGATTCGAATTCAGAGCGTCAAAATCCTTCGGAAAAGTATAGTCTGGTTTTTGGGAAAGTGTTCGTCAAATTTTGTCGGCCTGTGTATAATCAGTCTTAGTCTTAGACCATTTAAATGGTGTATACCTATCGAATAGTTGCTAAAGCATGACCTCCTTTTTTGGAAATCAGTTAATAGAATATGTTTGAAAACGGAATCTGAACGGAATATAATATGCACGTTTTGGCGCTTGAATGACATTGGGGGCGTTCGGTGTAGTTGTAACAAAGGGTTCCCCGTTAATAAATGTGTACCTTACTTTTAGGGAATAGGCATTAGTGCAGCCAAATGAGATTCGTCTAATTTTGACAAAATCAAAGGTGGAAAAAAAACTCTGCTACTCTTTTATTGGGAAATAGTGTGATGATATGTCTATAGCAAGGCTCTATTCAAAAAACAGAGTGAACTTTACATTATTTACTATAATTGTGTTCTGCATGAACTATATCAAGCAGTCGCATATCAGAATCTTCATTGATACATCCTGATTTTAACCGATACTCTTCTAACTTCATCATATGAGAACAGTAATTGCGCCATTCATCAGTAGAAATGGCATTGAATGAAGTTTGTACCATTTCTGGCATTCCGCGGGATGTCTTCACAATGTTCTCCTCTGTCATTATCCTATGCATTTTCCGTTGTAGAACACCGATATCAACATTATCCAACAAAAGTTTGTCTTTTTTTATTTTCCTTTTCTTCCCTGGTGTAATTGTTTTACTGGATGATGCTTCAGCCAATCTTCTTTCACTTGAGATTCTTGTCACAGTACGTAAAGAAACACCTGAAGAACAAAGCATTATAAATTTCATAAAATAAGCGCTATATTACTTTTTAACCCGATTGCACTAAACTGACATTATGTCGGCTTAAGCTGGGGACAGTCTAAGCACAGAGCATGTAACCTTTTATCTTTTAAGTCTAAAGAGAAAGAAAGAAAGAAAGAAAACATGTTTATTTAGCATAAAGCCACAAGTGCACACAACAAACAATAAAAATTGTAAAAGAAACTAAAACAACTGAAACTGAGAAAAAAAAAAGAGTGTGTGCATCTCACGGCTGCGACAAATAGGACCAGTTCAGCAAACTGCCGAGCAGCTAGTGCCTAGTGGCCGAAGTTGGTTTTCAAATGACCCTGAAGTCTAGGCAAATCTATTATAACGTTATTATATTAACCTTCAAGCGGGCGCGCGGTCATTTGTAACGCCAGCGCGGCGGTCGCGCGTAACCTAAAAGACCTATGGGATATTTCAGGGATTTAAAACACTAATTATTTAATAATATTTTTTTTTTTAATTAACACATTATTATTACGTTATGACATAAAAAAATATAAAAATAATATTCTAATTTTCTTTTACCTCTAACTTTCGCGTGC
This sequence comes from Luperina testacea, assembly GCA_927399505.1. NCBI lineage: Eukaryota > Metazoa > Arthropoda > Insecta > Lepidoptera > Noctuidae > Luperina > Luperina testacea. The sequence continues at coordinate 12,884,937 of OV656775.1, read as the reverse complement.
TTACGTGCTTTCGACGCCTGCGCCGCGACTAAAACAAATGTGATCTATGCACTCCGGAGGGTGCGGGGAGGGGAGGTAAACAGTTTATTTCGTGCACAGTGAAACAATGACAGGCTACTAGGGATGGGAAATATATGCGACAAGAAATAACGATATTGAGAAAGAAAAATGTATCGATTGCGGTCGATTCGACGCCGCGCGCCTTCTTGAAAGTTAATAAATAGGTTGCTTAGGATTTCTAACTTTTGTGTGGGAATTTAGTTCAATTTAGGTATCCCCAAGGATGGCAACACTTACCTGTAGCAGCGGCAACTCGCTCATTTACTCTTTCGAATGGAATTATCGGATCGCTATGCTCCCTCTCCTTTATAAAAAACTCTTTAACTTTTAAAATTACCTCTCTAACACCACTTTTTATTACTTTCGGCATGTTCGTTGAGTTTAACAAGCGAAAACAACACGAAATACGCAATGTCAAAAACTGACACTTCACAAGATGGGGGGGTGTTACGTCCGACTTAGATCACGCGCCAAAAGAAAAAGAACCTTGTCGAGCATAGGTGGCCAGTGGCTTGCACTGTGATTAGAGCGCCATAAATAGTAGGTACATACTAATTCCATTTTAGCGCCCATAGATCTATGGATAGCATAGATAGGGTTTGTTTAGTCCCTGTTACACCGTTTGGCTACCTGCCACCGTCGTCAACGTGAAACGAGATTATTTGAACCGCGCGTTACGTCCCGCAGATAGTAAAACGGATTGGAAACTTGAAAAGATCCATCAGTAAAACAAAATAGGATTCACGAATAAAAATCAAGCCTTTAATTTGAATGGGTTTCAAAATAAAAAATTGCTGTTCCATACATTTTGACCGCATAGGTACCTATTGCACTTTTCTATGAAACGGCAGATGTCTTTTTTGATAACCGACAGATCATTTCTAAGCTAGGATTAGTATCATGTGCTGAACTCATATCCCTGCCATCCTGTATAGAAACACCATTTGTAACGGAAAATAATAAAACAAAGTGCCGTTATAATTATTTATTACTTATCACATTATAAGCTATACTTTACACAAAACAATAAAATGTATTCGAACTAGCCTATCGTACCCAATGTAACTTTGTACAAACATTTAAGTATTCTATTATGTATTTAATTTACGTTGACTGTACATACATTTTGAAATACTTAAGTTCGTTTTGGTCAAGTATTATATGATAAAATATAACGACAATTGCGTACACGAATAAAATATTTGCACATAATAGCTAGTCTTTATATTTGAAGAATGAAAACGGTGGACAGTACCTATATTGAATATATTAATAATAACACATTTTGCCTAGTAAGGAATATTAAAATAAGTCTTATTGCATTCATAAAAGCCGCGAAAGAATCCAAGGACAAAGGAAGGTCACCATATTAAAAATCTTACTCAAATCCAAAGGACACATGTACTGCCATGTGAACCTGTGTCGTGTAGGTACCTATTACTACACAAAGTAATCCGAACCCCAATTGCAGTAATTAAAAACGTTCAAAATCTAAATCGCAATCACACCTCAGCGACAATCAATGTCAAAAATGTAGGGAAATTAGAGGTATTTTTGACAGATTGAGACAGATCAGACTGAAGGTTTTTAAAATTACGAGATTGCCATTCTCGTGCAATCATTCAGAGATAAAATACTATCCCTCTAAGCTACAATAAGTGAGTTTACAATGTCCTAAAATAATAGCATTCACTCTAACATACGAAATAAACACTTAGATCGCCATGGCTCGTCGAAATCTGTAAAAAGAAAAAACACAAGATTAGTAAGTTCGAGATAATTATGCATAGCATGTAATGGTCAAAGATAAATTCTTTAGATATATTAGTTACTCAAACTCTAAGCATTTATTTCAATTAAACCATTTACAGGCACTTTTGAATTGTCAAGAAGTCGGTCAGTCAGAAAATATGAAGCTAGTTGCCCATTCCAAAGCGTAGGTACCTATGGAGAAGAACGGGCAAGAAACTCCATGGACACTGCCCGCGACTTCGCGTGAAATTTCTTGTTCCCGGACCCTCCCCGTCACGTTGCATCGCCTGCCCGCGCTATTACTTCCGTTTCGCTTAGCGTTCTTTCTGGTTTTGTTTTTGCTCGGCTCTAACACACTATGTAAAAGCTTCTGTCAAAAAAACCCATCTGCTTTGTTGTTACCGTGTACTTGTAGTTCAGTGTTCAGAAAACGGTCGCTGGCTGCCGTTGCCGCGCGCCGCTCGTGTGTGCTCACTTACGTGCTCAGTACTTGCGCGGGTAGTCGCGCGGCGGCGGCGCGTAGCGGTCGGGGTAGGGCGCGCCGGGCGGCGGCGGCTGGTACTGCGGCGCGTAGCGCGCCTCGTAGCTGCTGTAGCGCGGCTCGCTGCTCGACCACGCTTCGCCTCCTCCACCGCTACCGTTGCTTCCTATAAGTAAAACGAAACATTCATGTTATTCTTTTTTTCAATCAATCGTTCCAACTATCTCGGGGGCCGGCTTCCAGTTTTGGATGCAGCTGAATACCAGTTTTGCATGGAGCGACTGTTTATCTGACTTCCACAACCCAGTTACTGAGTAACACGATACGATTCAAGAATGACAGCCGGGACCAACGGCTAACATGCTTCCCAAGACACGGATGGGTCTCGGTATGTAAAGATGGTCACCCGTCCACGGACTGACCGAGGCAAGTAGCTTAACCTGATAAATCAACCCGTGCGGCAGTTATTACTTAGCTTCGAGCCGAGCCCCTCTTGTTGGCCACTCGTAGCGTCTCAATTTATTAAGTATATTTGGTGACTGACCAAAACATCAATATTTGGCTGACCATTTATTTAAAGATTTAAACCATAGCCATTAAAGATTACCTTTAGAAGGCGCTGCGGCGTCAGGGTAGCGGCTGGACGCGTTCCAGCTGCGCGGCTCGGGCTTGCTGGGCGGCGACGGCCGGTACGAACGGGTCTCGCGAGACTCGTACGAACGACTGGAACCCAAAATTATGTTGCATTTGTATATTTTGTCCACTACAAAAAGTATCTTCTGTGTTGCATAAGTATTCGCATAATACTGGCAGTACTCTTGACGTATTTATTTGTCCATAATCAGCCTATAATATACCCATCGCCGGGACACCGACCTACTCTCCGTGAAAGGGAGTGGGCCCCAATCCACCACGCGGGACCAATGCGGGTCATGTCCACATGTCTACGAATATTTTGGTTCTAGGACACGCCGGTTTTGGTGATGTAAATAATTTACACAAAGTAAAGCGCCTGTCTGGATTCGAACCTACGACCTACAACTCGCGGACGTTACCACTGAGTCACCACTGCTCATATTTGTCCAAATACGCCAAATGTTTTACCAGTGCAACTTCTTCGTCGTGTTGATGTCTCGACAGTTTATCATATTTAAGTCGCAGTAACTAAGGTGACCCGACAAAGTGGGTTCAGTTAAGTTAGAATGACCATACGCGCTACATCTAAGAGACACTTGTTTCTGTCATAAAACCAAATTTTGGCAGACTTATGAGGAACAGGGTGTAAAGTTCACTTATACTCTATAGAAAAGGGAGGATCCTCCGACCAGACGGGTGTTGTGTCTGGCGGGCAGCTGCTCGATGATTCATGTCGGGCCATTGTATCTACGCTACTTGCGCGGTAAACTCTGCTTGCGCGATGCAGGATTTTGCGTGACGTCAGTATGACGCGTTGTTTGCTTGTGGCGTTGTAGATACCGCTACAGACTCAACCATCAAAACCTGTCAATCGCTTATTAGTTCAAGGGTTATTATAGTTCACTATAACATTAGAAAAACATACCTGGGCTCTTTGGGCCTGGTGCCCGGCGGCATCGGTTGTCGCGAGTCTTCGCTGGCGCCATTATTGCTAGAATACTTCAAGTTTCCAGCTGGAAATATTATAATGTTAATAAAAATTAAATGCTTTTCGAATGTAATCGGGCATCATTTGAGAATGGCAGGACCTATTTGGCAATTTTTTGTGTTCGTAATAGTCCGTAGCATTAAGTTTTCATTGGAAAGAAAATTGTGAAAAATAGTGATTAAATGAAACTGGTGTTTTCTATAGAATTTTTGTAAGAATTATTGCATTTTAGACAGGACAACGTCTGTCGGGTCAGCTAGTAAAAGATAATTATGAAGGTTTGATGGTGATACAGTTTAAGAGCTAACAGATTTCAAAGGATATATTAATGATGACGAAATCCTTGATTTCTAATGGGGTTTCTGATGAATCAGACTTTGTTGGCGCCGCGGATCGCTAATGTGACGCTGTCACTATCATTGAGACGTCATAAGACCTACCAGTGCCGGCCGGCTTCTCCCCGCGTTTTCCGTTGAAGAAAACGACATGACATACATTTCTGGGTCAATAAAATTATTACCAAGGAGTTCGTTACTTAACTACCAAACAGACTTCATTCAAACTGGACAAAAATTCTTGAAAATACTATGTTTATTATGCTAATTATGTATTTATATACTTACATGAGACATGTCGCGGGTAGTCTCGTTTGTAGTCACGATCGCGGTCACGTTTGTCAGTGCCTCGCTCGTAGCTAGCTGTCATCTCGAAGCGGGGAGGCGGTGGCGCCTCGAACTGGCTACGACTGGACGACTGTTGAAAATAATTCATTACGTGATGTTTGACGGATTTACAGGGTCCAATCAGTTGAAGGTGCAATATATCTGTCACTCACTAGGTGCAATATTTTTAGCTTTAGCCAGTATCTACTATTAATTATTTGTGACTTATTTGGAATTGCTGCATCTTCTTACTCCTTACTGAATTTACAACAGATGGCTACAGATGGTTGGTTATTCAGCCATCTGTTGTTGTCAAATGACAAGCCGATTGATCAATGTAAGACTTCATGCTGGCACTGGGTAATAATAACTTAGACCGCCTTCAAAAAAAGGAGGACAATAGGTATTCCAAGTATATTTTATTCTGATTTCTCCATGATTGTTCGCCATGCTCCTTTTTCTTAGGTGAGTGAACTTTAATTTCAGAAGTCATTAACAAAAAACGAAAATACAAAAGTAAAGACATTAACTTTTCAAATTAAAGTGATTAAGTTGGTTGTTTTCTTATATGGTAGGGGTAAAGACTAGAGGTGACATACGACGGGCGGCGGCGGCGCGCGCTTGTGCCTGGCGTCGCGCTCGTAGGCGGGCTCGGGCGGCGGGCTGGCGGCCGCCTTGCGGTACGCGCCCGCCTCGTAGCCGCGCTTGCGCCGCTCCTCCTCCAGCCTGCGGACACGATCGGACATTATATTGGGTCCCCACCTATGAAATTGGCGTTTTTTTCTCACAAATAAAGAACCTTAGTCACTTCTATTATTTAAAATATTCATCAATTGCTTGATATTCTATCGGATTATGAGCATCATAGACAACTACCAATAGTAAAAAAACCTTAGTACATATAGTTTTCTAAACATAAAAAATACCTTAAAAATGACTCGTTTTTTGTTAGTAGAAATGACCACTATGTATTTGTTTTAACTTAGCCAAATCTTATTTTTGTCGCTTAATCTAAGTGGCATACGTTATCTTAGTTTTTAAACATTAGTGCATACAAGTTTTAAAACATTAGTGTTCATGGTTGTTAAATAAATTAAGAAAATGTTAGTATGAAAAATGCAACTTCATTAAAATTCTCCATACAAAACACTGATTTCATAGGTGGGGACCTAATATTATGTTACATCAAGGATTATTCTTACACTACGACCCTGTTAATTGTGTATATTTTAAACCGTAATAGGTAGACACAAGGAATTTTCTGAATGTGTTGTGTATTTACTATGGCTGCAATAACAAAAATCCTGTGCGAGTCAGACTAGCACATGGCCAATTTTTTTAATAATAAAATTTATTTTACTAGATAGTACTTCAAAACTAAAATAATATGCTAGTGGTAGATAATCAAAAATATAAAAACTCTGTCTCAAGAAACAGACACATCTAAACTAATATTATAAAGAGGTAAAAAAAATCCTGGAAGTTTATCTAAAGAGCATACCTTAGTTGAGCGCGTTTCAGTTCCAGTCTCTCTAACTCCAGCTTCTCTCGCTCTAATCTGTGCCGCTCGCGTTCCAAACGAAGAAGCTCGTTCTTTTCGCGTTCAATCTTCTCTCTGCGAGAAAAATACGATTTTAGTGAATATTTAATTTTTTGCATTGTATTGATTATTTGAATATTTATAAGTGGTATAGTGGTAGCAAGTAAATCTGCAGAGGGGGGTGGGGTCCTAAATTCGATTCTCACTTGGTAGCGTTTATAAGTCTTCCATCAGGTATTTCTCAGTAATATCTCTGTCTGGATTTGCGGCCAGCAGTCTTAATTACATTTATATGGGATTGATTTCGCCAGTTAAAATGAAATAAGGCAGAGGTGTAGCTCTGTCTACTTCTTCACAGAAAGTATACTATGTTAAATTGATATAAAAAATAGGTATGTTAAGGCCCCAGACTGTACGCACCTCTCGGCGCGTAGCTTCTCCCTCTCTAGCGCGAGGCGGTGCTTCTCCTGCCGCTGTCGTCTCTCTCTCTCCCGCAGCGCGTCCTCGGCCGCGCGACGTCTGCGCTCTTCCTCTCTCGCCGCACGGGAACGCTCGCGTGCGCGTGCCACATCGCGCTCTTTCTGTATCATACAACACGTTACACGTTACAACGCCGATCATCATCTATATCGACACATACTATAAATTGAAGTCACTTTTCATTTCTTCTAAACTACCATTTTCACCATCAATTAGAAAGCTCATTCCAAAAGGTTTAGAAAGCTCATTCGTCACTCGTTTATGTATATAAAACATTAGTACATATTTAACTTAAGAATATAATAAATAAATCTTCACGTTTTATCAAGTCGTAAAAACCGTGCAAGATAGGGGTCGGGTTGCTAATTGAAGCATGAGGTACTTGCTACTAGACTTCGGTCGAATGACTCGACATCAAGTCACACGTCTTTGATCGCCTCAAAATATGTCACGATGTTATCGATCGAACGCAAACTAGTTGCACCCTTACTATGAGAATTTCCATAAAGTACTGACTGGCAATTTTTGTTATTAAATACCAACATTTTGTATGGCTTGGTTTATGATAAACTTCCGAAAGCTGTATAATAACATGTTCGCTTTCACACTTTGTGTACAACAATCAAAGTAACGAAACAAGGACATGCTGGCTCAAGCTACAGTTTTAGGCATCCCATTCAATCCCAGTCCATGCTTACCCAGATCTTGGAAAAGGACAGAACCTCGCGGGGCGATCGCTTTCGCTCACGACTTCTGGTGCTCCGTTTGGTGCGATCCTGGAATGTTACGTTGCGATAAGTCAGAACACAAAAAATCCGGCCAATAGGGATGACGAATGATTTTGAAATCCTCTTCCGTAATGTACATACACATTTACTATTTACGAAAAAACCTATATTTCGGTTATAAACTAAAGTTGAACGAAGTTTAAAGACATTTTTCTAATATTTTTTCAATAGCGCGCGAAAATAGCTCGCAGTGTCATGGCGTCGGGTCTGATGTCACGCCTAGGTAAACACTAAACGTCAAATGTGTCAAGCTGACACATTTGACGTTTAGTGTTTACCTTTCCTCTGACTGCGCGTGTTGACAAAACAAACATTGCATATTTCATCTGATAAAAATGAATTCCAAAGTGTATAAGTGATGTGCAGTGCCTCAGTGTAAAAACACATCAATAACCACTCCCAACAAGGTGTTTATATATGTCCCAAACAAGCGAATAATAAGAGTTCAATGGTTAAAGCTCGCAAGGCGAAACCATGTTGTTATGGATTCGTGTTGTAGAGTCAAGTGGAGTGGATAAATTACACTTTAATTAATAAAAAATCGATCCAAATGCGTAATCGGTAGTAGTCAACAAAACGCAAGTGATGTTTACATAGGCGTGACGTCATGTGCTGTGATTGGCGTTTCAGTCAAAATGGCCGAATGCCGTATTTTCATCTTTTATTTTAGTGAAAATCCGATTAATCTCAAGTTTTTAAATAAAACTAAATCAGTGTTTTAAATCCTTTTAATATGTACTTTCCCCTAAAATCATTAAATCTTTGATTATTTGATACTGTCGCCACGCCTATTGCGAACTTAGGGGATTCTTGCATTTTTTATTAATGAGGGTTTTCTGAAATGACGTTCGCTAGGTGGCAGCACTGACCCGTCAGGTCCAGGCATCTGTAAAGGGCCTATATTTGGAAGACCTCTTGTCTCTTGTGGTGCCAACTGGTGTCGTAAATTTTCACGAAAACCCTCATTGCAATGATAGAGGCCATATAATACGTCTGTGATAATTATACGCGTTTTTTTTAAAACTTATTACGATTTACCCAGTGATAAACAGACGGCGTAGGGTTATTAGCATAATCAGTCTACAATGGTCCCACTGCTGGGACACAGGCCTCCTCTGTGTGAGGGGGAGTGGGTCGATATCCACCACGCGGGCCCGGTGCGGGTTGGTGGATGTAGGACATTCCGGTTTCATCACAATTATTATCTTCACTGCTTTAAGAGCAGTGGGCTTAGCAATACGGTCCCGTTCAACATTGATTATACAAGGTGTTGCTTTGCATCCTCGTCAAATTCAAGGAGGTAACTATGCTAATGATTTTCGACCCGAATCAATAATAAAATGAGTAGGTATTTTTTTCTTATTATCGGAAGTCGGTAAGTGTACACGACCCGTATTAAAACGCGGCGTGTCTATACTAGCCCTTTAACCGCGCATTCACAAACACAAACAAACGCAAACGTTCATTCGATAATTTCGTATTCCCTAAACTCCGCCCACCCGCACCCCCGCGGGCAGTGCAATCGAAACCGTCGAGCCGTGTGCATGCGCATACAAATTACGCTCCTCGCTCGTGTATGTAGTGCAAGATGACGGACAATTACTCCAATGTTGAGTTAGTGGAGATGGTCCGCTTGTATGCCATCAGCGGAGACAGCCTACGTCGAGCCATCCAGCTGTTCGTGGAACTGTTTCCCAATCGGGAACCCCCATCACAGAGCGTTATGCTGGCTGCGAGACTGCGGGATCATCGACAGTTTGACGTTCCCCGGCATGCTCAAGCTCGCGGCAGCGAAGCCCTGCCTGTCGCCTTGCAGGAAGATATCCTGGAGTACTTCCAGCGAGAGCCACGGGCAAGCACGCGGGAGGCTGACGCCCCTGGACTTTTATTTGTGGGGAGACGTTAAACGGTTAGTGTACACGGAGGAAGTCACCAGTGTTACAGAATTACGTGCAAAAGTGATCAGTGCTTTCGACACTTTAAAAACGAATATGTTAGTGTTGCGTAAACTGAAACAAAATCAGCGACGTCGTGCTAGACTGTGCCTAGAGTGTGGTGGTGGAAACTTTGAACAATACCTCCAGGTAACTTAAGTAGGTAATTTATTTGTACATACACAATCATTTGTAAATACGTTGTTAGCTTATAATTAGTGTAAATAAGTTGATTTCAAATTTTTAACTACGCCAATAATACCTATCAGAAAAAATTACCACCACATGCCTACTTAACTAGAACATCTTTCCATCTTCATCAAAAAGCAAAAAATATTTTTAGATTTTAAAACGGTCTAAGGTATTTCTGCCGGTCCTAAGCCCGTTAAGTAGGAAGGAAAATTTAAAATCAACCAATTTCAATTTCCAAATCCAATTCACAACTAAAAACAAAATAATAACGGTAGGAAAACCTCGGGCTGAATTTACCTACAACGCGATCTCGCTGTGCGCCTCACGTGCGGCAGCTGTGCGACACGAAACCTCTAAATTGAAAGAGCCCTAAGATCTAAGAATACCAATTTTAGGATTGTTCTTTCAGCAGGATTGCAATAAAGCAAAACTAACATTTTGTTAATCAGCTGATAACTATCGTACTTACAGTAGGTCAATGAACTTTTCTTTGGGGCACTACTACTTTCATTAGTAAGATTTCCGCATTCTTATGATACTTAAAAATGAGTTAATTATCTAGCGAAATTTATGACAATAATGAAGGTGATTTTCGAATTCGAACTAGGATAAATTATGGCCATTCGGTCACTCTAGGTATAAAGCGCGCACGTGCGCAAGCGCGTGTATGTGTGTCGTAGGTACCTAAGTGGGCGGTGCCTCGCGCGTTTAATGGAGACGGGTGATTCTGCTCTTTTATGAAGAGCTTCATTCTGAATTAGTGTCAAATTTAAACAACAAAAAAAAGGAGCGTTTATTATTATTGGCCAGGTTCCGTAATTTAAATTGATTATTTACGTCTTTTATGACAACCTCCTGAATTTTGACGAGGATGCAAAGCAACATCTTGTAGAACCCCTTAAAGACTTAAATAAAATACCTTATCAGATCGGAGAGACTTTTCGCGCGTGCGTGACGTGGACCTAGTACTCTCTGCTCCAGACACTTCACCATCCTTCTTCGGCTTAAGTTCACCAGTCTTTTCAGCGCCTTCGTTGTTCTCCTTAAATACAGTACCGATGCTTATTAAATACGCGAGTTACGACCATCAGTTTATTGGCTTATGAATCTGGGTCAAGGACATGGGACAATACAAGTGGTAATCTTGGGCAAACCAACAACCAACTGATAAAATTTATTTATGGGTATAAAGTAGTTAAAATTGTTTGAGAGTATAAATGTGGATGGGTATGTATAAGAGTAAGCGAAGACCAAAGAAACAATTGATGGACTGTGTGAAAGATTATATGGCTAGAAAAGGGGTGTCTACTGAGATGCCAACTGAAAGAGAAGTAGGGATTTAAAGTTATAAATTGGTTATAAGGGCAAGAGAATGTAGGTTTCTTGCACCGATTCCCTGGCTTCCTGTAACATGAACCTCGTTCCCAATGCCAGTGGTCAGTATAATATCTTTTATACTACACTTGCTTAGTAAGTGTACCAATACTACCCCACTAAAAGGCTTGAAAGCTATTCATTAAACCTTCTCAAAAATCTAGGCAGTTATATTGTATGGAATTTCATTACTGCCCTGATAATCAGGCTAATAATGCGTTCATTACTAACGCGTTTTGTTTTTGAAGTGAAAACTTCTTTGGCATTGTTGCGGCTTGAAATTTTATGAAACGAAAAAGCGACAGTAAAAAGAGACATTTATAAGATTTAACGTGGGAGAAAATGAGACAGAAAGCATTATACAGTGTTTTTGAGTGTATTGAGTGTTATTGAGTGTTTTTGAGTGTTATTGAGTGTCTTTGAGTGTTATTGAGTGTTATTGCGTGTTTTTGCGTGTTTTAAGTGTTCTTGAGTGTTTTTGTGTTTTATTGAGTGTTTTTGAGTGTTTTGAGTGTTTTTGAGTGTTGTTGAGTGTTATTGAGTGTTTTTGCGTGTTTTTGAGTGTTGTTGAGTGTTATTGAGTGTTTTTGCGTGTTTTTGAGTGTTCTTGAGTGTTTTGAGTGTTTTTGAGTGTTATTGAGTGTTTTTGAGTGTTATTGAGTGTTTTTGAGTGTTATTGAGTGTTTTGAGTGTTTTTGAGTGTTTTGAGTGTTTTTGAGTGTTATTGAGTGTATTTGAGTGCTTTTGAGTGTTTTTGATTGTTTTGAGTGTTCTTGAGTGTTTTTGTGTTTTATTGAGTGTTTTGAGTGTTTTTGAGTGTTGTTGAGTGTTATTGAGTGTTTTTGCGTGTTATTGAGTGTTATTGAGTGTCATTGAATGTTTTTGCGTGTTATTGAGTGTTATTGAGTGTTTTTACGTGTTTTTGAGTGTTTTGAGTGTTCTTGAGTGTTTTTGTGTTTTATTGAGTGTTTTTGAGTGCTTTGAGTGTTTTTGAGTGTTGTTGAGTGTTATTGAGTGTTTTTGCGTGTTATTGAGTGTTTTTGAGTGTTTTGAGTGTTTTTGATTGTTTTTGAGTGTTATTGAGTGTTTTGAGTGTTTTTGAGTGTTTTGAGTGTTTTTGATTGTTTTGAGTGTTTTTGAGTGTTATTGAGTGTTTTTACGTGTTTTTGAGTGTTCTTGAGTGTTCTTGAGTGTTTTTGAGTGTTTTTGAGTGTTTTGAGTGTTTTTGAGTGTTTTGAGTGTTTTTGAGTGTTTTGAGTGTTTTTGAGTGTTTTGAGTGTTTTTGAGTGTTGACGTATTTTGTAGAAACAATTTTCTTGGTAAAGTTTAAAGTTTGGCGGTGTAAATCACAAGTTAAAATGAGTGATTCCAGTGACAATGATAGCAATTTATTAATGTAGTACAACAAGTGTAGTATAAAGCAGTATATATCACTCGAGGGTAAGTACAGATTACTAAACTCGTGTGGTTTACGGCCCTCCGCTTCGCGTCGGGCCTCAAATGCACACTCGATTAGTAATCTGTGCCTTACTCCCCTTGGTGAATAAATAGCTATTATTTTGTTAAATTAAAACATGATTTTGTTAATAATAATTACCTCAGTCTCTTTAGTTTCTTCCTTGCGTTCTTTACTAGAGCGACGCTCGGAGCGCGCGGATGGCTGACGACGAGACGATGATTCCGACTCTGACTTAGCCTTCTCCACGGAAATCATTCGTCCGTGCAATTCTAAACAAAAAAACAATCGATATTACTTATTACAGAACTATTTCAGCCATTTTAAATGAATGTATTGTAATGTACTCACCAGTCCTGTGTAAGTTCTTAATACAGTTCTCAGCATCTTGAGCACTAGCCATTGTGACGTAGCCGTAACAACGGGAGCCGGGTGTTCTAGCATTGGTCACCACCTTGGCTCCAATGACCTGTAATTATGTGTTTGTAATTAACCAATCAAAAACATCTAAGTTAAGACTTAGATGTTTTTATTGTTTTCGATTGTAATTAACAACTGCTTCACCATTGGCCATTGTTTAGGAACAATGGCCAATAGTGAAGCAGTTGTTATTTTTGATATTTTTATTAAGTTGCATTTTATATGAAGTGGATAAAAAATCGAGTAATGATAAATTCGAAAGTAAGACATCTAACCGCCATGTACAGTCACCAAAAGAGATAAGTAACCAGCTTGTCGGACATAGTTGAAGTTTAGGAAGAAACCAATAGAAGTTTTCGAATCAAATTTAATTTGATCAATGAACTGTATGTTTTCTAAAAATACAATCAAATTTAATTGAAAACATTCATCGGATTCAAACTAAATTTCAACTATATCCAACAACCTTGGTTACTTATATCTTTTGGTGAATGTACCTCCCAGAAAACATCCGGCAACATCGAAGCAGACCCAAGAGAATATGGCGGAACGATTTTGACGCCTACATACGAGTGGAAAGGTTAAAGGGAGGCCTTTACCCTGCACCGTTGCCGTTTACCTTTCCATGTTTGCTGCACAATTGCTTCAGATCCTTAGCACGAGTGTCTCCAGACAGGCCACTGACCCACAAGTTCCTTGCACCACCTTCCTTATTGTCATCCTTCTTCTCTTTCTTATCACCATCACCTTCTTTCTCTTTATCATCTAAAATAGAACAATGCACTATTAACTTCACTGCTTTGTTATACAAATGTACCATGAAGATTTATTAATTCAATAATAGATACCTTTTGTATCCGCGTCATTTTTATCATCCTCATTGCTGAAAAAATAATCAGAGCATTATTTAAAAATAAAAGAATATGACTACAGATATCAATAATACATGAAGATCGGAATTTGAATGTTTTACTACTAGCACAAGTTCCAGTAATTGCAAGTTGCAGTTTGGTGACAGTAAACATTTTAGAATTCCCGTAGTGACACTCATCACCTACAAAGTTTTGCACCATTACTCCACTGCATTAGGCCAGGATGTTGAGAGCAGGTCCACAAAGTTGCATGAGTCGCCTTATACCCGTTGCACGCCGCTCCGCCGCCGCTGACGTCACCACCGACAGCAGATGGTCCTCCACCAGCGATCAGGTGTAGACAGTACGCAGCAGCTGGCGTCGACGACCGCTGACGAAGACATCATCGAGTTTCGTTGGCAGGCAGCTGTTGTCAAATCCATAGAGCAGCCAGGACTCCAATATGTTTGGTGCAAAACTTTGTAGTGATAACGAAAAAAAAATATTGGATGTCGAAATAATCGGAGTAGTTATAGATGCGCGTGGGCGGCGACACGGCGGTCGTTCGACGTTCACCAACCTAGTGGCGGGGACTTCGGAGGTTACTTGTTGGTCGTCGGCCGGCTCGTCGTCGCCGTTCGCTGCAGAGTCGGCCGGCGCAGACTTGTCGCTCGACGGCTCGCCCGCATCTTCCTCCTCCTCCTCTTCTGCCGCTTCATCTACGTCAGTCGCATTTATCAGCTGAGCCAGCGCAGGTCGCTCGCCGATACTCGGGAGCGGCCCACCCTGCCTCTCCTTAGTCTTGACATGAAGTGTTGAGTGTTTCTTGATGTTTTTCACACTTGTTTGTTGTTTACACAAAAAATCCTGACCTGAAAACTTGATTGGACATTAGCACCACCATCTGGATATGGAGCAGCATAGCAGCTATGAGCCACTATGTCCATAGTAAAGCATACATAACTGTAGGACACTGGAGTGCTGCCGTGACTGCAAATGCCCTGTCACTTAAATTACACAAAACACCACATCATTGTAATGAGAGCCACCTCAGTCTGTGCTCATTTCAGTGGTAATCCTCCCAAATGATAAATAATGTCATCTGTTCTCTCTGTTAGTTTTTTGTTGTATTCTGTGTTGCAGCTGTTTCTAGCACGATGCTTGCAGGTCTTACTATGCATTTTCTTCTGCTGTATTTAACTTTCCACTCTTGTATACCGCAACTATTTCAGCTTGTTATTTTAACATGATGACAAATATTGCAACATAAATACCTCATTATAATTAATTTATTCACGCAATGAAGATTTTGTACTTTCTCAAGCACATTATTTAAGTTCATCTGATTTGGATTAAAATAATGAATTAATTTTACACTAAAAGACTAAAATTCACTGATTATTTCATCAATAGAGAAGTATGTACAGAAAAAACTTAAATACATTCTAAGCTTACCTTTTTTGTCAGCTTTAGAGTTGTTGTCAGCCTGGAAGAGATTAATCAAAGGTTATTATGGTCATAAATGCAAGTTAATTGAATTATGTTGATATTATATAAATACTTTAGTCAAATATTTGGCATTATTCCAGTTTGTTACTATTAATAATTACTGAAACCAGATTTGACATATTTTGGGTTGACAACAGTTAGACTGGAAGCCGACCCCAACATAGTTGGGAAAAGGCTAGGCAGAAAAGGCATGAAAGCAGTGTTTGAAGAAATGTTAGAAAGACTGTGATTATTAAAAAAATAAGATACTTATAACAACATAAGTATATTTCAACAACATAAATAAAAATATACTACATACATAAATATGTGGATACACATCTAATAAATCATAAGTGGTTTTCTATTTAGTATGTTCTAGTCTATCTCCATCATGAACCCGTTGGATACTTTGGAGGCAACTGGTGGCAGTTTAACTGTTACACTGAAGAAATAGAAACGTACCTCTTCATTGAGAAGCTCATCTTCACCAAGATCCAAGTTGATGCTGTCCTCTGCATCAGTGTTGTTTTCTATTTTGTGATCGTCTTCAGATTTGGTATCCTTGTCAAGACACAGTTTTTTAGGCTGTGTTGCTTCAGGTTCTTCTTTTAACTCCCTTTTTCTGTTCAATTTCTCAGTTTCCTCAACCTCCATGTTAGCTTCAGGCTTGCTGGGACTAGCTTTGTTTTGTTTCTTGTCAGTCTGCTCAGTTTCTTCTTCTTCTTCAGCGTCATCTTGTACGATCATATCCTCCATAGTCGGAGTCTCTTCCGAGTCTAGTTCGACAAAGTTCGTGCTTTCTGACCGCCTGGTCCTTTTTGCAGGAGTTTTTGCCTCTACAGTAGCCGACTCAAACTTGAAAGTTGCTGGATCATGCCCCTCCTCTTCCAAATGCTAGAAAGACATCACGAATTACGTATTGAATACGATGCTGATGAGTGTCGTGCCTATTCTAATTATTACACGTCACATAGTTACCTTGGATAAGCGCTGTATGAGCACACCGCGAACGCCGCTTTTGTCTAGGTTGCGCTTTTCTAACTCTGCGCGTAAGTCTATAACTCTGAGGTCGTTTAGCAAACGCTTCTTGTCCGACATCGCCTGGCGTTATTTTAGGAATGTTTCTAATAATAACTCACTTTAGCTTGTTGTATATTTTCAGTAATCTTGATCTATGCGAAACGAATATTCCCACACATGTATGACGAAAAGGATCTAAGATGGCGGCCTCTGGAACAGGACCATAGAGTTTTTTTTTTGGTTCTTTTCGTAGGAGAACTGAGCCCATACAGCCATCAAATCAAATCAAATCTAATAATTTATTTGCATAAAACAGGTTCAGTGGATGTTACAAAAGGCCATAGGACCATAGAGTAATAATATAATAAACAAACAAGACCAAAGGAAAAAATCTTGTTATTGTGATACCAAGGATAGGATGGCAATACAAATTGCACGGCTTTTGCAAGGTAGTAGCCGGCTGATAACCTGGTCCTATAGTACATACTTTCCGTTTGTCTACTCATGTGATTTTACCGCAGGGACACAGTGTAGGGACTCTCGGAGTATTATATTCTGTGGTAGGGACAATCACAAGATAGAAAGGAGAGGCAGACTAGAATAGAGTATAGAGGTGGGGAAGCAGCAAGGAACATATTTTTACTCTAGGAGGGAAGCAGGCGCAACCTGATTAATTTTTTGCAGGCAACACCGATTTTCTGATCACGGTCACATGACATTATAACATAACATATTGATCGTCGTCACTGTCAACTGTCAATGTCATGTTGGTTTGGTTATTGAAATTGTTTTGGGAATCAAACTCAGTGAATTTACGATTTTGAAAGCAGTTTTCTATTTATTCCACGGTTCATCATCTGATTGTTGATTGCACGGTTAAAATCAACAGAGATAGTAAACAGCGTCAGTCATGACCGGACAGAACCAAGGTAAGTAAAGTTGTAATAAATAACATCCATACAGTACTTTTGGACCCTCTAATTTACCGTAAACTAATAACGAACTCTGTTCTTTTGGACACAGGTGTTCCGTCTGAAGCTGTAGCATGTGAATTGCTTGACAAGATTATTGTAAAGCAATTACATTTGATGGAGGAAAAGATGCGTTCCGAATTAAATATAGAGTCCAGTATCAAGAATGGTAGTTATCATTTAGCTAAGTCTCGTTATATCATGGGTCAGAGCTCAGTGAGTACATCTCGGCTCCCTACTGAGAGTAGCCCGGATTTCTCAGCTTCTACAATATGCGAAACTACTGAGGAAGATGGAGTTAAACTAATGAAAGTAATTGAAAATAATGCAGAGAATACAGTCAACCCTCTTCGTTGGTTTGGTGTCTTAGTTCCGCAGAATATGCATAAAGCCCAAAGTATATTTCAAAATGCTATAAACTTTGTTGTTGAGTGTGTGAATGTTCAAGTACAGCTGCAGAGTAATTTAAAACTTATGGATATGTTGAAACAATACATTAATTTAGACAAAATAGCCGCTGCCTGAGGTAATGTGGGCATCTGTATGCAAGAATTAGATAAAGCCCATGTTATTCATTTTATATGTAAAATAATTTAAGTTTAGTTATTATATTATAGTTATGTTATAGTTGTTGATGATGGGAAATAAAATGAATCATGTTTCAATTGTCATTTATTTATTTTCATTTGTGAAATGAACACTAGGTGTCATGTTGTGGCTTAATCATACTGCAATAAGCATTATTTTATTGGGTTAATCACAACAATTGAAAGGCCTTTGTCGAGTAAAAGGTTGGATATAATAATGTTTTCTTGGATTTTATAATGAATGGCGCTTTCATTTACACAGATAAACAAGTAGATATTTCTTTATTGATAACATTATTTATATATAATTTTATTGGTGTCACATACTTGTTATAATATTTAGAGCTGATTTTTCAATCATCTGATAACTGAGGAATAATTTTGAAATGTTGACAGTTATTTCATACAAATACTGTCAAATGTCAATTTTTAACCTCAAATAAAAGTTAAAAATAATTGTTATTCAATCAAATAATTGCTCTTTTTGATATCATATACTTAATAGTTGTTTTATGACAGTTTTTTTCCCAATAGCATTTTTTAGTATTATACAAAGAATTGTCTAAGTAGGTATATAATATTTAACTACATAATATACCTATACATATTGTTTTCTTTGAGGTACATAGAAATGGAATGTTCACCTGGAGTTAATAATTAACAATGATCCCAGCAAATACAACATCATTCCTGCAAACACATGATCTTTATACAATTTTCACTTGAGATAGTTTAATTAGGTAATAACAATTACTTACATAATACTACAAACCGGGTGCATACTTCTTGGCATTCAATTTAATTTGAGATCTTTACATTTAACATTCAGATATTTTTAAATAGGTACATTTAAATTTGATTACTTTTAAAACTAGCCATGTTAGGAAATTGTGGAGTAATATTCTTTGAAACAACAAAACACCACATCTAGATGCACTTAATTTTAGGTAAAGGAACTCATTTCACCTAAAAAGATTTATCAACCACGATTTCCTCAAATGTAAAGTAAAACATATTTAAAATGCTTCAGTCTCTGTTTTAACAGCCAGTTAATTTTAAGTCTCCATACCATGATCTCATAAAAACTATAAGTACTGCAATCTTTTGTTTCTTGAGAAACAATTAGATATAATTCATTTACAGCCATCTTGTTTCTAGAAGGTTTTTATTTTGAGTTACAATCTACTGAATAAAATAACATTCTAAAATAACACAACACAACAATATTAATGTACAAAACATTCAACTATTATCAAATATAATTTTTGAACAAGAAATACACTAGGTATATTATTTAAAAAGATTAAGACTCATAATAAAACTTTTTACTCCTTAAAGAAGTGCAAAAATCAATGATTAAGTAATAAAAAGTATTTGTAAAGTCTTTGTTACTTTGTGCGCAAAAATTCATGAGTTTCATTTTTGGTTGTGCTTTCACAATGGCATCATGACTAGACTTACTTAAAGTTGAGCCATGTGAGTAGGTATTTCGTTACACAATGTAATGACTACACACTTACACAGTCATTACTTAACTAGACACACCAGACGTTGTGTCTAGTTAGGTATTTATACCACAATTCGACCAACACAAAAATAATCAATAGATACAAAAAAGGTACCGGATCAAGTCTAGCCCAAATATAAATAATTCCATCTTATATAGGACCACAGGTATAATATCTAGGATGTTAAAATATATTTTTTTAATCTGCTCACCGCTTATGATGGTCTGATTGCTATAAGTACCTTTTACTTATATTATGTAAATGTTGGTCTTGATTATTAATATTTCAAAAATGAAATGTAAAGTAGGTAAATTATGTAAGTCAAAAATATTTACAAAATTCAAATAATTTACAAAAATAATTAAAGGTAAAACAGCAAAGATATAAAATAAACATGTCTTAAACCTAATAAAATTCGTTATTAAAATCAATAAAAATATTTTAACAGTTGGTAAATAAATTAAAACTAGTACATTGGAATGTTTGTGCTTCTTAAAACATGATTTCTATGATTGTGTAATCGGTCTAATTAAATGCAAAAGCGAATCAACTATGGCTTTTAAGTCTTAAGAGGGAAAATCAGGTCTCGTTCACTTTGATTTTCCTCAGGTCGCCAGACCCACGTCGGGCGCCAATAACATCGAATTATAATATTATTTCTTAATCTAATCTGCGCGCTTTCTATACACCTCACTAGTTATAAAAATATTGTGGGGAAAACTCGAACACCGAACACCGGCAATCTAATAAGAATTAACAGAATCACTACCACCATCGTGTACGCTATGCTACATGGACGCGATTACTTTCGACTCGACTGGTAACACGATACAAATATTGACTAAATGCGTAGCGCCGGGGCTCAGCGACTCTGTAAAAATTAGTCTGACCTCGTGGATGAGGCGGGCTCGAAGCGATAAGCCTATAAGTAGTGTCGTGTCACGCGGGCGTATGGCTAGCCGCAGAGATGTGCAAAATAGGTTATAAAATGTATTTAAATGCAAAATGAAAATACTTTTTGTATTTTGTTATTTCAAATACAAAATACAAAATAGTTTTTCATTTTATATTTAAAATACTAAATGCAAAATACGTATTTACAAAATGCTTTATTAAAATAAAATACTTTTAGTTTTAAATTATCTTTATTTTGTTGAAAAGTTTATTTATTTTAGCTAGCTAACAGGCTGGTAAATTTACTTTGATAACTTAGTGTGCCGAGGTCGTAAATCTGTATAAAATAAGGTCAAATCTGCTATCTGTAATATAATCGGAAAATCTGTATGTATACAGACAAATCTGTAAATATGGCAGCACTGCTACTATTAGCGTTTTCGGGAACGAAAACTCACCGCACGGTAAGGTGACCGAATAATCCCGAATTCATACGAAAAGAGTCGATAATAAACGAAGCTGATCAGACCAAGTTACATAGTGTTTTATTTACAGTGCTCTTTTATTGTAACAAGATTTTAATTGAAGATTGTAACACATTAATTATTAATTCTTCGATGTTTACAAAACTTAGCAAAAAGTATTTTGCATTTTGCAAATACAAAATATGTCCTAAAAGGTATTTCAAATAAAATATAAAATGCTTTTCTAAAAAAAGTATTTAAATACAAAATGGAAATAGGTATTTTGTATTTTGTATTTTGCATTTCAAATACTGTTATTTTTAAAATGTCACATCTCTGGCTAGCCGTTGTCGCGCGTATCCCGGACCTCCGTGCGCCAAACAGACCGCGTGCATGCGCCGTCGCGCCACCACGCCTGCACATCGCTGTAGTGCGCGTTTCGCTGGCGCCGCTCGTTCGCGTGCACCATGGCGCACACACGGCAGAAGAAGTACGTGTTAATGAACTCGCCGGTACCCTGATAAATTAGATAAGTTTAGTTTTAGTTATGGACATCAAGTAACCAGTCTCAAGTTGGGCGACATTAAAATATATCCATGGCAGTTCCAAGCATTAATGACGCCCAACTTGAGATTCGTCGAAACTGAATTTGTTTATCATCTTAGCCAGTATTCATAGATTGGTAATAGGCAGAGAAGTCAATACATTGCACTTTCATCTAGTAGGTCATCATCATCATCATTTCAGCCGAAAGACGTCCACTGCTGGACATAGGCCCCCCAAGCACCTCCACTTCGACCGGTTCTGTGCTTTTCGCATCCAACGGCTTCCTGCGGCCTTCACAAGGTCGTCCGACCACCTTGTGTGAGGACTTCCAACGCTACGTGTTCCGGTACGCGGTCGCCACCTAGTAGGTACAGGCAAGTAGGGAATAAGGACGCAGGCTAGTTAGCAAGCAAGCACTAATTCTTACCTTCCACTTGAAGTAGGAATTATACAAATTATCGTCTTCGTCGATGCGCCGAAGATACGAGGCGAGCTCCTCCGGGCTAGCGAACTCCTCGACGTGGATGTACGAGTTATGGGGCGCCACGGCTGCGTACTCAGACGCACGGGCACCCATCACTATTGGCAGTACGTTGTGCCTGTATTACGTCAGGGGAACAGTTATAAAATGGAACCTAAGTTTCAATGGCATCAGATAGATATCCCGTATCGAAGTAGGCCACATGATGATGCCATGAAGACTATTCGCGGGCTTTCTTAAAGTTTGCGACAATGCTCTGTGTTTGGAATTTGCCCACGTTCAAGAGCTGTCAGTATCAATAGACACAGACAGAGCATGTAACACTTTGTCAATAGATATTCCATAATAATTTTGACACTGACAGCTCTTGAACGTGGTTTAGATCATTGAGAATGGTTAAGTTCAGTTTCATTGGTGAAATCCGCACTGAGTTGTGTTATTATACCTATACCTAACATGATTTAAAAATACATATCTATACTATATATTATTATTATATATATGTAATTAATACTAATATTATAAAACTGAAGAGTTTGTTTGGTTGAACGCGCTAATCTCTGGAACTACCTACCAGTCGGATTTGAAAAATTCTTTTTGCATTTGATAGCCCAATTCTTGAGGAAGGCTATAGGCTATTTAACATCACGCTATGACCTTAAGGAGCCGAGCAAAAAGAAAAAAGTCAGAACGAACGCTAAGCAAAAACGAAGTGATAGCGCGGGCAGGCGATGCGATGCGACGGGGTGGTTCGGAGTAACAAGATATTATAAAGCTGAAGAGTTTGTTTGGTTGAACGCGCTAATCTCTGGAACTACCAGTCGGATTTGAAAAATTCTTTTTGCATTTAATAGCCCAATTCTCGAGGAAGGCTATAGGCTACTTAACATCACGCTAGGCGTCTTGGGAGCCGAGAAAAAACCAAAAAAGTCAGAAAAAAGGTAAACGAATTAAAAGCGTAGGCAGGCGATGCGACGGGGTGGGTCGGGGGAACAAGAAATTTCACGCGGACAAAGTCGCGAGCAGAAGCTATTATTATTATAAAATACAAGGAATCACACTTACTGTAGCCCATTGACAAAGAATTTCTCAGTGACGTAATCACGGCAATTAGAATTTTCAAAGGCAAGATAGAACTTGTAGTCTTTATCGAGCATCTCGAGGCAGTTGGGGTCGTTGCGGGGGCAGTGGTGCGCGCCGCAAGCTCCGTAGATGTCCACCTGGATGTACTTGCTGAGACGCCGCGCGTACTGCAGCCGGCGGTTGCGAGCGTGGCAGTTCGATACGAACCACGCCACCTGACAAATGAAAATGTCATCTCACTCATTTCACCCTCTCTTTTCTCTCTCTCATCTCATCAAATTTTACGTTACTACCTTGGTACACCCGGTCGATTCTGTAAAAATCTCACCGTGAAAACTTAAGTGAAGTTAAGTTTGTTTTTGCTAGGAATTGACACTATTGACAGCTCACTCCACGCTCACTTCACCGAACTTCTCACGGTGAGATTCTAACAGAATCGACTGGCACATTGTCGAAGGCAATAATTGAGTATCGTGGTGTAACTTAATGCGCCTGCCACACACTCGACGAGTGGCATGGGAAGTAACGAGGAAAGGAGGCAGAGACATAGTGTGGCAACATTACTCGTCATGCCACACGTCATACTCCTCGTCCTTCCCACTGCTCCCTATTTTGTCGGTTTTTGCGCGCGAGTCAAAGGACCGGCAATACGAGTGCGAGTGGCCGGCCACATAATCGCGCGGTCGCAGTCTGCATGGAGCGCTCGCGCAAGACGCACGCGTATGCAAAATTGGAAATTATGTCGTCGCCAAGCGTGGAATGGTCAAATGAAAAGGTGTTAATAATCCACCATCTCCGTTGGCGAGGACGACGACGACGATGTATATTTCTTTTTACTACATTAATATAATTAGCTATACTAAAAATGCATAGCGCGCACGCTGCCACCGTTTCAACGTCCATTGTCTCACCAAGGCAAATGACAAGTGAGGAGCGTCGCGATTAATTGCGCGAGTAGAGCAGTGTGTGGGCAGAGAGGGCAACATCGCGGCAAATCACGGCAGCGCGAGGAGCATAGCGATGAGCAGCGCAAGGAGCATAGTCTGGCAGGCGCATAAGGAAGTGGGAGACCGACAAGTACTTATTGAATGATTTACGCATTTTCTAGTGGAACACTCCGTCAATGATGTCCAAGATCATCAAACAAGTTGTTCAGGACGCGCTGGACGCTGATTCTTTTGCAGCGAATAACAATACGAGAGAGGAGAGAGAGGCCTGAGAGGAGGCCTGTGTCCCAGCAGTGGGAACATTATAGGCTGATGATGATGATGATGATGATGAACAATACGCCATTAAAGTAAATTGTACAATAATGTGTGAAAAGGTTGCTTCTAGACAAACGTGTATCATCGTCGTTCGGTCGTGTGTCATCGCGTCGTGCTCGTTTACCTAGCCTTGTGTAACTTCTGTTAGATAGGGCTTGAAAATTTAAATAGGTACCGATATTTTTGGGAACTGGTATCGTAGGTATGATACCGGTACCAGACGTAGTACCTGTACCTACTATTGGTGTTTCTAATCAGTGTCGGCACCAAAACTGGTACTAAACAAATATTTCCGTAAGTCAGAGTGAGAAAACAGATTTTGTAGTATGTACCTAAGTAAATAAAGGATAGTAGAAAAATAACTTTGCGATTTGTGGTACGCGACGGGTACCTACCTGAATTTGCTATCGGTACTTGTTAGGTAGGTACAGTACCGGTATCCGCCTGGAACCGGTCCCCGGGTACCGAAATGGCAGAAACCGCTAAGTACCGGTACAGAACCTGTGCTTTTGTTAGACCGGTTCCAAGCCCTAGCTAGAATACATGTCCTCTAGAATCTTGGAGACAATAAGTCCAGTGCTTATCATTAACTATGGCAGTACCTTTTTAGTTTTATTCGCAGCAAAGTTCCTATCGAGATCTTTTTCAGTGATGAGGGGATCATAGTAGACCCAGTGTTCGTATGGCGCCACAATGTCGGAGTCGCGGCGGTAAGTGGACGTCCAGTTGAACACCTCCACCGACGACGGCCGCAGTGACGCCGTGTGGTACGGACACTCCAGGTAGTACAGGATCCAGATCTGGAACATGAAGGAAAGAGGTATAGGTAGTAGGTAGGTACCTAATAGAATTTGTCGCAAATAGACTAGCACTTAATTGTTTTTGCACGTTAGCACGATAGGATAGCTGTCTGCATAGGTAATACAGAATATTAATCAGGCATTTATGCATTAAAATGTATCTATGGTAAATAATTTTCTTCACGTCAAGACGTACCTACTGAAGTTGTTTTAACAAAAGACTGACTGAAGTTAGCAACAGTAGATCGACGCGTGTATACAAACGCTTCTTCATTCCAACACTTGCACGGGTTTGTGCTAAGATGCTTTTAGGCAGACAAATTGCAGAAACAAGCTAAGTACATAGGTATGCGCATTTAACCCAAGCAGAGTAAATTGCTATCTGCGCTTATCATCTTACCTGTTTAGGAGAACGTTTAACATTGAAGGGTGTGTGGTGATCTTTGTAGAGTATAGCGTCAGCCGTGGCGGCATCCCTTGCGTCAGCGGTCAGCGTGCAGCGGTCAACCGGACACTTGTTCCGGAGGAACTCCGTCCGGCCTGCGGACACGCCCCACGCGCCGAACCCATTAGCGAGGAGGATTTTCTTAATAGGCACATCTTCGTCTTTTGGTAGAGTATACATTAACTGGTTGACGACTCTGCAAAGTTAAAAAATCATCATCATTTTATTGCCCAATTTATTTTAGAGGGGTCCGTGGCTAAATAATAACAGCCGCACAGGTCGATTGATCAGGTTAAGCTACGCTTGCCGCGATTGGTCTGTGGATGGGTGATCATTTTTACATACCGAGACCCCTCCGTGCCTCGGAAAACGCGTTAAGCCTTTGGTCCCGGCTGTCATTCGTGGATCTTTGACAGTCGTTACGGGTAGTCAGAAGCCCGGAAGTCTGACAACCAGTCTTACCAAGGGGTATCGTATTACCCGGTAGTAACTGGGTTGTGGAGGTCAGATAAACAGTAGCTCCATTTAAAATACTGGTATTCAGCTACATCCGGTTAGAATGGAAGCCGACCCCTACATAGTTGGGAAAAGGCTAGGCAGATGATGATCCCAATTTATTTATAAAATAATATACATTGTATAACACATATATAATATACATATACATAAATGGTTGACTTATAATAATAAGTCAACCATTTATGACGGGGATCGGAACTGTTTCTCCTAAACACAGGTTATTTTGTAACCTATCTAGGAGGTACGGCACCCACTAACTAGATTAAGAAACTTTATGCTTCTGCCCGCGACTTCGTCCGCGTGAAATTTCTTGTTACTTCGACCCACCCCGTCGCATCGCATCGCCTGGCCGCGCTATTACTTCGTTTTTGCTTAGCGTTCTTTCTGACTCTTTTCTTTTTGCTCGGCTCCTAAAGGTCATAGCGTGATGTTAAATAGCCTATAGCCTTCCTCAAGAATTGGGCTATCAAATGCAAAAAGAATTTTTCAAATCCGACTGATAGTTCCAGAGATTAGCGCGTTCAACCAACCAAACAAACAAACTCTTCAGCTTTATAATATTAGTATAGATATTGCCTTAGCAAGTCATCTAGTCCTAGTTGAACAATAAATCTTTATTATATAATATTATTTGGGATCGGCGCAAAATGTATTAATCGTCCATACCTACTTCTCTATTAGTTGTCATCTTGACAATATCATCTTTCACACATTCCATCCATCAGTTTATTTCATTTTCCCCTACTCTTAAAGCCATTCAGATTGATACCTACTAAAAAATTTCCTCACAACATTTTCCTCATTCCGGGGTCACCCGGTGCCACTTTCAGAGTTCCTGATGTTCTCAGATATGCTCATTTCTTAGGTACAGATGTATAAAATAATCACACATCTCGGTCAATGGTTACGTTTCGTTGTATTGTACCTCATCAAAAGTTTTCGCCATTATAACAATTAACACACTACACAGTAATCTTGATTTTAACTCTGACACCTAAACTTGAGAAGAAAAGCTCACCTGTCGTCTCCTGGCGAATCTTCTGGAAACAGTTTCGCATCGGGGTCGTGCTGCCAGGGACGTTGCTCTCCTCCTCTCAGGAACCACGGAAGGCGAGCGGACTCGTCCTCGTGAGCCACTGCATAGTCCGTTTCCGTGATCGCGTTCTGAAGTTTATCAAAGTTACTTAATTAAGTTGACATAGTTGACATATGAGCTACAGACGATCCTGCATATATTTAGCTGGAGTTGATACGATTCAACTTTAGATCTAACCAAAGTCAAACAACCATATTATTATTTACTATGTTTAATAAGCAAGTGCAAATGCACTTGCTTGCTTGCTTTATCTACTTGCTGTTAATTAAGAAAATTATGGAGCTTTGTAAATACAAAGCTCCATAATTTTCTTAATTAACAGCAAGTAGATAAGTAGGTATCTAGGTAGCCATTAATCACAAACGTCTTACTTTTAACACTTGGGTGGGTTTAACATTTGTTCTCCACCGATCATAGAAAAGAGCCAAAGAAATATCGGAAGCAGTCAGAGAACTTCAGAGAAGACACAAAGCTGTTTAAACCTAATAGAATTTAGAGTCTCGTGTCCCTCGTGAAATCAGTGGCGTGCCTAGGGGTCAAAATTAGGGCAAGTCCTCAGATTTTCAACGTATAAAAAAACGCCCAACTGAGGGATTGGCTGATTTTCAGTTATTAATGTTTGTGTTCGAGTTCATTGACTGGTATTTTTTTTTATATATTTATTTATTGATAGGTTTAAGTAAGTTTGTTTTTGTGAATTATGATTTTATTAGGGCAAGCCGGGCTTTTCGGCTTCTATGAAGGTACCGCCACTGCGTGAAATAGGATTGTGTCAGATCTCGTAAGACTGGAAGCCAAACTCAAATGCAGACAGAATGCAGTATCCGTAAATATCCGTGGCGCGTAACTACATAGGTAGGTACGCGCCACGGATATTTGTGTTTCTTAAGAAGCATGTGATCGTTGTGTGTGAGAACTGAGAATGCTTTCGGGTTCTGAGAAGCAACGGAAATATAGCACTCGAAACAGTGTTACACTGTTATTTATTTACTTTTGACGAATGACATTATGATCAATGCCATGTCACGATAGTCAAGGAAAACATCTTTACTCTTTAGTGTTAGCCACTTGACCTCAGTTTTATTCACAGGAGAGCAATAACGTCAATAGGTACCTAGTGACTTTTCAATGGCGTGCGATGGAGTAATCAGTAGACCTACACTCAGCATTAAATGAATACTGGTTGAAGAAGAAGAATGGCGTTTTTGGCGGTCCAAATCACTTTTTCATCATGTACTATCTATTTATGTTTTTTGTTCATAAGTAGGTATTATGTTAAGAAGAATTTACCCTTTGCTCTGGAAAATATTTGATTATTGTCGCCCCAGAATACCGACTGATGCTAGTATGTACCTTCTTACCATCTTGTAAAACGAAGGAGACTACTCTGAGCCACGACTTAGGGAATTCTAGTGTTGAGGCTACTTTACCAATTGCATTTGTAATGCTCTCTTTTTTTTTGTGAATGGCATCTCGCAGTTCAACCTATGAGGTTGTCGTCTGCTTAATCGGGCTAGTCTGTGGATGCCTCAATAAATTAAGACCTCCTGCCAGGGCTTAAAAAACTAAGCGATTACACGCTAAGGGAGGGCAGCAAGGGATAGAGGCTGTATCGGACTTAATTAGGGACGAATTTAAAACTAAAGGCTCAGCGGTACGGGCTGGCTCGAGCAATGGTCGGGGCGGTGTAATGCTCTCTTGAACAATAAAGTTTTTATTACATCTATGTGGAGGTCTAAGCGCTGCGAGGCGGGTGGGGTGCTCCTTGGCGCGGGGGCGAGGGCCGGCGGGCGCGGCAGAAGCAGCAGCGCCAGCGCCGTGAGCGCCAGCGGCAGCAGCAGTGCGGCTCGGCGCAGCGCCCGCATCGCGCGAGCCGCCCGCACGCACATGCTGGCTGGCGGGCTCGGCGGTTATCCCACCCGCACCAGAGTGAGCGCCCCTGCCGCCGCCAGCATCCCTGCCCCCCACACTATCGTGTTCTGCTTAGCTTTGACATCTGGAAATAAGAGGATAACCAATATTTAACTGGAGTTTTGAACCTACTAAGCGTAGCTATGATTTGGAAAGGGCCACTAGCTTCATCTTTTTGACTGACCGAGTCCTTGACAATTCAAAAGTGCATGTGAATTGGTTTCATCTATGAGCGTGAAGAGGTATAGCTTTGTTGGATTTGTACAACATACATACGTACGGACCGTACGGTACCGGGCAGAGAACACTAATTGTCTAGTCTCTTTTGAGATAGGTCACCGTGACCGAAATTCAGTCGAGGGAGGAGACGTAATTGAAATCACTAAAAACCTGAGATATTAAGTAACTGAAATATTAAAAACCTCAAAAAGGGGTAATTCTAATCAACCCATCATTAAAACAAGTTTATATTATATATCAATCCTAAGAATTACGTGAAAGTAAATAATAATACAGACGGTCGATTCTGTAAAAATCTCACCGTGAGAACTTAGGTAATGTGAGTTTGTTTTTGCTAGGAATTGAGACTATTGACAGCTCACTCCACGCTCACTTCACCTAAATTTTGACGGTGAGATGGTTACAGAATCGTACTGTTGCGGTGCTATTCTGTAAAAATCTCACCGTGAAAACTTAGGTGAAGTGAGCGTGGAGTGAGCTGTCAATGTGTCAATTCCTAGAAAAAATAAACTCACTTCACCTAAGTTTTCACGGTGAGATTTTTACAGAATCGACAGGCTGATGTTTGTAGCTTGCTTGGAACCACTGGATAGGTAAAGTTTGTATATTGTCAATATTGTGTAGCTGTAAGGCAAAATAGATGCGTCATATCTATCCATAGGTACGCAATCATAATACGTACTACTTATAATTTAAAGATAAGTAGGAGGTTACACACACACATATTAACATAATCTACTGTAGCACTTACCAGTAGTTCTTGGGTAGATAATAATGAAAAAACGCCTGATTTGTTATGACAATCAAACAACTAATTAATCGATTATCTGAACACTACGTTCATTTGGCTTGTTTTCGACTTGAAGGTTTAGAATTAATTACGCTAAGAATTTGAAGCTTCTTCTTGTAGAATAAATCATTTCTTGTATAAAACATCTGATGTGAAACTAAAAAAATTTAACTAAACTTCTGTCTTATATCTAGCATTTGAAGGTTGACTATTGATAATTCACATTAGGATTTTCTGTGTAAATCACTTTCTTAAAGAATTATGTTATTATAATAAATACTATAATAATAAAGATGAACAACAACTTCAACAAGTCATGTTGGTAATATAAATTAACTCAAAAGGTCATGTCAGATTTATTATTTTTAAAACTTCCCAAAAATAGTGTTTTACATGGAGTTTCTATCTGGATTAGTAGGCCGTTCGACTAATGTCGTACGGTATTTTGTTGTGGGGAAATGCCGCCGACATTCAGACTATATTGGTTTTGCATAAAAGGGCTCTTCGATCAATTTATAAATTAATTCCGAGACACTCTCTCAGAGAGAAATTTAAGGAGATTAATACAATGACTGTGCCTTCTCAAGTAACTATATTTTAATTAGTGAAAATATTTTATATGCCCATACAAATATAAAATTATTGTTGTTCTCAGAGTAGTCAATTAGGAAACGCCAAATTCACTATGTTGTGTTCATGCTCTTCCGAGATGGCTTGCAGAAGGTAATTGCTAAAGGTACTTACATATCTAAGATCGCACAGGATGCTGTATGTTTATCCATCGTAGGCTTCGCAGCTATAGCGCCTGTAACTGCTACGAAAATGTAGAGCGCGTAGCTGATAAGTGTCATAGGCATAGCATATGGCTATTGTATAAGTTGTAGGTTGTTATTATAGATACCTACTAGCTTCTGCCTGCGACTTCGTCCGCGTGAAATTTTACCCTCCCCCATTCTCACTCTTAGGGGTGGAATTTTGAAAAACCCTTTCTTAATGGATACCTACCTACTCTTCACAATGAACACACCCTCCAAATTTCATGTCTCTAGGCCCAGCGGTTTAGGCTGTGCGTTGATATATCAGTCTGTTAGGATTTTGAATGTTATATAATATATCTATATATACTATAGATAGGTTGCATTATAGTTATTTATTAATTAATAACCAACTTACAGTTATAATGGTATGAGGACAGGGTGTAGGTGAGGTTCATTTATCCACCATAAAGAGGGAGGATCTGCCGACTAGACGGGTGTTGTGTCAGTACCCGACGATGGATGTCGGGATGTTGTATATGTATATGCCAGTTTCGCGGTAAACTTTGCTTGCGCGATGCAGGATTTTGCGTGACGCCAATGTGAAGCGTAGTTCGTATGTGGCGATGTAGATGCCGGATGCCGCCACATTATAATAAGAAAAATCTTTGGCATATTTTAGTTAGTTATTATTAGTCACGGAGTATAGAAAGTTAGGTAAGGTTATAATTTTTTTTATTTTAATAGTTTGTTAGTTAATTTAGTAGAAGAAGTTTACCCAGTGTACATATTTTTATCCTCTTCAATAAATAACTCTGTTGTAGGTATTTACCTAGGTAGGTACTATAAGAAAGCATTACTTTTTTGACCTTTTTTACCTACCTATTAGAAAAATATCATCTTGTATATGTACATAGGTAGTAGGTACTTACGTAGGTACAATAAACCTGCGTTTAACCTCTACCGAACAGGGTTTGTTGAACTTGACTCTATTTATTATAACACTGCGGTTACTTGAACGATGCTAATTTGATACCGTTCTTCCACCCGCGACGACAACGGAGCGCGTGTATACGGTCATCCGCGTGTCATGTTAACAATATTAAGACTTTGACAGCACGTTTATTTCGTAACGGTCTAACGGTAAGGTCATTTCGAAAGTTTGTGTTGTAGTCGACCGTACATGGCAAAAAGTGACGTTTTATCAATTTGTCTGGAAAAACACAACGGGCGGGTGTCGACCTTTTGTCATGTTTGTAAATAACTACTTATTTGTTTGCAAAATAATAACTGTATTCCTATGTAGGTATAATTTGATTAGACCATTTATATTAACCAGTTGGCCAGTACCTACACTAATTATTTATTATTATCACTGAAATACAATATTTACCGTATCCGTACTCACTAATTAATCTAAATACCTATAGATTTGTGTTGAGTCGATAATGTGCATATAAAACGCCCCCATAGGCAGATACCGATAAACACGGCTGCCCCATTTCAAAACCTAGTAAGGACTTAAAATTAAATTTTACAGGAGAGCGCATAAACGTAATATGGGAAAAATGCTAATGGTTGTAAAAGACACTAAGGTTTTGAATTGGTTAAGTGACTTAACTACTAGGTTTTAAAGTCACTAGGGAGTGAATGGTGCACTTACTAGGTATCGATGCTTAAATATATCTGCTTCTATGCAAGTTTAAAACGCTGGTTTTTTTTTTGTATTTGGTAGAGACCTTCTAGGTTAGCAAGATTATGCAATAAAACGGTTTTTGTAAAAAGTGTCCCTAAGGCCGCTATCCCACTGGCGTTTTACGAGCGTTGACGTCAACGTCGCGTCTGCGCGGCGTCGACGCTGCGCAGACGCGACGTTGACATCGCGTAACAAGCATAAAACGTCCGCTGAACGCGACGTTAACGTCGCTTCTGCTTAACGTTGACGTCGCGTTTGTTGGCAATAGTATCATCTGCGCGACGTTAACGTCGCGTTCGGCGGACGTTTTATGCTTGTTACGCGATGACGCGACGTCAACGTCGCGTCTGCGCAGCGTCGACGCCGCGCAGACGCGACGTTGACGTCAACGCTCGTAAAACGCCAGTGGGATTTACTAGGTTTTGAAATGGGACAGCCGAGCAATCTACAGTCCGTTCACAGTTATTTTACCTCTGACAGCAGCAACCTTATTGTAACGGGAATAAAGATCACAATGACTGACAGTCTTGTCCATGGCAGCAACCCAACTGGAACTTTATTGCAAAGAAAATAAAGATCACTGTGCTTTTGACAGTCATGCAATGTTAGAGGAAAAATATCTGTGAAAGGTCTGTAGTAGATTTGTGTGAAAATGGTAGGTATTTTGTTTTTGTGTAAGTATTTTTTTATTGTACTATTATACTAGGTAAGTAGGTACAGACGCCAGCACATCAAGCTACTACAATCTGTCAAATTTCTTTCATAGATTTTCAACTTTATCGCTAACGCATAAGTTTCAAAGTTGTTTGGGAAACTTTAACAGTTTCGGGTAGCTTGATGTGCTGGCGTCTGTACATAGAAGAGGAACTTGTGGCTAAGGTAACAACAGCCGCTCGGTTCTATCGATTAGATT
Organism: Luperina testacea; assembly: GCA_927399505.1. Taxonomy (NCBI): domain Eukaryota; kingdom Metazoa; phylum Arthropoda; class Insecta; order Lepidoptera; family Noctuidae; genus Luperina; species Luperina testacea. The sequence continues at coordinate 12,851,848 of OV656775.1, read as the reverse complement.
AAGCTTCGTTTGCTGCGGTTGGTCCGTGGATGGGTGACCATCTTTACATACTAAGAACTCTCCGTACCTCAGAAAGCACTAGTCGTTGGTCCCGGCTATCATTCGTGGATCTTTGACAGTCGTTATGGGTTGGCAGAAGCCCGGAAGTGTAACAACCAGTATTACCAAGGGTTATCGTATTCCACAGTAACTGAGTTGTGTAGGTCAGATAGGCAGTCACTCTATCTAAACTACTGGTATTCAGCTGCGTCCTGTTAGACCGGAAGCCGACCCCAACATAGTTGGGAAAGGTTAGACAGATGACGATTGTACTACTACTAGGTACAGACGCCAGCACATCAAGCTACTACAATCTGTCAAATTTATTTAATAGATTTTCAACTTTATCGCTATAGCATAAGGTTCAAAGTTGATTGGGAAAATTTGACAGGTTCGGGTAGCTTGATGTGCTGGCGTCTGTACATATTAGTGGTACAAGTACCTAACTGCATTAGCGACCAGAGGTAGGTAGGTAAAAAAAAAAAAAACCGAATGCATATAAAACCTCCTCCAATTTGGGGTCGATTAAAAGAATATTGCTTTTCATTCCGTAAATACGTGGCAGTGGTCAGGGCACATTGCTTGCAGAACAGATGGCCGATGGTGCTGAAAGGTTCTGGAGTGGCGACCGCGTATCGGAAGACATAGCGTTGGAAGGTCTCCCACAAGGTGGACTCATGACCTTGTGAAGAGTGCAGGAATCCGCTGGATGCGAGAAGCAGAGAACCGGTCGAAGTAGTGGCTTCTGGGGAGCCCTGTGTCCAGCAGTGGACGTCTTTGGGCTGAAATGATGAAGTACCTACCTACTTCTTTGCGGGTAGGGTACCTACTTCCGTACTTCTATCCGGGTACGCTGGACATATTATTAATTCCAAACCTACACCACAAGTCTACAATTTTAATTACCTAGAAGAATACTACAGGGAAAATAGCGACACCTACAAATACCTTAAAATATTTTTATTGAGTGGTAACATTATCATATGTGTATGTAGATAACTAACTAATTACACTAGGTTACTGAATTAAATTATTAACTAAGCTAGATTATTTTCCAATTAGTTCATGTTGACTTTACATAATTATCTACGTACTATGTATTATTCTATTTCCCCATTTCGATAAGAACTAAAAGGTTAATTAAAGAGCTATATCCGATTAAAAACATCCGTCAGCATGAAATTAAATTATGATGAAGTACGTCGTACGTGTCGCACGATAAGAGCTATTACCACAGAATAAATAGTACAGACGCCAGCGCATCAAGCTACTACAATTTGTCAAATTTCTTTAATAAATTTTAAACTTTATGGCTAAAGCATAAGGTTCAAAACTGATTGGGAAAATTTGACAGTCTCGGGTAGCTTGATGTGCTGGCGTCAGTCGTTTCATGCCGAGTTCTGGTTCCCATCAACTAATTACGATCTGTTTGGAACCACGTGCATACAATACTTATTATCAGAATCAGTATGTTCCCACTTCTGGGACACAGGCCTCCTCTCTGTGAGAGGGAGCGGGTTGTAATCTACCACGCGGGCCCAGTGCGGGTTGGTAGATGTCACATGTTTTCGAATTTTTGGTTCCAGGACATGCCGGTTCCCTCACGAAGTTTTCCTTCACCGTTTTGAGAGCAGTGGTGATGAAATAATTTACGCAAAGCAAAGCGCCTGTCTGGGTTCGAACCTACGACCAACAACTCGTAAGTCGCGGCCGTTTTTAGGCCACCACTGCTCCACCATACTTACCTAATATCTCTTGAATTATTTCGTTATTTGCTTTTATTTATTTATTTAGTTGTAATAGGTACGCGAATGTATTGCCATCAACCGAGCACAAATCCAGAATAATCCGTAAAGGAAACTACGGAATGCAATTTTCCAAAGATGGTTTTTCTTTTTTCATGAGAAACACTTTTCTAAAGTCCATTGCAAAACGGCGCTGGAAAAAGAGTTGTTAGAAGATAAAGTTTGTGGAAAACCCTTTATTTTTCAAAAAAATCAGTTTTCTGTGAAAGTAGGTATTTGTTTTATAAGTAGGTATTGCTTTTTAAGAAAGTATGTGTTCATTTTCTTAAGCCGATATGGCGTAAAAAGGTAACAGAAAGACATACAGACATACTTTCGCTTTTAAAATTGTAGTATAGAGTATAGATAATGTGAAAGTACATGACATTTGTGGAAATAGCTTAGGTACTACAATACCCGTTAATGGTCATTAAAACGATAGTGAAAAATAAAACAAAACTCTCACATTGCTTGGACAAAACATGGGCAACTCATTTTGGTTAGCTGGCCACTGGGCCAGCTGCTTTTGTCCTGTTCAATAATAGTGACACAGTTGTCACTTGATACAATTTAATGACCGACAAGGTTATCAGACCATATTTTATTTCATTACAACAATTTCATGCATATAAAATTTACATTTACAAATATTTTAATAAAAAAATACCATTTAAATAAATATTTAAAAAATGCGGTCCATAGGCGCGGCGATAGGAATAGGGTCCAAGCTGGCTCTAGAGAGAGGAACCTCCTAACTATGCGTGCCGTGTCCAGGAGTACCTACAGCTTTCTGAATTAAACCCTTTCTGAATTGAACCAGCCGCGCAATAAGTCTCCTGAGGTGTTGGTCGAGGCTATCTGCTAAAAGGCCATTTGCTGTAACGATTAATCGGTATAATGATTGCAGACTCCACGCGCCACATCAACATGTCGACAACCTCGAGTGCCAAGGTGGACCTTATTATTATAGTAAAGTAAACGTATCAGGCTCAAATGGGATTGGGCGTGCGTGTCACATCAGCCGTGTGCACGATGACCGCTGGGCAAAAATCTCCACACAATGGGTGCCTGAAGATGGACGGCGCCGCCGAGGCCGGCGCGAGAAAGAGATGGCGAGATGACCTGGACGCGTAGCGCGAGGGCTGGTACGAGGTGGCGCGGGAAAAGATTTCCTGGAAGGATTTGGGGGAGAACTTTGCCCAGCAATGGGACAGTTGAGGCTACAAAAAAATAAAACTTTAAAATGCATTTTTTGCTTCTAAACACACATTCACACAAAACGGCCATCGCTCAGCATAAAAGCTCCTACAAACAGGTGCGACACGCAATATAATCGCGCGCGACACAAAAGCATCGCTCGTTGCGCGTCTTGCGGTGCCTTTGTGTCGCGTGTCGTGTCGCTCCTGTGTGGAGAAGCCTTAATGCTACGACCCTATGCGAGACAGAGCCCCAGCACTGGTTTTCAGCGACAGCCGTCGTTGATGACGTAGTAGGTACTATGTACCTAGTAGGTACCTAATACCGAGTTGTTTTTACGCATATTTAATGAACACCTATCGTTGACGTGACCGGCCTTTAAAATAAGAGGAAGGTAATTACTAAATTGATTAAAACTGGCGATAAAATTGTAGATATCCAGAAAAAATAATTACTTAGAGAAAAATATGTTTTTGTATTTTTTTTGTTTTGTAGTTACCTACCTACTTTAATTACATAACCGCAAAAAAACAGTGGCACTCCGGGAGTGCCGGCAGAAGTGAAAACAAAACTAAAACAGAATACTTTGCCATCACCCAGTACATCCCGAGGACAGCCGAACACATCTGAAGCGGGTATTTTTTGAATTGTCTTATAAACAAAACACGCTTGGTGTCGCTTACTGTAACAGTGGCGGAAGTTCAATGGTTTTTTCCTATCACAAAAAAATGCCCAAAGCGCCTAAAGAAGTTTTCACCAAAAACTAAAGGTGGATATTGATTAAAACATAAAGTGCGCCTAGCAAATACGTACGCTCCGCTTATTCAATATTGTTAGTGATAGTACGACCATAACACCGTTGATGACATTGTATCGATAAATGTATACTTTTTCTATTACTAAGAAAGCAAAATCTATCAGTCCGCTTAGCCTTTTTCCAACTAATGGAAAAAGATTCATCCATTCATGTTGTGGTCGGCTTCCAGTCTAACAGGATGCAGCTGAATACCACTATTTTAAATGGAGCGACTGCCTATGATTTCCACAGCCCAGTTACTGAGTAACATAATACCCCTTGGTAAGACTGGTTGTCAGACTGTCGGGCTCCTGACGACCCGTAACGACTGTCAAGGATCTATGAATGCCACCCACGATGGACCACTTGAAGGACTAAGTGCGGAAACCAAACCAATAACATAAAACAATAGATAGCTTAACCTGCTTTCCGAGACGCGGAGGGGTCTCAATCTCAATATGTAATAGATGGTCACATCCGAACCGACCGCGGCATACGAAACTTAAAATTCGATCGAACCGTGCGGATCTTATTATTTAGTGTCCAAACACACTATGCCGAAGGTACGGTCAGCATCAAAATTCGATTAACACTTCAGTTTTTTTAATCTTAGTTATTGAGCAAAATATTAACACTTCAGTTTTTTTTAATCTCAGTTATTGAGCAAAATATTTGTTGAAAATTGCATCGTACTTCTGCTGCAATTTTGAATAAATATTTTGCTCAATAACTGAGATTAATAAAACTGAAGTGTTAATTGACTTTTGATGCTGACCGTACGCGACCGAAGTTCCGCGGCTGATTTTACGTTCCGACGTATTCCGGTGCATCCATACCGCAGTTACTTTTTATGGAGCAACGTTTCCAAGTGTTAGTGAGCAACATCCGATAGCAAAAAGTTATTTGTAAAGTTGAAGAATGTTCCCTAATATTCGCAAACAAATATACACGTGTTTTAAGCTTTGTTTTTTATGGCCACTTCAAGTGCTATCAGCTCGTATAATATCGTTGTTTCGAGATATCTTCTAAAGCCAAGTTTTACCTATGCACGTTGAGTTGATCAAATAGAACTTCATAAGTGTAATCTTCGTCTATAATTTCGACGTATTTTCGAGTTATTCCGGTCTGATCCCCTGAACCCCCCCTCCTCGATCCCCTGCTTGTTCATCTTCTGTTTTAAGTCTCCTTCAAACATACGCGACACGCGATAAAATCGCGCGCGACACAAAGGCACCGCAAGTCGCGCAACGAGCGGTGCCTTCATGTCGCGTGCGATCATATCGCGTGTCGCGCCAGTTTATACGAGCCTTTAATCTCTGTCTTATCCACTATAAGCTTTCTCATTCCGGTTTGATCCGCTTTTCATGTGTGTAAATGGATGTTTGATAAGGACATTATTGAGTTATTGGTGGGTGTCCTTTAGATAGGTCAGGTGCGCGTAGTACTCGCAACAGGCGTGCGTGTATGACCCAGATGAGTGAACGTAAACAAAGCAAAATAATTATGTAAGGGTCGTTGCAGGTGGCGTTTTGTAGTTTCCGCCTTCCCCATGGGACGGCTATGGCGTGAGTTAAAGTATGTAGGTATGTATGAATATGGATTAACTAGCAGCGCCCCGCGGTTTCACGCGCATACGATCCCGCGTATCCGATGTGTTAATCCTGGTTATAAAATATCTGTGTGCCAAATTTCATTCAAAACCGTTCAGTAGTTTGTGCGTGAAGAAGTAACAAACATATAAACACACATACTCACAAACTTTCGCTTTTATAATATAACTAGCTGCGTCCCACGGTTTCACCCGCATTAAGGCTCGTACACACAGGCGCGACGCGACACGCGACACAAAGGCACCGCAAGTAGCGCAACGAGCGGTGCCTTTGTGTCGCGCGCGATTCGCGTCGCGCGTCGCGCCTGTTTGCAGGAGCCTTTAGTCTTGATCCCGTGGGAATATCGGAATAAAAAGTATATTTAAAATCAAATCTTTTCTCTTCATGATATTAGTTTAGATCACTATTTATGTACGGACGCCAGCACATCAACCTACCACAATCTGTCAGATTTCTTTAATAGATTTTCAACTTTATCGCTAAAGCATAAGGTTCAAAGTTGATTGGGAAAATCTGACAGATTGTGGTAGGTTGATGTGCTGTCGTCTGTACCACTAGCTGCGCCCCAGAATTTCACCCGCATAAGTGTCGGTCCCGTGGGAATATCGAGATAAAAAGTAGCCTATATGTTAATCCAGGATATCAGCTACCTCCATACAAAATTTTATCAAAATTGGTCCAGCCGTTTGAGCGTGAAGAAGTAACAAACATATAAACACACACTCACAAACTTTCGCCTATAGAATATTAGTGTGATATAGGGTGATATTATAGTGTGATATATTATACCGGGTGTTTTTGACAGCCCTCCACAAAAACACAGGAGTGATTCAGCTCCTTATTCTGAATCATATCCCACTGGAAATTTTCTCAGGAAAAAAAAAATTTTTTTTATATTATTATTATTATTTTATTATTTTTTCTGCTGATATTCCTTTATTTCAAAGTAAAATTTCATTCTCTGTATGCAACACTCCATTTATGTAAATAAAACAGCTGAATTCAAAAAAACAGCAATGGATGTTGCGCCGGGGAGCGCGCGGGGGGCGGGGCAGCCTTGCTCAAGCTCGCTGCGCTGCCGTCCGCTACGTGCGTTTTGCCACGGTAACGATACATTGCGTGCACGGTAATAAAACAAATCTAGTTTTTTGGATTCCCTTAATGTTCCTGAAAGAATTTCATGTACCGGTTATCTTAATATGATGTACTGAAGCCACCCTATCAGTTTGCGGAGGGCTGTCAATAACACCCTGTATAGTGTAATGATTTTATCAGGGTATATTCATCAACAACAACAAAAAGGGTTTTGATTTCGAATAACTCATAATCATATAGGTATTTGTTGGTGACTAGCTGACATAGGGCAAATAATTTAATTTTCGTACCACTTGCTCAAAAAAGTGACATTCTATGCCACAAAAAGCGAACATAACAATAGTCATTTTTAATCTGTTAAAAACAGGGAAAGAAAATTGTACTGAATTTCATTCATCCTCTAGGGGGAGAATGTGATTTAAATTTGGAATACTTACCGAAATTTATACTGAACTACATCTTTGTTTACACCATTGAGTTTGTATATAGATCTTTTTGAAAAAGGAATACGCATTAATTATGCAGTTATGATTATTAAATAAAATTACGAAAACCGACGAGGCTGTATGAGCTTGATGCCTTTGCTTTTAAGACAAAAAAATATTAGTCTAGGAATTTGCCGCGCTTTTGTTTTCTTCAAATACATAAACATTAAGTTTATTTTATTTTTATAAATAAGTAAAATGCTTATCTCATATTATTATTGTGTTAATTTTTTCGCAAATGGTACGAAAAGTAGAGTATTTTCCTCGGTGATAAAGCTGTCTTAGTCTTGGGTGAACTTAAATCCCTCGCTACACTCAGGACTCGACTTAAATCCCTCGCTTCGCTCGTGATTTAAGTTTTTAACACCCTCGCTACGCTCGGGAGTCGACTTAAATCCCTCGCTTCGCTCGTGATTTAAGTTTTTAACACCCTCGCTACGCTCGGGAGTAAACCTCGAGTCCTTCGTTACGCTCGCGATTTAAATCGTCACCCGCGACAGAAGACACTGCTTTATCCCCTTGGTTAATAATCTACTATTAAAGTTTCGTAATGTTAATTAGGTACTTATTGATGCATATATTCAAGTTCTTCTATGTTAATAGACAGATGCTGTGCTGCTGGGGAGTTTGTTGCACCACTTCTTCTTCCCATCTAGCTAAAGCACTAGGGAGTGGTGAAGGGCGGGCGTTTTGGGAGACTGTCTTTAATATAATGTTAACGTTCAAAAAGTGTTGATTCTCAGCCTAGTTTGAATAAATTACTTTTGATATTGGCACCTTATTTAGGTACTTGGTTTAGACTGTTAGTTCAACGAATGGACGAATTGGCAATTATTTTTTAATAATTAATTAATAAATATTTATAATTATTATAATACCTAAGTAGATAGGTAGGTACAGTGCGTGCCAAGTAAGAAGAGACTTGACCCCGCCTCCCCCGCCTCTTTCCGCCGCCCCTATGACGTCCGGTCCCGTCCCGCACTCAGACCTCATACCGCTAAAGATACCTAAAATCGTGTTCTGCGCATGTCAGACCACGTGGTGTGTCAAGTCTCTTCTTACGTGGCACGCACTGTACACCATAAACAGGAATTTAAGCTGAATGATTGAAAATTGTTATTTAAAGGACAATGATATGGTTTGGTATACGTGGTATTGTGTGTTTGTGTAGCAATGGCCACACACTGCGCATGACTGGGATGCAGAGATAATGTCAGACGTGTGCTGCTAAATGATAAACTGGTGAAAACCACACAGCAATACATTTGCATGATACATATGCACAAATGTGCTAACCCGCTAATCGTTACACGTACTTGATCCCCACTATTCCTACTATTATGTACTTACAGATGACTTATACAATAACCCAGTACAAATCACTCTTGTATCGCAGTCAGTAATTCATTGATTACCTAGACTGTGATAAGAGAGAGAGGTCAAAGGTCTGAAAGGTCAATGAATCTAGGTAGACCAATCTATCAATCTATCCGTAGAGTCAGAGAATTGAATTAAAGATATAGACTGAATTTTTACTATTAATATTATAAAGAGATATAATGTGTGAGTTTGTATGTAGGAGGTACTGGTCCGATTCGGAACATTCTTTCACTAATGGGAAGGTACACAATTGCCGAGTGTCTAAAGGCTCCTTCAAACAGGCGCAACACGCGTTAAAATTGCGCGCGACACAAAGACACCGCAAGTCGCGTAACGAGCGGTGCCTTTGTGTCGCGCGCGATTCGCGTCGCGCGTCGCGCCTGTTTGTAGGACCCTTTATGGGGTAAATTTTATAGCATAAAAAATGTGTACAAACAAAGTAAAGCCCTGACTCCTGCGCTAGGTAACAATTCCTGTGTTACAGGAGCCAGTGACTGATTTTATGCAATATACATCATTTGGATTTACGACAAACAAAAATAGTACCGTAATATGCTGCAACTTTGCCGTAGTTTTATAGTAACATTGATATATTTCGAAAAATTACAATCAATTTTCACCCTTGTCAGGTTGGGGATAAAGCTTATATTGATGGTCATTGGCAGTGTACTTAGAACTATGATTACTCTGTTTCATTTTCGAAATATAACAGTCTTAATCACTAGGCAAAGTTGGGCCACAAAACTGTAACATTGCCTGCTTCAATTTTGACAGTCTAAACGACTTAAGTACATCTTTCTTGCACCTGAAATTAACCCTTAATAGTAGTACTTAGGGATAAGAATTGCAAAATAGCCACTTTTTGCTTATACCACTAGAAACAATGCTAGGCAATGTTGTATTCGACTTTGCTGTTAGTTTCATACTTTATTTGATATTGCATAGGGTTGTCGCATACAACATGGAGTAAAACGACCTAAAATGTATTTAATACTGTTTATTACCGGTAAAATCGCATTACTTTGTTCCAAATTTTGATTTTTTTTTCTTTTTCGCTCCATGTTTCTGGTCTAATCAGCTCTTAATCTATTTTGATGAAATCGGTATATAAAAGAGGATATAAGTAAACGTTATAAGTGAAAAAAGGAAAAATGTTGCAGTGTTTTAGTACATTTTTTTTTTGTCAAAATTTGGGCCAATGTTTTACTTTGGACGTGTATACTTCGACCCACTGATTTTTTTTGTTTCCCAATCGCTAGTTTTCTCAAATATGGAGTAAAGATATCAATAAAACGAAATTCTATAGGAAAGAAAACACCATTTTATGTCGGAAAAATCAAACTATATTAAATTTTTCAAGATAAAACTATGAAAAATAATTTAGGTCACAAACTTACCTAATTAATCCGCTCCAGAAGAAAGTTTGCACAGTAACAATTTGGTAAAAAACCGACAAGTCGAAACCTGCTCCATTAGCCAATAAGCGCGTTACTTTAGAGAATGAATGACTGTTTTACCGACGAGCCTACATTGCCATCTACCGAATATAGTGTGAATTTTTGCAAAAATTGACAATATAACAGTGTGGCGGGAAGTTTAATCTTTTTCCAAGTTAGGGCCAAAGTTACTCCCCAGGGCTAAAGTAATGTGATTCTACGGTATATAAAACTGTATTTTAAAATTAAATTGTATTCTCATTAACATCAAGTATTTGTTTTGGTTAGTATTAGTGAGTACTTATAAAAATAATCAACATTATAAATTTTTAACAAAAATTATAAAAAATTAAAGCTTAAAAATTATTCTCATTGACATCACCTATTTATTGTTTTAGGTTTGGTTTGTTTGTACCTATAGTCTTTTTATCTCATTAAGGCTGGTGAATTATTCCACTTTCAACCTTATAATCAAAGACTTAAAAGTCACATGACCCACCTTTATAAGATAAAAATAGGTACCTAGAACTAGTACACATAGTAACAAAATAATCAAATCAGGTATGTATCTCAAATGAGTGATGGTTACAACACATTTGAAGTTCATTTTTAATTTACAAATGATATGCTTTGTTTTATAATGTTATGCAACATGCATTTCATACCAACAGCAAAATCATTACCAAAATTAAGATTTTAACTAACCCAACCACCGGAAAAAAACTACCCTATCTCACACGAGATGATATTTAACGATATCACAAAATCCAAATCAATTCAGCCGTTTTGAAGTTATGGTAACTAAAAAAAGCCACAAACATACATATAACCACAACCACATATGAACGCTGAAAACATTACTCTCCTTTTTTTAGCAGTTGTGTAATCAACGTCGCTAGCGACAGCCCTAGCTCAGGCAAAGTTGGGTATACAAAATCGAAAGGATTGTGACAACTTTGCCTAAATATTCATAACTTTTTTATTTGTCACAATAAACATTCAAAATTTATTTAGAATTATAGGAAAACTTACAAGTAACATATAAGTATCGAAACTTTGTCGAAATTTAAAATATTTTTGGAATTACCGAAAAAGTTTGTCGCGTAGCTTCGAAGCCGGCTATCACTCGTTGCGTTTGACAACTCACTGATGCTCTATGGCTCTATGCTCACTGTCATGTGGTTTCAAAGAAAACAAACATGGCGGTGGGTTTTTCGTGTTGCCAGGTAATGATTTAAATAACTACCAACAATTTGAAATTGCTACAACCAATATTTAAAAAGATATTGGTAAATTCATATAATAGGCAAAGTTGGGTATGCGAGGCAATGTTGCAGCGTTTTACCACGGGTTTTACGGTACCTTCAGTATTAAAGTAAATTATTAAAATAAATTATTACATGTATGATTAAAATAGTTATTAAATACATGACACAAAAGAGTAGTAATATGATAACAATTGATTTATTATGTATTCTCGTTAAACATGTGTGTGAGTGTGCCACGAAAGATGAGACTTGACCCCGCCTCCCTCGCTCTTTCCGCCGCCCCTATGACGTCCGGTCCCGTCCCGCACTCAGACCTCATACCGCTAAAGATACCTAAAATCGTGTACTGCGCATGTCAAACCACGTGGTGTGTCAAGTCTCATCTTTCGTGGCACGCATGTACGGTTCGGTGGAACAATTTATCGTTATTGTTATTTTTTAGTAATTATGGTGGTGTCGAATGGAGGTACTAGGTACTCCATTCGACACCACCATAATACCCTCTCGGGTGTGTACGTGGGTGTAACTTAATTAAATATACTTATATCTGTATTAAAATTAATTCTATCTCACTGTATTCTTGTTCTGAATTTTATGTTGGAAAAATAAATTTCACGCGGACGAAGTCGCGGGCAGAAGCTAGTTGTTGATATTTTTACAGCTGCACCGCCATGAAATCGTATGGCCATAGAAATAAAATTCTTATAATAGATACGGCAGATGTGCGGAAATCACGAAGATGACCTTCGTCGATATTATACCCACGTCAAAATAAACTTGATACACTGATGGTTACATTATGGACTATATTGGTTGCTTTTATCAGTTGATATTATAAATATTTTGTTATAGGAATGTTTGACTCACAGGAGTTATTTTTACTCGACCGATTCTCAATACCTACTCGATCATTTATTGCACTCCAAAATGTAGATAAAGGCTCGTACACACAGGCGCGACGCGACACGCGACACAAAGGCACCGCAAGTCGCGCGTTTTGCGGTGCCTTTGTGTCGCGTGTCGCGTCGCGCCTGTGTGTACGAGCCTTTATCTACATTGTGGAGTGCAATAAATGATCGAGTAGGTATTGAGAATTAATGCTTAAGTAGGTGGTATGGTAGACAAACTTTTGTTGTAACAATCGTGGACCCTGTCGGGCACAGCAAAAGAAAAATTTGAAGGATTTCTTTTAGATATTAGGTAAGTACTTTTGTTTCATTCACACTAAGCGTTTTCAAATGTCCTTTATAATGCGCACAGCAAGAGTGGAACTCTCTACCTGCGTTTGTGTTTCCGAGTGCATACAACCCGAACTCTTCAAAGTAAGAGTGAACAGGCTTCTTCTGGGTAAGCTCACTTCATCGTAGACTTTGTCTCTGTCACCTAGACTAGAGTCAAGAGCAAACCCATTACAAATAAAAGATAAAAATAAAGGGTGACATTTTCTGAATTCATGGTAACAGGTTGCGCTTGCGCATCGATGTCCCCTGCCGCCCTATATAGGGTTAAATCAAATGGTCCGTGGATGGGATCTTTACATACCGAGATGCACGGAAGGGGCCTCGGAAAGTACTGGGAAGTACTTACTCAGGACCACCGACCAACAGTTTAACTGTTAGCCCCGGCTGTCATTCGTGGAACTTTGACAGTCTTTACGGGTCTTCAGAACCCAGGGGTATCGCGTATCCCGGTAACTTTGTTGTGGAGGTTAGATAGGCAGTCGCTCCATGTAAAATACTGGTTTCAAGCTGCAACCGGTTAGACTGCAAGTTGACTCCAAAAATTGTTGGGGAAAAGGCTAGGCAGATGAGGATGTCGGTAGTGACCGCATCCCATACTGGGCCCGCGTGGTTGATTACGGCCCAATCCCTCTCACCGAGAGGAGGCCTGTGGCCCAGCAGTGGGAACATTACAGGCTGACTATGCTACGTTATGTGTGCCATTCGTTCCATCTGCTGAAGATCTCCCACCTGCAGTGCGATTCTGTAACCATCTCACCGTGTAAACTTAGGTGAAGTGAGCGTGGAGTGAGCTGTCAATAGTGTCAATTCCTAGCAACAACAAACTCTCATCACCTAAGTTTTCACGGTGAGATTTCTACAGAATCGACCGGCTGGTCATGAGCTGCCTTGTGTAACCTGGAAGTTTTTAAACAGACTCCGGACCCAGGTTAGTTGAAGCAAGGAAAACCTGCGGGGTAATTGCGTAACGCACTAACAGTAGCAATGGGTTTCATTTTGACAATTCAACAACATTCATTGCGTTAATGCCTATTCAGACCTAAGCCGTATTCGCTACCGTCTGCGGCAGAGAAAACCCAGTGGGTATGCGGTAAAATATTACTGTTCAGACCTAAGCGGTATTCGCTACCGTCTGCGGCAGAGACCGTCGCTCAGGTCGCTCTAGCCGCGGTACTTGATACTAAATACTTGAGCGAAACCCGCGCGGTATGTACCTCTACCCACAGCGGCAGCGAATATCGCTCAGGTCGCTCTAGCCGCGGTACTTGATACTAAATACTTGAGCGAAACCCGCGCGGTATGTACCTCTACCCACAGCGGCAGCGAATATCGCTCAGGTCGCTCTAGCCGCGGTACTTGATACTAAATACCTGAGCGAAACCCGCGCGGTGTGTACCTCTACCCACAGCGGCAGCGAATATCGCTCAGGTCGCTCTAGCCGCGGTACTTGATACTAAATACCTGAGCGAAACCCGCGCGGTGTGTACCTCTACCCACAGCGGCAGCGAATATCGCTCAGGTTTGAATAGGCCTTTATTTACGTTGTAGAGCAGACACATTTTTCGAACATATGAAGCAATGGATTACCAATATCCTTCAAAATGATGGAGGAGATTCAATGACGACTCCGCCTTGGAGCGTAAGTAAATGTGGTGCTGTTCCACAAACGATGGGACACTTAATATCATATCCTGCGTGTCCTGTCAGCTGCACGTTACAGGAACTGATGGACGGTAGTGATGGTGCCAAACAAGTAGCCGAATTCTGGGCCGAGTCTATTTAGATTGCCATCGATACACTAATGGCCGATTCCTATAACATACGGACAGTTAAAGGTTAAAATGAAGACTCTTTTATCTTTACCAATAATGAAGCAAAGACCTCAGAGCTTTGCATAGTAGATCCTAGTAGACCCATAACTATGGAAGCAGCTATCATAGGTACAATTAGCTTACGGATCTATTTATATTCCCAGTTTGGCAACAAGAAAATGCTACTATTGGTAAGCAAAACCATCGTTTTTGTTTATAGGAACCGAGCATAAGAAGATGATGCTATGTTGGGAGGTGCAGTGTCTTGCAAAATACAGCGGTTTTACCGTACCTACCTACATATAAGTATACCTAGTAGCTTCTATTAGAAACCAACAAAGTAATGAGCGCAAACAATTTTGTTGGTACATTCTAATGCGTTCTTCACGTCCGGTACAAAATGGCGCACAATAATATTTAAATTCAACACACAACATTTTGTGCAGCAATTGAGATCTGTCGATTTAACGAGCAATTACTGCAGCGATTGTGGAATGTTCACATAAATGTTTTGTTGTAGGTATTTCATAACTGGCAAGTGCGAAGTCATTACCTAGTTTGTTTGATAAAATATAATTGTACAATAAATAGTGCATGTAAGTACTTGTTAACCGACAGCGAGGTAGCCGACATAGCCCGAAGAATTGCCAAACTTAAGCGGCAGTGGGCAGGGCACATTGCTCGCAGAACAGATCGCCGATGGGGCCGAAAGGTTCTGGAGTAGCGACCGCGTACCGGAAGACGTAGCGTTGGAATAGCCTCCCACAAGATGGACCGATGATGACCTTGTGACGACCGCAGGAATTAGTTGGATGCGAGAAGCACAAAACCGGTCAAAGTGGAGGTGCTTGGGGGAGGCCTATGTCCAGCAGTGGACATCTTTCGGCTGAACTGATGATGATGATGACTTGTTGCACTTATAAACGTAGGTACTGCAGTTAAGGAAATTATTTTGAATGTACAGACGCCAGCACATCAAGCAACTACAATCTGTCAAGTTTCTTTCATGGATTGTCAACTTTATCACTAACGCATAAGGTTCAAAGTTGATTGGAAAAATTTGACAGTTTCGGGTAGTGTACGGGTTGTAGTAGTTAACTCCGTACACCGATTTGTCGTGAAGGTTGGTATGTTAAATTAGTATAGAGAAACACGCTCCACTGAGATGCACTAAGTAGTTAAGTTTATTTAAGTTAAAAGTAACAGTACTAGAGTGGAAGGCGATTATTTCTCTCAGTTGTTGATAGCTACCCAGTTATAAGTTCACTATATTTTTATTCGCTAGTCATGTCATTTTATTATGCCAAATTATGACGCGCATCGTTGGTCTAAAGTAGGTTACAGAATAAGCAGAAAAATGTACGGCGAGTAAACCGTACAGGTAGCTTGATGTGCTGGCGTCTGTACATATTATGTAAACAATTACTGGCCAGCCTAAATCCTATACTACTCCCTACCCTACAAATAATTCATATTAATTACTTAATCCTTCGCGAAATTTTGTAAGAATGAATGTACGGATTCGATGGATGGATGTTTGTTACACTTTCACGCAAAAACTACTGAACGGATGTCGATGAAACTTTACAGTAATATAGCTTATACATCAGAATACTTTTTATCCCAAAAGTCCCACGTGATCGGCTGTTATGCGGGTGAAACCGCTGAGTGAAGCCGTCATGATTACAGTTTAACTGCTGTTGTGTCTCTGTGGTCAAGACTAATCCCAATGTGGTCGATACAGGCATCCGAGAGCCGGTTCACTGTGCTGTCGACCCATCTAGGCATCTATGGTAAGTACCTACCTACCTATCTATGCCCCAATGATTGGATTAATCGACGTCGAGAAGAAAGAACGCCAGTACAGTGCGTGCCACGTAAGAAGAGACTTGGCACACCACGTGGTCTGACATGCGCAGAACACGATTTTAGGTATCTTTAGCGGTATGAGGTCTGAGTGCGGGACGGGACCGGACGTCATAGCCGGCGGAAAGAGGCGGGGGAGGCGGGGTCAAGTCTCTTCTTACGTGGCACGCACTGTACTAAAAGTCAGGAAGAAGGAATCATTGGGATAAAGCAACATCGGGTTAAAAAAGATAATTTAGAGTAGAATGCGTCCCTTTGTTTTCATTCCGCTCACACTCACTCACTGTCCTTGACACTTGTTTCATTGAAATGCTTGATATTTTCTTCTTTGTAACTTACCTAAACATTCCTCCTCATATTTCTTATTAAGTACACATTTAATTTTATAGCTACGTATAAAACGTATATAATAAAGAGATTTTCTGTAAGTAGGTATGGCTTTATTTTCAGAGAGATCAAATTAAAATCATTTAGTATTATTATCATAATTTTGTTCATAAACAGCTCAAGAATCTACATAAACTAATAATATTCGTGGATTTTGGGCATAGTGCTATGAATTATCTTTGCCTACGTTTAAAATATGGTTGGTTGGTTGGTTATTACATTTTGGTGTAGTATAATCAGCTTATAATGGTTGGGACCATTGTGCTGAGCATAGTGCTGGCCACACAGGCCTCCTCTCTGTGAGAGTGGGCCGTAATCTACCAAGTAGCCCAGTGCGGGCTGGTGGATGTCACGTGTCTTCGAAATTTTAGTTTTGGAACATGCCTGTTTCCTCACGATATTTTCCATCACCGTTTTGAGAGCAGTGATGATTAATTTACACACAGTAAAGACTCCCGCACACAGGCGCGATGCGTGTGCGACGCGACTCTAGCGGAACAATTTCTATGAAAACTTCATGGAAATTTTCTAACAGAATCGCGTCGTGCCTGTCTGCGGGAGCCTTAAATTGAAATTTTGGTGTACCTACCTACAATAAAGTACATTCTATCTATCTATCTAAAACAGTAGAAAACCAAAAAACCAAAAAAACCAAGAAACTGATTTCTTTGTTGTTGGGTTCGATGTAACCGCTACACGACTGCAGTGGCATTGACTTCGCAAAAGTAGGCATATGGGTCGAAGTCAGGCGAAAAGATCGTGGTCTAGGTTCGCTGTCTTTTTAGTATCCATACAACGCTAGCGGTGGGAAACTGGAGCAAATCCGTGTGAGCGGTGCACGTTTCTCATTGTCTCAGGTCTCGCTTGCAAAAATGATCCGTCTGCACTGTGATGAATACTATTTCCGTCAATACGTCCGCAAGCAATGCGGTTTATCTAAACTGTACGATGATCTTTATTCAGTTTAAAATTAAGACAACGGTGAAGTATTTTTGTTAAGCCCATTTAATTAAAGTTTTAATTAATTTTGTGGTTTGCTAACCTACTTTCATTTTATACAACCGAGTATTAACCCGATTCTAAAAGCATTTGGTACCATTAACATTCCAAAGGTTCATCTAAATTATATTCTGCTATTTCATTGGTAAATGTTACCTACCTATGTCTATTTGAATCCATACTAATATTATAAATTCGAAAGTAACTCTGTCTGTATGTTACCTTTGCACGCCTAAACCACTGAACGGATTTCGATAAAATTTAGCAGAGAGATAGATTGCATCCCGGGGAAGGACATAGGATAGTTTTTTTTACCGATATTCCCACTGGATCGACACTATGCGGGTGAAACTAAATTACAGTATGTTAACTAACAGAGGGCGTTCCCGTTAACCCGCAATAGTATAGCATCCATACATGCTAAAAAAAATATTACCATTCGAAAATAAAATGTTTTTATTTTTTTTTATATTAAAATATTCACTAAAAATCGTAAATTGATACGTTAAAGAAACACTCTGTACACGCGTACTTGAAGGACAGCAATGTCGGAATTTATTTAATTAAATAAATTAGAATTAATTAAATAAATAGAGTATCAATTTACGATTTTTAGTGAATAATTTAATATAAAAAAAAATAAAAACATTTTATTTTCGAATGGTAATATTTTTTTTAGCATGTATGGATGCTATACTATTGTGGGTTAACGGGAACGCCCTCTGTTAGTTAACATACTGTATATTATTTATTTATTTATTTAAACTTCTCGCACAAAAAAGGTACAAAGGCGGACTTAATGCCTTATATTAGCTAGCCATTTGAAACTCCGCAGACGGAGGTATCACTATCTAAACACGACAAATAAAAATAAAAAATATTTGAAAGGAGATTTTTTTTGGGGTCAATTATATCCACTGTTAATGTTTGTTGCTACTTGAAGTGCGAGTTTA
Organism: Luperina testacea; assembly: GCA_927399505.1. Lineage (NCBI taxonomy): Eukaryota > Metazoa > Arthropoda > Insecta > Lepidoptera > Noctuidae > Luperina > Luperina testacea. The sequence goes on along the minus strand of OV656775.1, from coordinate 12,833,501 downwards.
AACATGACGTCTGTAAAGGTTACACAAAAAAAAAAAAAAAAAACTGATATTTTAAGATAGGAGGAGAGGACTGTTTCCCAGGAGTGGGAACGCTATAGGCTTGTATTGTACCCATAGTACAGATATTCATCAAATTAATTTCTTTTTAACCGACCGACGAGACTTTTTTTTTACAAAAAAAGACACTACAAAGTGAAAAATAACTTTAATTTCGGACGTCGGTGGAAAACAACAAATATCAAATTTATTTATTTTACCACTAGCTGCGCCTCGCGGTTTCACCCGCATAACTCTCGATCCCGTGGGAATATCGGGATAAAAATTTGCCTATATGTTAATCCAAGGTGTCAGCTACCTTCATACAAATTTTTATCAAAATCTGTCCAGCCGTTTAATCGTGAAGAAGTAACAAAGACAAACATATAAACATACACACACACAAACTTTCGCCTTTATAATATTAGTGTGATGTTTAAATATCGATATCCATCTCATCATCGATATCGATATCATCGTCTGCACTAGCTAATTTTATCTAACCCTGTATATGCACTAGCTAATTTAATTTACACCCTGTATATGCACTAGCTAATTTAATTTACACCCTGTATATGCACTAGCTAATTTAATTTACACCCTGTATATTATACTTAATGCTTATCTAACAGCTCTTGCAAAGTCGGGTCTATGTTTGTGCATTCGATTTTCCGTGCATTTTCCGAAGCCGATTGGTAGGTACTAGGTAGAAAGTATTTTCTCGGTCAATATAGACGGAGGGGCCCGTGGCTAAATAATAACAGCCACGCATGTCGATCGATCAGGTTAACTACGCTTGCCGCGGATGGTCTGTGGATGGGTGACCATCTTTACATACCGTGACCCCTCAGTCTCGCCACGGAAAGCACGTTAAGCCGTTGGTCCCGGCTGTCATTCGTGGATCTTTGACGGTCGTTACTGGTAGTCAGAAGCCCGAAAGTCTGACAAGCAGTCTTACCAAGGGGGATACCCCTATAACCCCCACCGTACCGGTGGTATACCGTGGTTCGGTATACCGTTTGTGCTAATTACTTGAGTAAATAGTTATCCATGAGCATGAAAATATTACAAGATAATCTACCTTGTTATACAATTGCTAATCAAATTAAATTTGCATCTAACATGTAACATTTTATCTAATATACCTCACCTAAAAACTATTATTTGAGATCAGTATTAATAAAATCTTTAATAACCCAGTTACTGGGTAATACGATAGTATTACCCAGTAACTGGGTTGTGGAGGTCAGAGAAGCAGTCGCTCCATGTAAAATACAGGTATTCAGCTGCATCCGGTTAGACTGGAAGCATCTCAACATAGTTGGGAAAAGGCTAGGCAAATGATAAATGTAGACACTCATGATCTACTTTGGTATCTCTGATATTTATGACTAGTAAATACTTACGTAAGTATCTTCCAAGACAATCGCCTGCCATGTGCGTATGCGCCATTCGTCTTAACACAATAGTATTCCTGTCCGATTGGAAGTTAACACGTAAACGTGTCATCTGTTTTTCAAAACATCCCATCATGAATTCGTTGAGAAATGCAAGCCGAGTATTATGTCGTATTTATATATTACCTACCTATTATCTTTAAGCGCGATTGCTCTTGCTTCAGAAACAAATCTTTTGAATCATGTATTTACTCGCACCTAGCCATCAAAAGCAATCGAAGCCCTTAGGGTCAGCGCAGACAGAGAGGAATAATCCCCGCGCGGTCTCGGGCATTTTCTTTACGGATCACGTATGCTCGATCATATCTTCGAGGAAGCGCGAGCATTTTTTATCAGGTTCAAGCAATTATGCACTTTATTGTAATACTTTTAAAGTTTATTTTCAAGTACGTTAACAAAATCCTCTCCGCTGCGCTCCGTTCCGTCTGCGCTGAGCCTTACACACGCCAAGTTTCAAGATTGCATGCCAATGGATGGGCCAGAAAGATGACTTCTTGGATGGTACCGGTTGGCTTAAGAAGACTCACTGACCGGCAAACCTAAAGGCCGAAGACGACGAGGTCCTGCGTATAGCTGGATCACGCTGCCGCTGGATGGACGTAGCGAAGGACAGATAAATCAGAAGGCTAATTCGTGTAAGTTAAAACGTTCAATATCTAGTCCCACTCACATCTTGGCGACAAACAAAATTGTCAAAAACGTCTTGTCAAAATTTAGTTAAATTAGAGATAGTTTTGACAGATTGAGATTGAGATTGAGATAAGACCGTAAAATCACGAGAATTGCCCCTCTGGCATTCATGATTTACCCATTTGCTAAATTTCATCCAAATCTGTTCAGCCGTTTTAGCGTGAAAGCGTAACAAACAAACATCCAAAAATCGTATCTTTTCTCTTTATGATATTAAGTTTAGATTAGGGATTTGATAAGTATTAGGGACTATTTTTCTTGTTTATACTTATCATAAACTCACGCCGTGTCCCCATGGACTAGGCAGAAACTACAGAACGCTATCTGCTATGAGGATCGTAGCAGATAGCGTTCTGTAGTTTAAAAAAAAAAATAATTAAAAACAGAATGGAGTATACATACTCTATTCTGTTTTTAATTAATTTTGTTAATTGGCTAATGAGGGGCCCGCGGCTAAATAATCACAGCCGCACAGGTCGATCGATCAGGTTAAGCTACACTAGCCGCGGTTGGTCTGTGGATGGGTGACCATCTTTACATACCGTGGCCCCTCCGTGCCTCGGAAAGCACGTTAAGCCGTTGGTCCCGGCTGTCATTCGTGGATCTTTGACAGTCGTTACGGGTAGTCAGAAGCCCGAAAGTCTGACAACCAGTCTTACCAAGGGGTATCGTATTACCCACTTACCCAGTCACTGGGTTGTGGGGGCCAGATAGGCAGTCGCTCCATGTAAAATACTGGTAAAATATTCAGCTGCATCCGGTTAGACTGGAAGCCGACCCCAACATAGTTGGGAAAAGGCTAGGCAGATGATGAATTAATTTACAGAGCTCTATCTACACAAACGACCTATTTACTGAGTTCTAGCCCGCCCGCGTGTTCATAATAATTGTTTTCTTTAACACACGTGATGTTTGAAAATAAATCGTTGGTTGTGTTTTGATTAACCCGCTGAATAGATGACAATACACCTTTCTCTCCATTGTGGCACACACACTTACCTACCATTCATAAATAAGTATTGTTCTTGTTCACATACATACTACTTTCTAACTGTTTAATATTGGTATTAGGTAATCCTTTGGTTCTTGTCGCTCTTTTCCTATTGATTAATACAGGAAAAATAATTAATCAGTGCGCAAATTGTAACCATGAATTTATGTCCTTCTGCGGCGACCCCTCTCCTGACCAGCGGGGTAATTGCGTAACATACAATGCGTGCCACGTAAAATGAGACTTGACCCCGCCTCCCCCGCTCTTTCCGCCGCCCCTATGACGTCCGGTCCCGTCCCGCACTCAGACCTCATACCGCTAAAGATACCTAAAATCGTGTTCTGCGCATGTCAGACCACGTGGTGTGTCAAGTCTCTTCTTACGTGGCACGCATTGTACAAACCGTAGCAATGGCTTTCATTTTGACAGTTCAACAACATTCATTGCGTTATTACGTTGTTGAGCAGACAAATTTTTCCAACACATAAAGCAATGGATTAGCAAAATCCTTCAAAATAATTTAGATTGAGATTGATAGTATTGCATATAATGCATACGATTCTAGACCACGTAGCGTAGAAATTTTTCGACGGTTATCAAAAAAAGTCCCTCTCCAACAATAGTTCTGAAGTGTAAGTTAAAAAAAAAATTAATGAAATTGTTTTGAAAATTTTAGGAGGGAAAATGGCTTTTCGATATAGAAACATAACATCACGCCTGGAATCCCCGAAGGGTGAGGCAGAGGTAATACTCCACATTTCGCCAGTTACAGCAAATGGCCTGAAAATAACGACCTAACACAGGTTCTCAACCGTATTTTTCCCACTTTGAGAATATATTTTTTTCTAGAACCCCCATTTTTTTTTACTTACCATCTGTCGCGAATCTGAAACAACTATAGCCACGATTATATTTAAACGTGTAATATGATAGTATAGTCTTAAGATAGGCTATATAATTTTTCTCTAGGTCTTTTTCTTCTATTGCCCCACTGAAAGTCTCAATTAAACGTCCACGAGGGGGTGTTATCACCCACGATGAGAACCTAGATGCCCTAACACAACACAATGAGCCATGTGTGTGTGCCATGTGTTAGAGCCTTTTCTGAGTGACAGTAATTTGTATTGTAATGCAAAAGACAGAAACAGTCTACCTATTCTGCAAAAACCCAACGTGAAAAATATAGATGAAGTGAGCTGTCAGTGGTGTCAATCTCTAGCGTAAGGTGGAATGGTAGCTCACTACAAGAATACTTCACCAGTTCACCTAAGTTTTCACGGTGAGATCTTTACAGAATAGACCCGCTGGTGTGTCTTTAATCGTTAGGTGCAGTAGATAGATATGTAACTATGGTTAGTTAATTGATTCCTGTGCATCGTTGTTTACATAGCGGGTAAGTATTTTACATTGGCAATGGCTTCGTCGAGTACTTACTCTACAAAAACTTTACAGCGATACTAATTCAATTGGTACACACGGCGACACGTCAAGCTGTGTATTTCCAGTTTTAGCTGACCTCGCTTTGTATAAGTTTTTCAAGTGGTACAATCAGAAGTTATGTACTTTAAGGCTCCTGCAAACAGGCACGACGCGCGATTTTATTGCGTGTCGCGCCTGTTTGAAGGAGCCTTTATCCTGGTTATGTATAGCATGATGTGTAGCCGTGCGTACTTAGAGGGCTGATCGTTATCAATAGGTGCTTAATCGAATTTTTTTCACTACAGAGTAGTTAACCTTCGCACCGACATCTTGAGCATATTATTGTCCTACGAGTATGCCTACGAGTAGGTACGAGTGTTATGACGACTTTTGAGTATCTACTTAAGTACATGATTGTGAATTGTGAAATTAGTAGATAATTAACCCAAGGAGACGCATTACAAATGAGTTATAACCTGTTCTTATACCTAAACCTTCCTATTTGCCTGATAAAAACCACCAAGAAAAAAAAACGACGGGTTGCACTCCGGGAGTGCCGGCAGAAGTGAAAACATGAATATTAATGTTGTGCATTTTTAATATTTTGGAATGGTTAGAGAATAATTTTGTACGAATTGCTTTCATTATCAGTATAAAAGTACTATTATTTATGTGGTGGAATACAATATTCATTTATTGCGCTATCGTACACAAACATGACAATTTATATTACATTAAAAATTTAACACTTCAGAACTATTACAATTATTTTACATTAAAAAGTTTATCTCTTAGGAAAATCAACTTCCATCCATAATTTCAACGACTTTTTCATCATCATCATTACCAGAACCATCATCGCTAATCACATGGTACTGAGAATTGAGAAGAAAGAAAACTGAGAGTTTTATAGGTTTAAAATATATATTAAAGGTCTATCTTTAAGTATTATAAGGAATACAGTTAAACTATAACCAATATCATATTTAAAAGAGCTTATTTCATATTTCTTATTACATTTTAAGGCTGAATGACGATTCCTTTGCTCTATTCGTGCAACGCGACGCGACGATGAATTAAAAGTCAACATGACATAACAATAACAACCGATGACGCGACGCTAACAAAATCACGAATTTGTAGTTTTTAAACTTTTGGGTGCTTGATTATTTGTATCAGCGAGTGCTTTTAACATAGGTAGTTCTGTGACTAAGAGGATAAATACAACTACCTAATGAAATGTGAGTATTATGATTTTTTCACTGATAGTATATGGCTATTATTACTATTGTCTCATCCACGAGTATTGTATGATACACGAGATATTAATAAAATTTAAGTAAATTACATGATTAGCTATTGTTTTACTATAATATGTACGTATAACTTTATTGTTGTAACGTAACATTGTGTGTTTTAGCATGCCAAGAAGTGCTATACTTTCATTACATAATATGAAAACTGTATAGGTACTTGGAAATTATAATTTTCATATTTAATTTTGTAGAGTCCTAAGCAACCCCTAAGACGACCTACTGACCAATTACTGCCTGTAGAACAATCTACTAGAGGCATGCTCCAGACCGAACAGTCCACACCTTCAATACCAGTAAGTTAATCCTAATAAAATATAATAATGTAATGTTATATTTGCAGGGCGAACGGACATACAACCAGGCCCATCTTTGTATAGGGACAATGTGCCAATGGAAAACCAGCCTAATACAGAACAAAAGGTGAAGTTTTAAATAAAAGTCTTACAATAATATGTTTTAACTTTATAATGGATATTTAGATAACTTTTTTTTGTATTACAGTTTGAGGCTAGATCACCACTTGCAGTCTTGCAATGCGTCATCATAGGAGTAATGCCCCAATTGCATCTTCATGTAAGGTTAACTTAATTATAATTTGGTTAATTATTGGTTTAGTGTAAAAAGCACTCCATAGTAGTGGTCTCACTTTTGATTCCCGGGTTGGGCCAATTTGTTGGGATTTTCTGTAGGTTTTTTCAACAGCAGCCCTTATTCAATCAAGATCAAGATATAGACTACATCTAATAGAATCAAGATATAGACTACATCTAATATGTATACTACATTGTAATATCTATTCCTTTAGAGGGAGAGTGATGTGATGTTGATGATACTTACATATTTGTTTTACCTCTGTATAGTAATTTGTTGCATTTTTATGTTCATAGCATCTCGTAGGCATCGAACCGCACACCGCCGTCTGATCCAGCACTCACCACCTTCTCAAAGGCAATCCAAATGGCGAGCCTGACTGAATGTTTTGTCGCCATTAAAGAGAGGTGTTTGGAAAATGAGAGACTTCTTATTGACAACCAGCAGAGGATGTTCGACTTTTAAGGAAATAAGTGAGTCATGGTCAAGGCAGACCCAGGCACTGCAGGATTTATGAGCATCCATCAGTCGAGGAAGTTGAATCTCCGAAACATGGATCTACTACTATGTTTAGATAATTTTAAGTTTATTTAAGATGGATGTTAAGAAGTTTAAGTATAAGAACTGTTTTTTTGTAGTAAATGTCAATGTTTGTTAGCGGGCATGCTCTTTATGCCTGCAGGCTTTTATTTAGGTACTTATTTAATTTTGTTTTGCTTGGGTAGTTTTCATTGTATATACTACATTATTTAATTAAATGTCCTGTTTCTTGTAATGTTAATTACTTTGCATACCTACTATTGTATAGAATCAAGTTTTTCTAACTGAATATCAAAAGTCATTTTGAATAAATGATTTTTGATTTGATTGATTGTTTTTAATAGTAAATAAAAAAGAAAATAATGCAGTTATCTGTTTAATTTCTCATACCCCTGTATACACTCTTACCCATTTAAAAATATAGTACAAATAGGGACTAAGGTATAAATAGGCACATATTATTATAGGCTATTGATATTATACTAATCATATACACCTTAAACACCACACTTTAAATACACACCTTAAATGTTATGACAATTGTTGATTATAATAATATTTTTATTAATAATTTAAATACCTATTTATTGTATCTAATCAATAATGGTGAGTATATTCTATCTAAACACGTTAACCACATCTGTAAAGGAACGCATAAATTGTAGATACAACATGCTCGCCATAATTGATTAACTAAATCTCGCCTACTTATCAGCCTACTCTCTAAGTCATCATGTGTTGGAGCCTGATGTGTCAGGATTCCAAGTAACCTAGATTCTTCATCTAAGTCACATTGGTCTCATCATCATAGGAGCTGGTAGCCCGGCTCTATTACATATGTCGTTTAAAACACAGGAAGCCATCACAATTTCTCCCACTTTTATAGGATCATAGTACAATACCCTATGTACTAATAAACATCTGAACCGTCCTTTCAGGATTCCAATAGTCCTCTACACTGTTTCTTGCACTGCTGTGCAAATTGTTGTAATGGCTCTGGAGTCTCAGTTTCTGAATTACTAAAGGGAGTCATTAAATAAGGCCTTTGAGGATATCCTGAGTCACCTGAAATCAATGAATGAAGCTAGAATTAAGTGCAATCTTGACTTGTGTTTAAGTTATCATTGTATTGTAAATAATAACTTCGTGGATTGCCCTAGAGGCAGAAGACCGAGATATGTAGGTATGTGTCTACATTCTTCCCAATGATTTTTTGGTAACTTCCATTAGCCAAAAATGATAGTGTGCATAATATCTGAAACATCAGGAATTCAATAGGCTTTTGTTGGTGTGTGGTGAGGTATACCCATCATATCTCAAGAAACCTAGATGTAAACAAACCTTTAGCCTCTTGGTTAAACCACTGGAACGAAGTCGCGGACGCATATATGGAGTTAAGTCATCTTCCAATATATTAATTAAATCCTCAGAAAGCCTGTAAATATGGATAAAATCTGTATCACGGAATATTGTTTTAAACTTTCGTATTTGTTTCGCCTGTCGAGCTTTCTTCAAATTATCACTTTTCTTAGCTTCTTCTAATAAATGTAGCTTCAATTGTGTAGTAAAAGAATAGAAATATTTAAAAAATTAAGTACAGTTTATTATTTTTGTCAGTCTACGCCCGAATATTTAGAGCTTTTTGATTTGACAGTTAGAATTAGGAGTGGGCGATACAAATCGTATATAGATACAATATCTATATATCGGTACAATATCCAATACCTATATATCGGACAGTACTGTATCTATATTTCAGGTATCCGCGTACCTAGAACGAGACACTATAACGATATCGTATCACATGATCTATGATATTCGGTTCAAACTGATTCCGGTACAGTAGTAGTTATACGGTTGTAGGTACCGTATCCTTGCGATGCGCGCGGGCGGGAGTGATGTAGCTAGAGATGAACGAGCGAGAAAGCGCGTTAAGCTAACGTCTAATACTAATTTTAAACATTATATACAGGAGCATAGAGTTTAATACCGAATACATTATTTTGTAAACACTTGTAAACAGGTAACCATCAATAAACGTCAAAGGGTTTTAAATCGTACCTATGGCATTCTCAACAAAAAAAGTGAGCCGTCACGGGACGCCTGGCAGATGTGAAACATTGCGCATGGCGACGCGTCGCCACACAGTACACAAGACTGTGACTGTATATATACTTACACCATCATAAAGCGTGGTGACGCGTCGCCACGGCATGCGTCGCCACGCCAGAAATTTGTTTTACGTGCGGCTATAGATGTTTCACATCAAAAATTGTTTTAAAATCACTTTACGTGACCCTTGACCTTGATTGCACTTTGCTGTTTTCGTCAGTCTTCAGTTATTAGCTTCACTCATGAGTCATGACTGATGAATAGATACTTGACCTATTTAAATAATTGATAAAAATATAAATCTAGAAAACCGAAACGGCTGTACTAGTTTCATTTCAGAGTGCCATATTATCAACAATACATTCACTGATTTCGAATATACAGTTACAAATAAAATACAATGATGTAATGAATCGAACAAAACCGAAACCTAAATATCACAGTACCAATTTCGATTCCGAGTTCCACACTGATTCAGCCAATATATAGATATTGAAATATATAGATACGATATCCGATATTCTAAACCGATACATAGATACGATTTGATATAGTGTAAAAGCGATATTACCCATGCCTAGTTAGAATCGAGGCTGTGGGCGAGACGTCTGACGTTTTACGTCTTACGAATTTTCGATCAGGGTCACGTGACCTGACGCGAATTTAGAAGTTTTTACCCATTCCAAAAAAGTACATACACAGCGCCGCTAAAGAAGTTTTCACTTCAAAAAACTAGACAACTCTCAGTCGTAAAAAATATGAATTAAATTACTTGGCGGGTTGCGGTTCAGCACTAACTGACGGAGTCCGCTAGGCTCGATGCCTGCCAGGGTCGCGGGTTGTTCGAAAGAGAAACCGTGGCCCCTGGCACAGGCAACTAGCAGGGAACAACTAAAAAGGAACACGGGGGGGTTTTAGTCCGTAAAAGTCTGACAAGCCCTCCCGCTCCGCCCAGGGCGGGAGAAGTTATTTGATGATTTCCCACCCAAAAAAAAAGGGGCAATTTTCGTAATTTTAACTACGTTGACAGTGTGATCTCAGTCTCAACCTGTCAAAAAAACCCATTCTAATTTCCCTATATTTTTGACTAGCTTCTGCCCGCGACTTCGTCCGCGTGAAATTTCTTGTTACTCCGACCCACCCCGTCACATCGCATCGCCTGCCCGCGCTATTACTTCCTTTTTGCTTAGCGTTCTTTCTGACTTTTTTTCTTTTTGCTCGGCTCCGTAAGGTCATAGCGTGATATTAAAATTCTTTTTGCATTTGATAGCCCAATTCTTGAGGAAGGCTATAGGCTACCTAATATTACGCTAGGACCTTTAGGAGTCGAGCAAAAACAAGAAAAGGCAGAAGGTACGCTGAGCGAAAACAAAGTAATAGTGCGGGCAGACGATGCGATAAGACGGGATGGGTCGGGGGAATAAGAAATTTTATGCGGATGATGTCGCAGGCAGAAGCTAGTTAGTTTAAAATGGTGTATCTAATTAACCCGACTTTGCTTTATTAATAATACAGTAGACATATAATTAAGAACGACTGATACCGAAGTGACGTTTCGATAGATAAGCTGCTGTTTTTGGGATTCCGTACCTCAAAAGGAAGTCAAAGTCAAAGTCAAATCATTTATTACAAATAGGCACATTAAACGCACTATTGAACGTCAAATTGACGACAGTAAAATTGAATTGATTCTAGTCGCCTCTTCCAAAAGGTGTATTCGTATGGAGAAGAATGGCCAAGAAACAATAACGGAAACCTTATTAGATCACTTCCGTCTGTTTGTCCGTCTGTCAAGACCCTTTTTCTCAAGAACGCGTGGAGTTATCAAGTTGAAATTAATATCGGCTGCAATCCCTTGAAGCAGTGAAAAAGTCAAACTTCCAAATCAACGCAATCAAAAGATACGGGCGTTTAAGGCTCCTTCAAACAGGCGCGACACGACACGCGACACAAAGACACCGCAAGTCGCGCAACGAGGCGGTGCCTTTGTGTCGCGCGCGATTCGCGTCGCGCGTCGCGCTTGTTTGCAGGAGCCTTTATGTTCCATTTTAAATGCCGCATATTGTGACACTCGCATGGGAATCAAAACCTGTATGGTACTTCCCGTTGAACTAGAATCATAAGCAAGAAGCAATGTCATGTAGCATAAGTAAAGGAAACAATCCGAAAACCGTAAATTTTCAGATGCATTACAATAAAAAAAATCCCGTGATTAAACTATTTCCATTCCTAAACGAAACCCTAGCGGCCTCGGCACGCGAGGCCGCCTCGCACTTGACCGGTTTTTTTTTGTATCAATTTATTGATGATATAACTTTTAACAACAAGGTTAAACATCAATTTTAATAGGCTACAAGATACGCAAAATGAGAAGATGAGAGGCTATCTATTTATTTATTATATTGGTCTAAAATGCCTTCAATCTTTTTAACTGGCCCAACACCATTCCCTGAGAAACTTTCCGAACTTTTGTGTTCCCATCCCCATGCTTTACTACTTTTTTCGTGAATTCAATGTCTGTTTAGCCGGTCGACGAACATACTGTTTACCGTCAGAACCTTTTTTTTCTTTTTTTTTTTTTTGTCGCTGAGAAATGATGTAACGCATCTCCGCTCGTCGGGGGACGACACGGAGTATGTGGGACTCCCTGCCAAGGTGGCAGTATACCCACTAAAACTCAGCGGTGTTCCCTCGTGGCCTTGATGGAGGGGTCATGGGAATCCGGCTCAGCCTTTGCGTCCACAACCCCCCCGGCGCATGGTATTTTTCCATTGACAAACTGTCCAGTCGCCATACTTTCTAGCGTACCTAAATCCAATCTTGCTTTTCGGTGTATCTTCTTGAGAAGTGGTACTCACCGGGCGATTCTTCCAAACAACTTTGCACCCGTTAAGCGTCTTCATACTATCGCGCTGATACTTCTCCATTTTCGAAAACTTCCCTACTTATAATTTCAGAATCCTTAGAGCGGTTCTGCACTACATATTATATCCGATCCGAATCCGAGAAATGCGGGTCCGAAGTGACCATAGTATTTTATACATTTGTATGAGGGGTTGTGCACTAGATCTGAACTCTATCCATCCGAATTTAGAACATTCTCAATTCGAATTGAAGTTGAATGTAGTACGGAACCGTTCTAAAATGGATCAGTCTTCGTTGAACGAACAATCAAAGCATCTTCACGCGGTGTCGTTTTCCTAGATTTAGGATTTCGAATAACATTATTGGTAGTGATGACTATCTTGACGTGATTTACAGCGTTAAAACCCTTAGTTTTGGAGCACTCCTCATGATCAGCAATCTTTTTATACGTCCAATCACGTTCATACAGTCAATGACGTATTAGGATACAGTGCCACAATCGTTTTCCGTATTGATGGATCACAAGTTCACAACTTTCTTACCCATGATTTAAAAAGAATAGGACACTTTTGACTGAAAAAACATAGGAGAAAGTAACTATAGGATAGGCGGGAAATAAAAAAATCATTGGGTTATACTACTACGTAGTACATTATAATTCAATGAAAAAAAATCTGCTATTTGTTTTCGAAATTCAAAATTAAGAACATATTTTTTTGCGTTTAATTATTTGTCCAGCTGCCAGTATTTTTGAAATACAGTCAATTTACGATAAATTGATTTGTATAGGGAAGTGCAATTATTTTGATTATTGCGTATGAATAATCAAAACCTACTAAACATAGCTATTATTTTGTGTTTCAAAGTTGTTATCTGTAAGTTGATACAACAGTAAAAACATTATCCAAAAGTGACTTCACTAAAAGTCGTTCCTAAGTCAAAACAAAAAAAGTTCGTTCTTTGTTATAAATAAATCAATAATTTATCTGTCCAAAACTGTATAGACTACAGATTATCGATAACAAGCATTAGGAATTAGGTAGGTATAGGTACTGAGCCTTAGAAGGCTAGAAAGGACTGTAGGTAGGCTGTGTAACGCTTGAAACCTGATAAGCTTATGAAAACTAACAACGGCGGGAAAATTGCGTAACACATTATCAGCAGCAATGGGTTTCAATTTTGACAGTTCAACAACATTCATTGCATTATTTACCTTGTTGAGCAGACACATTTTTCGAACAAATGAACCAATGGATTAGCAACATCCTTCAAAATGATTCAAATTGGTATGATAGTGTAGGTATTATGTATTTAGGGTGCAGATCTTTAGTTTACTTAGCCAGAGAAGTCTCTAGTAATAAATCTGGGTATACAATGTGTTATAATAAAAGAGGTTTGGTTCAGAATCGTTGACTGAATCGATTTTTGTCATTTTTAATATAGATAATTTTTTATCCCAAAAATAATTTAAACTACGTAAATTACTGTCACACTTCCGCTGCAAGTACACTGATAACAGACCAAAATTGATGAAGTAGGTACCTACTACGCTCAGCCAAGCTACGTGTGCGAGTGTGTGCATGGGTAGATTTGTTATATGAACACAATTTCCTCCCACAATAAGTAATAAACTATAATTAACTTCTTTAATAAAAATACAATGTTTTATACGTATACATAATAATAAAAATTCAGTGTGTGTATTATGATTATAACATAATATTCTAATTGGGGTGTTTCGTGGTGTGCGTTAATTCCGGAACATGTTGCATTTAAAAAAAAACAGTGGCACTCCGGGAGTGCTTACAGAAGTGAAAACAAAACACAAACAGAATACTTTGCCATCACTCAGTACATCCCGAGGACAGCCGAACATATCCGAACTAATCCGAAGCTAGTTTTTTAATCGTCTTATATGTAAACAAAACACGCGCGGTGTCGCTTACGGAAACAGTGGCGCGAATTCAATGGTTTTTCCCATCTCAAAAAATGCTCAACGCGAGTTTTCACTTCGAAAAATAAATTGCACACGTAATAAAAACCTACGGGACGAGCTTGACGCCTACAGACAGGATTGGTCCACACTAGCATAGACAGAGAGGAGTGGAAAGGACAAAGGGGGGCCTTTTCCCTGCAGTGGGACAAAATCGGCTAAAAATAAAATAAGTAAGTAAATACCTACATAAGTACTGCGGTGCTATTCTGTAAAAATCTCACCGTGAAAACTGAGGTGAAGTGAGCGTGGAATGAACTGTCAGTAGAGTCAATTCCTTGCAAAAACAAACTCACTTCACCAAAGTTATCACGGTGAGATTTTTACAGAATCGACCGGCAGTAGTATAACTGCCAACGACATGTAAATTGTTTACCTATCACTCGTTTATCTCACTAATTTAATTATCTAATTAATTTTATTTTAATAACTACGACGGACTTTACCCAGAAAGCCGGACTGGGCCGGCCATGTATGCCGCATGTCAGATAACAGCTGGGCTATTCTGTAAAAATCTCACCGTGAAAACATAGGTGAAATGAGCGCGGAGTGAGCTGTCAATAGTGTCATTTCCTAGCAAAAACAAACACACTTCACCTAAGTTTTCACGGTGTGATTTTTCTGTTTACAGAATCGACCGGTTGTTGGGCTAAGAGAACCACCGAATGGGGTGGTCCCACTAAACGCACGACGCCATCGCGGCAAGCCGAAACGAAGTTGGCGGGACGGGCCTGGCTCCTCTTACCGTAGGGACAGGCAGTCGTAAAAGACAGAATTGTGTGGAAAAGTGAGAGGGAGCTCATTGCCCTGCATTGGGAGTGGGACAATACAGGGTGCTTACTCTTCAATTTAATTCCGATAGATCGACATTAGAATTGTGACGTTTCGTACTCTTGAGCTCGATGTTAGCGCCAAATGATTTTTAGATTGGGTGTCCATTTTGGAGAACTAAGTGGAATTGGGTTCGGGCTTGGCGTGGGACCTAATTGTTGACAATATTGTTTTCAAGAGTACCGAATCACGTGACTGTAAAATTAACATTGGAATCATATTGGCATCTCATTTGAATTAAAATTAGTTTGGAGAGTAAGCCCCCTGGCTAATTAGATTAGATTAGATTACATAATCGCCACAGTGTATAATGTTCCCACTGCTGTAACACAGGCCTCCTCTCTGTGAGAGGGAGTCAATAACATTAATTTGAGTAGGTAAATCAGTAATCACTCATTAACCTTTTGACCGCCACACGTCAAAAAATCAAAAACGTGCCCTCGGCGTCAAAGTCTGTCATGTAGTCGAACCGTGGCGTGCTGGGCACATTTTGGTTTGTCATCTATACATGACTGTGGCGGTCAAAAGGTTACATAGTATAAAAATAGCAGTAAGTATGAAAAAGATGAACTCACTGCGGGTTAATATAGTAATCAACTACGTTTGTTTGTAGGTGGGTTATGTACAGCCAGTTATAGCCAATACATCATTGGTTATAGCAATCAGCTGCCATGAGTACCTTTGCATAGATGGTTGAGATTTTTTAGAATACGAATCGATAGAATTTTATAATTCTTTTATATTTTACTAGTTGCGCCCCGCGGTTTCACCCGCATAAGTGTCGATTCCGTGGGAATATCGGGATAAAAAGTAGCCTATATTATGTTAATCCAGGGTGTCAGCTACCTCCATACAAAATTTTATCAAAAGTGAAGTGAAGAAGTAACAAACATAAACACACACACACACACACAGATACGCACACACACACACACACACACATACACACACTCACAAACTTTCGCCTTTATAAAAGTGTGATTATTTGGAGTAACGTAAATAAAATATAAAAGAAATATAAAATTCTATCGATTCGTATTCTAAAAAATCTCAATCCTTTGCAAAGGTGGGTCTGCTAATTGCTCTATCTGACTGTACTTAGTATTGCGGTCGTTTTATGCGTCGCGATGGCCATCGATATTCACCAATACCAACTGGCCGAAATAATAGGTATCGGTATCGAATCGGTGTAGGTATAGCTGACGAGATATCGTAATCGGGTTGGTGCCGTTATCTCATAATGTGAAAACAGTCATTAGGTAAGTACATTGAAATAAGATTAGACATTTAAATATACCTTTTTTACAGTCCGTTAATCCGATTTTGAATTCCATTGCGTTGGTGGCATGACGTATGGCAGCTGTAGTAAACAGTTGGTATTGTAACCGCTTTTTTGCTTTTAGTACCATCCTTATGCCTACGGTGTAGAAGTCAAAATCGGTTGAACGGACTGTAAAAAAGGTTTATTTAATTGTCTAATCTTATTTCAAATGGAGTATAGAGTGTAGTATATGTAAACTTAAAAGAAAAAAAAACACAAACAGAATACTTTGCCATCACTCACTGACATATCGGATATACATTAAAACCGAGTACGCCACGAGGACAGCCGAACACATCCGAAGCGGGTATTTTTTTAATCGTCTTATCAACAAAACACGCACGGTGTCGCTTACGGTAATAGTGGCGCGAGTTCAATGATTGTACCCATCTCAAAAAATGCCTACCGCGCCTAAAGAAGTTTTCACTTCTAAAATCGAACCTAAGAAAAAGTAATTCAGTTGATTAACTGCAAATATTTTATACTGTGGCATGAATTTCCCGTGAATAAACTAATAAAAAATAAAAAAATTGTTCGTCGGCGCATCGTACATAGATCCATCTCGCTGCATTTTGGGAAGGCGGAGGTAGCGTTTCAAAGGGCCACAGGCCCGGAAAACCTCACCTTAATACATGTACCTAGGTATTATCCATTTTGCAATGTTATCAACACTTTCTTTCCTGTATAGGTACATACAGCTTAATAACACAATTTACTGGTATAATAGAAAAGAATAGAATAAAAATTCCCCTTTATCTTTCTTTTTTTCTTTTCTGTATATTGCATGTGTGTTTGTGTGAATCAGGTACCTACGTTACTAAACGGAAAATTCTTATCGTGTTAATAGAAAAGCATACCTACCTAGGTATACCTACCTATTATTTATAGTGTGTCGTATGTTTATAAGTTTGACTTTTAAAGAATTTATGTTTCATAAACCAAACGGGCACTGGACATGTTCTAGAACCAAAAATTCGAAGACATGTGACCTCTACCAACCCGCACTGGGCCCGCGTGGTGGATTACGGCCCACTCCCTCTCACAGAGAGGAGGCCTGTGTCCCAGCAGTGGGAACGTTAGTAAGTACTTACCTAAGTATGTGACAAAGGCAAAATTTTATTTTAAGGTTTTAAGTTTTGTTATGTGTACCTACGTAGGTACTTACTACATAATATATTAATTGTAATGTTTAAATTAAAATAAATTTTAAGTTACAATTAATATACATATTATGTAGTAAGTACGTAGGTGCACATAACAAAACTTAAAACCTTAAAATAAAATTTTGCCTTAGACAAAAATATCATATTTTTGTCTATATTCTGTATTTCTTATTAAAATAAGCACCTATTAGGTACCTAATCATGCAAAATTAATTTGCGTGCCCCTTTTACAACTGGTAACATAGATATTTTCTACAAATAAATTATTCTTATTCTTTAATGAAATTGTGAATATTGATAATAGTGAATATTGTGAATATATGTAAACGTATAAATGACAGAGGCATGAATAATAATCAAATTGAAAATAAAAACTATTTGAAACTGGACCAATCGTATCAAAAGGTCAAATCAAACAAAAAAAAATAATATTTTTTAAATATTTAAGGAGATTCTGCGTGCAAAAATCTTTGTTGCGGAAATATAACTTACGTAACCTAACGTAGCCACCCTGGCTAAGTTTAGGTACCTAAGTATTGATAGGTAAGTTAAAACCGTATCTTATCATAATAAATAATATTCACTGATCAACTATAAATATTATGAGTATTACGTACTTACTTATGTAAGTACTGTTATTTATTATGTACGTAAATATTTGAAGAATCATACGAAACATGGAATAAATAATTTAATTCAGTTTCAACCATGAAGAGCAGTCATGTCAAGCCAAAGCTAATGATTTAGTCGCGGGAACTCCGTTTATATTTATACAAGATAACGAAGGTATTGTATCGAATAAATAAACAGATTCCGCAAAATAAATATACAGAGATTAATTAAGTAAAACATTTCACTTACATGAAATACCGTGTGTTGTGTAGTTCACTGATAAACTAATAGTGTGGTGCACTAATCAACTGATTTCATCAAAGAGCGTCAGTTTTTTAAAATCACTGATGTATTGCGAGATTTTGCACTAAAACTATGGTACAATTTTCAGAGCGAGTTAACAGGGTGGTTGTAAGGTTTACGCGTCGATATTTTGTTCAGGAGCGAGTGGCGCGCGCGGTACGGCTTCTAGCGGGTTATTGGCAGTAGCGGGCCGGGTCTGCGTGCGCAGGCCGCGTCACGTCGCTTGCCGCATATCCACTCCGCATTGACAGGCAAACACGCTGCCGGCCGCGCACACCCATCGTTCCAGGTGGACGTCAATTCACGGTGTCTCTGATGACACAAGGTACCTACTCGCAAGGTGAATTCATAAGAGCTATATACACGCCTGAGTGAAAGAACATGCAGTTCATATACGTAAGAACTACTTACATATACAGGGTGTGGCGTAAATAGTGGTCCACCGTTAAGGATTTGATATACCAGACAATTTACTACCAAGGGTTCCGAAAATATATTTTTTTGTTTTTTTATTTATGAAATTTCTACCTTTTGTTACAAATTTGGTGGTAGTTTCAACAAAAACCATTATATTTTCATTTCGATTTCTGTTACTTACTGCTGAAATACTAGAGCTATCGTGTTAAATTATGGTTTTTATGTAAATATAGAGCTTTTGAAGAAAAAGTTAGTTCTTCTCTATTTTAACTATAATTTTTCACATAATCATGCAAATTCAAGAGCGATTTTTGTAAAAAAAAATACTACTAAAATGGTTAAAATTGTAATATGTTATAGTAAATTATCTGGTATATCGAATTCCTAACGGTGACCACTATTTACGCCACACCCGTATATAGATACCACTGAAACATCTCTGCATCTAATAAACTATACAGTCCGACTCAAGTCAGAATATTTATTCCAAATTATATTTCAGGACATCGCAAAATTATTAAATAAAAATGTTTTCAGGCTACAGCCGCTATACGGACGTTATCACCGTTGTGAATTGATTCGATTTGGATACTGTGGGTTATAAATGATTGTGCGAACATTACATTGAATTATTTACAAATATCGACCGGCTCTTTATTCTCTTCCAAGACACCGGTTCATTAAATAGTCAGGCAAACAGAAATAGAATGGCTTGCACTCCGATCGATCGCTCATAAATGATCACCCCTATGGTAGCTCTTCTAGCCTCTCCACAGTTACAATTAGCTGGTTGTCGACGTCATTTTATTTATTTAACAGTTTCAGTAGACGATACAAATACCTACCTACATTAATAAAAGTAAGGAACAGAAAAATACAAGTAAGTACGATTTCTTTGGAAATAAGCATACTAATCTTTGTAGTGTGTAGATCATACAGCATATTACTGAAGGCACCAAGTGTACCTAAGAGTACCTAGAGGAGAGAATTAAATTCGTACCTAGGTACAGACGCCAGCACATCAAGCTACCCGAAACTGTCAAATTTTCCCAATCAACTTTGAACCTTATGCTTTAGCGATAAAGTTGAAAATCTATTCAAGAAACTTGACAGATTGTAGTAGCTTGATGTGCTGGCGTCTGTACCAGCACCCTAATTGCGTAGGTAATACGCTTTTAATCACAATCTGAATCATTTTAAAGGATTTTGCTAATCCATAGCTTCATAATTAATGTTCGAAAAATTTGTATGCTCAACAACGTGATGAATATTGTTGAACTGTCAAAATTAAAGCCACTACTACTGTTACCCCCTTACAATGCGTGCCACGAAAGATGAGACTTGACCGCTCCTCCCCGCTCTTTCCGCTGCCCCTATGACGTCCGGTCCCGTCCCGCACTCAGTCCTTATACCGCTAAATATACCTAAAATCGTGTACTGCGCAAGTCAAACCACGTGGTGTGTCAAGTCTCATCTTTCCTGGCACGCATTGTACTAATAAACGTTGTATAGCGTCTGTATAGTTACACAACGCCTTGTCTCCTTCTTTCGAAAGTCAAATTACTGACTAATGAAAGAGAGAAATCGGTGTGTAACTATTCATCTGATATAATACGTTTATTAGTAAAGGGGTTAGTGTAGGTTTTACGAAGTTACCCCGCTGATAGGTTAACATAAATCAATTCACTTATAGGTAGTCTAAGGTAAAATAATACTTGGCTTCTTATCCTGCTCTATCAGATGAGCATTATTTTATTTATTTATTTATATTAATTTTAGGAAAACTTACAGCTACTTTATTCATTTTAATATCTAGTACAATGCGTAAGCGATCGGCCAATTACAAACTTCCACATACGATTAATGTGAGTACCATTGGTGCCGATACACACAGGTAGGTAGACACAGCTACTATATTTGTTAATACAAATAAGTAACAGTTTCAGTCAGTTCAGTTCAGTTCAGTCACTACAACCCAAATGGTTGTCCGGTTGTCTTCGAATTTTTGGTTCTAGGTCATGCGGGTTTCCTCACGAAGTTTTCCTTCGCCGTATTGAGAGCAATGGTGATGAAATAATTTACACAAAGTAAAGCGCCTGTCTGGGTTCGAACCTACGACCTACAACTCGTAAGTCGCGGCCGTTACCGGGCCATCACTGCTCCGAGAGCGGTTTGACATACCTATAATTAAGTATGTAGGTCGACCAGAGAGCTTGTTGTCATAACCGTACGACAAAACTTTTTGCTTTATTTTCCTTCTGTTTTTTTAATTTTTTTTCTTTTTTGTCGTTTGCATTCCCCCTAATCAATTTCCTTTACCGTGTCTGGTCGTGAATATTTCGATAATTAATTATTTTCGTGTTATCCAGCGGTGCTATTCTGTAAAAATATCACCGTGGTAACTTAGGTGAAGTGAGTTTAAAGTGAGCTATCATTCCACCTGATGCAAGTGATTGACACTATTGACAGCTCACCTATGTTTTCACCTATGATTTTACAGAATAACAATACAGGTTATAAAATATCTTGCTAATCATAACACTGCGATAACGGCACTCATAAATAATAATCGCATTTGGCACGTGCTACTGACGCATTTCACAGAGGCCTACAACGAAATGTTTCCGTGCACTTTTAAATCCTAAAACCATCCACTAGGTACTTATGTACTACCTAATTCTTATTTTAATGTAGTTCTACCTATTTTTTAGGGTTCCGTATCTCAAAAGGAATAACGGAACCCATACAGGATCACTTCGTTGTCCGCCTGTCAAGACCCTTTTTCTCAGGAATGCGTGGAGTTACCAAGTTGAAATTAATATCAAATACTCAGGGCTACAATCCCTTGAAGCAGTGATAAAATCAAACTTCTAAGTCAACGCAATTATTATTATTTGATACGGGTGTTTATGTTCCGTTTATGCCTCATAATTATTTTAACACTCGCAAGGGAATTAAAACCTATACGCACGGTATAATCGATAAATATACTGTGACATAGGGTACTTCCCGTTGATATAGAATCATGAAATTTGGTAAGAAGCAATGTTATGTAGCACAAGTAAAGGAAAAAAATCCGCAAACCGTAAATTTGTAATGACATTACAATTTTTTTAATTTCTATTATAATTAGTGTACGGAACCCTCAGTGCGCCAGTCCGACTCGCACTTGACCGGTTTTTACCTTATGGGATGAACGAATTTATGTGAAAATTACAAGTCAATGAATGTCGGTTGTTGTGGTTGAGCTGGTCTTGGTCCGATTCCTGAACACCGCGCAAAGCAATATTCGTAAATAATAATATTAACTATTATTATTATATGTCACACATGCCTCGTAATTTACAGACGAGTGTAGTTCCGGATATTCCAATATCAGCTACTTAGTTAAATTCTCCAATATGAAATATTGGAACACGTCGTGTCCGGGTAGTCTCGTGGCCGCATTCATCAAAATGTCTTGCCGATTGCTTAAGATGCGGCGGTGGACTATTTTGTAATTTACTGTATCAGCTGCATTTATTTATAACGGAATACAAGGGGCCGCTCTACTTGCTAATGTCACTCATTCCGAATTTCCGGCAAGCGATACAAATGCTATTTCTTAGAATTTTTTATCAATATAAAATAGGTTATTCTGGATGCGAGAAGCAGAATCGGTCGAGATGGAGGTGCTTGGGGAATATGTCGGGCGTCTTACGGCTGAAATGATGATCGATGAAGTAAAGCAAGTACCTACCTACTATTTATTTTAAAGTTTACAAACTACTTATATTTTTTACTTCATCTAGGTAAATACCATAAAACAAAATCAGTATAAGCTTAAGGCTACGCCGACCGCCTAATGGCGCCCTCATAGTTTGTTTGATTATTTCTTTTATTTTAGAATGAAAATGCAGAAAATAAGCACATCAAGTTGTGCTCCACAAGATTATACGTTAATGCTATTATAAAAGGTAGTTTTACATTGTTTAGTTTTATTATAATCACTAAGACGGAAAATAGTGGCCACTATTATCCGGCGCCACTGCGCGGTCGGCGTTTGGGTATAACCATAAGTATATTTTCAGTTATTTTAATACGTTCATGGACTTGGCTATGAACATACCTACTAAGTACTTTGGGGGCGATATAGGTACCTACACACGTGTGCGTACCTACCCTAAAATATCTGCTACCGGGTTCTTGACTCCTTTCAAAAGTGGTTTAATTGAAATAAATGCTTTGAGTTTGAGTTTGAAAGTAATACCACCTGGTGGATAATTAATTAATTATTCTGTGCCAAGAAAACCAGCGCTGGGGCTCTGTCTCGTATAGGGTCGTAGCACTCGTAGCATTATGCTGAGCGATGGCCGTTTTGCGTGGATGTGACGCATGTTTTCCCCCAACCTGTAATTTTTTTGTGTTTGTGTGTGCATTCATGTTGCACGCATTCGACGCGTGTGTGCTCGTCAGATGAACGAATGAATGAATGAAACGCCTGATGAACGTCATCATATATTTTATATTCATTGCCGAAATGGAAGACCGAAGACCCAGTATCTCTAAGTAGTCTGTGGGAAGACCTCTCATCAAAATGGCGGCAACTGGCGGCGTGAATTTTCATGAAAAGCCCCATTACCTAGGTTGAACTGTCTCAGACAAACTATACGAGTAGTCGAACTTTTAATTAGCTGCAGCAAAATTACAGCTTATGTGTTACTTAAATGACTGAAGTTGGCGTCTTTTTGTTTTTTCGCGGCCCTCAACCAAATCTTGTTTTTTCTAGTACAGAATAGTGTAACAAGCGATACTTATTTGACACGCATATCTCTAAACTCAGTCCGAAATGAGTTATTAAGAAGTGTCATTTTACTGCAGCTAATTAGGTAAAAGTCTGACTAAAGACCTTGTTATCATTGATGACGCGCACAAGTGACATTCAACCTAAAGATAAAAAAGTTTATAAAAACAATCTTTTATCGTAACGTTTTTATCTTTTTAGTTCGCGTTATTCTTTCTTAAAAAAAGAAAAAAACGTTTGAGGCACTGTTATTGTGTAGTAGGTACACCTGAAAACGGATACCGTACATCAGTGCCTCAAGCTTTTAAATTTTATATAATATACATAATATGTATATTTTAAAATGTCACATAAATTTATTTTTCCTTTTTAGTAGGTACCTACGCGTTATATTTTCTTTTTAAGTTAGGTACGTTTTTATTTTAATAAAAGCTTGTTTTTAAAAACTTTTTTATTTTAATTTTATTTTTACTTTTAAGTCTTAGAGATTTATTATTAAATCTTTTTTTATGATTTTTTATTTATTTATTTACATTATTTTATTGATTAAAACCATTGACATTATTTAGATACCCTATTAACATTATTTACATCATTTACCTACTTTATTTGTACCGCTGGTGTTATTTAATTCCTTTAAATATTACCACCTGTTTGTTTTATATTTTAATTGAATTAATCGTTTTGAATGTTCACGTATCGCTTTCTACTCTTCAAGTCCTTTCATTTGATACCCATAATTATATATTAAGGGGGTTGAAAAAAAAAACATTAATCCGCCATCTTGGAGCGGCGGCCATTTTAAATTTAGTGTAATGTTACTAACTTTATCGTTTTCTACTCTTCAAGTCCTTTCAGTTGATACCCATATTAAAGGGGCTGAAAAAAAATCAGCCCTTTCATTCGATACCCATATTAGGGGGGTTGAGAAAAAATATGTAGGTAAGTACCTACCTAATCCGCCATATTGGAGGCCACTCCAACATGGCGGATTACATATTTTTGTCAATCTCATACATACATACATACATAATCAGCCTATAATGTTCCCACTGCTGGGACACAGGCCTCCTCTCAGTGAGAGGGAGTGGGCCGTAATCCACCACGCGGGCCCAGTGCGGGTTGGTAGATGTCACATGTCTTCGAATTTTTGGTTCTAGGACATGCCGGTTTCCTCGCGATGTTTTCCTTCACCGATTTGAGAGCAGTGGTGATGAAAATAATTAAATAGATAAAAAAGAAAATAGAGCAGTGGTGGCCGAGTGGTAACGGCCGCGACTTACGAGTTGTAGGTCGTAGGTTCGAACCCAGACAGGCGCTTTACTTTGTGTAAAATTATTTTCTCAATCTCAATATTGTATTATTTCAATACCTATAGCCTAGCGGCTACAATATTGAGTATTGCACATTGTATGTTACCAGAACTAAAGGTGTATGCAACATTTCAGCTCAATCGGATACCAACAAATGGTCGAAAAATGGTTTGCAAATTTTGACGGACAACTTTAATTACATACGAACAGTGCAAGCTAAATAAAAGCTTGTAAAAAGAGTACCTAATGAGTGGTAAAGAAATTACGAGGTTGGGGTATACCTATCTACCATATATTATGTAGGTAGGTACTTACTACACACATTTGTTTTCTTATCGCTTCAATATGTTGATAAAAACAAAACAATTTCCAATAAACTTTTGCATTGAAAGTTATCCTTATCAAGCCTTGAAATACAGCCGGCCGATAAAACCTACGCACGGTCAGCGGTGTTGTCCTTTCATAAGAAGCCACTTGATTTATGTGTATGTATATATTATATCTGCGTCAAGAATCGACAGGACAGATTAGACTTAGGCATCTTCTGGGCACGCTCGTTCCATCGTAGACCTCATACATCGCTTTCTGCTTATCAAGCCTTGAAATACAGCCGGCCGATAAAACCTACGCACGGTCAGCGGTGTTGTCCTTTCATAAGAAGCCACTTGATTTATGTGTATGTATATATTATATCTGCGTCAAGAATCGACAGGACAGATTAGACTTAGGCATCTTCTGGGCACGCTCGTTCCATCGTAGACGTCATACATCGCTTTCTGCTTATCAAGCCTTGAAATACAGCCGGCCGATAAAACCTACGCACGGTCAGCGGTGTTGTCCTTTCATAAGAAGCCACTTGATTTATGTGTATGTAGGTATATATTATATCTGCGTCAAGAATCGACAGGACAGATTAGACTTAGGCATCTTCTGGGCACGCTCGTTCCATCGTAGACCTCATACATCCAGCAATAAAATTCAGCAATAAAAAAGAAATCTCCAAGCTATACGATACACACGCATCAGCTAATTAGCTGCTAGTGTGTCTAACCAAATAATAATAATAATAACCCCACCGCCGCGGTATCTCTACGTTGACGTAGTGGTGGGGCTTGCGGGCTCTGAACTCTATGCCTGTGCCGGTAGAGTTTATCTTGCCGGAACTGGTCTATAGGTGAGGAGCCAGACCAAGAGAGATACAGAAACCCGCAGGGCAGCATGTAGCGAGCTGTTGGGCAGTAGCGACCCCACGGACCCTATCTCCCGGGATAGGTATTGTTCCTCACCTCTGGCTTGCGGTTAAAACTGAATAGAGCAAGCAGAAAACAGAGACAAATGAAGACAGTTGGAGGAGGCCTCTACCCAAGAGGGGCCATGACTTGCACAGTAACATATAATTTATTTAATAGGTAGGTACTAGCTTCTGCCCGCGTGATATTTCTTATTACCCCGATCTGCCCCGTCGCGTCGCATCGCATTGCCTGCCCGCGCTATTACTTCGCTTTCACTTACCGTTCTGACTTTTTTTCTTTTTGTTCGGCTCCTTAGAATCCTAGCGTGGTGTTTGTTAGCTTATAGCCTTCCTCAAGAATTGGGCAACCAAAGGCAAAAATAGTTTTTCAAATCCGACTGGTAGTTCCAGAGATTAGCGCGTTCAAACAAAGAAACTTCAGCTCTATAGTATACTAGCAGCGCCCCGCGGGTTCACCCGCATAAGTGTCGATCCCGTGGGAATATCGGGATAAAAACTATCCTATGTCCTTTCCCGGGACTCAGAATATCTTTATACCAAATTTCATCTAAATCGGTTCAGCAGTTTAGGCGTGAAGAGATAACAGACAGACAGATACACTGTCACATTTAGTGCCATGTATTAGTATGGATAAATTTATTCTTGTTACAAATTAAGTTCTGGACATAAAAGACTTTTTATTTATTTATATCTTTCCAATAGCCGGCAACGTAATGTTTGTATTTATTGAAACATGCGTTGAGTCACGCTTGAACTCTAATCGTTCATACTGGTGGCAATCAGCCCGCATACCTCTTGGCTACAATGATCATATTGACATGCCAATATTTACAGTGTCGCTTATTGATTTTTTTGACGTGACAACGTCTAATAAATCGATGAAGCTGGCTGCACTCACGAAAAAACATGACTCATGTAGCGTTACCTCGCGGCCTGTAGCGTTGTAGCGTTCCATGGCGGCTAGAAGTGCAAGCGAATATTAACAAATGCAATGCAACTATTCCATCAGTATTTTCTTATGACGTTGTCACGTTCAACTATCGTCAGTAAACAGACTTTACAGACAACCGATTTTTTTAAGTAGTTTTACAATTTTTCGATGTACAGACGCCAGCACATCAACCTACTACAATCTGTCAAATTTATTTAATAGATTTTTAACTTTATCGCTAAAGCATAAGGTTCAAAGTTGATTGGGAAAATTTGACAGTTTCGGGTAGCTTGATGTGCTGGCGTCTGTACCTACTCCCACTGTACGTTAAATATTTACACGTACCTACAATCTCTAAGTTTTAAAATAATTATCATGTAAAAAATTAAGTTAAATTTTATTAAAACTGCTTAATAGGCTAGATTGTAATTTTTAACAAAGGTTAAAAAAAGAAAACCTACAATCTGAATTGGGTACATTATATCTGGGGGCAGAGGCGGCGTTAAGCGTGGGCGACGTGGGCCACCGCCTACGGCCTCGCGGTACAAGGGGCCTCGCGACTCAAAAATGTTTAAAGCGAGAATAAAACAAAATAAGCCGTAATGGGTGCGACTCTGGATGGGTGTGACTCTGCAAAGTCCAAAGTGTATTATATGTTATGAATGTGATTTTGGAATGGTGGCATCTTGCCTAATGGCAAATCGCAAAAACTTCCCGATTAATCGGGACTATACGATGTTTACATATATGATCAACCTCAAGATGTATAACTCAAAGAACATTTTACAAAACTATTGAATAAATAATTGATTTTTTGCAATATTGCAAATATCATCATAGGACTTATAGTTAGTACTGCTAAAGTTCATCACCCCTTTAGGAAACCCCAAAAATTTCATTATTTTTGCCGTATCTCTCACCGTTTCCGAAATATTTGCGTGTGCAAAAAATTAGCGCATATGAATACCATCAATAGCATAGGAAATGTATATCTCCACCTTTATATTAACGATTTGTAATTTTTCATTTAATACTTATTAATCTAATTTGTATTTTTATGAATAAAAACTTGGCAGTGTTAATTGTTTTGTTTGTTTTTATTATTTTATAAAATCCGTCTTCAGGTCGCCATAGAACAGGGCCTCGCGAAATCTGTCTTGCCCACATCAAATTTAGTTGTTGCCCCGCCACTGTCTGGGGGCACGGTAGTGCCCCCGCCAAGACGAGCCAAGCGAAGCGCAAGGGCACTAACTACCTTTTCTCGAAGTGTTTCGTCGTTTTTTTGAACCCTCACAGAGTTGGTTTCCGATGTACCAGATAGTTCATATTCTCAGGATATGATGTCAATAATAGACTAATTAAACATACAAAGTATCAATTGAATAGCTCTAATACTTTCGATTTTATTGATATCTAAAATACACCGATTTCGTCACTGACACACTCACTGATACACTGACACACTGATGATCATCAAAATGTTTGGCTACTTCCTGAAGTGCTAGAAAGCTGAAATTTGGTATGTAATCTAAGTTTAGTATACAACAAACAAAAAATTCATAAACTTATAACTTTCGCCCCCCATCCCCTAAAATGGGGGAGTGGAAGTTGAAGTCTCATACAAGACTTCAAAATGTTAGGGTACTTCCTGAAGTGCTAGAAAGCCGAAATTTTTCTCTTGTGGGCAGGCTTATGTAGCATACATTTTTACTGATACATATGTAGAATTTGTGAAGATAGGGTCGGTAGAGTTAGGCCGTGTAGATTCAGAAGCTTGGCTCTACATGAGATCTGATATCTTTTTCACAGGGCAAACCTTATGTGGTCGTCTTGGTAACATCTTACATGAAATATTTTTGGTGGGATCTATACTTATAATATATTGAAGTCACTTTTCGTCTGTCTGTGTGACCGTGTTGATTTTCTAAACTACGCAGAGGCTTTTGATGCGGTGTTCCACCATTTAGTTTAGAGAAAGTTTCATGAGTATAAATTAATACATTAATATTAAAGTTACTTACATATTATAATAAAGAAATCAAAACTGCGTAGCAGGGGCGGGTCGCTAGTTTATAATATGAATATATACTTTCGACTCTTGAACTGACCTCCGAAAAAGGGGTAACTTTTTTGGAGGTCAGTTGTATTTATTTGTAATGTGCGTTTTATTTATTCTTATAAATTATTTACTGATCAAGTGGGACTGATACATTTACACGAGATCTGACAGATGAAGAATGCAGTATGAACAACAATGAAACAAAATGTAATAATAATTAAGACTTTATTACTGTCCCCAAAATGCAAGAATTACAAAAAGCTTATCTACCACAATACCTAGACTTGAAATAAATAATTGTGACACTATTTCTGCCTCAACGTTACAAGGTGCATTTAGTGGCTGGCTAAGACATTATTTTCCAAATTATTTACAAACCATTAATTATATTGGTAATTTATATTTATATAAGCCTTAAGCTTAAGCACTACTGAATACTTCATAAATGTTTGCACCTAGAAGTTTTAATTTGTCATTTAGAGTGAGTTGCTGCATCAGTAAATCTGGAATGTTTGTGTTACCCTTGCATGTATTCTTTGTGATGAGTTCATTTATAACAGGCAACAGTTTGACAAAGTGTATCTCAACCTTATTAACATCTACAAAACTGTCAGGAGTTGCTCCTAGTTTTAAAGCTCCATTTGTGATTACATGATCAACATTTAATTCCAAATGATTCTTGGTAATTGGTGCTGATTTAGTTACAAATAAGTTGGCGACTTCATCAGTCACAGAAGAGAAGCTGCGGCTTACAGATGACATAGCTATAGACCTGACTTCATCACTTTCTAAGATGTCCATTGTCTCTTTTACAATGGTGTCTAACTTTGCCCCGCTGACCTCTGCATGGCCTACTAAGTAGTGCACCATCTTTTTCACAGGGTCACCCTCTGTGATGTCTGTACACAAAGCAGTTTGTATAGACCAGAATATTTGCTCCACCTCCTGCAGCGTCATCTTCTTCTTCAAAGATACAGGTTCAACAACCTTCTTTACAACTGTCTCTATCTGTTTCACTAAGTCCTCAACACCCCCGTCTACAAAGTGGTGACATAAAGACAAATACTTGGCCTGTAAGTCTCCATCTATCAGGGATTCTTCTTCATGGACTGAGTCTCTATACAGATAACCGCCAATTATGTTAAGTTGCACTCGCAGTATCACTTGCAATATACTTAGTGCATACACAAGGACACAAATTCTTGTGAATATCATAATTTTCAACTGTTCCCATAATGCTAGTTTGTTGTCTGGATTCTCTTGCAATTTTTGAACTATTTCTTCTGTGTTTAAAACACTTAGAATGCTTTCTGTCACAATTTTTGAAAGTGATAGAATGGTTTGATTACATGTGCGCTCTGTGCTCTCAAAGTGTTGTTTTTTACGAGTCATCTCAAAGAATCTTTTTGCTTCTTTTTCCTGCCATTCTCGCAATTTTCTTTGAGCATAGCTTGTCAATAGGTAAAGGCCGCCAAATACAGCACCCGTCACAATAAACTTCCTCTTGTGACGGCGCAAGAAGTCCTTAATGCCGTCTAACATGTTGCTTACTCAACTGTATACTTAATTTATTGGAATATAAGAGGAGCGTCGGAACGGTATTTAGTTGTGTTCATAAGACGCTTGGTGATGAATGTTGTAGCATCAATGAACCTTTCCACACAGTTCATGATGCACACCTCAGTTTTGGAGTCCAAACGGCTAGAAGGACTACCCATGCAAGTGTCCCAGCATGTGTCTGTCAGTCCGTGAACGAGAACCTGCAAAATAGAATACAATACAAATAAAAACATGATTACAGTATTTATTATGCATACTTATTTGTAATTTTGTGGCTTTAATTACCATTACATACTAGAACTTACACGAAACATATTCTATGATAAAATTCGAGTTCTATCAATAGCTGCTATCATTCCAAACTCAAAGTTTACAGTCAAGGAGATATTAACATTGAAGACACAGAAAAGCCAATGCTGTCTTTCTACCTTCTTACGAATGTATTAATTAATACAACAATCGAGCATATTAATTAGGCAAAACTGAGCGAGGTTCGGTCAAAGGTCGATGACGACCTGTGTGACTTGGATGGCTGTGATAATGGCTACAAGCTTGGCGTTGTGGCCGCATCTTCATAGCCTTATCATTTGACAGCCAGCCGCTTGCTAGTAACACAACAATTAATAATGTAATATTCACCTGGAAACGTTGCTTCTGCGTTTCGGCTAGAATGAAATTTTCTAACTGTGGATCCTTATCCAATTGTGTTTCAACCATAATCAGTGGTTAGGACAGTGAAATAGTGGCACTTTTACACAAACAGAAACTATTTTGTTTACTATTTTATGTAAGCAGCTTACTTTAAAAAATAAAGTAACGATCCAGGATTATGGTATCTGAGAACAGAGAAAAAAATAATTTGCCTAATTTTACGGAGAGAAACGTGAACAATAGTTTAGTATTGCCAAGCTAAGCTGTTTTTTTTTTTTCATTCATTGTTCACTGACTGAATTAATCACTGGAATCATTGAATGTTCTTCTTCTTCTTCTTCTCTTCGTTTAATGGCTTTTGCGGAAAAACCACCACAATTTAGCCAATGTCAAGTGTAAAAATGTAAAAATAGTATATCAGCAACGTTGTACGGTTCAATCAATAATCTTCAATTTCATCATTGAATGTTGAATGATTGCTTTCAACTGTCATACGAAGCTGTCATTATGATTTTTCCTTTTTTTTATAAAAAATATTCTGCGTTGTTGCGACTCTAAATAAAAATATCAATAAAGAGCAATCAAATATGATAACAAGTTTTTATTCATATATTTGGCCCCGCTTGCAGCACACAACATTAGAAGCGTCTAGTTTTAGCGGAGCCGCGTGGTCTTATTGGGGGGACATGCGGCTCCATGAGGCCAAGCCGCGCGGCCGAGCTTCGTGAGTTCGTATTGGTTCGTATATTGGGGACGCGTTGCAAACAACAGCAAAACCTCGCGAGGCTTTTAGGCAGCGTGGCCCTAGTGGGGATGCGCCTTATTATGACTTATTAAAAAAATCGTGCGATTTCGGTCAAGACAAAGACAGACTTATGTTTTAAATTTATGTTTAGGGGTGGTTTAGGGTTTACCGCTAATAGTGATTCGTGGTGCAAGTGAGCCTTAGAATAGCATAACAGTCTAATGTTCCCAGTGCTGGGACACAGGCTTCCTTTCTGTGAGAGGAAGTGCACAGGCAGTACTGGTAGTACATACTACATCCATGATTGTAATTTTATTCTTGTCAACATGGTGACAGTCGCATTTCTAATTTTCTACTGTCGTTGTCATTAGATATATTGTTGGTGATAGTAATAATGAAAGTCAGCAATGAGGGATTTTCTTTTTATTTTTTTTTAAACTCTTCTCTAGTTGCTGGATAGATGGCGCTGAACTTTGTAAGTTACTGCTAGGAACGAAACGTCACATCATTTTTTGATTACCTATTTCACTTGGATGTTTAGAAAAAAAAAAATGTCTAGATCGAAACGAAACGTACAAAAAAGTAATTAGTTTTGGCTTTGGCACCTACCAACGTAGTCAGTTCAACGCCATCTACAAAGTCCTTAGAAACTATGTTTTCTCATTTTTACGATCAATGTTTCACCATTGGACAATGCAAAAACAATCAAAACCTGCTGTCTGGCAAACGGAAGACAAGATTCATACAAATACTTCAAACTAATAGGAGTACGCAAAAAATCTTATACTTATGATTTGAAACTACGTAAGAAATTTTTTGTGTCAGGAATTTCTGAATTTGCGTCGGAAACCATAGCACAAATTACTAGTTTTATTATATTATTTTCTGTTGTTGTTAAGTTTTCATGAAAAATTAAAAATAAAACAATGAAAATGTGTGCGACTTGGAGAGGGACCCAGTAACTTGGTGAAAGAACGAACAGATTTAGTGAAAATTGAATAATTATTCGTAAAAGAAGTAGCTTGTTTACAAAAAAATTTAGTATAGTGACAGGGAGGAGTCAAACTCTTGAACTAGTGATAGTAGCGACATCTGAAGTGAGCATTGTGTAGTTTTCTCGTGCACCACTATTCTGGAAAATTGTCGATATAGTCGATAATATTTGTTAAATGTCAGACCCTCTCTAGTCTCTAGATGAGTAGTAGATTTTTTGTGTTGATTTTGTTCGTGGATTTAAATTCATTTCAATTATTTTACCGGAACAACAGAAAATTGTTAAGTGTTATTGATTATGGCTCAAATTAACCATTGGAAGATGTTAACAGGCTGTGATTTGAGTGGGTACACTCTAGTTATACCAAGTGTGGCGGTTGGAAATGTTGGACAACTAGCTTGTGATTTAGTAATTTCTTCTTTACACATGAGAAAGATTGGATTGGTTTATAGTCCTGCACTTATACCCATATTGGGATACGATCCCTACAAAATTGGTTCAAGCAATTTATCTGGTTGCTGTGAACTTTATCAATGTGCTGAAAGAAAAGTAATCATTCTGCTTTTAAGAGCACCACTAGTTTATAAATATGGACAGAAATTCCTGACAGAAGTGGTGGATAAGTTCAAGGATGAAAATATAAAGGATATTATTATTTTAACAAGTAGTTTTGCTCATGAGAAGAAGCATATAATGACATCTCCGTTCCGATATGTGGTAAACGAGTTATGTCCTTACACAAGTAAACTGAGAACCTTAGATTGGGTAGAACATGAGTCCAAAGGAGAGACTGTTAAAATACTCGGTGGAGGGTTTGCATCCCTACTATATGGAATCATCAAGGAGAAGTCTGTTCCATGCTTAGTTCTGTACAAGTTTGCATCTGAAGGAGACAATATACCGGATGCCTATGAAATGGTGCAGTACTTAAACACTGTTGTCACGCTGT
This sequence comes from Luperina testacea, assembly GCA_927399505.1. NCBI lineage: Eukaryota > Metazoa > Arthropoda > Insecta > Lepidoptera > Noctuidae > Luperina > Luperina testacea. The sequence continues at coordinate 12,799,607 of OV656775.1, read as the reverse complement.
TCAATAATCCTGACATATATTCACAATTAATCCATCCAGTGTCATGGAATCTTATGTTTGGCGGACCACCACCAAGAGATATTTATTAATGTTATACTGAATATGTATTTTATACAAATAATACAAGAATATGTTTATAAATATTGGTCTGGTTAGTGTTTTTTTATTGTATGCCTATTGAATAAAGAATGTAAACAAAAATTTAATCATCCCATTGAAATGAGAAGTTAAATGCTACTACTTACAGTCAACTGCTACTACTTAAATTCAACCACAATACAGTCTACTCTTAGAATGTTAGTTATCTATAATAATTATATCCAACTGCATAATCTCTAGGGGCTGATTTTTCAAATGACAGCGTATGCTTATTTGTCACTGACCAGTAGTGTATGGTACTTGTATAATAGAGGTCAGTGTTATTTGTGGAATAAAATTGACGTCTGACTGATTCTGTGTGGAAGCACTGTCAAAAATTCAAAATTATTCTTTGGATATAATTATCTGGCGTTGGAAAAATCAGCCCAGTCAATAATGTTTCATCTAAAAAAAGCTTCTCAAAAGAAAAGGTTCATCATTATCAAACTAGATGGCGCCACAGGTTTGCTATAACAGAAAACTTCTATCTTCAAAATGACTTGACGTTTTGTTCTGAGCCTTCACCAAAATGTATTGCCCGGAGCGGCTAAATATGTAGCTAGATCGGGCCCTGCGTGGTGGGTAACGGTCCACTCCCTCTCACCGAGAGGAGGCCTGTGTCCCAGCAGTGGGAAAATTATAGGCTGATTACGATTGTTGGTAAAGATACAAGAGTCTTAATTTTAACCAATAACGGTCCGTAAATTATAGGAATTGGCCATTAGAGGTACATTCATTAGAACCGATTGGTATCCGTATCGCTATCGATGGGTGGAATAAAATACAGCGACGCTATTTTGTAAAAATCTCACCGTGATAACTTACGTGAAGTGAGCTTAAAGTGAGCTGTCATTCCAATGCTAACGGTTGACACTATTGACAGCTCTAGGTATTATTTTTTTTTTTTTTTTTTTTTTTTTCTTCTGGCTTCGCACGGTTTGTGCATTTAGCCAATGTCATGTTATTTAGTTTTATGAGACAAAGGTAGGGAAACTGGAATTTATAAATATTATCTAAAACGGAATTTGGGATATAGGAGCAGTAGGATTCTATCTAAAAACGGTAAAAATGAATGATGAGATAAAATAAATAGGCGAGAAAAAAAAAATTAATAATAATAATATTTATACATTACAATTTAATATTATTAATGATAATGAATGAAGCTATACATTTATATACAGGTAAACTATTTGTACAAAATAAGGAAAGAACTGAAGTAGGAAAAGGAATACGGAGAGACAATAGATCACTGAGAAAGGAAGAACGATCATATAGAGGACAGGAGAAAAGAATGTGGTTCAAGTCGCCCACATCTGTGCCACACGAACAAGTGGGGTCGTCAATGATATGTAGCTTGGCAAGATGGGCTGGAGTGCAAACATGACCCAGTCTCATCCGTATAAGAATGGAGGTCTCCATCTTACCAAACTCAGCCCTACCAAACCACGGTTTTTCCGGAACGTCAGGTTGAATTAATGAAAAATAACAGCCTTTTGATTTGCTACTGATATCCCAAGCTATCTTCCAAGTGTCTCGAAGAAAAGTTTTTGGTAGAGTCACAAGATCAGTGCTAAAATTTACGTAAGGAACTAAGTCTCCACACTGCACCGCATCACCGGCGAGTGTATCCGCCACTTCATTGCCGTGAATTCCAGCATGGGCCGGAATCCACGCAAACTGTATAGAATTACCCTCAGAGATGGTTCTGAACGCAAATTCTCTTATTAAATAAATGATAGGAAACTGCGATTTATGTTCGAAAGGGGATTTGTTGATAGCTAGAAGAGCACTTTGAGAATCTGTAAAAATTATAGTTTTTTTGAGTTTAAAAAGGTGGGAATATTCTAAAGCTTTTAAAATGCCGAAACATTCCCCCGTAAAAACAGAAGTTTCCGGAGGCAGTTTTATTTTTTGGACGATGTTGTATTGAGAGTGATACGTACCTATCCCAACACAACCCGTAGGAGAAAGCTTGGCAGCATCCGTAAATACATGGTGATACTCTAAGTGTTCCGCCAAAAAAAAATTAAAACTTGAATTTTTGTCAAGGTCTGATTTTTTAACACAGGTAAAATTAAGGGTGGGGCTGAACAGTAAACTTTCATAACTACAGTTAAACATGGGAAGTTTATTGGAACGGTGAATAGGAGAAGAAAGTGAAAGGAATTTTTTATAACTTATAACTAGACAGGGAGCACGTTTATGGGACCAGTAGTCTGAAGATTCTATTTGTAACACTAAAGAGTCTAGTTTAGGAATGAGAGGATGAGTTGATGACTGAAGAATCCGGAACAAATATTTGTCAGATAGGAATTGTCGTCTCAGATGTAAAGGTGCTTCCCCACATTCAATTTGGAGTGCATTAATGGGACTGGACTTCATGGCACCAGATAAAATGCGTAGAGCTTTGGATTGGATGCGATCCAACTTTTTAAAAGCCATAACGCTACCAGGTTCCAGTAGAAACGATCCATAATCCAGAGTGCTTCTGATGATTGCATTGTAAATAAGTTTCAATGAAAAGGGGTGCGCACCCCACCATACTCCAGAAAGGCATCTAAGCATGTTTATATGATTTTCACATTTGTTAATAATATAATCACAATGAGGAACGCTACTTAATTTACCGTCAAGTATTACACCTAGATATCTGAAATTATCTTTAATCGGGATAGGAGTTTCCTTATAAAATAGATTTATTGTGGGAATATTTCTCTTTCGGGTGAATAAAACGGTCGCGCTTTTAGACGGGGATATATCCAAGCCGTTAAGATGTAACCATGACTCCAAATTAGATAAAGCGGAATTGATAGCCTGGCTAGCCTGTTCGACGGATTTGCTTGAAGAATATAACAACAAATCGTCGGCATATTGAAGAACACTAACATGGTCAGTTATGGACGAGTCTAAATCAAAAGTGTAAATATTGTATAGAAGGGGACTGAGCACGGAACCCTGTGGGAGGCCTTTCCACACAAGGTGAGATACCTCTTGATCTCCAATTAACATACTAATAGAGCGTTCAGTCAGGATATTTATAATAAAATTCGACAAATTCAATGGAACCCCTAAGGCTCTTAATTTATTTTGTAAAACTGATAATATAACATTATCATAAGCTGAATTAATGTCAAGGAAAACCGCGACCGTGGATTGATTAGTAGAAAATGAAATCCGAATATCCGATATTAAAATGCTTAAACAGTCACTGGTACTTCTACCTTTTCTAAAGCCATATTGTGATTCTGCCAAAAGACCCTTACTTTCAACAAACCATTCTAGGCGATTTTTAATTAAGTGTTCAGCTAATTTCATCAGAACGGAAGACAAAACTATGGGACGATACGAAGACGCGTCAGATGGGATTCTATTTGGTTTAAGGAATGGCAACACCATTTGACGTTTCCATTCAACAGGAATGTTTCCAGTGATCATAATAGAATTGATAAGATGTAAATAATAACTGAGGACGTCTTCATTTAAATTAGCAAAAAACGAATATGGGATGCCATCACTGCCTGGTGCAGAATCCTTAGTTTTATGAATAACACCCTTTAATTCTGTAAGAGTGAATGGGCCATTTAGAGTCGTATGAGTGTCTTGGTTATGGGATTCGTTGGCTAATGACAGTATTGGTATTAAGGACAGGTTAAGGTTAATATCCTCAGGAACCCAGGGCGGCGCTAAATTATCTAAAAATTCGCTGGCTAAAGAATCAGGTATAGGGGAAGGGTTCTTATAAATGGATCTAAACCTACGGATATTACGCCAGACAAGCGTTGGGTGAGTGTTCGGTGAAATTGATGAGCAGAAGTTACGCCAAGACTCGAATTTTTTCTTCTTAAAAAGTTTATAAGTTTCGTTATTTAAGTTAGTAACAGTTTCAAAATTAATATCAGACATATTAACGTTATAATTGTATTCCGCCTCTTTACGTTTGTTAACCAATTCTGTACACTCAGAGTCCCACCATGGAGGCGAGGGAATTGTACTATTATTGTTATTTTTTACAGGAAAAACTACATCTGCAGCTTCGATTAACAAAAGTGCTAAAGCTTCAGCACAGCTGTTTTCATTGTCATCAGAAATTACAGGCAATGAGCAAAGCTTGCTGTCAACAATGCTTCTAAATTTGTCCCAGTTATTATTATTTCTACTAGGCAATTTATGTTTTAAGTTAGATCTCCTTGATGATGCCTTTGATTTGGAAAGAGGGTAAGAAATAACTATTGGGAAATGGTCACTACCATGAGTGGAGGTTAGAGGATACCAAGTTAATAAAGAGGCTAAGTTTGGAGAACAGATAGATAGGTCAATTGCACTTTGATTTTGGTTGGGATCTGAACGACGAGTAGCAGCTCCTGAGTTCAATATGCATAAGTTATGTGAGTCTATTATATCTAGTAATTCCTCTCCATGACAATTAGAAACAGAACAACCCCATGATTGGTGATGGCAATTAAAGTCCCCCAATATTAAGAAAGGCTTTGGAAGAAAAGAAAAGAGATTATTCATCTCTTGAAGAATAGAAGAAGAAGGGTGAGGAATGTATATAGAAACAAAACAAGTTTGGTGCACCTTAATAGCTACAATAGAAATTTCCTCATTATGAGGAGGTAATGAAACAATAGAGAAAGGAAAAGAGTTCTTGATAAGTATAGCTACACCACCATACCCATCAGATCTATCCTCCCTAATGGTTAAATAACCATTAATTTTAAAAATATGATTTGATTTGAGCCAAGTCTCTGCTAAAGCAAAGACAAATGGCTCATATTTGTTTAAAAGGTATATAACATCACTCTTTTTGTTTACTAGACTGCGGCAGTTCCACTGGATTATATTGGATGTGTTGTCCATTATGAATGGATTGAGGTACATTGAAAGTTGAGGCAACGTTGGACGGTGAGATATTGAACTGAGAAAGAAGATTGTGTAATGCAGAGAGAAAATCATTTATAGAAAAGTTTACATCATTTTTATCATTATTTTGATTATTAGAAAAACCACAACCATTAGATGGCTGGGGAATTGTAAAATCATTAAGAATAGCATTATGGGCCTCTTTATTGTAACCTTGTATAGATTTGGGTGGGGAGCGTGGTTTCAGGAAGACTGTCTTTTTATAACTACCTGAAGCCTGCATTCTATTAGGTGAAGATATTGATGGAGTATCTGCAAAGTTTTTAGAAGGAGAAGATAAGAGTGTGTCAGCATACGATTTAGTTACTGGGGGATATACTTTTGCTGCTTCAGCATAAGAAACGGAGCTATGTGCCATGTATGATTTAATCTGTTTCTGTCGAGAGAATTCAGGACAAGATTTATTAATAGCATAGTGAAAGCCAGAGCACAGGCAGCAAGATGCATTTTCTATTTCCCTTTCACAGCTATCTCCAGTATGGCCTTGACCACATTTATAACAGCGAGGTTTAGACCTGCACTGAATTTTAGTGTGCCCAAAACGACAACAATTGTAACATTGTACAGTAGGGAAAATATATAAATCAACAGGTAATGCATTATAACACATAAAGATTCTTTTAGGTAGAATCTGTCCATCAAAAGTAACAACTATGGATTGGGATGGCTTCCAAATGGTTGTACCATCAACAATGGATTTAAAATTAAGGCGTCTGATTTTTAGAATTGGACCGCAACCAATTGGAACTGTAATATTATCAATAACTTCCTCTGGAGACCATTCTGCAGGAACACCACGCACTAGACCCATTCTTGTAACATTAAAAGTGGGTATAAAAGCTTTGTAATTATATGTTTCCAGACTACTATGTGAAATAAAAGAATTTGCATCCAGAAAATTGGAAAATGAGAGTGAAATTTTATTGCGCCCAATTTTTTTGACGCTACCATTTATAATGTTTTGGAAGGCGTTGTGTTTAAGGAACTTACCAAAAGTGATGGGGTGCAATGTAGTACCATCATCAGGAGAGATAGTTTTCTTCTGTAAGTGGATAATATAAGGTGCACTATCGGTTTTGTCGTATGTTTTACGACCAATTTGCGCGGGAACAGCTACGGATGGAGCATGAATATCAGCAGCAACGGTTGGTATTACAGAGCAAATAGGTTCTGTTAAAGATGTAGGATCAGTGCAACCACAACCCGACGACTCGGAACCGTGGTTATTTCGGGTGCGACGGCGTTTGTTACAATGCTTGCAGACATGTACGCGGCTTCTTTTCCGGTGACGAGCCGAGGACGACCCATCAGTATCCATGCCTGACTCATTACTTACAGTTACAAAATTGCCTGCCGGGGGAACAAAGTCCCCCGGGTCTGGCGGGTCGTTCATTACACGGCTTCAACCAAAAATGGAGTAAAAACTTACCACTACCGAAGAAATAGAACAGAAAAACTACAAATTTATAAATAAAAGAACTTAAAGCACTAAAACTAAGACTACTGTTCCTATATTAACGTAATTTAAAATAATTAATCTTAAATTCAAAAAGGACGCGTCCGCCAAGTTGAACGTTTCCCGCGCTTTTTTCTAGGTATTATTTAGATATTATTGTCATTTTCATTTGTTTAGATTCCCTGTCCACGTAACTCAAGTTGGACTGAAGCTAAAAAGTGAGCAATATTAAAGAACGCAATACGATTTAGCTTTTAAATCTACGAATATTTCCATAGACAGCAGGTTTAAACTAATTATTCCTATGGGAAACGTCTCCTGATTAACATTCTGTAAGGGGCGCTTATTTTAATTAATTTGATCCAGACGGTTACCTACCGGATGCTGGAAATAAACTTATAAATAATTCAAAGCAGATTGCATTGACAGTATTATACAGCTAGTTCTCGACGCCTGCTGTTACTAAACATATTAATATTGTAAGTAAAGTAGTTTGCCTATTAATCATAGGTTGGTACGTCGTAAGGTCGTAACCTACATTTAATTTGTAGTGTAGGTACTGGTAGGTAGGTACTTACGCACGGCTACAAATCAAGCTATACATAATCAGTATAAGCTGACTTGTAGCAATGGCTTCCATTTTGACAGTTCTACAAAATTCATTGGGGCTAACTTTGCTTGGCTAGTTAGGGTTCCGTACCAAAATGGTAAAACGGAACCCTTATGGTGAAACTCAGTCTGTCTGTCTGTCTGTCACAGCTGGATATCTCAAGAATTACTAATGCTATCAACTTGAAATTTGGAATAGTTTTAGATGACGTTTGCCCAACTATTTTGCAAATAAGAAAGAAATAATTTTTGTTTTTTGCAACAGACTGAAAGGGGATCTGAAAAATTCGAAGTGGGGCTACTAGGGCATGTAGAGTATCATATAGAAGAGCGTAGTTTGCACATTCTCAAACATTTTTTCTTTTTTCTTAGGGCGCATAGTTTTCGATTTTTGATGAAAATGCAAAGAAAAAATACCGCTCCCCCTTATCTCAAAAGTTTGCAAAGAGAAAAATCTGAAATAATTCTATGTGATAGACGTTTATGTAAAGGTTACAGGAAAATTAAAACGATGTCTCTAAATAGCACACTTTTTCAGAAACCATCAACAAAAGTTACACTAGTTCCACTATCGGTCACGAGATGGCGCTGACCTAAAACTGCAATTGCCTACACCGGCAGTGCGCACTGTTAAAATTCTTTAACGAATGTGGGCCTCGCCGATGAAAATTTAGAAACATATGATGGTACGGAACCCTCGGTGCGCGAGTCCGACTCAGTCTTGCCCGGTTTTACGTGAGCTTCAATAATACGAATTTTTTCCACTTAGTTTATATTGATGTTTTAATTACTTCCATTCACTGATATTTACATAGCAAGCAGTGTTATATGAATTTGTGTGAGGTAGGGATACAACTAAAAAGTGTACAATAAAAACTGTTTTACAAAAAAAAAAAAACAAGCGACTTCCTAATTAAAAACACTATAAAGTGAAAAATAACTTTAATTTTGGAAGTCGGTGTCAAAAAACGAAAATGCGGAACCAACGCCGTCGACTTCCGAAATTAAAGTTATAAGTATTTCACTTTCTAGTGTTTTTTTTTTTAAAGGTTTCAGTAAAACATTTTAAATAAGGTAGCATTCATTTTAAATGATTTTACGTCTGTTTTAACAACAGTTCGAAAGCACAATGTTTGCACCCAAAACTAAACAGCTTAACAAGAGCAATAAACCCATATTTGTAGGCTCCCACAACTTTATAACTCCTACACATATAGTAATGAAAGTAATTGCAGTTGGATATCACATGGCCATTAAGCTCATGTTGGAACTTGGGTTGCCAGCGAATAATTGCTGGGAGGTGGGAGGTGGAAGATTATGTTACCTTCTGCTGTAGGTAGGTATACGTATAGGCCAAAGTAATTAAGAAAACGAAAACAATCATTTATTTGCTGAAAATTCAGGTTTTACCTGATGTAAAAAATCGTGGTTTATATACAGTTCATATTTTGTTTGTTTAGGACATGCAAATTAGTTTTAAATTAATGACACCTAATTTGCAAAGATTTAAATAATAAAACATGTTTTGAAAAATCAGAAAATCCTATCTGCATTCCATCATAATTACTGTAAGAATTAGGTACAGACGCCAGCACATCAAGCTACCCGAAACTGTCAAATTTTCCCAATCAACTTTGAACCTTATGCTTTTGCAATAAAGTTGAAAATCTATTAAAGAAATTTGACAGATTGTAGTAGCTTGATGTGCTGGCGTCTGTACCTTACCTAAGGTAATCAACTTATCGTGTTTCCCAGCTTATCCAGTTACCAGAACTTCTAACCCGATTTTTGAGTATATCGAGTGACAATAACTATCAATCGTCATATATCGAACAAATCTGTAGACACCTCAAAAGTGTTCGCTTTGTAGATAAGACTCAAAATCGTCTGTGAATTATTCAATATTTAAGTAGGGTAGAGCGGGGACAATTGCAGCAATTTAGGGTTAAATTCTGAGTTTAGGTACGGTACTGCTAATATTGTGGCAATAGTGCCAATATTCATTGATACTTGGTTTACTTGACTATAAGCGATAAGTTGGCATTACCTTTAGATATACTATAGAAACAATACAAACATAAATATTTTGCATTAAGTGGAACGGGAGAATTGGTACAAATGTCCCAGAACTTAGGGTTTTAATGAAAACATGAGAAAAATATACACTTTGTAGGTACTAGTGATATCTCAGTAGAACCTTTTTTATTGTAACTACAATTAAAACACAGTAAACTTCTTGAGTTTAATCAACATAAATATAGAAAAACTTAAAACATAATTTCCCTATTTTTAAAGAATAAAATCTTAATTGAACACTATAAAACATGGTTCTTATTTCTTATGAATTACATATTTGCAGCCATAATACTTAAAATAAATCAAAATTTGTACCGCTACAGCCGCAAATTTGGTACAATTGGACAATTTTACCCGGTCTACCTATGCCATAAAAAGAAACACTCATAATATTTAGTTTAGTTAGTTTAGTTTATATACTCGTAATATCCTATTTAAATCAAATCATCATCTGCCTAACCTTTTCCCAACTATGTTGGGGTCGGCTTCCAGTCTAACCGGATGTAGCTAAATACCAGTATTTTACAAGCGACTGCCTATCTGACCTCCACAACCCAGTTATTGGGTAATACGATACCCCTTGGTAAGACTGGTTGTCAGATTTTCGGGCTTCTGTCGACCCGTAACGGCTGTCAAAGATCCACGAATGACAGCCGGGACCAACGGCTTAATGTGCATTCCGAGGAACGGAGGGGTCTTGTATGTAAAGATGGTCACCCATCCACAGACCAACCGCGGCAAGCGTAGCTTAACTTGATCGATCGACCTGTGCGGCTGTTATTATTTAGCCACGGGCCCATCCTATTTCAATCAAATAAAATTACCTTTTTTGGATTCCTTTGTTGATACTACATACGACGGCTCAATTGGCTTGGTCCTTAGAGTACCCCGAGTCTCAGTTTCCTGCCGGAAAATACTTACATTGAGGCAGCGTTATGAAATACTAGCTATTGCCTTTGCTTTCGTCTGCGATTCAGGATAAAAAGTAGTCTATATCCTTCTCCAGGTCATGGTCTGCTCATGTGCCAAATTTCATCACAGTCAAAGTCAAAGAATTTATTTCAAACAGGCACATAAAAGACACTTTTGAACGTCAAAAATTACAATATAAATAGAATTGATTCTAGTCATCGAGATATAAGTACTAACGTACTAGAGAAGCTACGTCAAATAACTGAATTGTCCTATTCTTCGTAATTTGAATCTTTAGTTCGCTGCAGCGCTAAAATAATAACAATTCGTCTAAACCGTAACTAATTTACCACAGCGCTAGATTTGCTGCAGAAGTGTATTTATTCTCGGCAAAAAGGTCTTAAGCGCCATGTAAACCACTGCACTTACGCGTAAAGAGCTAGAGAGCGACTGAGTGAAGTGCGGCGCGATCGCCGCAGTTGAACGAGACAAAGTAGGAATTTACGGTATCTTCTCTAGTACGTTAGTACTTATATCTCGATGATTCTAGTCGTCAAATCCGTTCTGCGGTTTCAGCTTGAAAGCGTAACAAACAAACATTCGAACAATAAAAAAATCAAATCTTTTCGCTTTACTATACCTATTAGTTTAGATTAAGTGGTAAATGATCATGACCTCAGTCGTTATTACAAGACAGTCAGCCAGACACCTACTGTCTTCTAGTAGGTAGCTACCTCATAGGTACGTTAGGTACACGTACCACTTCCATAAAACTCTCGGGAACTTTATACTTACCATTCATTTGCAAACAAAATGGGGTATTCAAATAAAATACTACCTACAATTTGAACAAATTCTATTCATTAATAAAGTCCAGATAGAAACTCCTCATAATTTCAGAGCGTTATTATATTTACGCCGGCACAAAGCAATACAATTTAACTTTACGTCCGTTCCCGGCTTTAAACAATGATTGCCGGTTGCCGGTATTTTCACCCACTTTGACATTAGGGCCAGCTAAACGACTTAATTGAAATAGAAGCATGGACTTAGTCAACAAAGCCCACTTAATTATGGTAAAATTGAAAAAAATAACGACATTCGCGTTCATTTGCGACGATTGTATTTCGAAAAGGGAATCCTTCTGTGAATTACGTAACGTTTTATTATATTTTCGTTTCAGTAAAATATGCATTTCAGCTGTCGATTATATTTCATAGCCTTGTAACAAACTCACCAAGTTTATATAACCAGCCGGTCGATTCTGTAAAAATCTCACCGTGAAAACTGAGATGAAGTGAGTTTGTTTTTGCTAGGAATTGATACTATTGACAGCTCACTCCACGCTAACTTCACCTAAGTTTTCACGGTGAGATTTTTACAGAATAGCACCGCAGGAATATTACTTTATTTTGAATACAAACATTTCTGATATATTTTTCTGTTGGATACTAAAAGACGGATACGTACAAAGTCCTACGTTCAAAGATAAGCTCTCTGCTAAGCTCAAGAAGTGTCTGGAGACAAAAATGAAATAGAGGCTATTGTGTGAAGCAAACATTTTCTGCTTTTACGTTAAAACTTATCTCGATGTAGGTACGCACTTTTTCATCGCGCCGCTGTAGACACAAACTTGGTGAGAGTGAACAATATAAATGTGAGAAAATAAAGGGCCTGATCCCTCAGCGCGCCGCCCAGCGAGCGCTAAAGTGTTATAAATCGCCTGTTATCGCCTCCGAGCAATAACTACTTTATGGCGCTATAAAGACAACGCAACCTTATCTATCACAAAATAGACCAAGAGATTTTCCTTAGAATATTGAAAAAACTAGCCAAGTGCGAGTCGGACTCTCACACGAAGGGTTCCGTACCATACGGCAAAAACGCCGAAAAAACCAAGCTTGTTGTATGGGAGCCCCCCTTAAATATTTATTTATTCTGTTTTTAGTATTTGTTGTTATAGCGGCAACAGAAATACATCATCTGTGAAAATTCCAACTGTCTAGCTATCACGGTTCATGAGATACTGCCTGGTGACAGACGGACATACGGACAGTGGAGTCTTAGTAATAGGGACCCGTTTTTACCCTTTGGGTACGGAACCCTAAAAAGAAAGATTCCATCGAAAAACTGAACCATTTTGCTTACACCCAATCTTCTCATTAGGATTTCGTAACACAGATTTGGTGCGTAAAGCGGTACCTCCTACTAATGGATTATGAGACGGTTTAGACGAGGATTTAGTAGAAGCCGTCGTTTTATAACATCGTAGGTAATCTAGACTTTGCTCTCATTTATTACGAAAGATTACTCCATTAGGCGTAAGCACCTACGTAGCCAGCTACAAAATAGCTACGACCGGTCTACAGCGCTACGAAAATGAAGCTACGCCTGCTACGAGTGGCTACGAACTTTTTTTTCTTGATGGGAAATCATTAAATGACCCCTCCCGCTCTGGGCGGATCGGAAGGGAGTGTCAGACTCTTACTGACTAAAACCCACCCGTGTTCCTTCCTTAGCCCTTTATGTTCCGGGCCAGCGGTAAGCGAGTATAATATTGAAATGGTAGCTAGAGCTACGTACAGCTGTATTAAAGGGCTTAAATGACCTAAAGCGTGGTCACTGTCGGACTGCATAGAAAAGAAAGAGAAGCGCAATTTATTGTAAATTATGAAGCCATTATTTAATTAGAAAATTGCGTTTTTTGTGTTTAGGTCCTGTAACCCCTTAATAACTGTAGCGTGACACTCCACGTTCTATTTACCTCGAACGGAGGCTTTTCGCTTTATCCCGCCATAATGGAATTTCACCCTTTGGAATTGGAAATTGTTTATGTATAACTATGGCTGTCGAATAAATAAAATGGGTCACGTCACGGTAGCGTGACGTGGACTTGTTCAAAATAAATATCCAATTTGTGTGTTTCGTTGATGAATGGCGTTTGTAGTAAGTCCATAGTAGTCATTACTACTGCTGTGTAGGTATATTGGAATTAATTTAATATTTAGCAGCCGAAAAAGAAATACCTAAGCTTGTATTAAAAGTGACACAAGTTTACCTAGACGTAAAGAATAAGAAAGTAGGTGCCTATTTCAAAGAAGATAGGACTGTGACGGGCAGTGTCATTTCTTAAAAATCAAGTAATTAAAATATCAATTTAAACGGCAAAATAGACATTTACACGACAATGTTTAGGTAATATCAAGGGTAAAACAAATAAATTCTATTTACCCGTTTATTAAATTCACATAAATTCCTGTGGGGTGAAATATTCACATTCCTAAAAGCTTTATTGCCAAAAAAAGGGTCGCTTGTTTACGGAGTCCCAGTAAACCGGGTAAAGTCTTCATTTTTAAAACAAAGGGGTTCGTCCGGCGGTACGTGCGCTTATCTCGCGGAACAAACTCCTCGAATCAATTAAAAGTGCTGGTGTGACCCCGCGGACCCTTTCGGTCCTCACTTATACTATTTTTATCTGACGAAGGGACGCGCGTTTTACTTGTGGTTACAGATAGTGCCATTCAGGAAGGCGCGCTCAACTTTTCTTCCTAATCGTTAGTGGATATCGCTAGTTAATTCCGCTAGTGTTTTGGTTTTTTTGATACACACTAATTAAGTAATTACCCAGTAATAAGTAATTACTGTGTATCGACAAAACTAAAACACTAGCGGAATAAATTATAAATAAACCAGCGACCCCAGATTCACACGGGTGCAATTTTTTTTTTTCGAATTTCCAAAATTTTCTTTTCTTTATACCTTGTCCTGGTCCTGGCAATACCAAACACAACAAAAATAATTATCCAATTTGGTGCAGTCATTTAGAAGTTATGCGCATGCAGACATTTCGACGACTTTGTTTTATACTATGTAAGGATAATAATAAATTCTTTATTGCCATAAAAACAGGTTACAGACAAATTTTAGACCCAGGCTCCAGAGCTAGGTTAGAGTAGGTACCTGTATTTCAGAAGTCAGGAATGTTCCACACTTGTACTGTAAGCAAATAAGCCACCGGCAACAGCCACCGGTAGCCCAGCGTCAGGCAGCTCACATGCTTTTTCATACGTTTTGTATTGATTTCTCACACGAGTGTGGTCGGTGACAACCGCCCGCTTATACAGCAATGCTCAACACCGCGGCAGGAGGCGACACCCACCGGTGGTTGTGGCCGGTGGCTCGTGTGTGCTCACCCTTACGAAGAAGAGTGGGGCGCGTCTTTGTGGATGGCACTATCTGCACCAAGTGTAGAAACACGCTGTAAATGTGTGTGTAAGCGCAGGAACTCTCGGTCTCGGTACCGTCCGAGACAATGGCGAAGTCCGAAGTGTGTGTGTGTTATGTACCGACGCTACACGTCTTCATGCACAAATTCAATTCAATCCAATTCATATATTTCAGATAAATTACAATTGTTAGTAGTTATTATAATCATCCCTACATGTTTTTTTTAAATAATATATTAAGAATACAAGAAATACACAACAATAGAAACATTGGATCAGGACCGCACTACTCGTACGTAGTACGTACATGTAGTTTTGCCCAATGCTCCATGAAGGAGCAATCCATATCCATTCTCCCTGAAATAAGCTGCAGCAATAATAATAATAAGAAGAGCCTCGACCAACACCTGAGAAGGCTCTCGTTGGGCAGCTGGATCAAGGGCTAGATTCAGAAGGCAGTACTTCTGTACACGGCTCGCATTGTCAGGAGATTCCTCTCTCTGGAGCCCTGACCGAAAAATAGCACACCGGTATCGGAAATAGGGTCCAAGTTGCCGGCGTAACTTGGACCCTATTCCCGATACCGGTGTGCTATTTTTTATATTTAAAAATATAATTTATTTATAGGAGGTTCCTATGTAAGATTTACTGTAAAAATTGTACAAGTTATTGCAATGAACTTTTTGTATATGTATTTATTGAAATAAAGGAAGTAATAACAATTAATTCCTCTTAAAAATTAAAATTGCCTAAGGGGCCTCTGCGAGTTGAGTTTGGCCCCTCGTATGCTGTCCAAAGGTCCGCGACCCGAGGGTCCCGAATTTGTCAAAGACAGTTTAAACATAATAATAATCCATAGCGTGGAAACCAGAAGTAACGCGCGTCGCTTCATGAGATAAAAATACTGTACCACTCTTTGACTATGGATGTACGATGGTGTTATCAGTGGCGGTACCTTCATAGAAGCCGAAAAGCCCGGCTTGCCCTAATAAAATCATAATTCACAAAAACAAACTTACTTAAACCTATCAATAAATAAATATATAAAAAAAAATACCAGTCAATGAACTCGAACACAAACATTAATAACTGAAAATCAGCCAATCCCTCAGTTGGGCGTTTTTTTATACGTTGAAAATCTGAGGACTTGCCCTAATTTTGACCCCTAGGCACGCCACTGGGTGTTATAGGTATCATGAAGACGCGGTCGCAATAACTAGTTGTTTAGTCAAAATTGATCGCGAACTCACTGATGCGATTTCAATCAAAACTTCCAGCAAGCGATATTGCGATAGTTGCAAGGTGCATACAAAGATCTTCGTTATAACTTATACCGTATACTTCTGTTCCTAATTGTTATTATCGAAGCGGAAAGTTCGGTTTCTATTGACGGTTCAGAAGTTGGGCTACATCCCTACACTATTTGCGCTGTAGCATGGTGCGGGTGACAGTTTCAGTAACATTTCGTTTCACTCTTGAAAGTTGCCGCGATTTACAATTTATGACTTAATATTTCAGTTGTACCACATTCGTAATATATTAAATAATTAATAACTGTAGTAAATTAAATTAAACCCAACCAGAATGTTCTAATCAAGAAATAAAATCAAATTGAATGAAAAATTAAGCAAAGTGTTATGCGTATAACGTAACGCCATAGACGTATTTAGTGATGGGATGTACTGCTACGATGGATAGTCGATATTTTTTATAATAAAAAACGTATATTGTGCGTAGGTCAATTTTTATTTTTAAAAGGTCTAATTATACAACAGAACATTTATAGGGTAAGGTTGCTTAAAAGGTTGCTAAAAAAAAATACATGTTATTCGTCTAAACTCATATCAGAGTCAGGAACATCTGAATTGTCACTCAATTCATCATCTGAATCTGTGACGGATATTATTAACGATGACTCAATTATGTTGTCAATATGTATGTCACGATCCCAATCAGACATAAAACATTTATATTGACAAGTTTATACACGTAGCACACACGTAGTTACACTGCACAACTGAATAATACACTAATTTTCATAACAATATTAAAGAGAACTAGATTCACGCTGCGAGTATCGTTAGCGATAAAAATGAATTGCATAACCTCACATCCCTATGTACGTGGTACTGACAAATGTCAACGTCATACGGGCAACTGTCACCCGCACCATGCTACAGCGCAAATAGTGTAGACCGGTGAGTTATGTGACGTCGTCATCTACATAGCCGGTACCCAACTATGTTGGGGTCGGCTTCCAGTGGATCCGGATGCAGCTGAATACCAGTATTTTACATGGAGCGACTTCCTATCTAACCTATACAACCCAGTTATTCGGTACTACGTTACCCCTTGGTAAGACTGGTTGTCAGACTTTCGGGCTTCTGACGACCCGTAACGACTGTCAAAGATCCACGAATGTCAGCTGGGACCAACAGCTTAACGTGCTTTCCGAAGCACGGTGGGGTCAAGGTATGTAAAGATGGTCACCCATCCACGGACCAACCGTGGCAAGCGTAGCTTAACCTGGTCGACCGAACCGTGCAGCTGTTACAACTTAGCCACGTGCCTCTCCATACAGTTATGTGACGTCAAGTGCATTATTTATTGGACACTGGCAATATTTCCGTAGCTGGTACCTATACAGCGCGATGACGCAATGAAAGGGAAGTGCTCGTGATGTTGCATTTATATCGAATGTGGACGTTAGTGTGTGCGGAATATTCTGCAAGGTGAGTCGATGATATCTCTGTGAATGTGAAACGATAAAAATATTTTCTTTTATTATATATAATATTCATAGCTCTATTTTATGAGCAGAACAGTTTAACTGGCATAGTTGTACCTAACTAAAAGAAAATACTTAATTTTACCTAACACTAAAATATATATACTATACGCGTATAAAATAAAAAATTAAAGAAAAAGGCAGGAGCTCATTGGGCATCAAAAAATTCGTCCGCATCGTTGTCAATGGGATAAGTGCCGTACGTACGTGCCTTATTTTTTTATTATATACTTGTATATCATATATATATATATTAGTGTTAGCTTGTAAATTGTAATTGTTGTGTCTTTGTGAATAAATATTTTCCAAAGAGACTTTAATTACATTTCCACTAAATAGATAGATATATTCTAAGTTTTATCCTGTCCGGTAGGTACCATTTGTTTACAAAAGGCAAAAGGATTATGTAAAGATTGTACCAGATTGCGTTCTGTAGTTACTGCTTACCCTCATAGGAAGAAAGCGTGAGTTTATTTATGTTGGACATTTTATGAAACTCACTAATCGGCGTTGTTTTATGTTTTCATTTTCCAGGAAACACTGGTCACCATACTCACCATAATGAACAAGCTATCATTACCTACTTAAGTAGAAATATGATTTATTTTCTGTAAGTAGGTTTGTTCAAACACTTTTACACGTCAATCATATTTTTTTAAATTAGATTAGGTCGGCGTTTCCTTTCTGACTATTCTGAGAAGAAAGGCCGAAACAAATTCAGAGGTCACGTCTCTTTTAAAGTCCAGACAAAACCTTGGTCAGATCGTGTGAAGACCATGTAGATTGGTGTCTGAAATGGTCAGAAATTTAAGGTGTACCTATTTATTTACCTTGCTTCTTAGTCAGCCTTGAAGCTTTGAGCTGTGCTTTCAGCCCAAAAAAAATCCACCCATTCAAATAGATCTAGAAAACCAAGGAAAAGAAAATAATGGTTAGGTTATGGATAAATCTCATTCATCATCATCACTTCAGGCCGGAATCACTCTCTACTGGGTACAGGCATCCACATTCTTCTGCCATACTTCCCTGTTCTGTGCGTCTCTCATCCAGGTGTTTCCCGCGACTTTGACGATATCATCAACGCAATGCGCTTTTGGACAGCCCTGGTTTCTTTGGCCTAACCTTGGCCACCATTCGGTCACAACTTAACTCCATCGGCCATCTACTCCAACTAACTAGATGTCCTGCCCAATTCCAGTTGAGGCGCATCGCCCTGTCTCCAATGTCTTGATCTTTCAGCCGACGAACCCAAAAATACTCTCATTATTTATAAGCATAGCCTTGCCTAAAATAAAAATAGCAGATCTATTATGACATTGTAGGTAGGTAACTACTTCATTTTCAGTGCAGATAACCAGCTGATACTTCTCTTAAATTGTTCTTCAACCGCCGTCGCAGGCAGTTTCTACATCCAATCCATTTACTGGAGCAATCAAAGTTAATGGACATCTTTAAGTGACCCTTTCGTCTGATGAAAGATAAGAACTCAATAGAACACACGAGTAAAAATATGTATGTAGGTGGGTTGGGTGGTGGGTGGTGGTGGGTTTTTACCGACTTAAAAAAAGGAGGTGGTTCTCAGTTTGGATATTTATATATTTTTTTATAAAATGAGCCTTACACACACACACAACACACACACTACTACACACACACACACAAACACACTTCTTATAACATTTTTTTTTTCAGGTTGGGAAATCATCAAATGACCCCTCCCGCTCTAGGTGGAGCGGAAGGGAGTGTCAGACTCTTACTGACTAAAACCCACCCGTGTCCCTTCCTTAGCCCTTTATGTTCCGGGCCAGCGGTAACCCTTTCGGACAATCCTGCTGACCTTCTTATGACACTTTGGTTATAAGGTCTTACCTTTACCAAAACAATGTATTCTAGCAAATAAACCTTTGATTTGATATCTACGTACCGAGTTGATATTCATAACGATAAGCAACGCGGAGGCTTCATAAACTGCACAGGCGGTATTATTCTCACAAGTAAATAAACTCCTTAATGGGTTTATTTAAAGCATATTTTCTCTCTTTCCCTCGTAGAAACGTTGGATAAATTGGTCTCTGTCGACTATAATTAGGATGACAAGAAATAATGCCTCCCGATTGTTTGTCGTTTGGAAGTTTGATTAAGTGTTTGAAGTTCGAATCTCTTGATCGTTAAGAAGGCGGATCCACGGATACTTGTTATGAAAATAGCCCCACTTTCAGTGCGCGTTAAGTTTGAATACGTACAAAAGCGATGGATTTACGAATATAATTTTATTACAGAATGTTTCTCTTGATAATTGGACTTTCGGGTTTCTGACTACCCATAACGACAACGTCATAAAAAAACGTTTCATTGACCTCATTGGCCGGCAAATTGCGGACACTATAAGGCGGCCTTCGCTGCGGTCGCCGTCATATTTTAACGACAGTCATATGAAAATCTGTCACTTTCACCAGAATTTGATATTAAGGTGTCAAAAAACGCTCTGTATTTGACAGTCGTTTTTTAAGTGACAGTTCACCGATACGATACGATATATCTCTAAGTAGTCTGTGGTTCACCGGTTTCTTAAAAAACCAACGCTTAATGCATAATAAGGGAAAGTAGCTGCATAATTGTAGTGTCACAACAAATTAGTAATTAAAACAACAACGATAATCTTTGCTCGCGTCCAACATACCATTAAGCAGTAAACAAATTACATTGCCATTATTTCAGTACGATACTCTGCAAAATTAGGTACAGACGCCAGCACATCAAGTTACTACAATCTGTCAAATTTCTTTAATAGATTTTCAGCTTTATCGCTAGACCATAAGGTTCAACGTTGATTGGGAATATTTGACAGTTTCGGGTAGCTTGATGTGCTGGCGTTTGTACTTCCCATTAATTAAACGAACGGTTCGTTTAGTATGAAATTCAAATTCAAATAGCCTTTATTAGTAATCTTACAAACTAGTTTAACAATATATTTAAATTAAGAGTTTAAACATCCGAAATCTCTAGATTGCTTTGCTCTTTAGCATAGGCCTCCCCCAGGCTTTTCCATAGCTCCCCTCCTCTTCCTAGTATGAAATAAAGCAGCATTAAACTTCAGCAGTTATTGATGTGTTGCCGATGACGAACACACGACTAGATGAGCGACATTAGCGTGGCCAGTACCAGGCGCTCGACAGCGTGCGAATTTACCACGTTCAACCGACTGATAAATTTGGGCAATTTATCGTGAAATTACTCGATATCGCTGTGCTAACTTTTACATCTCTTCCCCCACTCTACCCCCGATATATCGGCATAAAGTCTGACCCGCATAGCGCCCCTTCATAAGTATTGTCACGTCACATATTTCAGCTACATTTCGTATTGAAACGACGCGCGACGCTTCACTGAATTCAGCGTCATAAAAAATAAATAAAACAACATAATTCATAAAATAAACATCCTTTGTACAATACAATAACAGTTAAAAAAGCGTTACCCTCAGTAAAAGTTATCATAATGTTTACTTTTATTACTCTCTTTATTACCCAGTTTTTTTACGACGAAGCGTCAACAGTCGACTGAGTTTAAGATATTTTTTTGTTTAAATTGAAGACAGATTTCTAAGAACAAAACTGTCGTATAAAATATTTTCACCACCCGCTGTACAATGTGCGTTTATACCTACTACATATAAACTACAAGCCTATAGAAATATGCCATCAAAAAGGGGATAAATCAAAAGATTTTTTATTCACGTTGTGTTTGACCACAGGCTCGGCTATTGGCAAGCAAAGATGCATGAGTAAAAGGTATACATACCTATAGGGCACTACTTTATGCAAAAGTAATCCCGACATGGTATGGAATGAATTGGATCGCGCATGGCTTCACCTTCGATCATAAAGCAGCCTTTTATAATTGTTAACAGAAATTTTATACGTAAATAGCTGATCCGACATACGTCCTGTGCGGGGTGATTGCGTACCACACTATCAGTAGGAATGTCTTTAATTTTGACAGTCATATTAGAATTGTTTTCTTTGTTTGTTTAATTATAGGATAAAAATAACAAAATTAAATTCTAACTTAACTAAAACTATACTATATATATCCGAGTACTCATGGTTTTTTTAAAGTAATTTCTAAACGGCTGGTTGACACTTCCCGTGATCCAAGGGCTGGCTTTTACCTTGGCCAGAGGCTAAGCATCGCCATACTACGTGGTAATGCCGCCGTCATCATATCATCATAATCAGCCTATAATGTTCCCACTGCTGGGACACAGGCCTCCTCTCGGTGAGAGGGAGTGGGCCGTAATCCATCACGCGGGCCCGGTGCGGGTTGGCAGATGTCACATGTCTTCGAATTTTTGGTTCTAGGACATGCCGGTTTCCTCACGATGTTTTCCTTCACCGTTTTGAGAGCAGTGGTGATGAAATAATTTACACAAAGTAAAGCGCCTATCTGGGTTCGAACCTACGACCTACAACTGCCGCCGTCAATTCCGAGTAAAAACAAACTCACTTCATCTAAGTTTTCACGGTGAGATTTTTACAGAATCGACCGGCTGATTCGGACAATTAGGAACATTATAAAACAAAAGTTTTCCAAATCAGTCCAGGCGTTCTGAATTGATGCGCATACCAACGAACAGCGTTTCATTTATACTATACAGATAGACTAGCTGTGCCCGCGACTTCGTTCGCGTGCATTTCGGAAAACAAATTGGATTTCGTGGGTTCTAATTTTTTACGCGGAACCCGCGGAATTCTTTTTCAAAAATTAAAGTACTTCACAGTAGAGTCCTCGGTAGTTACTCCTTATAACATCAGGTATCTAGATGCCCGTGAAAATCCCGACAAAATCAGTCCAGCCATTTCGGAGATTAGCTGGAACAGACAGACAGACAAATAAATTAAAAATTGTTTTTTGTTATAAGTACCGTTTATACTTTCATAATTATGCATTTATAATAGTAAAAAGCTGTTATTTCGACATTGCAAACAGTTACTTAAATTTTATGTATTTGTATTGTTTAAGTAGACGTATCTCGATGTCGCGATAATTGTAGATACCTCCATAATATATCAATGGCGCAGCGAACTACAGTGCAATTGTTTCATCAATCAGACAACACCGTTTAATCTTTTCGCAGAGTCAAAACATTTTAAAAATACTGCCAATAAAATGGAAAAAGCGTTGAAAGTAATAGCTCTTCACAGTTTTATTGTGGGAGTGCGATATGGCTTTTGTTGAGGCAACAATAACAAAAAGTACCTACTTTGAAACAGAACAATGTTTGTAATGGAAGTGATGTTATACAGCTTTTACGTTGGTTTATTAGAGCGTAGTAATTAGAAGTAGGTTAGGTAGATCGGTTGTTTTTGTGTAGTGACTTGATATAACTGATCATTTGCCTAGCCTTTTCCCAACTATGTTGGAGTCGGCTTCCAGTCTAACCGGATGCATCTGAGTACCAGTATGTTACATAGAACGACTGCCTATCTGACCTCCACAACCCTGTTACTGGGTAATACGAAATCCCTTGGTAAGACTGCTTGTCAGACTTTCGGGCTTCTGACTACCCGTAACACAGTTCACGAATGACAGCCGTGACCAACGGCTTGACGTGCTTTACGAGGCACGGAGGTATGTAAAGATGGTCACCCATCCATGGACCAGCCGCGGCAAGCGTAGCTGTTATTACTTATAGCCACAAGTGCCACCTATGTAACTATGAACAAAAAGTAGATTAATGATGAAATTATTGTAATGCTGATTTGTTGTTAGTAAATAAGGAACTAAGTATTCTAGGATAGCTGGATTTATAGGGTCAAATTGAATTAGCTGGCGAAACTTTGCAGATGTGATATATCGATGGTCTAGAAGACAAACGTGCTAAGTGCAAAATTTTACGCACACAATTTTAGCACTGTTGTCTTCTAGACCAAGTGCTAAAATTGTGTGCGTAAAATTTTGCACTTAGCACGTTTGTCTTCTAGACCATCGATATATCGATATCTAATAAACACGACAAAATAAAAATAAAAAAGATTTGATGTTTATTCGATACAGGGGAAATCCTAGTGTCCAATGTTTAAAGAAAAAATAGTGTAGCTGGTGGTAAAAGGTAGGTACTAAGTATGTGTATTTAGGTAAATTTTTGTGTTCCTTATTTTGTTAAATATGCTGTATATAATTTTTTTTTTTATTCAAATGGAACAGCAAACAGCTACAATATAAAACATAACCCACAACGCTGTTCGCAGATTAATTAAAAGCATACATAAAGTCAAAATAATAATCATCGCTAACGGTAACAATAACTTAGTACAAATAGTGTATAAATGTAATGTTCACGAAAGTTCGTTTAGTATTAGACTTTTAAACTTATGGGGAGCACATGTAAAAATATCGATGTGTTCAAAAGTGCTGTTGTAGGAATCGACCATTCTGCGAACAGGCGAACGCAAGCCAGAGTTGGATTTACAAATATCAACTGAAAATAATTAATAAAATAAATGAAAAGGTTGTTTATGTAAAATGTCTTTTATTTAAATTTAAGTTACCTAATATTCATCACAGAAAGCCTCCTAGGTAACTGCGTAATGCCCCCGCCCATTGGCAAGCTAGAATTTCATTTTCCTGTAATTTCGACTTGAAATTCACGTTGTTTACGACGTTGGTCTTCAAATTCAGCGGCCGCTAACATATTCCATGCTAAATAAACTCTTCCAGACATTATTTTGACTCAAAATACTCATAAACGTATATAATTTGAATATAAACATATGTTTCATACGTCAAAATGCTAGTGAGTTACGTAACTACTATCGTAAGCGTATTGTTCGATAGTATCCGTCAAATTAGCGACTCATGGTGCTGGAGTTTTACGGAGTCTTTGCGTAAGACTCCGTAAAACTTATGGTGCAAGCATTATCGAAATCTGTGAAAGTGGCTGTTCGATCCACGTTAATACGCTAGCGAATAAGTTTTCGATAACAACGCCAATTCCCGTAATTACGAGTAAAAACCTTCAAAATCTAAGTCGCAATCCCATCTCAGCGACAATCAACGTCAAAAACTTTCCAAAAATGGAGGGAAATTAGAGGTATTTTTGACAGGTTGAGGCTGAGATCAGACTGTTAACGTTCGTTAAATTACGAGAACCCTCAGATACGTCTACAGTAACTACAAATACTAGTGTGCAATTGTGCACTGTCTGTCAACCCCTAATACCTATAATGAAGGGTGACAATGCTGATGAATATTTTAATTATTCATTTGTTCTGCGAGATGTGGGGCCCAGCATGAATTTTGTGATTGCTGCGGCACTGTGGTTAAACGGTTAATATGAAGCTTTACTGCCGCACGCGAAAATTGCGAACATCTCAGAAAAGTGCGACACAGAGTAAGAATACCAGTAGCACAACGCATTTTTTTACGTTTATTTTTTGTTATGGTAGGACTGTAAATGTAGATACACCTCCTGTGTTCAACTAAACATATGATTAGATTTTTGCACATGCCTTTAATGAGGTACACACGCCTATACATTGATAAGTACTTACAATATAATAATGGAGCGCAATCACCAAATTAATATACCCATCTTACATACCACCCATTATACTAAAACCTCATTAGGGAGGGACTTATTAGTAATGGTACCCATAATGGGGTGAGAATAGCTAAAATGTGCCTTAACGAGCCAGCATCGCAACGTCAGTTAATTTAATAACATGATAATGGTACTTTAAATATAATTATATCTTATTTTGGTAGCAATATATCATGGCCTTAATAGGCCGGATATATTGTAAGACGGTCCTTTCAGCAAGTTATTATAAGAAAACACAAAAGACAACCGGGAAGTGTGTTATACGAGATTTGATTACTCTTTTAAGTTTTTATAAAAAAATAATCTGCATGAATTTTTATCGTTTACCGGAAGTACTTTCAGAAAATTCTGCTGTTCCAAAAAAGCTTTAGAAAATAAATCTAACCGCATAAGGGGAAGTTGGATGACGTCAAGAAAATGAGCTATAGTATTTTGGAGAAATACTGCGTGTCAAGATAATTCGGGTCGTCAGAAGCCCGAAAGACTGACCACCAATCTTACCAAGGGGTATCGTATTACCCAGTAACTGGGTTGTGGAGGTCATAGGAGGTCAGGATAGGCATTTGCTTCATGTAAAATACTGGTATTCCGCTGCATCCGGTTAGACTGGAAGCCGACCTATAGTCACCTATAGTATAGTTGGGAAAAGGCTAGGCAGATGATTGAAATTGTAATTGTTTATTGTAATAATTGATTTACAAAATGGGGCCGTAAACTAAAGGTAGGTAAGAAATAATTGGATTCTACCTGAACTAGGTATAAACCTGTATTTCCAGGTATCTCACTCAAGTGCTTATACAAAAGTATTAGATATCTACAATTCCTACAAATAGTACTTTAATTATTATGATACTATGATGACTGCGTGTCAGGATTTTCTACAGTTTATTGAAAAAGTCTGAGGTTCATATTCTACACTAGACATCAAAACTATAGCTAAGTAGGATATGAGTGAAGTTTTTAAAGAAAGAATAATATAGAATTTTTTTTTCTTCTGTGTATAAGTATTCTGCGTCGGTGTCAGTAATTGCGTTTGTTGGGGGAGTTGGTGGCGCCCGTGTGCCGTGGTACGCCATCTGATTAAACTACTTGCGCCTGATTACGACTCCATTACATTTTAAATACAGTATTCATATGTACGGAATTGCATAATTGTGTGGAATTGCATAATTCATGTGTATAATGTACTTTACCGGGTGACTTGTAATCTGATGTATTCCTTCCAGGGGGTGATAGTGTGACCCATTTGCAACCCATAAAGCCAAGGATAAAATTCATGGGATTCGAGAAAATCCAATTTTTATGTATTAATGTAATTTTGGGCCAAAAATGTTTGAACTTTTTGCCATTGATACGCTAAGAAGAAGAAGATTTATTTTTGAGAATTTCCCAGAATTCGTCAGTAAATAAACCTAACTTTTCTCGAAACTCACTTTAATAACCTGCTTTTCCATTGGGTACCTAATACTTTAACAAGCCTTTTGATGTAACCACATCTAAAATATTAAACAGTTAAATGTTAAAGGAACAAGTTTCTTAACCATTTCAAAAATTATCTGTATGAACTTTGACATAATTATCTCAAAATTTGACTATGGCATTAAGGAGAATTAGGGAGAAGATAAAGTTAAAAACGTATTTAGAGGTGCCGATGAAACAGTTGATAATGCTGGCAAAGGTCGAATTTAGTCATGAATTTTCACCTAGGCTTTTATAGGGTGCTTTTAATTATTGCTAATGGGTCACAATCACAATATCTCGTCCTGGAAGGATTACGTCAAATTACAAGTGATCCTGTATAGCCACCGGTTTTACGATCCATACTGGGCTGTGATTTCGAATGAAAAGAAAATTAGGGGTGCTTTTTTCGGGATAAAATAAAAAAAGCGATGAAAAACGCTGCAGTTGCTGGACAAAGAGAAAGCTTCTATAGTAAGTACTTATTACAAAACCCATATTCAAAGGTTAAAAAGTATCAGTATATGTGTCAGTTTCAGTGTATCTATGAAACGTGGGATGTTTGAATCAGTCACGTGGCAGACCGACGCCAATGGGGGTTTTCGTGAAAATTTACGACACCAGTTGGCACCACTTTGACAAGAGGTCTTCCATTTCGACAATGAATATAAAATATATGATGACGTTCATCATTCGATTCATTCATTCGTTCATCATTCGGTCATGACTAAAGAAAATATAGGCTCTTTGACAGATGCTTGGACCTGACGTGTCAGTGCTGCCACCTAGCGAACGTCATTTCAGAAAACCCTCATTTCATACATTTTAGTGACGTGCCTTTGCTTTAATGAATGCAACAAACCTAGAGGCACTTTATTTCGGGATCATGTTGTGCATAATTTAAATTCTCGCTAAGCGATGAAATTCTGCTGTACAATTAAAGGCTCCTACAAACAGGGGCGACACGCGATATAATCGCGCGCACAAAGGCATCGCTCGTTGCGCAACTTGCGGTGCCTTTCTGTCGCGCGCGATTTTTCGCCTTACCTCGTATTATCGTAGTGATGCGCCATTGTGTTCCCGGGGGACTAATTTGTAAATAGAGAGGATGTGTTCGCAGTTTCCAATTGTTTGTCGTTTAATCATCAGGTTCAATGTTTGATTATTGTGTCAGTTATGAGAGAAACAATGTGAATGATCAAATAACGTATCATTAGTACATGTGCTAGGTGGAGGGGTTGATCAAAGGTTCTGCTACACTTGCTGCAATCAGGACGTGGTTGGGTGACCATCAATTACATGTTGAGACCCCTCCGTGCCTCAGAAAGCACATTAAGCCCTTGATCCCGGCTGACAGTAGATCTTTGACAGACGGGTAGTTAGAAGCCTAAAAGTCTGACTAGTCTTACCAGGGGGTATCATGTTACCCAGTAACTGGGCTGTGGAGATCAGATAGGCAGTCGCTCCCTGTAAAATACTGGTTTTCAGCTGCATTCGGTTAGGCTGGAAGCCGACCCCGACATAGTTGGGATAAGGTTAGGCAGATTGCTGATTAGTACAGGTGCCAGCTTTTGGAACTGCCTTCATATATTTAAAAAATGGATCAACAAACCGTCGGGTCACCTTGCCATGTACTAAATGGAACGCCTGATACTCCGCGCAAAATCAGAGAGTGAGTGTGTCGTAATTGATCAAGATCATGCTTGAAAAATCTGGTGTAAAAAAATGAAAAATCTTAACATTACTATCTATGCTACTAACTAACTCACCGACCACATTCGCAACACCACAATATGTCCAAGACAGGTATCACTGATGTTGGCGATAAGTCGGCGAGGCTGAAGTGGGACTGGGCGGGTCACACCTATAGGATGCATTTAGACAGATGGGCCAGAGTCGTCACACAGAGGGTGCCTGAGGACGGGCGTCGACACCGAGGCAGGCCTAGCAAACGCTGGCGTCACTATTTGGCCTCGTTCCTAACCGATTGGACGAAGAAGGCACAGCATAAAGGAAGGTGGTAAAATATGGGGGAGACCTTTGCCCAGCAGTGGGACATTATAGCTTAACTGAAAAAAAAAACTGTGTGGCACTCCGGGAGTGCCGACAGAAGTGAAAACTTGAACAATTACGTATTTTGTGAATCGTCTTATAAACATAACACGCGCGGTACCGGCTACGGTCATCCGTCTTACGAATTTTCGATCAGCCGGTCGATTCTGTAAAAATCTCACCGTGAAAACTTTGGTGAAGTGAGTTTGTTTTTGCTACGAATTGACACTATTGACAGCTCATTCCACGCTCACTTCACCTAAGTTATCACGGTTAGATTTTTACAGAATAGCATCGCAGGTCACGTGTCCTGACGCGAGTTTAACATTTTTTACCCATTACAAAAAAAGTGTACAACGCCGCTAAAGAAGTTTTCACTTCAAAAAAGGATTTATGCTAACCAGGTACTTATCACTGCGTAAGCAATCAGCTTAGCAGACCAAAAGCTAATTACTTATTCTGGTATACAAGCCTAAACCAACGAGTTTGGTTGGTAAACATATCTAATAAATTCGTCACGGGAGCGAAACTGAAAATTATGAAGATTTGCCACAAGTTATTTTGGTTTTCATTATATTATACAAATTACGTCGGCTTTACATTTTCATAATAACGGTATTGCCGCTCGATATTTGATTGCTTCAACTAATTGATTCATTCATATTAATGATTTTGTAGAAGAAATTGTGTAATTTCTCTTAGAACTCGCCTTAGATGTAGGTATATTGATCGCGACTAGCGACGCTTGTATAATATTAGCATTATTTATTTCATATTAATGAATGAGATGAGTATCAAAATAAAAAAAAAAAACAAAATACAGTAATAGTATAATTATAATCTTGTCATATCCCTATGTATTTTACTGTGTGTACATAAATTATAAAATAAATAAATAAATAAAATATTTTATTTTACGTAAACCTACATGGGCACTTTATGATCGTCAGAGGCTAGGTGCACGAATCCAATTGGCCGGTCACGGTTACTCTTTTAAAAATAATTGGCTTTAACAATGTTTTGTTTTCAAATTACAGTACCTACATTTGGGAGGACAGCGTAGGCCAGTCAACAAGTACCAGCTACTTAGTAAAATAAAAAATGGTCTACAGATCTAAAGTCTACAAGCTCTACAGAGTCCACACATTTACAAAATATTAAAGAATCTACCAAAAGGACAAATACAAAATAAAATACAAAAACCTATTAAAACCAAGTGATGTGATTGCCATTAGGTATAGAGATATCGATACCCATCAAGTCTGTACAGTTTAGAGTTTAGCTAGCTAATTTAATTTACATACAGGGTCAAATTAAATTAGCTAGCTAAACTCTAAACTGTACAGACTTGATGGGTATCGATATCTCTATACCTAATGGCAATCACATCACTTGGTTTTAATAGGTTTTTGTATTTTATTTTTTATTTGTCGTTTTGGTAGATTTCTACGCGCGCCTCAAAGAGATGTCAGCATCAACCGAAGGGGCCCGTCAGGGCCGAAGCCTACCGGGTCAGCGGGATTGTCCGAAAGGGTTACCGCTGGCCCGGAACATAAAGGGCTAAGGAAGGAACACGGGTGGGTTTTAGTCAGTAAGAGTCTCACACTCGGGGTCATTTGATGATTTCCCATCCTGAAAAAAAAAACTCTGTATGTAAATCTATATAAGTAAATAAAACAAAGTCAGGTTGGTTACATCAATTTTTATGATATTTGATATGAATTTTTTATGATATAGAAGAAAAACTATTAAAACATGGGAAAAATTATCGAAAAAAAATGATCATTATTGATTCTGTGACGGTACGAAATTCGTCGGGTCTGCTACATCTACATATAACAAAACCAAATTATTAATCATTAACTTACAAGTACACAACATATGCTTACCAAGTTCAGAACTTAGCCTTTTCATTGCCATCAAGTTAGGCTTTGAGTAACGAAGGCATTACCGCTGAAACATTGAGACAAAACTTAGTTCCAGACTAAACGGGTTAACTCGCACATTTGGCGTATTTACCAAGTTATTATGACAGCAGTTTAAATACATATGCCGTGCGTACTCGTCATCCATAATATTTTGTAGTGTGCTCGTAAAGCAGTGACGGAGGTAGGTACAATATCTAGCGTTACTTCCCTAAATGTTCCTTAGGCCTTTAAAGTATCTCATTTAGGCATCCTCTAAGCTGTGTAATACTTTGTATTGCTACTATAAATTATTGAAGGGTGATCACGAGCCGTCGTCACGTAGTGATTAAACGTGATGGCTGGCGAAAAATATGGCTTGTTTACTATATTTACCTACATAACATACATAATTAACCTATAATGTTCCCACTTCTGGGACTAAGGCCTTCTCTCTGTGAGAGGCAGTGGGCCGTAATCCACCACGCGGGCCCAGTGCGGGTTGGTAGATGCCACATGTCTTCGAATTTTTAGTTCTACGATATGCCGGTTTCCTTACGGTGTTTTCTTGCACCGTTTTGAGAGCAGTGGTGATGAAATAATTTACACATAGCGCCTTTCTGGGCCTTTCTTTCTTAAAAAAGCAGTGACCATTATGAATTTATACCTATACCTAAAAGTTGCACAGTTTTCCTCGGTATTGAAATAAAAGGTTGTTTCAATAATTTTGTGACTTTTAATAAAAAATAGAATCAAACTAAGTACCTAGTTTGGTAATAATTAGCGTTTGTTTAGAATCGTAATGTTCGCAATAACCGCGGTCGACCTCGGGATTGGTCAAAACTCCCAACCGAAAACAACACGTGCTATAAACCCCGCCCCCTCTGCGGTCATGTCACGACTCGAACTTCAGCATTTAAAATCAGCATCGATCAATGCGGATACTGATGCTGATGTTGAAAATGATACTGAAGTTCCACTGATGCTGATGCTGACGTTTGCAACAATCCTGGTTCGAACCTACGACGTACAGACGCCAGCACATCAAGCTACCCGAAACTGTATTTTCCCAATCAACTTTAAACCTTACGCTTTAGCGATAAAGTTGAAAATCTATTAAAGAAAGACAGATTGTAGTAGCTTGATGTGCTGGCGTCTGTACAAGCCCTAAGTCGCGGCTGTTACCGACTGCTCCTCATCGTTGCTATATTTACCAAACAAATATTTGCCTTGATCTGATAAGAACAAGATGTAGAGTACCCGGCGAGAAATATTGCACATCGACCTAAAAGAAAAAAAAATAATTATACAAAGAATAAAAATAATTATCAAAAGAAGCAAATCATAATTGTTTTAACAGCTCCTAATAGATACCGGACTGTTTGTATTTCGTGCGACAGAGATAACGCTCTACGAAGCCGAAATTAGCCGATTGTCTCTTTCCAAAGGTCGATGTGCAATATTTATCGCCGGGTACTGTACTGCTTGCGTGTCCCAAACTCGTCTCGATTATTCTTTGCATCGGCGTCACCATTCTCTTGCCATTGTAACAATTTATTTGGGGTCGGCGCAACATATATTTTTCTTCCATACTTCTCTATTATTATCTGGGTAGTCACCCTTTCTAACCATTCACACAGTCCATACATCGTTTCCTTGGTCTAACCCAACTGATATAGAAATTTGCATGACTTCAATAATTCAATGCACAGAATTAAATTTTGTAACTTTCTACATTGTTGTGCAACTAGCCTATTAAGTAGAGTCAGACTATACCGTCTAGCGATAGTAAGTGAAATACAATCTATGAACGTTATCAAACGTGTGGAGGCTGTGGAAGGGATGCCCGGCGGTACGAGGTTTACATTCACCCATGTTCCCAGTGCACACAAGCTTTGTCGGCCCATCATTGGAAATGGAGATTAACAGTTACTTGCGATCCTCCAAATACAATTAAGTGGAAACAAACGAGAAGTCCTATGTTTCTTCGATGAAACCAAACAGAATTGGGTTGTTGGTTTGTTTTACGCTTTAGTTTACTTGGCTACAAGTGATTTAGTTGTTAATAAATAATTGTCTTGTGTTCTAAAAATTCTTATTCTTGTAATTAGTATCGTTTACAGTTTTCTTGAATATCGTCTGGCAGCTTTTTGCGATTGTTTGATCTCTTTATTCCCTCTCATTGATGTTCTAGCTAAACGGCAGCTAATGAAAATACAGACTTATTTATGAGTTGAGTGCAAAACTGAAATAAAAAAGCAAATCGAAGCATATTCCCAATTAAAAACTATTCGCGTAATGAGGACAAGAGTCAGAGCGAGGTGTTTATTTTGTTTGAAATTTGTTTGTGTTCTAGTCTAGTGACGTTTTCAAAGCTACTTGGCTGCCTGCCGGAGCCCTGCGGCCGCCCGTCGCTGGCTGCCGCTGCCTGCCACTGCCTGCCCTTGCCTGCCTCCTGCTCGGTGTGACTGACACTCGTAATTATGCGCCCCTGACGCCGCTGGCTTCACGACAAACTTTTAATTGAACCGATGAAACAGTTTTTGGCTCTCTATTTTATGAAATTGTTGGCGGAAAACTTTTACAATATTAATATTATATTGTGTATCATTGGCTTTGTAGCTAAGTACATATACATAGGTGTGGGAAATGAAGTACGTGCTCAGTGATTAAGTTGAAAAGCTTTTCTTGTGGCGTCTAGTTGATCTCATTCCAGTTAATCCAGCAAATGGCACTGCAAAGCCACATTTTTGATAAATAGAAATGTAATAACATTTTTGATAAATAGAAATGTAATAGACGGATTGATGCATTGGATTAGATGAAAAGATGTTTTATCTGTCTCCTGAAAAATATAACCTTTTTAATAAAAACTATTTAGACGTCGAATTAAAGTGTAAATAAGACGTTGAATTCTTAAAACTTGTGTTAAATATTGTTAGTTGTCCTAACAGTAATTGTAAGAACTCATGCAGCATACTTTGTAATACCTATATTATTTCTAAGATTTATACTGTATTTTAACAATTTTTATTTTTGAATAAATATTTATACCTAATTAATTTATTTATTTCTTTAAGGGCTGATTTTTCCAACGCCAGATAATTTCAACCGAGGAATAATTTTGATTTTTTGACGGTTCGCTTATATAAAATCTCATAAAAATCCAAATAATAATCGACCAATAATTTTACTGGTCGATTGAAAAATCAGGCCGAAGTCTAACCTTGACATAAATAATTTCGAACGAATGTTTAATGTAGGTGAAAAATATCTAATAAATATTTATGAGGAAAGTAAAATTTTTCATAAAATTCAATTAGAGCGACCTTTTTCGTGGAGATATGGAAATTTGTTTGTTGTTACGGCTGAAGCCACGCGACTCTGCCCACAGAATAAGTTAACCTTCCGCTAAGTACGGCCTGTCCTATTGTTGAATTTCGCCAAAACGTTTAGGTTACGTTTATTTAACTTTTGTCTAGGATATTTGTGGGAAGGCCTTTTGGTAAACTAAATTATACGTATACATGTTTTCCACCAAAGTTGACTTGAATTTTCGTAACGACAAATTTTCAGAAAATGACAAAACTAAAATGAAATAATCTGTAAAATTACCGAGCAATAATAAGACATAAAAAAGGAGACATTACGAAATCAATTTACTTAACAACGCTCTAAGAAAAACGTCTCGAATAAATTAATACTTTTGAAGCTTTTAACTAACATTAAGGTTATCGCTCGCTCCTCCATCTAAGGTTCTAAGATTTGGATCCTTTCCAAATGACGTACTTTAAAAAGATGTTATTCCACGTTGAATATAATCTTATCGTAAATTACATAACATAACACCACCTTTAATCCCCGATGGGGTAGGCAGAGTAGTACCTAATAGCCATAATAGCCCAATAACCCATATAACCCATAATAGCCCATATTTTGCCAGTTATGTTTAAGTCAGAGCTAAGAGTCCGACGACCAGCACATTCGCAACCGGGACCGAGTGTTCCCACTCCTGCACCAATCCAATTTGTACAAAACTGCTGTATAATCAAGTCGTTTAAATTCACATTCACCAAAAAATACAACTCTGTATTTCTATTCGTGTTTTCTGTTACTGCTAACTGCGGTTGAATATTTTTGCATAATTATAGCTTTCTGACCAAAACATGTTACTATCGTTCACGTTGTTATTCCCTTGGGTTAAATGTTAAGTTAAAAGTCAGCACAAACAACGTACGGTAACCACCGAATTTTTTATTGATATTGGCTTCTGACTTTTTAAACCGCATTGAATATCTAATGATTTTCCTGCAGCCTACGATTATGTGCAGCATAAACTTTAACATGTTACGTGTCACGTGTCATGTGTGATCGCTGAACATTTTACTTCTATATCTACAATTTTCGCACAACATTGTTGCCTCTGGAAGCGTTGAACCGAAACTCTAGTCTCAAGGGGCGAATATTTTCAAAGTTGCCGACGAGCCACCATTTTGTGTTGCAAAAAGATCTAATGGAATTTAAGCTCAGTTGTTGATAACAGACCATTAAGGCGTTGACACACGTCACGACTTCACCATTCTGGAAGGAGAGACGGTTATGAAACGAATTTCAAAACTGTCAGCGTGTTTCCGAATCCCGACGGTGTAGGCCGCGGTTTACTATCGCAGAGCCGACGATATGACATGTCATGTGTGCGTGAGCTTATTGTCATTTATCGGGTGCAATTTCATCTGAGAATGGTTAAGTTCTTAAACAGAAAATTCCAATTTAATTTTATTGAAATTACTTTTTCGTACAACGGTTTCGTGCAATGTTACAGTAGATCGTGTATCATTATTATATGTATATATCCCATCACAGGCTGCCGTGTCGCTTTGAACCGACGTGTTGCCACACGGATAATCAAGGCTGGCTGCTAATGAACATCATTATCAGACATTTGTGCCGATGAGTAATGCACGGAGTGGGGGGGAGGGGCCGGCTCGGGGGCAGCCAGCCGAGGAAATTGCCAATTAATGTGTCCGTCGACTGCGCCCCGATACTCTCCCCATCGCTATTTTAAGACGAGGACACAGCAAGCGTTGACTAGTGGAACTATTTATTCTCGGAGCTGTTACAAGTTTACAATCAGGCAACGTATTGAGGAGATGTAGCACCAGATGGACACAACAACGACAAACATCTTTTCGAAATGTTAAATTAAAGCAGTTAAAATTATAAAGCATGAACAACAAACAGGCAAACAGAAAAGCAGTAGATAAAACATTTATTTTTATCTATGTCTCTGTATACGTATATAGTAAAGCTGAAGAGTTTGTTTGAACGCGTGGATTTGAAAAATGTTTTTGCCTTTGATAGCCCAATTCTTAAGCAAGGTTTTAGGCTACTTAACATCACGCTAAGTCCCTTAGGAGCTGAACAAGAACAAAAAATGTCAGTAAGAACGCTAAGCTAAAACGAAGTAATAGCGCGGGCAGTTATTTAATAAAAATTCTAAATCAGTAGATTATTTTTAACGTAATTTTTTCTACAGAAAAATTCACCAAGGCCGAAAACTGTCCCAAGGGCAGGTTTACAACACCCCAACCAGTATTACTTACTGAAAACATTAGTCAGGTGCTTGACTTAACAAGTCGTCGGCACATTTTATGGTGGTAGATAATTCCCTAGCAATGTAGTGTGTCCGAGGCTTAACCCCCCAGATACCTTTCGTCGGGAGTCGAGATTTATTCGATTCTTTTTTCTTCTCTGAATACATTATTCTTATTTGTAAATAATTACTTCTTTTGCCGGTTCGTCCCTCTGAGATTAAGGTCGTGATTGCTTTTCTTCATGTGATTATGTTTCACGTGTTGTGGATTGAAATGAAAGGATTTAATTTGAGTGTCAGGTGGCAGGTTTTTTTTTTTGTTAAAAATAGGAGGATAGGTTCAACGGCAGGCGACTAGTTAGTTCCTTTTACTGTGAAAGGCTTTTTCAGTCACTGTTCATTGTAACTTCGTGTAGATGTTGGAAGACTATTTCGGTGACGGATGTACAGACGCCAGCACATCAAGCTACCCGAAACTGTCAAATTTTCCCAATCAATCTTGAATCTTATGCTTTAACGATAAAGTTGAAAATCTATTAAATAAATTTGACGGATTGTAGTAGCTTGATGTGCTGGCGTCTGTACAATTATACTCGTCGTTTATTGCATAACTAGCTTCTGCCCGCGACTGCGTCCGCGTGAAATTTCTTGTTTCCCCGAGCCATCTCGTCGCATCGTTTTGTTTTCGCCTAGCGTTCATCTGATTTTTTTCTTCTCGGCTCCTAAGGACGCTATCACTATCAAATACAAAAATAATTTTTCAAATCTGATCGGTAGTTCCAGAGATTAGCGCCTTCAAACAAACAAACAAAAACTCTTCAGCTTTATTATTATATACGAGTACATAATAATATAGATTTATTCGAAGAATGAGTATCTTAACATTTTTAACGTTGGTATAATTTTCCTTTTCTATTACCAGCTGTTCATAATAATAACAACCTAAAACAATATTTACGAATAAGGGCTGATTTTTCAATCATCTGATAATTTTAAAATTTTTCTTACATAATTCGAGGAATAATTTTTAAATTTTGATAGTTATTTCATACAAAAACTGTCAAAAGTCAATTTTATTCCACGAATAAAAGTTATCTGGCGATGGAAATATCAGCCATAAATCATTTAGCCAACATTCAACGAACGAACAACAATAGAAGTAAGTGATATAAATAGGGTATTACCAAACACAAGCAAATAGAAATATTATCTACACACAATAGCCAGGTAATCCACCAGCCGACAGCCGCTTTTAACATGATACTCTTGTTTTATTCTATTACGCACACAGAGGCATGTCTCTGAGTGATTCAGAACAAAATACACGTCTGTATACGTTAGAGAGTAGTATTGAATATTGTATGGACAAGCAGCAATAGTAGCAATACATGGTATTGTGAACATTGGAGGGAATAATTCACGTGGCTCAGTGCAACCGCCCCGGGGGATGCGCGAATCTGCCGAGAGACGGGTTTCGCGCTACGGGCTACGGCAGTTGGCTACGAGCCGTAGTACCGGCGCTACGCAGCCGCTACGCGGTGCTACGAACTCGCGGTTGGGTAAACACGTGCGAGGACTCGTGTTTATTTTTATCTGTGCTGCATATTTTAGTGAAAAGTTTAAACTGTTTTTGATCTGTATGAAATATATGTATATTATTTCTAAAATAACTTTGATAGTCTTTAGTTCTTGTCAGTTACTTTGTTTTGTATAAAGATCAATTCATTAAAAATTAATAGATGTTTAGCTAGGTTCTCGATTCCGGGTATTGCATCTCATAATCAGTCTTAACTGACTACATTTATTTAGTACCTATACAAGTATAAATGATGAGGAATATGCTGGCATCACGTTTTTTACAATTCATAAACATTTTCGTGTCTGCCTGACTCATAGTCTGATAAAAGAAATTCAAGGATTAAATTATAGCTAAGATGCTGAGCAATATTTTATAAAACTGAGCTCATTTATGATGATCGTTGAAAGAAAAAGTTGTTTTTTTTGGCCTCAGTGCTGTAGTTTAACTAAACTATTATAAAGGGCAATGTATTTTAAACTTCCATGGTTTGAACTATTATATATAAAAAATATATATATTATATATAAAAAAATAATGTTGAGACATTTTTCCATTTAGTCTATTTAAAATAATGAACTTAATTTGAGTTAGAAATAGTTAAAACTACAGCCACAGACCACATTATTTATTTTTTGTCTTACTTGGTAGGTAGGTAATTTTGTCAGAATACTAAACGAATTGGAAATTTAATTAAAGGAAAATCGAAATGTTAATAAAAGGCTAGATGTACAGTGACAATCAGTGAAAAATCTCGACTAGACAGTTTATATAGTGACTGACAGACACAATGTCCTCCTCAATGTGGTTCATGAGCATTGTCGCTCTGCTGGTGGTGGATGTCAGGACCGGAGCACTGCAAGATGGAGGTAAGCAGAACTTGGCTGGACATACTCGTAGAACACACGTTTATCGTACACTATGTTTGGCGTTTTAAACGCTCGATAGTTATTTATTTATTATTATTATTATATTTTATATTTATTATTATTTTTTTTTATATATTAATTCGACAAGCATTTTTTTCGTTAACTGAGTGGTCAGAAACAAAATACCTATTATAGAGGGTAAAAATTCAATGTCTCCGTAACCAGATGGTTCCCAGGTATTGTCCAGTAAAAAAAAACATAATAACGGAAAGAACAAGTGTCTCTCGGCTTCGTCATGATACCACTATCGAATTGATACTGAGCGGTTTAGAAATCTCAAAAACAGACGTGTATGGCCTGTATAATTTTGCATTGAATGTTAACTTAGAATGCCTGTGAATGTGTCCGTGCGTTTGTTTCTAGGCAGGACCTGCAATGCCTCTAGTATTGCAGGTATTCATTGGCCATAGGTGGCGGTGACCACCCACTAAAAGAAACTATGATTATAGTGACCGTGGTAAAAAGCATTTAGAAGTGAGTTGGCTAATATACAAAGAAGGAACTAAGGCAACTAAGTACCTTGGTGATAATTATTTATTAAATCAAATTAAGTAGTGGTTCTCCGCACTCTTTTGAAATTGCGTACATAGTTGATTTATTATTCTCGACATCAGTCCTCATTTAAAATAAGGGTAGACATAACCTTCACTAGAATTGTTGGAGCAGGTGATGGTATGGTAAAATTGGTTCTTGCCCGATCATTATACCAGTCAAACAGTCAAACTCTCTGCAGGAAAACCAACCATATTCAACGTTTTTATTTTGCAATCCAGCGGTCATAGTTTGCGTCTCAGATATCATTTGCGCGACCACGGTTTTGTGGTACCTACAGCTGCTAGATTAATCTATCAATTATCAGCAATCATTCCAATATCAGGTTGAAGTGTTTGCAGGACTGAAACGCTGCTATCTTAAAATCAAACTACTCAACTTTAGTTTGCAAATAAAGTCAATTTCGCTCTAATGGTTTTTGAAACACTGAAGCCATGAGATAATTTATATATGAGTAGCTAACCCGACACATATTGTCCTGTCCAAATTTTAATAATTCATACAAAAATGCCATAGAAAAGATCACTTTCAATTTTTCCGGAAATTCCAATTTTCCAGGCAAATTTTCATGTTTTTCTTGCCCTAAAAACCTTATCCAGACGATTACGAGCATTTTAAAATAAAAAAAATAGTCAAAGCGGTAAAACCGTTCTCAAGCGATGTGCTTACTAACGAACAGCATTTCATTTTTATGATATACATTATTATCTCAAGGTTTTAATTACATATTCTAGTTACTTTAACAAAGAGGTTTGATCATAATGTCTTATTTCTCATAGAAGTTCACTTTTTTAATTAGCTATCAAAGCAAACAATAGATAGTCTGGCACTATCTTGCCGGTTCGCCGCTATACCAGTCACCTGCAATTCTTCGTTCATTCGATCCACTTTTAGTTTAAAGCAATTCAGTGCACATCCCGTGGAAGGTATTCCGCCTTTATCTATAGTCAGGCGAAGTGAGACCAATAATCCTCGCTCTCAGACGCGCCTCGGGTTTCCTTGTCCAGTCTATACATACTAACGAGCTTTCTATCACGACGGCTAAGAGAACTCTCTGACTTGACTGCTAACTATTAAATGGGGAGAAACTTTGCAATTATTTGTTGCTGTATCGATTCTACGGTGTTATTTCATCTGAATGAGTAGGTAGTTTAGTTAAAATATTGTAGGCAACATTTGCAGTTGCGTGTAATCTTAGAAAAAAGATTAAAAGAAAAAGTATTTATTGGGACTCGTTCAGGAATATACTAACTATACTAAACACACTCTTAAAAACATAAAAAATTAAATATAAGTGAAAAGAAAATAAAAACAGAAAGCCCAAGGGATTTCAGTAATGAATATCGATTTAATAATTTCAAACGTAATCTGTTTCATGACTGAACACGATCTAAATTGAATTTGGGTCATTGGTCATGTGAAAGTTTGGGTCTGCACTGTATAGGTAGTGTATTTTATGCAATTTTTTAAAATTATATACACAAGTCTTTGATAGATAGTTCCGAGTGGCACTCACTTTGGCCACGTAACATAATTAGCTTATATACTGTTCCCACTGCTGCGACACAGGTCCCCTCTCTGTGAGAGTTAGTGGGTCATAATACACCACGCGGGCCAGTGCGGGTTGGTAGATGTCACACGTCTTCGAATTTTTGGTTCTAGGACATGCCGGTTTCCACACGATGGAAAACATCGTTCACCGTTTTCAGAGCAGAGTGATGATGAAATAATTTACACAAAGTAAAGTGCCTGTCTGGATTCGAACCTACGACCTATAACTCTTAAGTCGTGGCCGTTTCCACTCGGCTACTACTGCTCTTGCATAACGTAACATGAACATTATAATATAAATTAGCCGTCCTAATTTATGCATTGCATCATGAAATGTAACACAACAGTTAGGTGAATTTGTTTTGACGTGTGTTACATTTCATGTTATGTTTTGCCAATGTGTACCATATCTGTCTAAAGTAGAATACAATTCCGAACATCTCTCCTGCCCACGTAATTAACTTTATTTGTGAGGAGGAGTGATCACTATGGCAACGAATTTAGGAAACAACTAATTGAATGTTCAGAGCAAACTCTATTCAATGGAGTTCGGACGCCAGTCGCTCTCTATAAACACGGATAACACAACTGAAACCGCATTTGATTAAACTGGAAACCGGAATTAGAATATAAAGGAAAAGAACAAAAACAGGACATGATGGTTTGTGTTCAGAACTAACAATGCATCGAAACTACGTGTCATACCGGCGCAGTTTAGAAAACAAGTTTCCATAACGAATCCCGCTGTTTGTTACCGTACCGCATATGGAAAATGTACCGAGTGCACGTTACCTAGTCTGCGGTGCGGCAGGGTGGGGAGGAGGAGAACCAACCGACCAACCCACTTCAAAGGACGCACTTCTTTGAAAATTTTATTTCAACTCGAGTTTGAATCAGAAGAGGAATTAAAACAAAATTACGTTTTACGACGTTTTAGAAAGTTTCCCTTTCTTTTACTACCTGATTGGGACGTTTTATTGAAATTTTCATCGTTCATCGATTAATTTTTCTCTTTGTACGGAAGGGAAGTCAATTTTGTAACTTCTGTGAAGTGAACGCGAGAATTTATGCTCCAAAGACTTTTACTCGACTGGAAAAGTATTGTTTGAAATTCTATTTATTGTCAATCTAAGACCGCATTTCTTGTTACCGGTACTGTTGATCAGTGGGGGTGCGTAACACACTATCAGTAGCAATTTTGACAGTTCAACAACATTCATTGCGTAATTTACGTTGTTGAGCAGACCAATTTTTCGAACATGACAAGCAATGGATAATTAGCAATATCTTTCAAAATGATTCAGATTGAGATTGAAAGTGTGTTACGCAATTAGGATGCTGAAGTTTGATTTCAAGGTTCAAAGCAAAATATTAGGTCCCCACCTATGAAATCAGCGTTTTGTATGGAGAATTTTAAGGAATTTGCATTTTTCATACTAACATTTTCTTAATTTATTTAACAACCATGAACACCAATGTTTTAAAACTTTTATGCACTAATGTTTAAAAACTAAGATAACTTATGCCACTTAGATTAAGCGACAAAAATAAGTTTTGGCTAAGTTAAAACAAATACATAGTGGTCATTTCTACTAACAAAAAAGAAGTTATTTTTAAGGTATTTTTTATGTTTAGAAAACTATATGTACTAAGGTTTTTTTACTATTGGTAGTTGTCTATGATGCTCATAATCCGATAAATAATAGAAGTGACAAGGTTCTTTATTTGTGAGAAAAAACGCCAATTTCATAGGTGGGGACCCAATATTATAAAAAGTAAAGGAAAGGATATTTTTAGAAGTCGTAGATTTGAATTATATGCGTAGGATACGAGTAGGTATGTTTATAATGTTTGGTAAACAACATCAAAGCCTGTTTTCAACAGGATTTTAGCATACCGTACCTATTTTATTAACCAAAAATCTTTTCATTTCATGAAAACACCTAATCTTATTTCACTTCAGGTAAACGTTTACAGCCGAACACGTCCCAAAATAAATAAACAAGTTGTTTCAACGCTGAATGGCAGACACGTCCAAAATTGCTTTCCCTTTCGGATGTTAGTCAAAATAACTGAACACATTGTAATAGGAATTCCAATGTTACAATTTCCGGGAATCAAATGGGGTATTGAATAGGGCAAGGGCTCCAGTGTCTGTCTGCAGACGGTCGGATGCTTTATAGCCCTGTTTGAACAAAGGGCGAGCGGTAAATACTGTCCAATTTCAAAGTTCCCGCAGATGATGCCGGGGGCAAAAAGTATTCATGTGTGGCTATAATGATATTCTTATAGTATTATTCGGCATTGATTTAACTAATTGGAGCGTAGTTTAGGTGTAGATATGTTTATAATATTTCATATGAAGCCATAAGAAAATATACAGAGTGGCATGTACAGAGGCCAGCTCATCAAGCTACTACAAATCTGTCAAATTTTCCCAATCAACATTGAGATTGGGAAAATTTGACAGCCGGTCGATTCTGTAAAAATCTCACCGTGAAAATTTAGGTGAAGTGAGTTTGTTTTTGCTAGGAATTGACAATATTGACAGCTCACTTCACCTAAGTTTTCACGGTGAGATGGTTACAGAATCGCACTGCAGTTTCGGGTATATAGTTTCGGTTTATGCTTTAGCGATAAGGTTGAAAATCTATTAAAGAAATTTGACAGATTGTAGTAGTTTGGTGTGCTCGCGTCTGTACATCGACATGCAAACTGGAACCATGAATTGAACACATGATTCTAAACCCGCAGCATTGAAATTTTTCGATAGTTTTTTTTTTTTGATAACCGCCGAAAAATTTCTACGCTAGTGGCTTCGTCTAGAATCATCATGTTTACAGATTGTGCGTCGATGTCCCATGCCACCTTGTATATTACGATTG
Organism: Luperina testacea; assembly: GCA_927399505.1. NCBI lineage: Eukaryota > Metazoa > Arthropoda > Insecta > Lepidoptera > Noctuidae > Luperina > Luperina testacea. The sequence continues at coordinate 12,756,373 of OV656775.1, read as the reverse complement.
GATTTCTTGGCTAGCAACAATAATATTTTTTTTTTATAACCGCTGAAAAATTTTTACGCTAGGGGCTTTGCCTAGAATCATCATGTTCACAGTTTGCGCGTCGATGTCCCATACCACCTTGTATATTACGATTGAATTTCTTGGCTAGCAACAATCTTATTTTTTTTTTTTTATAACCGCTGAAAAATTTCTACGCTAGGGGCTTTGCCTAGAATCATCATGTTTACAGATTGCGCGTCGATGTCCCATGCCACCTTGTATATTACGATTGAATTTCTTGGCTAGCAACAATAATATTTTGTTTAGGTTTATGAGATCGATCCTTATCTAATTTTGTGATTACACTACTCCTTCAAACGGATAATATAGAATACAAAATATGAACCCACACGTAAAGAAAGAGAAAACTGCACATAACATGACATGCATGTTAGGTAGTTGCTTGCCCAAATGTGGTTCTTAAATGACGTGGTTATCATGGACGAATGATCGTGTGCGCTGAAATCAATGAATCAATCAGTTCCAGGTTCAGGTCATGTAACCTGATTTATGTGGGTGTACTGCTGGTCATAGATATTCACACAGTCTTACCAAAGGTTATCGTATTATCTAGTAACTGGGTTGTGGAGGTCAGATATGCAGCCGCTCCATGTAAAATGCTGGTATTCAGAAGCCGACACCAACAAAAAAAAAGGAAAAGGCAGATGACTGCAGGTCATAGATCATTTACTGCTACATGGTTGTAAATATTCTCGAGACACGCCTGAGCCACGAGCCACGTCTTAGTGATCATGATTATCATTTTGACATTATCCTATTGTAAAAACATATTGCACATTTTACTCCCATGAAAGCGAGAAAGTGGTATTTTTTAGTAGACTTTGCACTTGATTTTTTTTTATAATATGCGATTTGCGGTGCATTAATCAAAAATTATGTGCTGCCGTACAACCATCGAATGTCTTATTAAATTGTATTGTACATAGATTAACGATCTTATTCATAAACTGCTCAAACGGATCGGAACAAAAAAAAATCTCAATCGCTAAAATCATAAAAAATAAATTGTTTTTAAATTCCTTTTTATTGTAGAATTTCGTTCCAAACAAACATACCCGGACACGTTTTTTTCAGAATTCAGTGAACAGTTTTTGAAACTATTGAACTAAATATTTTTCAGTCACGTTTCATTAGATTTTTTCCCGTACACAGGTGCTTGCTCACACATACAGAAAACACGCAACTCAACTAGTTATTTGTTGAATTGAGAATCGAACCCGCTACCCGTAGCGCAAAAATCGCTCAGCCATGCCAGTCGAGCTGCTGTCTGCATCATAACAGATGGCTACCAACCTACCTGCAATGAATGACCTAGTTTTCCATCTACGCGCGTCTTCATATTTTAAAACAGTTTTCGTGAAATTATATTCTCCAGTCTCCTTGTTTCATGTCATCCTTCCCAGTTTATTTCTATGGAAGTCTCTTCTAGGGATTCATTGAAGAAGTAGGTCACTTGTCCTTTACTAAGTACCCTGGCTGAGAACAGTTTTTAGGGTTCCGAAAGAGTGTCAACATAGTGTCGAAATAGGGCCCCCCTCTACTACGGCTCCGCTGTCTGCCCGTCCGTCTGACCCAGGGCTGTATCTTTTGAACCGTAATAGGTAGAGACTTGAAATTTTCACGGAGTGTGCCTACACACTCCTTGAAAATTTCAAGTCTCTGCCTACCTAGTAGTACCTATACTACTATGGCCGCTTTAACAACAAATAAAATAAAGTTAAATATTAAAGTGGGTTCCATACAAGAAACGTTATGTAGTATTAAATATTGTACTGCGGTACGGAACCCTTCGTATGTGAGTCCAATTCGCATTTGGTCGCTTTTTACTGCGAAACATTACCACATTTACCACCATTCTACGTATAACAAAAGAACGCAATACGAAGGCTCTTTTATTGTAGCTCAACATGACATAAACATCTCTGAACACTGTCTGACCACGCGGCCGTAAACCGTTCAGAGTCAGCACAATAGGCCATTTAATGAAATAATAACTGAAGATATAAATGGGGTGATAAAACGCTGATCGACGCCGCACGGAGGCTGTTAAATTCTGTTCAATCTTAGATTGCCTGGAGGCAGGGGCTAGGATCCTTTGCAGTTAATGTCTCTATGACCCATGATTCTATTTGGAGAAAGAGAATAGAATAGAATACTCTTTATTATGTATATAAATTATAGACATAACTACCAACAACTACTAATAACTGTGAAGTATTTTAATACTGTAAGAAAAAACGTCTGACAAGTTTTTTTTTCATACAGAGAACTTCATATTGTCTACTTTTACATATCAAAAACGGATAGTTCTTGTCTTCTTGTTTTAACTTAATAGGTAAGTAGCAGTTATAGCAGTAAGAAAAATCTTTTTTGAATGTTGTATTGTAGAATGGTCGTACGCTAAATACATCAAAAATCAACTTTATTTTATAAATAATTTTAGATATACTTTAGACAAGCTGCGCCCCGCGGTTTCACCCGCGTAAATGTTTATCCCGTGGGAATATTGGGATAAAAAGTAGCCTATATGTTAATCCAGAGTGTCGGCTACCCCCATACAAAAATTTATCAAAATTAGTCCAGCCGTTTAAGCGTGAAGAAGTAACAAACATATAAACACACGCATATTAGTGTGAATAACAATTTTGTATGTGACTCTGTCAAACACACTGTCAAAAACACAATACTGTCAAAAATAACTCTCAGATTTGACAGAATTAAAGTATTGAAGTCACTGCGGAGCCGCCATGACAGCATGCCAAAAATTAAATTACGTTATAAAAAATTTAAAACATGTTCTGGTAATGTTTATATTTCGCTGAAATGTTTATGTTTTGAGATAAATATGTAAAACACATGGAACTTTACTAACTGGTTTCTCAAAAACTGTCAACTAGCCTATTACGTGCCTACAAGAGTTATCTGTGACCTACACTTTCATCGCCAGAAGTCTAGGAGTTTCGGCGACAAATTGATTGGATACCCGTCAACCTATATAATAACAAATTGGTGAATTGTTTGACGTAGGTCTCTTTAAAGAAATTAATACATTGATGACAACCATCACGACAAAAAATAGACGGTCGGTTTTATGGTCGATTTTTCGGTTTCTCTTTGTAGTACAAAGTTACAAAGTAAGCATTTTTTGCAGCGACTGTAAAACTTAATACCGTTGTAACAGCACCCTGTCTACGGTGGAAAAAAAAATACGTAACAGAACTAAAAGCTACGCAATATTACCTAACGTTGAGATAAAATTAAATTGTGGTGTCGAATATATTCGTGTATTACTTACCTCCACGTAATATAAGCCAAAAGAATTCCCGAAATCTCGGCACATACTTATAACGCCTTCCCACAGAGGGTCATGACCGACGCGTGTATATATACCACGACGTTCAACATACAGGGTGACATTTTATTTTATTTATTCTATTCAGGAAACTTACAGCTAATATAAACAGTGTTCTTTTAGAATATGCATTTGAAGGCTATTTAAAAGTTTCCACAGATAAACACTTGAAACAAAAAACACAATAAAAAATGTCGATGCAAATTACCTATACCATTTTATCAGTCAAAGGCCACGTTTAAGGATCCTCGATTCCTAATATGCGAAGCGAATGTGACCTTATTTTTTGAACCTTTAGAAATCGAACGTAGAAAGGGGTAATATAGCTGTTGTATGACGTGAATGTAAATGAAAAATACTTAGCGAAGTTAAAAAATCGGTTGTCTGTAAAGTCGGTTTACGGACGATAGTTTAACGTGACAACGTCATAACAAAACATTAATGAAATTGCCGAACGCGGAGGCCGATTCTCTCTCATTGTCTCTCATCGCTCGTTCCGCGCTCTCGCTTGCACTTCAACCCGCCATGGAACGCTACAACGCTACAGAGCAAGGCCGCGAGGTAACACTACATGAGTCATGTTTTTTCGTGTGTGCAGCCAGCTTCATCGATTTATTAGACGTTTTCACGTCAAAAGCGATTTCATCCTAAAGTTTCTATGTCATAGTATGGTGAAACGTTACATGAAATTTGTGAAATGTTACACGTTACGCACAAATTAGCAGTCCTAATTTATGCTATGCAAAATGAAATGTCACACAACAAGTAGGCGTTTATCTGCCTATATATATATATATATATGTATGTTTGTTCCTTTGTGGCGCTCTAGAGATCAAACGTATTGGCCCGTTTGATGATTCTTACATCAATCGATTTGTCTTAATCTTGTGGTGAGTGTCGCTAAAGCCATGAAAGTAATCAATATGGCGACCAATAGGCGAGAAAAAGAAAAAGTAAAGTCGCTGAACCAGTAAAATCAAGTGGGGTGGGTATCATTGAATAGGTCTTTGAAAATCATCTTTGCAACTATTAGGATCCTCTACTTAATTATTTTTCATTTTGAATTTATAACGATCCGGCCATTAATGATTTAAAGTTGGTTAGCAACCATTCTCACTTAAATTTTCAAAACTTATGATAATGCTGTGATAAAGTTCTTATAAAATCGTTTAATAGGTTTTATTAAGGTGAAAAACGTGATATTTTATTTTATTATATGTATGTTACGTTTCACCAATCTGAACGTACCTATCTGTTTAAGCCTATTCAGTAGTGTACCCTAATCTGTATTCGCGATTTATGTGCCAAAAACGTAAACAAATGTGAGTTTATGGAAAAATAACTTTGAATCATCAATAAAGATCAGTTTACGCTACAATTTCAAACATTTTTATAACTGTTTCAGTAGTGCTAGTCACTCTGAAAATAACTTAAATACCATTAAAATAAAGTTAGAATAGAATAGAATAGAATACTCTTTATTATGTACACCAAAGTTGTTATTTGTTTATCTTGAAATAATATTAATTTGAAACATAACTTTGAATAGACTTAATAATATTGAACATCTTATCTTTTACCTCGTGACTGTTCACCCTGTAGACGCAGTACATACGTAGTTGTGTTGTAGCAAGTCGTGATCAAAGTTAGGAAGGGTTGTGCTCACCGCAGTTCACAAACCCTCATAGTTTGTTGTTATGGCCGCGTGTGTCAAGCCGAACTTTCGACTTCGCCTGACTTACGATACGACTGCCTTTCAGCAATTACTTACTTACGAATAATATTACAAAGCCGAAGTCAAAGCATTTATTTCAAACAGGCACATAAAAGGCACTTTTGAACGCCAAAAATATTCTAGTTGCCCCTTCCAAAAGATAGTTTCGTATGGAGAACAATGGGCAAGAAACTCCACCGTTACACTTTTCAAAATGTTTGAAGACAGTATGTGGGACTCTAACCCACTAAAACTCCACGGTGTCCTCCTCTGCCGCTTACGGCGGGAACACGGGCACGCGTTAGCACTCATCCGTGAACCCGCCGCGGCTGTCTGTCACCGGACCCTCCTCTAGGGAGTACTCCCCATCACCGGCGCACCAGAACACATAGCACTCCGTGACCAGGGACCAGGGACCAAACCAGCACATGGGCGCCAGATGACCCCGTGTCTGGGCACCCTTGGTCCCCCTGCGACGGGTCAGGTCATTGGCCCCGCCACCTGCCAATTTTCGGCCGCACAGGATAGGGAGAGTGGCCAACGTCATACCAACACTCCTCTTCCCCTGCGGCCCCACCGCGTCTGCCATCAGACGGTGGCGACCCCGTCAAGGTCGCGGAAGGTAGGGAGAGCGGCGCACCGCAATACCGGCACACCTCTCCCGCCGCAGCCTCAAACCCTCAGCCGCGATGCCTCCCATATGAAATCGCGGCCAGCCGCAGTTGCGATGTCGCTCAAGCGGCACCGCAACCTACTTGTTGGCCGCTACGTCGTCGGCTTATCGGCAAAAGCCCTGACGAGCGGCCCCTCCTCGGGTTCCTCTTCGCTTCACCGTGGGTGACCAAGCCACGGCTACTGAGCCCCCCCGCCTCGACAATGCGGGAACCCACCGGGGGGACCAAACCTAACCTCGGGGTACCCTTCGCCTATCGACCGACCGTACCCAACCCGTTTAGGGAGAACTGGTTTGGCCTAGGCGAAACTAGTTCATCCTAAAATCGGGTTTGGCCGCTGACATTATGTATATGTACGTATATAGAGTATAGATGAGCTATTCTCAAATATAAACGGTATATATTTGCCGTCTTACAGCCAAAAGTGCTTCACCCAACACCTACCTATGTATGTACCCTTATAACCTGGTTTTCGATCTGCTTTGTTTATTATTGTGTATATCACCTGTGCTAGCAAAAGCTTCTTGTTTTTTATTGTTTCTGGCGCGAATCCAAGTTCTCGACAAAGCCTAATCGAATTTGCTCGATATGTGCACTTCACCCCGTAGTAAGATATTTGCCGTTTGGAATTACATTTGCACTGGAGAAATACAGGACAGTTTTTACTACGAATTTCTGCTGATGCTTGTGTATTCTGGCTAGGGTCCCGGTCAAATAGTAATTTCGTATACGAGTACTTAGCGTAGTGAATGCTAATTACTTAGTTAAAAGCCGCCGGAACTTAGTTGCACTTTATTTTTCGAGGTTAGCATTTCTAAACCGTTTTAGTATTTAAAACCATGATTAACTTAAATGAGAATGAGGTTAGTCATATCAAATTCATTTGCGAGTTAATTGAGTAGAGTTTTAGCTATGTTTAGGTACAATCAGTACTTTAAACGGGGTTTATTTATAAACGAAGATTAAAGTGAAGTAACGTCTAAACGTAAAAAAATGTACGGATAAACAATCGCTAATAATTATTTAACTTTTTTACCGTGTTAGTAGATTATGTAAAGGTTTTCAGAACTATTTATATTTTAATTTAAATACCTGTTCGGCAAAATCATTTGGAGGTAGGTAAATCTCTGTTAGGCTTTACGTAGGCAAGCGAGCTAGATGACGGCAAACGATATAATAACACACCTGAATGGCTCTTATGTTCCACCTTTGACCGAACTCTAACATTTGTACCGGCTCTGTTCAACTCACCATCTGACAGCTGTCAGAGCCTCGTCACAGTATAAAAGGGTACAACGGGTGTGTTTGACATTTGTAGATTGTTGCGCACTCTGTGGCATACATTATTAATGTACATTTATTTGCAGACATTCGTCCGGACCGGTGCCACGCGTGCGCTGGGAACGGCACGGCGTGTGACGGCAGCTGGCCGGCTGTGCCGTGCCCTGAAGACCGACCGCTTTGTGCCACCATCGCCGTTGGCCCTGGTGAGTTGACATATAGATATAATTCATACGGTAGCATGTGACGTTAATAAAATATAATGGGAAGTATGGGAAGACAGAATAACGACATCGCACCACCTTGTTAAGGGTCCCGCAGACAGGCGCAAGGCGACTGCAGTAGAACGATTTCTATAAAACTTCATGGAAATTTTTCTACCAGAATCGCGTCGCTCGTTCGCGTCGTGCCTGTCTGCGGGACTCTTAGCAAGGTGGTGCAATAAGGTAGTTAAAAAAACCAGTCGTAGGAATGAGTTCGATGTTACGAAAACAAAAGCTGCATACTTATTTAGATTAAAGAAAAACGGTTGGTTCCGCTGTCACGCTGGTAGTCGAACCGTAGTTATCGTTTTTTTTTCATATATTCACCTCTTTGTTTCCTATACATAAACAATCGAGAAATGCCTGCCGGCAGTATTTGCAATCTGTAAATTCACGTACGAATTAAACATATAAAAAAATAAAACACATCTAAAATGAATCTTGCAGAGAATGCATGTAAAAGGAAATGAAAGTAACCCCCGAGAGCGCCTGAAGGCGTAATTTCATTACATCCTAGTATGTTATTGCTCTGTCAAAGAAAAATTACTCTTTCAGCGAGGAATGGTAATGTTATTGTGAGCTGAATGAGCGGTGAGCGAAATTGGATGGAAATTTCTTTATAGTCGAGGCCCCGACTTACACCTATAATATTTTTAGATTGAAAGCGTTTAAAGTATTATCGCATGTAATATTAAAATGCTATTAATATTCTCTGCAGATTTTGTTTCATCGTTGGCGTGCGCGGCCGCCTCCACGTCACCATGTTCGATCAGGAACCCCGCGAACAGCTCTCTCGAAGTGACATGCATCTGCAACACACACCTCTGCAATGCACCGTTCTCGCCTGAATTACGGAATGAGCTTCTTAACTTTACATTTACGCTTACAAACAGTAGCACGGACATGACGCAAATATTCTTCCTGTCTACAAAATTTGCGAACGTCACGGACGAGAATCTTTACAAAGCGATTACAATAGAAGTTACTGAAGCGACGAAAATGATTGTGAGGAATATGTCTCAGCCGACGACAGTGATGACGGTTCCAGGGACAATAAACACTCAGTCTATATTGAGAGACTCAGAGAAGCCGAGGGCCGAGCCTTTGAAGCAGGAGCCGACGGCGCCATCGGATGATGACGAGGACGAGGGTGAGGGCAGCGGCGCGTACGAGGAGTCGCGGGTGCATAACCACGCTGTGTCGGCCCCCGCCGCGCCCAGCTCGTTCCTCCCTGCCAACGAGAACAGCGCCATTATGGGAGTAGCGTTGTTCTCGTTGTACTCCGACTTATTCCTAACCACATTATTCATATACCTAGTGGTCTAGGCGCGAGACCCGCGAACCACAAGTACCCTATAGGTGAACCTATTCAACATTTTCTCAACTAAGTACAATAATGTTAAGAGAGTAATTTATGAATTATACCCAGAGAATTTAACTGATATTAGCGTCGACCTGTTGGGAACAAATAAGTACGTTTTGTAATTTCACATGTTTAAACCGCCTTTTTTGATTTATGAAGCGAACAGCGTTTAGACATTATAGTGAGGACATTATTTAGCATTTAAGTGCCATTTAGAAATTACGTTGTCCTGCCATTTACTGTATTTTATAAATAATGAAAGCTCAAAGATAAAACATCATTGAATATTAAAAAAAATCCACTCTCATTTAAAATATAGTAAAAATACACGCAGTCATTATTTTAGGAAATCAGACAACTGTCTGACCATTAGTATTTTCGTTTTAGTCACTTGACTAGAAGAACTTGAAAATAAAAGAGACTGGGCGGATTTGTATGGGAAATGGTCTGTAGACCAAAAGCGATACGGTTTTGATATTTGTGTAAGGATACATTATCTATACTATTCTATACCCTTGTGCAAAGGGACATTATAATCTACCCGGCAAAGGGACAGGACAAGGACCAGGACTACAGGACCTAAAAACAAAAAACGCAAATTTTAGAAACAAGAAAATTAAATGATCGACTACAGTAAACAAAATCAGAAAAATATATGAAATTCTTCAGTATATATGCTAGGTAGATAGTGTATTGAAAACATAATACAACTAATTTGATACGATAGAAAAAAATCATGAAAACACCTCTTAAAAATCTTTCTTTTTACAATAAAAACCATACTAAGTAATATACATACAATCATTCTAATTTTTTGTCAGATTATTCTACAAGCAACATACTAAAATACTAGTGTTTTAATTTTTTAGTCCAAACAATAGATTTTTTGGAATTAAATAATTGTTCATATTTTGCAATAAATTACCAGCGTTGTGTAATCGCGTTTCTCTTTCTTTTCTATGCAGTCCGACAGTGACCGCGCATTAGGTCATGTAGGTAAGCCCCTTAAGAAAACAGCATATCTACAGTATCATCATCATCATCATCAGCTTATAGCAGTCCACTGCGGGATAATATACAGGGTGGAAATTCGGATGAGTCATTTGGGCAGATACCTTAACCATGTAGCTACAGGAAAACATTCTCAAAGGACTGTCTTTAACTTTTTTTAACATTATGATCTGCATCAGCAAAAAAAAAAGTACAGGCAGTAGGAAAATGGGCATTTTACAAAAAAAAAAAACAGTGGCACTCCGGGAGTGCCGACAGAAGTGAAAACTTGAACAATTACGTGTGTATTTTGTGAATCGTCTTATAAACAAAACACGCGCGGTACCGGCTATGCCATCCGTCTTACGAATTTTCGGTCAGGTCACGTGTCCTGACGCGAGTTTAACATTTTTTACCCATTACAAAAAAAGTGTACAACACCGCTTAAAAAAAGTGCAAATCGATCCTGTTATTCTTATACAAATACCACAACCATATCGCTATTGGTCCATTTCTATGGACCATTCATTACTGTATTAATGAAAATACAGTTGGCCCAGTCTCTTTTAATTTTTGTCCCATTCTTATTATTTCGAAGCAATCCATCCCGTACATTTCGCCTTCATACTTTCGAATTGTGATACGTTAGAACCCTCGTGCCAAACATAATATTGTAAATAATAATGAGGTTATTTGATATAGAGTTTCGTGTTCAACAAATTAGGATCAAGTACGTAAACTTTTTGAACAATCACGAATATATATTTCAGTAGAATAATTATCTACATTGTATCGAAAATTCACAATTCCCAACATAGACGTATTATCGTACAGTCAACAAAAGAGATATATATCCAGCCAACTAACTACAACAGCCATTTAAACCCTGCTTTGTCTTTAGTTAATAATTAAGAGTGTTCGTCTGAATGTGTCTTAACAACTTCCCTGTCCCATGAGTCATATATGATTCATGTCGATTGTTTAATTATTGTGTCTACTTTATGGACAGTTAAGTTGTTAATATTAAAAAAAATATTATGCACACAATCTATACTATACCTATATATCTTACATAAATAAAATATAATAAAGCTGAAGAATTTGTTTGTTTGTTTGAACGCGCTAATCTCTGGAACTAACTGTCGGATTTGTAAAATTCTTGTAGCATTTTATAGCCCAATTCTTGAGGAAGGCTATAAGTTATTAACATCAAGCTAGCTAGGACCGAGCAAAAAGAAAAAAAGTAATAAAGAACGCTAAGCGATAACGAAGTAATAGCGCCAGCTGGCGATAATTTCACGCGGACGAAGTCGTAGGCAGAAAGAAGTAAGTATTGTAAAGATTTGAACTCCTTGGCTAGTAAGAGTTATTTATCTGTTTTGTTGGCTGTACATACTCAGGATTTGATTGTACAGACTTAGATAGTAGTTTATGAACTCATATTACAGAAGTTTTGCCAAGTCGGGTATTCACGGGTCGATCTTTTACTAAGAAGAACTTAATAAAATGAAATTTTATTAAGCCGTTGAAGGATTTATTTAAGCATGTCTAAAATCGACCCGTGAGGATTTAGTTGTAGACCAATACTAAAATATAATAGATAAATTCCGAGTATGGGTACTTTTAGAGAATTTGACCACCCTATGGTCAGGAATTTTAGAGCAACAAGCATGTTGACACGCTCATCTTTATCCATACGTATAGATATAGTGTCAATTAATATCACCATCGATCTATTGTTTTAAAAAAATGTTGTTGTGATTTATTAAATAAATAAATGAAAATAGTAACCTTTACAATATTTTTCTTTAGTCACGTCACCCATGTATGTACAGACGCCAGCACGACGCAGCAGCGACGACGGGCGTCGATGAGTGTCGACGGCTGCAGTTCTCTCTGCCGTTGACGCATGTCGCTCGTGTGTATGAGCACTAAGAGTACGTAACGTGAAAGTTGTGAGTAATGTTAAAGGAGCGACCACACTTGGCTTAAGCCGGTCAGAAAGAGCCTTATATATTTATGTAATAAAAGCGAAAAAGACGTCATTCTCCTCGTTTCGGTTCGTTTTGGTCGAACTATTCACTTTTATAAATAAATAAATAATTTTTGCATAAAACATGGTATGCAAACGTTTAGATAAAAAAGTATGCAAATTTTCTGGGCCTATGAGTTACAGGGCATCAACACTTTTTATCTATAAATATGTCTATCTATTGCATGGACATAAAGCTTTTTCTGACCGGCTCAAGCCGACTCCGCGTTGATAAGTGTGGTCACTCCCTAACACAACACTGTCGCCCGTTCATCTTAATTGGAACATGTCCAGATGTGAACAACATGGCGCAGCTGATGCAATTTATGTTTCTCTGACCTCAACATTGCTAATAAAAATATACGCTCAAAGGTCCAATCGTCGTTAGCAGGACTGCAGAATAACGGTTTTTATTATGGTTCGAGTAGTTTCGGGGATAAAAAGTTTTTAAATGTTACCTATGGCAAATGAGAAAATACCAAAGCTTTCCACGTATTTTATGAGGCCCAATATAACTTTCTTGCGAACCAGGTGAGCGACAGTACAAATCGCCGAATTCTTAGGAAAATCTTCAACCGTGATGACATGTCTCTCACAGTTACGAGTAATCACAATTTCCTTCTCATTTCTTGTAATAAATGCTTCATCATAATCAGCCTATAAAGTGCCCACTGCTGGGACACAGGCCTCCTCTCTGTGAGAGGAGGTGGGCCGTAATCCACCACGCGGGCCCAGTGCGGGTTAGGATGTCACATGTCTTCTAATTTTTGGTTCTAAGACATGCCGGTTTCCTCACGATGTTTTCCTTTCCTTCACCGTTTTTGAGAGCAGTGGTGATGAAATAATTTACACAAAGTAAAGCGCCTGTCTTGATTCGAACTTACAACTCGTAAGTCGCGGCCGTTACCACTGGGTAATCACTGCTTTAAATAAATGGTTGCTTTCCAGTAGGAAATGTAAGTAGTTCGGTAGGTGTCAATCATTTTGCCAGTGTTAAAAACTGTAATAAACGAGACAACAGACTATTGCGGATATTAAATATCGGAGAAGCGAAAAAAGGAAACCGGAAGGCTCTTCAGAAGCCTCGGCAATATTCTGAGTGAATCACGCTGCGATCACGCTCTCCGCAGAATAACAAATGTGTAAAATAAAATGAAATGAAAAGAAAACACACTTTTATTATTTCTATTCACACTCTGGTTTCGCGTTGGAGATTTTTCTTGGGATTTTCAATCAAACGCGGTTACGGTTTGTAAGACAAATGTCAAATTTTCTCAGAAAAAATAAACTAAAGACAACTTAATTATGGAACTACCACCCTGACAGATTTTGCGTGTATGCACTTTTGCCCAGCACGATCTGTGTGGTCGCTGAGCTTGCACATTAATAATTGAAAGGTTATGTTTGAACAGTCTAAGTTTTAGTTAGTTTGTCAGTGCGTGACTTGCATCCCAATTTGTAACACGTCTCAAAGTTTTTTTTTTAAAGCCGTCCCAGCCCTGAGTACGTTCTTACCGATAATGGTCACTCGTGTGTAGTGTGTACCTAGTTGCCACACTACGATCGAATACTTAAGTAATTATTAGGTAATAAAATAAAAACAAAATACACTCTTTATTATGTCTATTCACACTCTGTTTCACGTTGGAGATTTTTCTCGGGATTTCCAATAAAACGCGGTTATGTTTTTTTTATGACAAATGTTAAATTTTCGCTGAAAAATAAAATGCAGAAGACAACGTCCACACGTTCTTACCGATAATGATAGCTCGTGTGTAGTTGAAGTGTAGCCACCCTACGATTGACTATTATTATTATTCTCACTTTTGAAAAACAGTTAAAACGTTTGGTAACTTGATTAACTAATTCGTTTCAATACATTTCACACAATCAACATCACTTTTATAATTAAAAATATACATTGAAGGACTTATTACCTACATGAAAGTAGGCGCACCAATAAGTACAGACGCCAGCACATCAAGCTACTACAATCTGTCAAATGTCTATAATAGATTTTCAAAATCGCTAAAGCATTAGTTTCAAGGTCGATTGCGAAAAATTTACAGTTTTGGGTAGATTGATGTGCGGGCGTCTGTACATAGGTATCTTTATTTCCCAAAAAGAGCAAAGCGAACATATTGCAGCCAGAAGTGTGTCGGGGTCCTATCAAGTTGTGTATCAAAGATGTCGGAACAGTCCTCCAGCACGTGCCGAAGGACACTCATGACTTCGCCGCCGAGCCCTCGTGGATGCAAAGAATTATCTTTGTCAGATCGCCAGCGCCATTTTCTGGTAATAACCGTAAGTATATTTGTACAGTACCCGGCAATAAATATTGCACATCTACCTTTGGAAAGAGACAATCGGCTAATTTCGGCTTCATAGAGCGTTATCTCTGTCGCACGAAATACAAACAGTCCGGTATCTATTAGGAGCTGTTAAAACAATTATGATTTGCTTCTTTTTATAATTATTTTTATTCTTTGTATAAAATCGATAGGATCGAATAGGTCGATGTGCAATATTTATCGCCGGGTACTGTAAGGGGTCATTTAACCCTCCGCATAACGTGGATCCACGCGAGACACAATGGCTTTTTAATTGTTTCTGTGATTACGGCATTCATTCCAATGTAAGAAATCCTAGAGTAAATAGTGCAGCACCCTATTATCGTAATACACCTTCAGTCACAAACTGAATCATCTTGAAGGATATTGCTAATCCATTGCTCCATATGTTAGAAAAATTTGTCTGCTCCACAACGTAAATAACGCAATGAATGTTGTTGAAATGTCATAATGAAAGCCATTCCTACTGTTAGTGTGTTACGTGTTACGCAATTATCCCGATCATTGCTGTAACATTAAATGTACAGACGCCAGCACATCAAGCTACTACAATCTGTCAAATTTCTTTAATAGATTTTCAACTTTATCGCTAAAGCATAAGGTTCAAAGTTGGCTGGGAAACTTTGTCAGTTTCGGGTAGCTTGATGTGCTGGCGTCTGTACCTACTTTCTCGACGTTCACAAGTGCCGTTAATGTGCCTATTTAAAATAAATGGTTTGACTTTGACTTTGACTCGAAGCATATACGGAAACGATATAAAGAGATGCGTAAATAAGTTGCAAAATCAATCTGACATTATTAAAGCATCTCCAGTAGGTAGGTCCTCAAAGGTTTCATTTTATGCTCTCAGATTAGCTGCAGATAAGCTCTAAAGACTATATCAAAGGTAGCACACAACAACAGAGCATATTGAAGTGTGCCGATGAAGAATATCTATGGAAGTCGCGTCAAAGCCGCCTGACACCTCTTTCAACTTTAAACAAAGGCGGTCTCCGCGGCGCCGAGGACACTCGATGTTCAGCCACTGTCATGTGCAGAGTATAAGGACCAAACCACAGAATAAAGAAATACAGTATTGTTACTCGGCCGTAACCTTGATGTAAATGCCTACAGCCGCGCGGTACGTAAACATGCGATAGGGCTGCCCGCCTCCAGTATTTTAATTACATTTGCCTACTTTGTGTTTCCATTTAGTTTTGTTATTGTATTTTACTGTGTGTACATAAATAATTTTATATAAACAAATAAAATACTTTGTGAATTGAATAGGAAGTGTTTAATAAAAATGCGTGTTGTTTTGATCGCCGCCGCACGACTCCAGCTAGTGAGCAGCAGCGCGCTGTTGCTATTCAAATTTCGAACTAATCGCCGCGCGGCGCCAGTCAGTAGGCAGCGCTAGCGCGCTGTTAAAATGGCGGGAAAGCAAGTGTGCATTCACAGATTGATTTTATTTAAAATTAAAAAAACAGTTTATTCGGTAATTTAAAAACTTGGCTGCATGCTCTAGTGTCTTTGCCAACATTTTCACGCAGCCACGGCAGAAAATAATCCTCGCGCCATTTTTCTCAAATTTTCTTTTCTTTGTACTTGTATTGTGAAATGTTTTTTTTTTCTGTTTCCTCGCAAATGTGTTAAAAAACGTCGTACGATATACGTGCGTATTGGTTATAACATCTTAACGCACTAATATCGTAATGTACTATTACAGAATTATAATCATTAAAGTCATCAACACAACTCTCTAAGACCATGTAAGTCCAAAGAATGATGATTTCATGAAACAGTTATTCTTATTACAGTAACAGTTATTCAATAAAAATAATTAATTTTATTCATAAAAGTATGCAATCATTTCATTAATGTTTTGTTATGATGTTGTCACGTTAAACTATCGTCCGTAAATCGACTTTACAGACAACCAATTTTTTTGTAGTATTATTCATACACACAGTACAATAAACAACTATTATTAATAATAAAAACCACGTCTTTACTTTGAATTATACAAACTAACAAAACACACATGCGCCGAGGTTTTAACACAAGCGTACCTACCGTTTAATGATTCATGAACCGCCTATAACTACCTACCTCACTCGTGTTTATCACTTTCCTTTACTCTATTCACTTCATTTATTAATCCAGACATCTTTTTTTCGGGAGATAAAATGAAATACTTATCCATTAAAAATACACACATTATGTACCTACCTACAAGTAAGTAAAATTATTTTATAGTCTTACCTTTCAGAGTTTCCAGGTAATCTAAAAAAAGTTATCTCTGGATGCGTTATTGACGAATTCATGCAACCAAAAACAGCACAATATAGCCTACTCGTCATATTAAATATGTACTTGAACTTATTTTTAGTGCAAAAATCGCGCGGTTATTGTTAAAAAAAACAACACACCGTCCGTTCGTCACTGCAGCACAGTCGCGACTGTCTGCATGCTGAGCTCATGCCGTGGTCGAGGCGCGTAGGTATAGCTCGCGTTTCGTCCGTTTGTATGAAGACCTCGTACTGTATGTCTTTATACTGTGACCAAACTGTACCAACACTACGTTATTGGGGTTTTGTAGATTAGGTTTTTAAGGTTGACTTATTTATGGTTTTAATTAGGTACCTGTAGGTATTGAAGTGTGCCGATGAAAAATAGCTATGGAAGTCGCGTCAAAGCCAAGGGTCTACAAGGACGTCATTCCATTCTGAAACTACTTGGGCTGTCACAAACATGTCAAAGTTATGATTTATTTGCATCAATATCATCCATACTCATATTTTAATATTATGAATGCAAAAGTAACTCTATCTGTCTGGCACCTTTTCACACTTTAACGGCCGAACGGATTTCCATGACATTTGGCAAACTAGAAGACCATTACCAAGGTTAGGACATGGATACTTTTTATCCCGGTAGTTCGTTTCCGTGGGATAATTTTCGAACTTTACGCGAACGAAGCCGAGAGCAAATCTAGTGTGATAATTACATGTAAATAGGGTAAAATATGTTGTTTTTCGAAATGAATGAACCGCTTTTAATGAAACTTCATACGCGTAAGCAGGATACAAAGGTCTAAAAAGTTACTTAAGAACATTCTGCAGTATGGCGTAAACGCTCTTAGTAACATTGAAAATGTACAACAGATTGTACAGACGGCAGCACATCAAGCTACCCGAAACTGTCAAATTTTCCTAATCAACTTTGAACCATAAGGTTCAAAGTTGATTGGGAAAATTTACAACGCATAAGCGTTAGCGATAAAGTTGAAAATCTATTAAAGAAATTTGACAGATTGTTGTAGCTTGATGTGCTGGCGTCTGTACATTCTATATTCAAAATATTGTGTAACAAATGAAGTGCAAAGATGACGTAGTGCGTTGAAGTGTAGCATACGTATAATGTGATAACATCTATTCATAGACATCCCGAGAGTTCTCAGAGTCGGGAACTCACTGAATATATTCAGTGGGCTGTTTCGCAATTAGGAAATTAACAATGAAATCAGTCAGTATTTCTGTGACTGTATGTTCCAGTTAAACGAAACGTCGGAATATAGTCGCAATTACTGTTATATACAGAATTATATATAAATATAGTTCAGTTAGTAGTAGTTTAGTTTAGTATATAACAGTAATTGCGTAACACAATAACAGTACCTAGTAATGGTTTTCATTTCTGACTATTTGCTGTACGCTGGACGCTTTTAACGCGTACGACTTTTTTATATCGTTCGAGCACATATAATTATAAATTCGACATTAATGATGTAACTAATTACTCAAATTACATAATTTTAAATTCAAAAGTAATGATGTACCTAACTAATATTTTCGTAAAATATAATTTAAAAGAGTGTCCATAGAGTTTCTTGCTCGTTCTTCTCCATAGGTACCTACGCTTTGGAATGGGCAACTAGCTTCATATTTTCTGACTGACCGACTTTTTGACAATTCAAAAGTGCCTGTAAATGGTTTAATTGAAATAAATGCTTTGAGTATGAATTTAAGTTTTATTTTGACAGTTCAACAGCATTCATTGCGTTACTAACGTTTTTGAGCAGACAAATTCTTAGAACATAAGGAGCAATATGCTTCAAAATTATTCAGATTGTGGTTGAAAGTGTGTTACTACGCAATTAAGGTGGGTATGCTGGTTCTACAGAATAATTGAGACAAAAATGTTGCTCTAGACCCATAAACGTTAACAGATAAAAAAGTATATAATATACCTATATGTTTTATTTTATATCACATAGAAATAGGTACTGTTTCACTCACATGCATACTAATGGAAGTTACCAAGTTTCTTCTGTGATTTTTTTAGAAAATCGAGTCTACCCATATTTCTATAACCTGTTGTATACAAGGTGGCAGGGTCATCGACGTGCACCCTGTTACCATGGATTTCAGTGCATGATTCTGAAACCTCCTAAACTTTTCTATGAAACAGCAGTTTTTTATTTGATAACCTATTCTTATATTTCTACGCTAGGGTGTTTAGAATCATGTGTTGAACTGATGGTTACAGTTTGCGCGACGATGTCCTTGCCACCGTGTATACAACGGGTTATAGAAATATGGGTAGAATCGATTTTCTAAATAAAGCATAGTATAAATAAGTAGGTACGTGAACGTCTCGGATTCCTCTATATTTCGGCAAAACAATCTGCCCATCTCTTGTCATGTCAATTGCCTTTGCTTGGCTTTGGATTTTATAATTATACTGAATGTACAGTCAACAAAAGAAAAAAAAATTGTGTATCTGATCTGACATTTTATTTATCACTATCACTACATAGTATAAAACAAAGTCGCTTTCTCTGTCCCTATGTCCCTATGTCCCTTTGTATGCTTAAATCTTTGAAACTACGCAACGGATTTTGATGCGGTTTTTTTTAATAGATAGAGTGATTCAAGAGGAAGGTTTATATGTATAATAATAATAATGTTTCCGTGCGAAGCCGGGGCGGGTCGCTAGTTTATTATATATTCAATTTTGACATTTTTATAATTTTATTTATGTATTTTTTCTTTTTGACAAATTTAATTATGTATTATTATTATTATAATTTTTTTTTTAAGTATAAATCATTTTATTAGAAGAAGAAAAAAAAAATAACCCACAGCTAACCTTACAGTTTTCTTTTGTTTTTGTTTGTTTACTAACAATAGTTTTTAAGAACAATGTTACTAACAATTGGGCCTAGTTGCCATAATAAAACAAATATTTAATAATAATAAAAGAGAAAAGTAAGCAGGATCGTCGGATATAGTTGAAGTTTAGCAAGAAACCGATGAATGTTCTCGAATAAAATTTATTTTTATTAATAGAAAACAAACAGCTCATTTATCAAATTAAATTTCAGTAGACAACATCCCTCGGTTTCTTACTAAACTTCAACTACATCCTACGATCCTGTATACTTATCTCTTTTGTTGACACCAGAAAAAATAAGTACGCTACAAAACATACAATGGGCGGTCTTATCGCTGTCTGCGACTTCTTGCAGGAAGCCTTATTTATTTGTATAATGGTATACCGTTATCCATCAATATCATCTGCCAAGCCTTTTCCTAATTATGTTGGGGTCGGCTTCCAGTCTAACCGGATGCAGCTAAGTACCAGCATTTTACATAGAGCGACTGCCTACCTATCTGACCTCTACAACCCAGTTATTGGGTAATACGTTATACGATACCCCTTGTTAAGACTGGTTGTCAGACTTTCAGGGTTTTGACGACCCGTAACGACTGTCAAAGATCCACGCTGGGACCAACCAGTGTACCGTTATTTTGGGGTGCATGAAGAAATCTCATCGTGTAGCGCAGTTTGTTTCACCAGTTACTCAACTGAACCGGGCGCTCGGCGCATCCTGGACAGTCACACCTAACACCTTATTTGACTGGGCAATTCTTCTCTTGCGGTGGTAGGGCTAACGCCCGCCTGGTTTGCTACCATCCGCCCACCGGAGTCCGGTGTCAAGCAGCCTGCTGTGTTTCGTCGATGCGTGAGAGTTCCAGTGCCTTATGCATCTTCTGGGCACGCTCGTTGCATCATAGACCTCATCCATCGCTTTCCATCAGGTGGTCATTCCAAGAGATCTATCCAATAAGCAAAAAAAAAAAAATTTACCTCAAATCTACTTACCCCATTTGAAAAGTACATAGGTATGCATTTAAAACGGACGACGTGCATTACTGAAACTAAAGACAATACGACGATGGTAAAAACAGTAAAAATGTTTATAGAACCGCTGCACCGTGCATTTTAATACGGACTTCTGAAATATTCAGGCTTATTCAAAAACGTGGCTCCTTTGTAGCAACGAATTGGATAAGTAGGTAGCTGGCACAGGCATACGTTAAATGTAGGAACGTGTGTAAGAGAAAGATTGTTTTATTTATTAGTTAGTTACTCATACATTAGTGTTGTTGTATTTATTTTTACAGACAAACTGCTTGAACATTTTAATGCAATTTACATATAAGTGCGTAGTAGTATGTGTTACATGAAGTCGGTAAAAAGTATTATAAAAATGATACGCGGAAAGTGTGAATGAAATTCATCATCATCATCATCATCAGCCTATAATGTTCCCACTGCTGGGACACAGGCCTCCTCTCAGTGAGAGGGAGTGATGGGCCGTAATCCACCACGCGGGCCCAGTGCGGTTTGGTAGATGTCACATGTCTTCGAATTTTTGGTTCTAGGACATGCCGGTTTCCTCACGATGTTTTCCTTCACCGTTTTGAAATTATTTCATCACCACTGCTCGTGGTGATGAAATAATTTACACAAAATAAAGCGCCTGTCTGGGTTCGAACCTACGACCTACAACTCGTAAGTCGCGGCCGTTACCACTTGGCCACCACTGCTCATGCGTGAATGAGATTAATATAAGTAATTGCCGATTTTCCAATGGTCAGATAACTTTTATCTGGAGAATTAATATGGCGGTTTGACATATCGTCTATACAAAAGCTGTCAATCAGCGATATTTATTCTTCGGATAAAAGAGAGGATTGAAAAATCGACCGTAAGTCAGTCAGTAATTCTTAGAAAACTTCTTAGTAGATACTTACATATGTTTTTTTTTCCCGGCACGCACTCCATACCCGAAAAAGATTCCCTAAACAATGGGTCCAGAACAATGGCAACACCACCTCGAATTTGCAAATAATCAACATTATTACTGTGGAACGGTGAAGTTGGCAAATTATTATTTTTTTCCCAAATCCCTTTATCCACTTGCACGTCGGCGTTCGCGAGCCGTGATGTGGGACTTACGTCGCAACGCAACCGATTGCCAGCGCGTCAAAAATGCCGCGGATCTTCCCCGATAAAAACGTTTGCCAAAATAAAAATATTACAGCAATTTCAAAAAAAAAAATGCCATTGATTACGTTAGCTTAAAGAGAATAAACTTAAATAAAAATATATGCTGCAAACATACATATCCATACTTAAAAAAAATGTTAAAGTTAAAAAAGTAAATATTTTTTTCCGATTTCCCGGCAATTTTATTTTTCGTGATTAAAATATGCTATCTGTAACACTTATAAAAATTATAAATAAAGTAGACTATATGTCCTTCAAAATGATTGCAAAAGATTTGTATTTCATTCATGGGAAGTAGATTAAATAAATTGTTCAAAACAAGACTCCTCGGCCGGACCGGGCCGGAACGCTGCGTATCATATTATTAATTTCGTTGAATCTGTTAAAAATATAAACGTTATTGATTTGTTATATATAACTAATTATTATAAATAGTTTATTTTATGAAAATATGGTATAATTTCTCTATTTCTCTTACAAATAATTTCTACAGTCCGTAAACAAACCAGAAACCGAACGTAAACAAACACAAACATAATTCGACAACTTCTTTTGCTAAATTTATCAACTTTCGAGAGTTATAGAGTATGATAATTATACACCATTATAACGTGTATATTGTCTAGAAAAATTTAATATATTACATTATTAGAAATATGCAATAAAACACGACATAATTACGTTAACACTTTTCACATACTCACACACGAAAGTTCACGAAACACGCCTGACTTCAAGTCGTTGTTACAACCACAGGATATTGAAAAATGCACTGCATTTGGTTTCAGAGCCATCTATATTTGTTTCTGTGTATTAAAAACTACAGATAATGTATGAAGGAGCCGTAGTTCAACCGTAAGTTCATGTTTCCGAACGTTCCTCATAATGGCACTGTAGTACCACTGACGTAAGTCCGTAAAAACTTTTGTGGTACTACAGTACCCAGCGACGTGCAAGTGGTTATAAGCACGAACAAAAGCCGCATTAGCTATGAATTAAATTCATAAAGCCATAAAATGTTCCGTTGTTCATGCCACAGAACGGCCACCGGTTTGTTTCTTCAAAGGTATGATTTTGGGTTCACTAATATTGTTATACTTCTTTTTGTTAAGAGTAATTGTTGAAGATTTTTTCGCCGGTTTCTCTTTGAAAAAACTCGAGCGAGACACGCAGTGTTTCAAAGAGAACTAATTTTAAACTCCATGATTAAAAACGATGTTCATTCTGTTTTATAAAACCACTTGCCCGGATCGACGTGCTTGTCTCGAAATTGTAATTTAAAATAGCGCCCTTTTAAAGCTTCCTATAAAGAGTCATTTGATACTTTTGTAGGACGAAAGGCTTTAAAAACGAGAGAAGCTGCGAGCAATTCGCTAACAAAAGATTCAACGTTCCTCTTTTATTTTCTTTCTAATGATTTGGGTACAATATAATTTGCCTTTCGCGGGTACCGTACAGACGCGGGTTTCTCTTTGTAATGTAACCGTTAAATTAAATCCATACGGATTTAATATTCATCCATTTCAAAGGAAATTGTGTAACTTGTTAACTTAACGTAACATCACGACTGCATTTCCAAGTTAGCACACACACACATTATAACTTATATCAACATAATACCTTTTATAAATTAATTTCTACCTTCAATTATGGTACGCGTGTGAGGTAGAATACCCATTTGCAATTACAATTACCTGTGGACGTGACGCCTAAAAATGAAAAGGGGTAATTTAGAAGAAGGTAGGTATACGTATCGTACCGATCGCGAGAGCCTTCGTGATCAAATCAAGTATTTACGTCTTACGATGTACTTAGAGGGGCTCCAAATAAACGTTTTAGGCAAATACTCTTAATTTTACGATATAGAAAAGCGGGGCAATTGAATTGGTGATTGTAGTATTTTGAAATTAGCTTTGAAGGAAATTCTGCTGCCCATTTTTTATGATATCCGTAATTCGCTTTTAGAACGATCGACCGAAAAGGCTGTTATTGCCGTCAAATTATTTCTGCCGTGTTTCGGTTATCGAGGCATAGATGCTGTGAAAACAAAAAGCATATTATGTGAGACACTAGCTTTGGCCCGCGCGAATGCGCGGGCCAAAGCCAAAGCCAAAGATTCCGTGAGATATTTTCTGTCATCCACGCGGGTGAAGACCCGCGTGGATGACAGAAAATATCTCACGGAATCTTACTACCGCAAAGAAACGGATAAATATATTTTTAAGAAAAACTCTTATAGGTACAAAGTGCGGTGTGCGTAACAAGATCGCACCAATTGGGTAATTTCTTTCTATTAACAGTAGGAATAGCTTTCAGTTTTATTTTTTATTTTATTATTATCCCGCCAAGTGGAGCAATTAAATTTATTTCTGAGTATATGGTATAGACGTCAGCACATCAAGCTACTGCAATCTGTCAAATCGCTACAGCGTAAGGTTCAAGGTTGATTGGGAAAATTTGACAGTTTCGGGTAGCTTGATGTGCTGGCGTCTGTACATTAAGATCTTAATATTAAACCGTTTCACATACACTACCGTTGCGGCGTAGAAATATTAAAATTAACTTACAAAGTCAAAGTGGCCGAGTTTTATGCCGCAACAATATAATTATAGTAGTTTGTCATCGAAACCATCGTTGCTATTAACTGGGAAAGGACTGTAATTACTATATCTATTTAATAGGAGATCCGGAGATCAGGAGAACCAAAGTAACCGACATAGCCCGAAGAATTGCCAAAATTAAGTGGCAGTGGGCAGGGCAAATTGCTCGCAGAACGCCGATGCAGATGGCCGATGGGACCGAAAGGTTCTGGAGTTGCGACCGCGTACCGGAAGACGCAGCGTTGGAAGGCCTCCCTCAAGGTGGTCCGACGACCTTGTGGAGACCGCAAGAACCCGTTGGATGAGAGAAGCACAGAACCTGATAACTCTCTGCGATTTTCTATATGACACACCTCATTTATAAGCCAGACGAAGTTGCTACTGTACCAATCCCACTCATTTACATGTTTACGAAATAATATTCGTCTATCTTTATGACTAACTTCACAGGACTAATACTGGATCTAAAATCTAGCGAAGTAACAGGTTTTGATGAATGGATCTTCTGAATTTATTATGTAAAATGAATGTAAATTATAGCTTAATCAATTCGCGTGACGTACAAGAAGCCAGACTAATCAGTCGAGTTCAGAACCTTGCAGAAGTGAATGCTTTGGCTTTTGGAAGTGTTTGCTAGTTTTAAGGCTCCTACAAACAGGCGTGACACGCGATATACTAAATCGCGCGCGTCGCAAAGGCACCGCTCGTTGCGCGACTTGCGGTGCCTTTGTGTCGCGCGCGATTTTATCGCGTGTCGCGCCTGTTTGAAGGAGCCTTTACTCTACTACCAGTTTTCAGTTACTTTTACCTACTAGGTACTTTGAGATATTCTCGTGCTGAACGTCTTGTAACATTATTTGCTTAAAAAAACATACAGTCGAATTGAGAACCTCCTCCTTTTTTGAAGTCGGTTAAAAAAAACTTTAAAATTCTGTAGAATTTGTTCTTATATTTTTGGGATATTTTCTCAACAACGAGAACAAAAAGCTGAGATTTACGCCTGGACAGGAACAGCCTGCGATCATCACGAGACACTGCTCGCTAAACAAACACTTCCACATAATAGGCATAATGGAGAGTCCTCTGTTCATGGAGGCTAAGGAAACCGTTGCGCATGCGCTCTTTGAATGCACAGCCGTCCCCCAGATAAGAACAGAAACCCTCGGGTCACCCAGATCGTTTGCAGACGAACTAAATAGACCAGGAGACCTTATCAACTTTTGGAGGGAGGTGCGCTGGTTGGAACCACCGACGGCCGCCATGGCTCACGTACCATGGACCATCTGAAGGACTAAGCGCGGAAACCAAACCCTCTAACATAGAAGACTATGAAGGGGAAGGGTTAAACAATATATAGTAGGTATAGGTAGCATCATAGGTATCCGAATATTCTGCTATTCGGGACCGAGACAAATCCAAAAAATCAAAGATCATAAAACTCGGTCCAGCCGTTCTTGAGTTATAAATAGTGTGACTAACCCGACTTTATTTTATTTTATTTATATAGATTTAAATTAATTTAAATTAATAAATAATATGTTAGTATAGTTTTGTAAAATGACCGCACTGTCGCATTCGGTACATAGACATACACCTGTAAGGGAGATTTTAATAAATAAATATTTCGGACCACAAAATATATTAATGTTCTTGTTTTCTATCTGAAGAAACTAGAACACTTATTTGTAACCTATTATTCAAAGATGTAGGTCTAACTACCATTAACGCGAGCATTGGTCCAGAATAAATGTTGCCCGAAAAAAAATAGCGGCCATATTCTATGTGTTGCTAACGTATGGGCGGCAATAATCGTTTATTATCCAATGAACCGTGTCGTCTGCTCTTAACCGAACTTTTAATTTAATGTCTATACAGTGTGCCCAGCGCACTCAACCGGGGCTCAGAGACCACTAACTACTTAACTAGTTATATACAGTCGGAAAAACTATTTGATCAGCCTATTTGGATAGTTAGCTGTATTAAGATTCCCACACTTTGGCGCGACGCGACAGCTCGACGCTAAGCTAGTAGAACAATTTCTATAAAAACTTCATGAAAGTTGCTCTACAAGAATCGCGACGCACTGTCGTATCGCGCATGTCTGCGGGAGCCTTAACAAATACCCAATAATGTATTCTGTTTAAACGACTATTCAAAACGACTTGTTAATTGTTTTGCTTGTGTTTTCAAATAGGTAGATAGAGTTCGATGTGCCGTATAGGAAAATATGATGCGAACTAGCACGAGCGTGGCAAATCCAAACTGAAAATTCAAAAGTTCATCGAGGTAACCGAGTTGCGGTGTGAATATTTTATTTGAAAATGTGTGAGTGAGGGCTGACAATTGTGAGTAAAAGGTCTTTTCATATTGCAGTATTAAATTATCCAGCGCCGCCCGTCGCAAAAACACCCGAAAATAATAAAAAAACTTGCATTTTGCGGCGCTTTTTGCTCATATCAGCAAGCATTTGGCAACAGCCGTTACTAAAATGAGATTCCCGAGAGATTCAGAGAAGGATGATGCAAAGTTATATATGATAATATATAACGAGAAAATAATCACTTTGCCAACAAGTAGCCAATATCGAAAGCAAACGATTGCATGAATAACTCACGGCTTTTCATTGTTATCGCGAAACGGTTTGTCATAGTTTTGTTTCAAAACACTGGCTTAAAATTCGATTCCGACAGTAAGCCAAAGTTGGAATATTGCTTCAAACTACAGTGGTATGTCACAAAATGTTTGCAGAAAACTTCTTAGCTTAATAATTTAGTTGCGTTAAAAAAAGTTGTATCAATGAATTCTATTAAAATTGCGGTGTATATGTAAATGGTACACCACTGACTACCTGCAGTATTGTCTCACGTTCTCCCTTAATCCATCCAAAGGGTGTCTTTAAAATATCGCTATAAGCGATAAGTAGTGTTACTACTTAAGAAATTTTTACAGTTACATATTTCTGTAATATTTATGGTGTACATAATAAAGAGTATTCAATCGATCTAAGCATCTAGTGGTGCTATAAAAGAGCATGTACATTAACCTATCGTCCGGAGACGTTTATCTTAAAACCAGTCAGTTTACGGTGAAATGATTACATCAGTCAGTACGATTCGCAAACGGCCAGGGGGCACTAAATCTATCTACGGCTAGTTACGGTTTTATTACAGGCAGATTGGGAGCAAACACCCCGACACCCTGCCTCCCTGCCCGCCCCCGCCTGTCGAATACGACTGCAAAATATATTCTACTAATAATTGTGTTACTGTGAAATATTGTTCATAATTATTACAGTTTTCTTCGTTGTTTTCGGTTTGTAGGAACAGTTCTATCGAGTTGGTGGTTTATTTTAATGTAACCTTGTTGTAGTTGTAGGTGTTGATAATAAAAATATATACAATAACGACTATGGTAGTTTGTGCCTTTCTCATTTGATGTGACATAAATTCATCAAATGAGAAAGGCACAAACTACTACTGGTACGACTCGCGACTTCGTCGTGTTATAAGCTGATGATTAACATCATCATTATCATTTCAGCCAAAAGACGTCCACTGCTGGACATAGGCCTCCCCCAAGCACCTCCACTTCGACCGGTTCTGTGCTTCTCGCATCCAAATTGTTTCTGCGGCCTTCACAAGGTCGTCGGACCACCTTGTGGGAGGCCTTCCAACGCTACGTTTTCCGGTGCGCGGTCGCCACTCCAGAACCTTTCGGCCCCATCGGCCATCTGTTCTGCGAGCAATGTGCCCTGCCCACTGCCACTTAAGTTTAGCAGTTCTTCGGGCTATGTCGGAAAAACAAATATAAAGTCAAAATAAGTTATTATTCAACTGGTTTCCCGACATTCGCTGCACATTGTTCAGAATCGGAAACGGAGTAACATATTAATCATACTCCGATTCAAATAAAAAAGGGTGAATGGCGAATTTCAAGTGAAAATATTATAAAGTGGCGGCGCATGGCGGCGCGGTGCGAACAGCAGATATAAAGATTTCAGTGATGCGTTGAAACAAGTTTTTGTTGTTTCACTCCGCAAGTCAGCTATATAATGTCTACTTCGTAGCTTCCTGACTCGAACTCACTTTACGAAACTAACGAAAACTTACTACAAATTATTTTTGTTTCCACGTGATTAATTCCGGTTGTTCCACAAACTCTATTACCGCTAATTCTTCGACGCCATTATTTTTGTGCTGACGTAATAACCGGAGCGTAAAATGTTTATACCTCGGTCATAACTGCATGTGATACGATCGTGTTTTGTTTTAGCGGAACAGACATTGATAGTGAGTAACTAAGATTACTATCTTAGTTAGTGACCAAAATATTGTTCAAAATTACAGCAGAAGTACAATTTTTGGAATATAAACTCTTTGCTATTATGTGAAAAGCTAAACAGCAGTGTATTGATAAAAATTGTAGTCAATTTAATAACATGTAAAAATGAGTGGTGGAGTTTCGTTGCCGACTGCGAAGACGATGGTTTTAACAACGGAAACTTCTTGTGTCGCAGTAATTGTTCAATGTCTCACTGATTCCACAATGTGTCGAGAAACAAAGTTAATTATAATTGGGTCGGCTGCTTGTCGCGGTGCTTAGTGTAACGAGCTACAGTTCTGTTGTGGCTATAATCCCGGCATTGCCTTCCATTTACCGATGACAGCCAGATCTCTGCCTAGAATAGTACCTTGGAACAGTGTTCCTTGATAATGTGCCAAAGTGCTTTGTACACACGTGTCGGGAATAAAGGCGGGTTCGCACCGCGGGACGTATTATGCGTGTCGACGCGTGTTGAGACACATATTTTCTGTGCCATTTAGCCGGAGCATTAATCCTAGCGTAGTGGTTCGTTGCGAAATGTCGAGAATTTCTTGACGGCTGTATGTACAGACGCCAGCACATCAAGCTACTACAATCTGTCAAATGTCTTTAATAGATTTTCAACTTTATCGCTAAAGTATAAGGTTCGAAGTTGATTGGGAAAATTTGACAGTTCCGGGTAGCTTGATCTGCTGGCATCTGTACATAAATATGTGGATTGTGGAGTTCCAGTAATAAACTTTCATCTGTTACTGTACTTAGTTTGAAATGAAGATTAATATTGTTCGATAGAGAAGAGGAAAATGTTCTATTAACATTAATGATCGAAGAATATCGATGCAAATACAATGAAGATATTTATATCACGTGCCTTTATTTGGTCTACTGCGATCTGGAAAGCGAACCCAGGACCTCAGAGGTCTTGAGTTCGATCGAATCGAGCAAAGTGTTATTGAGTTTGGCAGTAAAAAGTGCTACCTTGTTAAGCAAACGATTCGTTTTTGTTTATAGGAACCGAGCGTCTTACAACTGGAACACATGTTATGTATTCTATTTCCCAGAAGAAGCTCCATCGTGGAAGTCATGACAAAAGGCAATAAAACTGTATGTCCTTAGAGCACTAGAACTCAGTCATAACGAGGGGATAACATAAGTATGAGCTAGAAATGTGACTCGAAGGTTTTTCTATTTGCTCGCTCACAAATAAGTTGTTTCAAGTACCAGCCAATTGTATTTGAATCCTCTCGAAATCGTCTTGAATAGCTTTTTTGTCGATCCTTAGTGATTTTGTATTTTGGAATTTCAGTGCCTACTCGTTTGTTGGCTTACACATCAAGCTACTACAATCTGTCAAATTTCTTTAATAGATTTTCAACTTTATCGCTAAAGTATAATGTTCAAAGTTGATTGAGAAAATTTGACAGTTTCGGGTAGCTTGATGTGCTGGCGTCTGTACCTAAGGACTAGTGACAATGAGACATACAGTAGGGTATTCATGTAACATGTTGTAACTTTTATTCGTTTGTATAATCTTGTTCTTCTATCAATTCAAGATCTGTTATATTATATTTCCCAAATAGTTTACGACCTGTAAATTATAGTATAAGTAGTGTACGTGTATTAAGAATGAATGAATAATTTCTTCATTAGCTAGAATATCACTAAACTCTGATTGTTAATTTGCTAAACTAAAATGACAGTAATAAGTACGAATTTCATGCGGACGAAGTCGCGGGCAGAAGCTATTCCATACTAATATTATAAATTCGAAAGTAACTCTGTCTGTCTGTCTGTATGTTACCTTTTCACGCCTAAACCACTGAACAGTTTTCGATAAAATTTGTCAGAGAGTTAGATTGCACACCGGGGAAGGACATAGAATAGTTTTTATGGCGCTCCATGTAAAATACTGGTATTCAGCTGCTTTTGGTTAGACTGGAAGCCGACCCCAATACTGG
This sequence comes from Luperina testacea, assembly GCA_927399505.1. Classification (NCBI taxonomy): domain Eukaryota; kingdom Metazoa; phylum Arthropoda; class Insecta; order Lepidoptera; family Noctuidae; genus Luperina; species Luperina testacea. The sequence goes on along the minus strand of OV656775.1, from coordinate 12,726,071 downwards.
CAAAAGGCATGGCAGATTTTTTTTGATCTAACAAATTAAAAATCAGAGTAATATTATAAAGGCGAAAGTTTGTGAGTATGTTTGTTACTTCTTTACGCAAAAATCACTGAACGGATTTGGATGAAATTTGGCACACAGATAGTAACAACCAAGCTCAACTGATAGGATACTTTTCATCCCGATATACCCGCGGGATCGACACTTATGCAAGTGAAACAATGGGACGCTGCTAGTTTATATTATAAAAATTACTAGTGTTGGCGCCAAACAAGTAGCCGAATTCTGGGCCGAGTCCATTTAAATTGCCATTGACACGCTAAGAACTAGAAGATTATAAGAACCTCCTCCTTTTTTGAAGTCGGTTTAAAAGCAAGATTGTATTGTTGCCTTTATTAAACCTACCGTCTATTCTTCATCGAGAATCACACTGCATCTTTCCTGACTTTAGGTTTAATCCTTCAGATTGAAGAGAGAAACAATAGGCCACGGCATTCAGCTGTGCGATAATCCGTTTAGTAGCGTGGTGAATGTTGGTTATATTTCTTCATAACCATTTGTTGTAGACGTGAGCAGTGAACGATTTATGATCTCATAAGACAATGAATTAATGAATTAGCTACACATCAATTTATGTGTGCACTACTACAAGTCCGGTCACAGTTATTATACCTCTGTTATTGTTACTTCATCACTGTCAAAGTGTATTAAAAAATAAAAACCGATGAAATAAAAATAAAAATTAAATTGCGAGCCGGACTCACGCACAGCGGGCTCCGTACAAATTTGTAGGTATATTGAGTTTTAATTTTTTTTTTGTAATGTAACTACACGGTTTTCGGATTTTTTCGTTTACCTGTGCTACATGACATTGCTTCTTGACAAATTCATGATTCTAATTCAACGGGAAGTACCCTATAGGTTTTGATTTCGGAACATAAATGCACGTATCTTTTGATTGCGATGACTGAGAAGTTTGATTTTTTCACTGCTTCAAGGGATTGTAGCGCTGAGTATTTGATATTAATTTCAATTTGATAACTCCACGAGTTCCTGAGAAAAAGGATCTTGACTGACTGACAGATAGACAGACAACGAAGTGATCTTATAGGGGTTCTGTTTTTCCTTTTGTGGTACGGAACTCTAACAAGATGATGGTATAAGTTCTAAATGAGACCACGCGCAAAAATAACAATGTAGTACTTTTCAATACCACTGGGTTGTGGAGGTCAGGTAGGGAGTCGCTCCATGTAAAAGACTAGTACAGTACCCGGCAATAAATATTGCACATCGACCTTTGGAAAGAGACAATCGGCTAATTTCGGCTTAGTAGAGCATTATCTCTGTCGCACGAAATACAAACAGTCCGGTATCTATTAGAGCTGTTAAAAGATGTGCTTCTTTTGATAATGATTTTTATTCTTTGTATGAAATACAAAAAAGGTAAAGGTCGATGTGCAATATTTATCGCCGGGTACTGTAACTGGGTTGTGGAGGTCAGGTAGGCAGTCGCTCCATGTAAAAGACTAGTATTCCGCTGCATCCGGTTAGGTTAGGAGAGCTACGCTCACTAGTAGGGAAGAAGGCTACACAGATGAGCGCTATTTCAATGATCAATACACTAAGATAAACGCAACCAGGCGAGCGCGAGCTTAACCATGTACTTGTATTTATGGCAATTTGTGAACTAAGTTAGTCAATCAAGTTGTATTCGATAATTAAAGCCTCTCCACACGGCCTGACAGATTGGGTGACTGACGTAATTATTGTTGCAGCCCTCCAGAATCCGATTACTGACGAACATGTATCACACGTAATTCGACAACCCCTGTAACTTAATAATACTGATCGATTTTCAGTTACTGCGTGTTTAACTTTTAAGATTGGCTAACGAGAGTTTTGGTCTGAATTGGCTCTGTGTGGTTGTGGTTGACCCTTCTCTTCGAGTGTGTTTTTCCTTAATTAACTAGATTTGGCACTTTGTATTATAGTAATAGTGCTGCATAGGTAGATATATAATATGTCTATATTAGACCTATGCAGCACTGGTATATAATATGTCAATATTATATACCTATGGAGCATTGGTATATAATGTTTCTATTATATACCTATGGAGCACTGGTATATTATATGTTTATATTATATACCTCTATGGAGCACTGGTATATAATATGGCTATATCATATACCTATGCAGAACTGGTATATAATATGTCTATATTATGTATCTATGTAGCATTGGTATATAATGTCTACATTATATACCTATGCAGCACTGGTATATAATATGTCTATATTATATACCTATACAGCACTAAGTTGAGTTGTAATGTATCATTCTAGGACTAGGTAGCAGTTGTGGCCTAAAGATATCGGACCCGACTGACCGAGTTTTTAGTCGTGAGTTCGAACCCAGGCTCTTTACTTTGTGTATTTAATTTCATCACCACCCCTCGGAAAGATAAAGGGAGGAAACCGTTACGTCATGTCCTAGAGCCAAAAATTCGAAGGTCTGTGACATTCGCCAACCCGCACTGGACCCGCGGGGTGGACAACGGCCCTCGCTATCACAAAGGGGTGGCCTGTGTCCCAGCAGTGGAAATGTTGTAGGTTGATTATGATGATAATGATGTCATCATCTGCCTGCTTTTTCCCAACAATATTGGGGTCGGCTTCCAGTCGAATTCGGTTCGACTGAATACCAGTATTTTACATGGAGCAACTGCCTATCTGACCTCCACAACCCAGTTACTGGGTAAAACTATACCCCTCGGTAAGTCTGGTTGTCAGACTTTCGCGCTTCTGACTACCCGTAACGAATGTCAAAGATCCACGAATGACAGATGGGACCAACGGCTTAACGTGCTTTCCGAGGCACGGAGGGGTCACGGTATGTAAAGATGGTCACCCATCCACAGAAAAACTGTGGCAACCGTAGCTTAACCTGATCGATCGACCTGTGCGGCTGTTATTATTTAGCCACGGGCCTCTCTATGATGATAATGCTACCAGTTTATGATAACAATGATGTATCATTTAAAATGCTTGCTGTTTTCACAGTATCTATGCCTTAATAGCTGAAACAGAAGTAATTTGATGGCACTAACAGCCCTTTGCACTAGATCGTTCTCAAAGGTGAATTACGGATATTATCAAAAATGGGCAGTAGAAATTCCTACAAAGATAATTATAAAATAATATAATCATCAATTCAATTGCCACGCTGTTCTATATCGAACAATTAACAGTATTTATCTAAAACGTTTATTTGAAGCCCCTCTAAGTATATCATAACGATGTAGATACCTGATTTGATTACGAAGGCTCTCGCGATCGGTACGATACGTACCTACCTACCTCTAAATTACGCCCTTTCATTTTTAGGCGACACGTTTACAGATAATTTTAATTACAAATGGGTATTCTACCTCCCACGCGTACCATAATTGAAGGTGGAAATTAAGTTATAAAAGTTGCTATAAGTCTCGGTATATATTGGATAGTCACCCATCCACGAACAGACCGCGGCCAGCGTAGCTTAACCTTCGATCGACTGATCTGGCTAATATTATTTAGCCACGAGCCTGGAAAGGAGAAGCATAGGCAAACAATAATATACAGGATGAAATTTAAAACTTACGCCAAATCGAAATAGGCGGTGCAGTAACTGTTAGGTACAAACGCCAGCACATCAAGCTACTACAATCTGTCAAATTTCTTTAATAGTTTTTCAACTTTATCGCATAACTTTATCGCAACTTTATCGCAAAGCATAAGGTTCAAAGTTGATTGGGAAAATTTGACAGTTTCGGGTAGCTTGATGTGCTGGCGTCTGTACATAATCAAAATTTTCATTTCCCAAATCTAAATTCTTGAAAAAAATCGTGTAATTATCGTCTTAAATAGTTTAAACTAAGTTTTGCCTTCAAGTAGACACGAATTATCGTCGTACCAGTAAGATTTTTTTTTCAAAACAAATAAATAAGAAAATTAAAGTATCAATTTTAGCGCGAGCCCGATAAGCAACCCCCCATTGATCGCAGAGTTCACAACATGAAGCAAGTTGGCAATGCGTTGAACTAGCGGTACCTATTTACCTAATTTTGACCGTTCCGATCTACGAAAACAAGGGCGCGCGATGACGACGTTGCCAAATCGCTCGCCTACGCGCTCATACATTATGTGCAATGTGCATTCCTTTCCTGAATGACATGCTCTAAATTTTCTTTCTACCACGCTGCATAAGATAGTTTAACTTGGCGCACCTATTTAATTTCACCTGTATATTGCTTCGTCGTCGTCGACGAACGTCTTTCATCAGTTCATGTAAGAGGGAGAAAATTGGCAAAACATTGTGAAGAAGACGCGAAGCTGAGTTTAGTTTGTACTTAGTGGGATGTTGCTGTAGAAAATACAGTTTAAACGGACGCCCGACCGCTTCGCTGTTACGTCGGTGAAATGCTGTCAACACCGTTTTGAGTCGGGAAATCATGGAGTCACTACCTACACCAAGTTGCTATAGTAGTACCTACTTACGAATCTGGTAAACAAAAATCCTATTCATTCTAATTTTAATTAACTTTTATTCGTATCCCTACACAAATAAAACGTACCTACCTTAGTAATTCCCTTCGATTGAGGTCAATTTATGATTAAAAAGATGTGATTTTATTACAATAACAACAATTCACGCACCCTTCATTTCATGTTTTAATCGTTGCAATGCTACGAGGGTGATCAAGGCTACATTTAAGACTAACTACATTATCCATTTTAGGTGTTCCTATATAACATAATTGGGCTGGTCTAATTGGACCAGACGAGTCCTTGGAGACCGCGTATCGGTAAGCGTAGTGTGGGACGCCCCCCAGCTAGATGGACGGACGACATAAAAAAGGTGGCTGGGACAGACTGGATGCGGAAGGCGGAGGACAGTGTGTTGTATCAATAATATTTCTGGTCCGATTCATTGATTGAATCGAACCAGAAATATTATTGATAAAATAATAAATTCTTATCATATAATATAAATAAACTTTATGAAGGTACTGACGATCGACGACCAGCAGATCGAGCTACCCGAAACTGTAAAATTTTCCCAATCAACCTTGTACCTTATGCTTCAGCGATAAAGTTGAAAATCTATAAAAGAAATTTGACAAATTGTAGTAGCTTGATGTGCTGACGTCTGTACCTGAAGTTCCAGAGTAAGTAACCAGTTGGTATTTAAATAATTTGATTATTAGTATTACCTACTTACACTTTTAATGAAATTAACTATGTATATATTTATAAAAAATACTGCTAAGTAACCGTCTTAGATCTTTAGCAATAGAATAAACATAAAAAAGATAAGATAGATAGGTTTTATAGTAATAATTGTATTTTTTATTATGTATTTTCTGGTCTACAATAATGGACATATTATAAATAAATAAAACCACAAAAATTAAGGTAACATACGAGTAATGAGAAGTTTATATATGTTATATAGTCCAGACATAATCATGTAAATGTTTAAATTTGACGCGACGATGTCTACTTAGTATTTGTTGCGTATTTAGTAGAAACTTAACCTCTCCATGTTATTATACATAGTATTAGCTTCTTAGATATACCAAGTAAGTACCTATCGACATGTTGTATCTACCAATAATCCAATTTTAGGCAATATAGATTCGGATCTGTGCCTGTAGTGTGGGTAATTGAGATATGGGTAAGGGTTAACTTAAGGGATTACAGGACCTAAACGCAAGTTGTATAATGCCTAAAAGTATAATTATGATCGACTACAGTAAACAAAATCAGAAAAATATAAATTTTTTTCGATTTCGAACAAACTCAAAATCAAAATCAAAAGTCATTTATTTAAACTAGGCTGAGAATCGGCACTTTTTGAACGTCAAAATTACATAAAGTAGTCCCGACACCAAAACGTCCGTTCTTTACCAATTCTTAGTGCTTTAGCTGGGAAGAAGAAGTGGCGCAACAAACTCCCCAGCAGGACACCTGTCTCTTCAGTTAGAAGAACTTGATTTTACACAATAGTATGTGAACTAGCACACTACTTAGTTCTTCGTATCTTATTATTATAAGTCAAGAACCTAACTACTATAAACAAATAAACATAAGTAAACTATAAACAAATAAGTACTTACTACAAAATCAGTTCCTTTATTCACAATCAACAAGTAATACTTAGTTAATTCTAGAATTAAATTCTAGAATGGTAGGTACCATTTCAATCAATTCATAAAATACCACACCCCCCTTATCTCCGAAGTTTGCAAAGAGAAAAATCTGAAATTATTCTATGTGATAGAAGTTTATGTAAAGATTACAGGAAAAATAAAACGAAGTCTCTAAATAGCACACTTTTTCAGAAATCATCAACAAAAGTTACATTATCGGTCAAGAGATGGCGTTGACAGAAAACTGCAATATTCTACACCGCAGTGCACAGTATTAAAATTCTCTGACAAATATAGGCCTCGCCGATGAAAATTTAAAAACATGATGGTGCGGAAACCTCGGTGCGCGACTCCGACTCGCTCTTGCCCGGTTTTTGACTCCTTCATACGCATTTTCGTAGTGAGTTATATCACACTCGCCTCTTAAAGTTTTTTTGAAACGTTGACTGGGCATCTACAACGAAAAAAGCAACAGTTATCATTACATATTCCAATCGTACCCACAATAATTTTTTCATCCGGCCCCATACCCCTCAACCGCTAATAAAACAAACATAGCCTCGAGACAAAACAACATAAACAAAAACGAATCACGGTTTTCGAACCTTCAAAATCTAACAAAGCAGAAAATCACTCAAAATGCAAATGCTAATATCAACAAAGTAATTTGGAAAAGAAAACAATAGAAAATACTTACTTTTTGTCGAGAAAATATAATAGGGTCCCCTGGAAACGTACACAGAGCGCGAAGTGCAACGCGTCACTGTGATTCATGTCTGGACTCGCCGCCCGCGTCTCTCTCTCCTTGTACCCCTCTCCACAGCGCTAATAGTTTACTAGTTTTTAGCGTTGTTTCAACCGTACCCTGCTTCATCAGTACCCAGTCTCCTCTAAAAGCGGAATTCCCGTAGAACTAACAAATGTCAATACATAAGAGATTAATATAAATTCTCGGTAAGGTAAATAATATCATGAATGTACCTATGTAGGTTTATATATGTATACTTAGGTTAGGTAAATGTTTGATCTCCTGTTACCAATACCATATGATATTAATTTCCCTGCATCGATTACCAGTATTCTAAGAACTGTGTAATTCATCCATCATCGTTCTGAAAATAACGGCTTATGACAGCTATTTTCAGAACGAAGCACGCACGAACACGCAGTATGATGAAGGCATATCCAAAATTATGCTTGATTACCTAATAAAAGGCTGAACTCTATGTTATTACTTTATTAGACATATCATCTTGAATCTACGGCTAGCCTCGACCTCGGATAATTTGTTAGTCCCACAAATTCTCATTTCGTTAATATACAACAGTCAAAACATATTCCATCCTAACTTTATCACTACCACACGCTCAAACTAATATCAAATTGAAATTCTGCTCCAAACACACGTACAGTTTAAAAACTACAGCGCGTTCCAATTTATCGGTTGCCATGGTTACAATAACACAATTGCAGTAGCTCTAACGTCCAGCAGCTTGCGATAAAAACAATTCCCTATTTAAAAATGTAATTATTGTGTGTTGCCAGGTGCTGCAATGCGGTGGAAGCCTGACCCAACTGCGCTGGAACCGCACATGCTGCAATGTTGTCTTACGTCACACACTTTTTATTCTTCAAGTGGGAGCAAAAAGGTGAAGGATTTATTATAAGTTGGCGAAGAAAGGACCGTTTTGTTTGAAGAGGTTAAATGTATGTACCTATAAAGTTTTATTAGTAGGTAGTAACCCACTTTGAGAGTACATGCCATGAAATAGAATCAAATGTAAAGACAATTCATTTAAATAAGTGGGTGCCTGAGATGATGAATGCGATCCAAAATTCCTACTCATTCCCCGTCCATAGCAGTAGTACGGTAGAGATTTAATTGGATCAGTTTTTCACTTGTTTTTTATTTGATATTTTTATCCAATACCAAATAAAAACAAGCAGGTATGATTCCGATGAAAACTCATACTGATATTAATTGGACAACATGTAATAGCATAGGTACCCACAATGATTAGATATCAAAATACAATATTTTCCGGGTATTTAAACCAGTTTTTTGCTCCACATCGCAGCGACGATGTCACAAAGAAGTTCCGGGGAAAAACAACTGTCCCCTGGGCAGGGTATTGTCGGCAACATGATTGTGTTATCACAACAATGTTACGTGTGGCGCGTTATCAAGTTTATAACATATTGCGCACCAGTGTTGTGAATCGGGTGCGTTTCCTTTTTATTTTTCCGCCATAACACAATGCTGCGGCTAGTGGGGAAACTCATTTCTCTCGCTGCAACATTTTTACAGTAATGGGATATTTCGTGCATTGCCTTTAGTGCGAAACCGTGTGTTCTGACCCTTTTCTTTTGTGTTTTAGACTAGGAATAGAAATAAGAATAATGTGAAAATGTTAGAAAATATTTTCTTCATATATACGTCAGTAGCCGGCGGTGGTCTGGATTTGTGCCCAGTTGATGGCAATAGGCTTATAGAGGTATGAGGAACAGGGTGTAAAGTTCACTCATCCTCCATAGAAAAGGGAGGATCCTCCAAAAAGACAATCGTGTCGTGTCTGGCGGCCAACTGCCCGATGATTCATGTCGGGCCGTTGTACATGTCAGTTGCGCGGTAAACTCTGCTTGCTTAAATACTTTTTTAAATAAATAATACGACCATCATATCATAAATACTGACTGCACAGCAAATTAACCCCGAACGTAAGCAAGGGGCCACCCAGGGTATCAGGAACCTAGCTGACACAAAGGAGCGAGCGGAAGATAGCGCGAGCGAGCGGCGACATGGCTAACAGAAAACGAGAGACAATTCAATTGCGAGCGAAGCGAGCGCGAGTGCGACGAGCGGAGCGAGCCAGAACAAAATATTATTTTATTAAACTATTATCTCAACTCTTGTCAGGCGTAACGTAAGTGATGTAGTATAGTTTGGAATCAGGATGCGCGCGTACACGTTACAAACTATACACAAGCAGTACTACGCAAAATTCGTGTATACATTGTAATCGCAAATTTAAAAATAGCAATACAAAGTATATACGAGCAGTTTCCTATGGCTGCATTCTGGCCTTGTATAGAATGGAAAGACGCAGCACCAAAAGATGCGTGTACAGTCGGTTGACAGTTATTTTACCTCTGACAGCAGCAACCTTATTTTAACGAGAATAAAGATCACAATAATTTTGACATACTTGTCAGTGGCAGCAACCTTATTAGAACGAGAATAAAGATCACTGTGATTTTGACAGTGATGCAAAATCAGAGGTAAAATAATTGTGAAGGGATTGTTCACATAAATTGATGTGTCATTTGTTCATTTCATTGTCTTATGAGATCATAAATCGGTCACTGCTCAATATGAACGTCTACACTAAAAGGTCATGAAGAAATATTACCAACATTCACCTCGCTACTAAACGGATTATCGCACAGCTAAATGCCGCAGCCTACTATTTCTCTCTTCAATCTGAAGGAAATCTAGTCACCCTTAAGAAAGATGCAGTGTGATTCTCAATGAAGAATAAACGGTAGGCTTATGGAAGACAACAAAACAATGTTTCAAATTTTGCTTTTTCTAAACTTATTATTTTATAGAGAAAAGATGTGATTTTTTGGATGCTTGTTTGTTACGCTTTCACGCTGAAATGGCTGAACTGATTTGGATGAAATTTGGTACACTGGGAAGACCATAACCTGGATTAGGACATGGAATACTTTTATCCCGATATTCCCACGGAATCGAGACTTATTAGGGAAAAACTTCGGGGCGCAGCAGGCAGATAAATTCATTAATCTATTGCATTTTTGTAATTGACTTTGTCGAATCGACAAAGTCGACGTTTCGGTCGTGCAAATATTAAGAATATTTACACGACCGAAACCTCGACTTTAATATGATGTCAAATGAATTCCCACCACCATGTCAGAACTTAGTTATATTCTAGTAAATTATGAGATGATTTATTCATTCATTGATAATAGCAATGAATGAATGAAAGATCTCAACACATTGATTGAAACGCATACCTACATAGACTATAATTTACAACTCGCAAACAATTCTGGAAATATCGAAACCACCCTTGATTTGATAGAAAAAGAACAAAATTGTACAAAGGAATAAATCTACAACATGTTACATGAATACACTACAATATGTTCCGGTCCTTAGGTACAACCTAACAAACAAGTAGGCGCTGGAGTTCCAAAATACAAAATCCGGTGAAACGGCTAGTTAACCCAAATTCGAGAGGATTCAAATACAATTGGCTGGTACTCGAACCGACTTATTTGTGTGCGAGAAAATAGAAAAACCCTCGAGTTACATTTTTAGCTCATACTTATGTTATTCCCTCGACTCTACTGAGTTCTAGTGCTCTAAAGACATTCAATTTTATTGCCTTTTGTCATGATTTACATAATGGAGCTTCTTCTGAGAAATAGATTACCACGGTCCAGTAGTTTCGGAGCAAAGTGCCTGTGACAGACAGACACACGAGTGATCCTAAAAGGTTTCCGTTTTTTCATTCGGACGTATGGGAACCTTAAAACTGTAAGCTAAGCGACACATAAAGACTAAAGACCGACTGTTTCATGATATAAATACCTTCGTTGTACTTATTATTATTCCTTAACAGTTTCCCTGTCCCAGAATCATATATGATTCATGTTGATTGTTTAACTATTGTGTCTACTTTATAGACAGTGAATCTGTTAATCCTCTCCTCTCATCATCATCTTCCTAGCTTTTTCCCAACTTTATCGGGAATGCCAGTATTAATCGTCTCCTATAAATCGAAAAATATTAATCTACATTTCAAACTAAATACAGTAACAGATGGAAGTTAGTTACTGGAACTCCATAATCCACATACATACAGCCGTTAAAAAATTCTCGACATTTCACAACGAACCACTACGCTAGGCTAGCATTATGCTCCGGCTAAATGGCACAGTAATGTGCCTCAACACGCGTCGACACGCATAATACGTCCCGCGGTGCGAACCCGCCTTTATTCCCGACACGTGTGTACAAAGCACTTTGGCACATTATCAAGGAACACTGTTCCAAGGTACTATTCTAGACAGAGATCTGGCTGTCATCGGTAAATGGGAGGCAATGCCGGGATTATAGCCACAACAGAACTGTAGCTCGTTACACTAAGCACCGCGACAAGCAGCCGACCCAATTATAATTAACTTTGTTTCTCGACACATTGTGGAATTACTGAGACATAGAACAATTACTGCGGCACAAGTAGTTTCCATTGTTAAAACCATCGTCTTCGCAGCATCTACATTGAAAGTAGGTACCTACACTTTCAATGTACCTAGGAACTGCGAAGACGATGGTTAACTACTAACTACTCACTATAACATTGTCTGTTCCGCTAAAACAAAACACGATCGGCTCACAGGCAGTTAGGATCGAGGTATAAACATTTTATGCTCCAATTATTTCGTCAGCACAAAAATAATGGCGTCGAAGAATTAGCGGTAATAGAGTTTGTGGCTAAGAAGATATACTATAGATAAATAGAGCCGCACCGACTCGGATAACAACCCGAATTAATCACGTGAAAACAAAAAGAATTCGTAGTTAGTTGACTTTAGTTTTGTAAAGCCGAGTTCGAGTTATAAAGTTATAATACTTAGTAGACATTATGTAGGTGACTTGCGGAGTGGAAAACCCTAACGAAAACTTGTTTCACCGCATCACTGAACTCTTTATGTCTGCTGTTCGCACCGCCGCCATGCGCCGCCACTTTATAATGTGTTCACTTGAAATTCGCCATTCACCCTTCCTTTATTTGAATCGGAGTATGATTATTATATTACTCCGTTTCCGATTCTGAAAAATGTGCAGCGAATGTCGGAAAAACAGTTGAATAAAAATGTAAATATCTTATTTTTGGTTTTCATGTGCCTTGTGCTGTGTAGCAAAGAATACCAAATGAAACTACGAGTATATTACATGTACAGTCAAGAGCAGAGAAATGGTAACCCCTCAAGACTTAAAGATTAACGCCCGAGCACGCTCGGGCCCGCGTGTCACGTGAGCCTTGAGCAGCTCCCTCCCCCGCCACCGCACCCATCTCTGCCCGAGTGCATCTACCGATCCGCCTAAAATATTATTTACAAGTTTTTAATAATTTTTATATGGTATTTGATCGGCTTCCTTCTGGCCGAACCGTATAGACCAAGAATAACTTACAAAAAGACGCTTTGCGTGTGATTAAGATACGAACCCACATCACCAGGCGCCAGCCGATTAATTAGAACGTGCCTCATACCACTAGGCTATTGTGTCAGTTATCAACCTCAACGAAAATTGGAATAGCATTAATCTTTTTATCGAACAAGGTTATTAACGGTCTAATCTTCTAGATATTAAGGTTTAAATTTCAACTTCCGTGTTATATTTAATACTAGCACCTTACCGTCTTGTTTTACAAAATGCAATACTAAAATAACTAAAAGATAAGGTTGAAATTAGCATAGATTTCTCGTTTGGTTGAATAGAATGTGTTGATTCCGATTGTTGCACTACCCTAATTTTACTTCAGAAACTTAATTGCTGTATGAACTGCGAGTTAGGTTGAATTTAATATAATTCTTCGCCTTATTTACTAAACTGTGATTGAGGGTATTTTTACTTTTCAAATGTTTCGTTTTCGTGCCGATGCGCTTGTGTGTAATTATCTTCAGCGTAATATTATCCAATTTATTAAGTTTTTGACCAGTTGATTCTATTAATCGATGATATGGTTCGATTAACAACTTTATTGAAGGCTAAAATTGTTATTCTGTGGGAAAAGAACAAAACATAAAGAAAATAGCACGAGATATGAGCACAACGGTAAGATTTACGTTATTCTTACACATAATTATACCTATTTATTGTTGCATTATTACTTACAAGTTGGATTTTTTTATATATTTCTAATATTATTATTTTTATTACAGAGAAAAACAGTTCGTAGATGGATACAAAGGTATCAAGCAACGGGTGATGTGAAATGTGATCGCCAAGGCTCTCGCCCGATTGCTTACACTAATTAATCGGAGCGACAACGTAATATTGTGAAAATTCACTCAGTGGCACCCTTCAAAACTATGCGTTCAAGTGCTGACTTCAAGAAGTGGTAGACAGTGACGGCCATCCTATCCGTTATGAATAGGCAACTCGGCAGATTGACTGTGTAACTTATTTGATAAAATTGCGTTGGAACTTAATATATGAGCAAGTGTTAATAATTCCCAATATCATTCCATAATCAGTGGGATCATTATCTCGTAGTTAATCAAAAATAAACAACCTTTATTATTATCAATCCAGTTAAGGCTCCTTCAAACAGGCGCGACACGACACGCGACACAAAGGCACCGCAAGTCGCGCAACGAGCGGTGCCTATTGTCGCGCACGATTCGCGTTGCGCGTCTCGCCTGTTTGCAGGAGCCTTTACTCTTGTTTACAAGTAGTCTAGTAATGTGTTAACGGTGCACCATCTGACATCACATATTTTTCTAATGTTGTGTTAAATAAGGGTTATCAGAAAATGTGATAAAAGAGAAAGATGTATATTGCTATACTGTTATAGTTTAGCATGTTGGTTCTTCCTCTGTAATTCACAGGCACAAATGACAACATTTCATTTTTTAACCAGGCTTGTTTCCGATAAGATCATACAGAGTATAAAAAAATGTATCTTTTCTCTTCTTTTCTTCTTTTTTCTTCTTTTTTCTTCTTTTCTTTTCTCTTTCTCTTCTTTTCTTTTCTCTTTTCTTTTTTCTTTTTTTTTTTTTTTTTTTTTTTTCTTTTTTTGTTTCTTTTCTTTTTTTCTTTTCTTTTCTTTTCTTTTTTTTTTTTTGTATGTATCCTTTAATAAATAAATATTATTGTAGTTATGTTTCTAGAAATATCTATAAACGAACCGTTATCTAATGTTAAACGTTCTAAACCAAACTAGGGTATCTATTTTGTGTTTGAACCCCAATTTAACACAGACATAAATCTGTATATTCAACCAGGAAGTGGATCCATGAAGTCCTAGAAATGTAATTAAAAAAATAAATGAATATTGTTTATGCAAAATGCCTAGCTTTTATTACAAACCTCCATTTGATTTTTTAATAATAATTAACGAAAAAAACTAAACTAACTACTAAAGAAACTAAAAAATAATAATAAAGGTAAATAAATAAAATAAAAAAATCTTCTTACCCGCGGATTGAACACGAGACCATCGCATTGCTAAGCCGCAGTGTTAACCACTAGACCAACATGCCACTTCCGATACATTACAAAAAACTTAAATAGGTTCGATGTCATTACCAAGGGGTAACCGTTTCTATGAAGCGTGCTGTACCTAAGTAAGATATTTACAACGCACAAAAGAGATTATATCAGGTCAGCAACCCTTATTATACACTCACAAAACAACGAAAAAGATCGTCTTATGCGAATATTTTCACTATTTTCATGTTTGGTACGAGCAGCAAAAAAAATACAGCGGGTAGCAGTTTAGCCGACAAAAAATCCTTTTAATTTAATCAAACATATTTATGAGAAGAGGCCATGGCCCTACAGAAAGACAATTCAATTCAATTCAATTCCTTTTATTTCAATCAACAATTGGATCATACAATAATAAACTAGTATTATTTAAATGGAGGTGTTAATCATCGGCTTATAATACGACGAAGTCGCGAGTCGAACCAAAATAATGAGAAAGGCACAAGCTATCACAACCGTTTTTGTCCTTTGTTTGATATCTACACCAACAACAATACAATAAACCACCAACTCGCTAGAACTATTACCACAAACCGAAAACAACGAAGAACTTTATAAAAATTATGAAAACTATTTCTCACTAACACAATTATTACTAGAAAATATTTTGCAGTCGTGTTCGACAGCCGGGGGCGGGCAGGGAGGCAGGGTGTCGGGGTGTTTGCTCCCAGTCTGCCTGCAATAAAACCGTAACAAGCCGTAGACAGATTTTGTGCCCCCTGGCCGTCTGCGAATCGTACTGACTGATGCAATAATTTCACCGTAAACTGACTGGTTTTGAGATGTACGTCTGCGGACGATAGTTTAACGTACAAATGCTCTTTTATAGCACCACTAGATACTTAGATGGATTGAATACTCTTTATTATGTTCACCATAAATATTACCCACAGATATAAATGTAGAAATTGCACAGTAGTAACACAATGTTCGTTTTTATCGCTTAAAGCGATCTTTTAAAGACAATCTTTGGATGGATTGAGGGAGAAGGTGAGACAATACTGCAGGTAGTCTGTGGTGTACCATTTACGAGTACATATACAATGTTAATAGAATTCATTGTTACACCAGTGTTTTGAACACAATTAATTTTTAATCCAAATAGTTTTCTGCAAGCATTATGTGACATACGACATACATGACGTAGTTTATTACAATATTTCAACTTTGGCTTACTGTCGGAATCGAATTTTAAGCCAGTGTTTTGACAACATAACTATGACAAACCGTTTCGCGATAACAATTAAAAGTCATGCAATCGTTTGCTTTCAATATTGGCTACTTGTTGGCGAAGTGATTATTTCCTCGATAAAGGTTTATTACCGTATATAACTTTGCATCTTCCTTCTCTGAATCTCTCGAGAATCTCATTTTAGTAACGGCTGTTGCCAAATACTTGCTGATATGAGCAAAAGCGGCGCAAAATGCAGGTTTTTTTTTATTATTTTCGGATGTTTTTTGCGACGGGTAGCGCTGGATAATTTAATACTGCAATATGAAAAGACCTTTACTCACAATTGTCAGCCCTCGCTCACACGTTTTCAAATAAAATATTCACACCGCAACTCGGTTATCTCGATGAACTTTTGAATTTTCAGTTCGGATTGGCATCGCTCGGGTTAGTTCGCATCATATTTTCCTATACGGCACATCGAACCCTGTTTACCTACCTGTGTGAAAATACAAGCAAAACAATTTACATGTTGTTTTGGATAGTAGTTCAAACCGCATACATTATTGAGTAGATATTCGTAAATGGTCCCGCAGACGGGCGCGATGTGATTCTGGTAGAGCAATTTCCATGAAGTTTTCATAGAAATTGTTCTACTAGCGTCGCTCGTCGCTATCGAAATAGGCTGATCAAATAGTTTTTCCGACTATATACTAAGTAGTTAGTGGTCTCTGAGCCCCGGTTGAGTGCGCGGGGCGGACTGTATAGATAGACATTAAATTAAAAGTTCGGTTAAGAGCACACGACTCGGGTCATTGGATAATAAACGATTATTGCCGCCCATACGTTAGCAACACATAGAATATGGCCGCTATTTTTTTTCGGGCAACATTTATTCTGGCCCAATGCTCGCGTTAATGGTAGTTAGACCTACATCTTTGAATAATAGGTTACAATACGTTTCTTCAGACAGAAAAAGAGAACATAATAACGTATTATATTTTGTGGCATGAAATATAGTTTAACCCTTCACTTATCTCAGCTTCTATGTTAGAGGGTTTAGTTTCTTACTTAGTTCTTCAGGTGGACCATTGTACGTGATTACTCCAACCAAAAGTTGATTAGGTCTCCTGGTCTATTTAGAACGTCTGCAAACGATCTGGGTGACCGGAGGGCTTCTGTTCATAAGAACAGAAACCCTCGGGTCAGTTATCTGGGGGACGTGTGCATTCAAAGAGCGCAAGCGAACTGTTTCCTTTGCCTCCATGCACATAGAACACTCCGACTCATCCAGGCGTAAAACTCAGCTTTTTGTTCTCGGTATCGAGAAAAAATCCCAAAAATAAAATAAATAAGTCGACTTATTGTATCAAAAAATAAACAACTCTAGTTACAAACCAATCGTAAATAGACGCCCACGTTCATATTTATTTTGTAAGAAAACAAAAATATGTCCGCTTTATTTTCACTTGATATTTGTTCTTAAAGCAGAAACCTTAGACCCGTTGTACACACACGTTTTTCTTGCCGTGAAAAAACTATGTTTTTGCCAGAAAAACTACGGTTGATTCGCCGTGTATAGGCACAGTCGTCAGTGTTGTATGGAACACTATCAATTCTCGTTGACATGGCGCGTCGCCACATGCGTCTTCCGGTGGTTTAACGTGTCAATATACAAGCTCACACGATTACCTACTCTACGGTGAAGCCAGCGCGCCGTGCCCTAAAGAAACCGTGCCGTGTATAACGTTCCTTAATCATTGAACGCTTGCTGGAAGTGATCGCGATAAAAGAATAATGTGTGTTCTTAACCTGATTACTTCGTTACTGGGATTACAAACAACAAACACGGGAGGAGCACATTCTCAGAAATAAATACCATTAGCAGTACCGAACTGTCGTTAACGTTTATTCCGCTCGTTGTAATTGCTTGTTGAATGAGCAGACAGGAGCCGAGCTTACATTTATTATTCTATGCATTTATTTATTTTCACTTTAATGTTGTTTTATTAGGGTAGTACAGTCAGCCGCGCATCAGTGGTAGCAATTTGACATGGACAGAGTTATGTCGTTGCAGCAAGAGCGGTTTTCGTAGTGCAAGTGTTACCGGTTATATGTGATTGACTGTACTAAGTATATAATGTCATGGCATTATTTACCAACCAGCATTTGGGTTAAAATTGCCAATAGAAAAAGTCTGGTATTTTATCAAAGTCTATTCAAACTTATGTTTCAAATTACTATTATTTCAAGTTAAACAAATAACAACATTAATTTAATGGGAAATAAGTTTATTTCAGACTAACCAGCAGTATTGAAAAGTTGTAGCGTAAAATGAACTTTATGGATTTAAAGTGGTTTTTCATAAACTCATATTTGTTTACACTTTTGCAAATAAATCGCGAATGCAGATTAACTATGTAGTAAGTTTCTTACCTGACTGCCTCTTTAGTCTTGTAGCTGCAAGTGCGATTGCTGAACGTGAGTTCTTGGACTCCAATCCCAGGTTAGGCACCGTGGTTGTTTTTCCATCGTGAATTTCTCATTAACAGCCTGGTGCCCAGTTTATGGTAATAGTCTGGCCCCCTATGACTTGAGCATAGCTTAATTAGTCTATAATGTTCCCACTGCTGGCTCACAGGCCTCCTCTCTCTGAAAGGGAACGAGCCGTAGACTACCACGCGGGCCCAATTATTGGTTCTATATATGACATACCGGTTTGCTCATGAGTTCCTTCGCCATTTTAAGAGCAGTGGTGATGAAATAAAACAAAGTAGAGCACCTGTCTGGGGTCGATCCCACGACCTATAATATCGTAAGTCGGGTCTGTTACCACTGGACCAGCACTGCTCTCCAACACGACATGATCTGCATGACATGAGACTTACACATAAATGGCAAAATGTGGGTGTAACATACACCTCAGGCTATCCCTACAGGATACACACGCTATTATGTAATTGCTTTTTGATTGAGGAGACGAAGCAGAGCGTGTATCAATATCTTTAGCTAATTAGTTTCCTTTACTGTGCGCTGTATATCCGCAAATGTAACTGATATTATATATCAACTACTGACAGATCAATTAAACTGATGTCTGACTTCTGTGTGTAGTTGTGTACTCAATTGTACCCATAGGAAGCTGCGAAATGTTGTTTAATGTAGGTTATTGAAATGTATGTACATTCTGTACAAGTGTCAGTTTGTCTGATACACGATCTTGAGCGGAAATCACAATTGAATAATGAGAAGAGAAATTAATAACACACTTCTATCGGTGTTCCAGAAACAATTTTAAACAGCCACAGAGTAATTACACTTTAAATGGAAAAAAGGAACAGTAAAAAAATTTTCAACATTTTTGTAACAATTTTATGATTTAAAAGTGTATCCGTGGAGTTTCTTGCCAGTTCTTCTCCATGCAACTGTTGCACATTCCAAAGTGTAGTAGGTACCTCTACTACACTTTGGAATGTGCAACAGTTTTATATGTCTGACTGACCAACCCCTTGACAATTCAAAAGTAATTGGTTCATTTGACATAAATGCTTTGAGTTTGAGTTTGAATGAAAAAGTATACAGGTTCATGTTTGTTTTGTACAGACGACAGCACACCAAGCTACTGCAATCTGTCAAATTTCTTTAATAGATTTTCAACTTCATCGCAACAGCATTAAGGTTCAAAGTTGGTTGGGAAAATTTGATAGTTTCGGGTTGCTTGACGTGCTGGCGTCTGTACAATAACGACGAAGATGCTAATCACTTATTGAATGAAATTTAGGTACACAGCATGATGCACTTTCAAAGAGAATCAAAGATTTTTTTGTATTTATTTTTATAATTACTGTTTGTTATTTCCGATTTGAATTTTTTTGGAACATCATTAATTAGAGTAGGTATTAAATAAGCGTTTCTTCGTTTCCCGTAATAGTTCTTGTATCTCGGTACTACCAGTTTTGATTGGGCTGCCATTAACAAATGTGGACTTTATAACATGGAATTTGAACATAATTGACGAAATACAGGGTTATTGGAAAAACACCAACAACCTCTTAAGAGGTCATTGTACTCATCATTATGAACAACTTTTACTATGGCACCAAACCTGAAATCGCGAAAAATAAATCAGCTATTCTCTCTAAATTTCGACGAGTTTTCACACTAATATTACAAAGACAAAATTTTGTGAGTGTGTGTTTATATGTTTATTACTTCATCACGTTCAAACGGTTGCACCAATTTTGATAAAATTTTGTATGGAGGTAGCCGACACCCTGGATTAACATATAGGCTACTTTTTATCCCGATATTCCCACGGGGTCGCAACTTATGCGGGTGAAACCGCGGGGCGCAGCTAGTAAATTATATTTGTAAAGAAGTAGATCGAGGCTAGCCGTAGATTTAAGATATTATGTCTCATAATACAGAGGTTACCCTTTTGTTAGATCCTAATCTATATAAATCTATACAAATAAATAAAATTGGAGTGTCAGTTTGTAGTGTCAAAATAGCAGCTTTTTACTAAATGCATTATGAAAGCATATACGGTACATAAAACTTTTTTTGTGGCTGTCTGTTTGTTCTGGCAGATCTCCGAAACGGCTGAACCGATTTCGACAGGACTTTCACTGTCAGATAGCTGATGTTATAAGGAGTATCTTAGGATACTTAGGGTTCCGCGCAAAAACTTAAACATTAAAAAGAGGAAAAATATTCTTCCTTTTTAATGGAGGAGAGGTACCTATCTTCCCTAAGCGACACATGATAGGTACCTGACATCCACGCGGACGAAGTCGCGGGCACTAACATAAGTTTGAATATAGCTTCATAATACTTACTGCTAATAGAATACAGGTGCCGATATCGATACAGGAAAATTAATATCGTATATTCTTGATAAAAGGAGGTCAACAATTTAACCTAAGTATACATACGAACCAACATACTTTCATGGTATTGATTACCTTACCGAGAATCTATATTAATCTCTTATGTATAGACATTTATTAGCTCCACGGGAATTCCGCTTTTACTGTTATTTCACTAATAAGACAAGGAGATCTTTCATAAAAGTAGTCAGGATGTTATTATAGCCAAGTGGATCTTGAGACGCTTTCGACGGCTACATGAGCTTAGCAATATGTCGGTGAATATTATATCGACGGGCGCAAAGTAAAAAGAGACATCTACAAAACAGCTACTTTTCAGGAGAGCGCATAATAGAAAAAATGCTCCCATTTTGTCAATTTTAAACCAAATTTATTGAAATTTTCATCATTGCTTCATTATTTAATAATATATCCACATGTATATTTCATTTCTTCTAATTATGTTTAAATTACGAGATATTGTAGTTGTCTGCATCTACATTGCGCTTAAAAATATGACACCTGTGTTAACTACCACTTGGTCGTTTCTACGTGGGAATTCAAATAGATCTTCTCGGTTCATAATATCGCATTGTCGTCTCGTTTTGCCCAAATTCACCAATAATTTACGTCTTTCCATGTCTATTGTGTTGAACCCAAACTGTTTACTAATATGATAACACTTTTACACACACTTATCACTTAACAAACCAAAAAAAAAACAAAATTCGTGCCGGCCGACGTAGAACATGTCATCTGACTGATGACACAATATGACTGACCGCTGGTCCCCCGCGCGTCCCGCGTATAAACGGCCAGGCGGTGGTTATCCGCATCTACATCGTGCAATTTCACAAAACAGGCGTAGTTGTCTTCTTTTACGTGACAAAAGTACCAAAAATAAGGTGATATTTGTATTTTTGTTTTTGCTATGTTGTAGAACATGATATTTTAAGTTAGTTTTTACAAAAAACCAAACATCTCAAAATTGCAGTTGTCTTTTTTTACTTTGCTCCCGTCGATATTTGAGTAGGTAGGTAGGTTCTTGACTTATTATATTAAGTTAAGGTTCCTGCAAACAGGCGCGACGCGCGACGCAAATCGCGCGCGTCACTAAGGCACCGCTCGTTGCGCGATTGCGGTGCCTTTGTGTCACTCGCGATTTTATCGCGTGTCGCGTCTGTTTGAAGGAGCCTTTACGAAAAACTAGTTTGCTAGTTTACTTACTATTGTATAGAATCAAGTTCTTCTAACTGAAGAGGCAGCTGTGCTGCTGGGGAGTTTGTTGCGGTACTTCTTCTTCCCAGCTAAAGCGCTAAGAAGTGGTCTTCACCAGAAGACAGACAAGACAAAGACAAGTCCACAACAAAAGACAAAACGCCAGCCATTCGGCGGGCGTTTTGGGGGACTGTCTTATGTGTAATTTTGACGTTCGAAAAGTGCTGATTCTCAGCCTAATTTGAATGTTTTTTTTTTTACTTGCATTCTGTATTTAGGTATACATTCAAATTTCGTATTAAAGTCTGGCCTGATACAAACAGCCAAACTATGTTATGTAATAACACCTAAAATGGCAAATGTAGCTAGCGTTTAATATACCTAACATTAATCATCGTTATAGCATAAACATAATCAGTATTATGCCCACTGCTGGGACACAGACCACAGGCTGCTGAGAGCGAGGGGGCCGTAATCCACCACGCGGGTGGTTCTAGGACATATATGCCTATGCTTCACGATGTCATGAGAGCAGTGGTGATGAAATCATTTAGGCAAAGTAAAGGCTCCCACAAACAGGCGCGAGACGTGATAAAATCGCGCGCGGCACAAAGGCACCGCAAGTCGCGCAACGAGCGGTGCCTTTTTGTCGCGCGCGATTAGCTTTGCGCGTCGCGCCTGTTTGCAGGAGCCTTAAAGCGTCTCGAACATCAGAATTCGTCTCGTAAATCTCGACCGTTACAACTAGGCTGCCACTGCTCACTATCACCCTCATAGCTAAACATAGCAACAAATAATTCATTAAACGAAGGCTGCCAGAATTTTTGTTATTGTAATAAAATCCAATCTATGTAATTATCCTATTTAGATCTCAGAGATGACCTCCATCAAAGGAAATTACGAAGATACCTTTTATTTGTATAGGGACACGAATAAAAGTTAATTGAAATAAATATAAATAGGTTTTTCATTAGGTTTTTCGTCAGATTTCTTGTTTAAATATATATATATGTTGCAGTCAAAACTCTTAACCAGTCAAAAGTACTATTGACTAGCAAAATCAGTCAAAAGTACTTTTGACCGTATGCTTTAGTCAATAATACTTTTGACTAAAATAACAGTTAAAAGTACTTTTGCCCAATGGAGCTGGTTAAAAGTACTTTTGACTAAATGATTCCGTCAAAAGTGGTTTTGACTGGTTGTATCAGTCAAAACTCTTAAAAATTACTTAGCATATTATTATTTAGCATATTTATTTCTTTGAAATAATGTCATTTGACCGAATTTTCAAATGCACTAATTTGCCTGTTTAATATGATATGAGGTACCTAAAGGTATTTGTATTCTCATTCACTCGCTCTTGCATCCAATGTCGACGGAGCCCCGCTTCGCGGGGCTCCTATTTCTGTGAAAAGGGTTTAAAGTAACCTAACAAAACCGAACCTCGGGGTGGGAACATTACATCAAATGAACATTATACCTTTTGATCAACAGCGCAAATGTTTTTATCGCAAATAAATATTCGATGAAATGAAAATTATGTTAATCGATATTATACAAATTGATTATTTTCCTAAACGTTGTTCGAATTAGTAACATTACATCAAAAGTTGTTATACCAAACAAGGGTGAACCTCTTTTTTATTCACATCTAACGAGTTAATAGTGCTTTTGAGTTTTGACTGGTGCTTAATTGCAGTTAAAACTACTTTTGACGAAGAGCGACAGTCAAAAGTACTTTTAACCGCAAATTTGCAGTCAAAAGTACTAATAACCAATAATTTTCAGTCAAAACCACTTTTGACCAACCTATTCAGTCAAAAGTACTTTTGACTGATTTTGCTAGTCAATAGTACTTTTGACTGGTTAAGAGTTTTGACTGCAACATATATATATATAGGTAGTCAAGCGTGTACAGACGCCAGCACATCAAGCTACCCGAAACTGTTAAGTTTTCCCAATCAACTTTGAACCTTATGATTTAGCAATAGAGTTGAAAATTTATTAAAGAAATTTGACAGTTTTGTAGTACAGACGCCAGCACATCAAGTTACTACAATCTGTCAAATTTCTTTAATAGATTTTCAACTTTATTGCTAAAGTATAAGGTTCAAAGTTGATTGGGAAAATTTTACAGTTTCGGGTAGCTTGATGTGCTGGCGTCTGTACCTTGATGTGCTGGCGTCTAACAGCGAAGCGGCCGGGCGTCCGTTTAAACTGTATTTTCTAGCAACATCCCACTAAGTACAAACTCAACTCAGCTTCGCGTCTTCTTCACAATGTTTTGCCAACTTTCAGCCTGTTATATGAACTGATGAAAGACGTTCGTCGACCACGACGGGGCAATATACAATGTGTTTCAGAGGGGTGTGACCAACCTTGGGGGTGTGGTACAGGCCATCAAACTCAACAACTTTTTCCCGGGGACAAACACAATAATCGTGAAAAAAAAAATCAGTCGTCCCATACATTAATTTGGTCAAGAAGGTATTGAAATTTTGTATGGGACGACTGATTTTGTGTGTGACAATGAGTAACGTTTAAAGTCTCTGGTCTCATCTATAATGCAGTAGAAGACTCGGATAGCTCTCTTATGCCGGGAGACTGGATTAAATTCAAATTTAAACTGCCATCGCATTCGAGCAATTGAAGAAAAATGTCTCCCGGAAACTGCACGTTAATAATAAAAGTTGAAACATGTAAAGTCTTCTAAAAAAGCAATACGTGGGCGTCGTGTGTGACTTGAATTATTGTACTCTGATGGAAAGACTGACATATATTCCATTATATGTTTACTTTGTTTTGAATGCATTGTAGGGATAATAGTTTTTCTTCTATGGTATAAGTTGTGAAAAACGCGTCTCTACTCTAGTTATATATGATTATATCTGATCTATGCTTTTCATCATTTCAGCCGAAAGACGTCCACTGCTGGACATAGCCCCCCTCCCCCCAAGCACCGACACTTCAAACTATTCAGTGCTTCATGCATCCATCAATGTTTACCTAGGACAAACTCTCCAGTTAGATAGACCCAACTTCGAGAAAGAGGTCAATCGTTGAATCCGACTCGGTTGGGCAGCGTTCGGGAAGCTACACAATATCATCTCGTCCCACATACCGCAGTGTCTCAAGACGAAAGTCTTTGAATCTAAGAGAGCTGAGCGATCTCAGAACACCCTCAGATAGCTTCCTCTATATAATATTGTTCATTTTATTAACCAGTCCCTGTAATTTGATGTTGAGATAAATATAATATAATATAGGAAATACATAATTGTATTTCCTGGCACGGTACATAAATGTGCTACTAAAATACCAATGTGAGGCTAGTAGATTTAGGGATTCGTCTGTTGCGAGATGGATGGAAGTAAATCTACAGGCTACAAGGGAATGTTTTATTTAAACACACTACAATAAATAACACGACGCAAAGGTGTTGACGTTTATTTTAGCAAACAACTTTAACGTTTCGCCAAAACTCATTTGCTCATAGGTCGTCGAAGACCAAATATACTGGAGAAGAAAATATTAGATTTCCAACACCGCATCATCCAATCAACAACTTAGTGGGTCTGTGTAAATACATTACCTTGTGATGTGTCGCATCCGCAGAAATCTGCCTCGGGGCTCTTCGGGGATCCTCGGGACCCTTTGGTGCTCGCGGCTCCATACGCGCCCCTCTGATTGCCTTTTTTATTGCTTCGCTTTCATACCGTATTTCATCTTAACCTTTTTTTTTCTTTTTATAATTAGAGTTCTGCTATGTTACTCGAATTTGATATTATTAATAATGGCTCTTCTTTGTTGTCTTAGCTTTTGAAAATGTGACCTTTCCAATTAATCGAGATTCTTCAACAAAGTACCTTGGTAGGAAACAATATAATTTATTAACAATCGTAATTTATTTATTTCAATAAAGTTTGGTACGGTCTGTTACAATAAATATGATTTTACAATTGAGGGATAAATCGTAAAGAGAGTAACGATTAACAGAATTAAATCTGGCGTCCTAGCATGGTAACCTATATTACGGTTTGCCAGCCTAGGTTCCCACAGTACAAAAAATTAAATAGAGACTGCTGCTATATATAATAATATATATAATATATTCTGTAATATATAATACAATGACAGTGTGTTCATCACTTTACTAAATCGTTTTACCCTGACTTCGTGACCAATTAGTTTCCATAACGGCTATCTATATTTAGCCGACATTGCGATGCATAGCCTACAAAGCCTTAATCCGGAAATCCCCAGTCAGGCCTCAGGACGTGATCAATTTTAATATACATGGGTAGCGGTGCAATATTTCTTATTCTACCTTGAGGTCCTACACCGTTACAATTACCGGTTTAGGTAGGTACTTATTTATCTTCCGTCTTCAGTATTCCAGCTAAATGTAGTTACCTAAATCTAAAATAGCTGGCTGAAATCTCCGGTTCCATGAAATATTTACTTTAACTGTTCGAGACTTATGATGTTAGTATACCTACCTAAAATGTTACACTGTTTTCCCACACAACAATCTTATACCAAGCCTAGGTATTTATTACGCTTCTCATTTCAGATTCTAAAAATGGTATCATATACGTTCTTGATATGCATCGTCTGTACGTTCTGCATCGTTTTCACATACATATTTTTGAACATGAATAATGTAAACAAGATTTTGTAACCTGATTTAATAAAGTGTTTTCTGATTTAATAGAGTGCCCATGGAGTTTCTTGCCTTAAAATATGATCGACGTGTAATAAGTGTTTGTATAAACCTATTTAGTACAGAAATAAAATATTTTTTTTATAACCTATGGATCATTGTTGCCTAAGCAGTCAGCGCTGATATCGGAAGTTATCCCACGGGAACATGCTACCGGGACAAAAATTAGGCAACCTATGTCTGCTTATCGTTCCTCAGGATGATCAGTGGTTTAGACGTGAAAAAATAACATGTAACAGAATTTACGAGACATATGTGTTAGAAGGTTTGGTTTTCGTACTTAGTCCTTCAAGTGGACCATTGTGCGTGTTTTTTTACGAGACATTTAGAACAGGTGGGGTGGGGTAAACTAGGTGTGAGGAATAACTCCCTTGCTACGTAACGTGCCGTACCTACGCTTCTACTAGGTATCTATCTAGTTTCTAAAGCAACGTAGCATAAAGTACACGAAAACATTGAGCCTCAAAACAATATCTGCAAGGCATTCAAATATTTATCCGACGACCTTTTGAACTTTTGCAGCATCTGTAGTGGACTTACAGCCACAGTTTTATAGATACCGGGGAATATACTGTTTGAAGCCCGCCATAAGAATTTTACAGTGCAATATTTTTCTATGTCCACAATGTTGCACTAAAGCAAGAATATGAGATATTGAACTAATAAAATATTAACCAGCATCAGCCGGTCGATTCTGTTAAAATCTCACCGCGAAAATTTAGGTGAAGTGAGTTTGTTTTTGCTAGGAATTGACACTATAGACAGTTCACTCCACGCTCACTTCACCTAACTTTTCACGGTGAGATTTTTACAGAATAGCACCGCAGGCACCAGTTGTCTGGCATTTTTGATGAACTGGGTCTATTTGGTGCAGCCGCGAGGCACACTATCCTGCTAATTTTTCACAACGCACTTTACACTTTTTATTTGTTTTTTTTTTAATCTTTTTTTTTTACTTGTAGTGTAATATGTTGTGTTGTGAGCCTTTTCGTCTGTGCTAAATAAATGATTTTTCTTTCTTTCTTTTCTTTCAAACACGTTTCAAAAACATCACTTCAATATTCTTAAAACCATGGTAGGTAAGTAAACCTCCTTTTTTCCTAAAAAAAGAACATTCTTTGCAGAGAACAACTGTGACCGAACGCATGGTTCCCGACCACTTACGAAAACGAGAATCCAAGTGCGCCACTCGGCATTACGAACGATCTTTCTCGAAGCTAACGACAATTCGAACGACCGCATTCCTACTAGAAAACTTATGGCAAGGAAATTAAAATGAACTTAAAGAAACTATTTGAATTCTTTAGTCTTAAAGTGGCACAAACGGAAAGGACTTATATGTCGTAGCTCGGTATTCATTCGGTTTCACTTTGTGGTTCTATTATATGGCTCCTATTATGTACATACGGGACAGTCTATTGTTTGCAAGCGCGGAATTGTAGTTTGCAAATGGCGTCCTGTTACCAGTTTCCAGGTCAGACAATAAATTATACCTCGGTTTTTGTAGTTGGTAATGTGACAAATTCCAAAATAGATTAACGTTTTCTAAGCACGATCACCTTAAATCGTGCTTAGACATTGTCATGATTACGAGTAAATTAATGGCGCCCAGCGTGGGACCAACGTGGGGCCTATGGCGCCCAACATGGGGCCCATAGCGCATTTTAGGAGGCACCGTCGAGAGACAGAGAGATATAAAGCGAGAGACAAACTCGATGTGTAACAGAAAAAAAAAACTAATAATCCTCCATTAATCTACAATGTGGCGATTAGGTTATCACATTAATTTAAACCACGTATCCTAAATAACGTATTTTAGACATACATAGTTGAAATAATTAATAACAATTAACATTCTACCCGTGGGACCTCATTTTCGTTTTATTATTTAACAACATTAAACTTTATTTATGATTAGTGGTAACAATACCTTTGTATTGAATTGTTAATACCATCACCCCGTGCGTGTCTAGTACCATATTATCAAGGGTGATTTATTTTGTACCAATTTTTAAGCAATTTAACAGACTGATAACACCTTGTAATAACCACTGTGCTGTTCAATATGATAACCTAATCGCCACTTTGTATACAAAATAACAATAAAATGCTGTTCGTTGGCAAACGCTTTGCCTACTTGAGAACGGCTGGAACGATTTAGCAATATTTTTATCTAAAATGTTCGTAATAGTCTTATTTTAGGTTTTTATCGAAATAAGAATTAGAAAAAAATTCCGGAAAATTTCCAAATTCGGGAATAGCTGAACGTCCTTTTTAATATGGGATTTTTGTATGAACTATTGAAATTTGGACAGAACAACTTCTGTTGGGTCAACTAGTTACTTATAATTACTGCACTGATGTCTACATTAAAATAGAAAGTTGGATAAAACTTGCAATAAGAACGGGAAAATAAAAGTTCACAAAACCAGTCCAATCTGACAAAAACTAAAATGTTTTAACATAGTTAAATACATAATGTTCTTGTTATTTAAAGCCCGCATTACTTACCCAGCAGTACAAAAGTTATAAACTACAACTCGGCATCCTTTCATGGAAAAATCCGCCACCTGTTTTAATGCGAGTAAAGCCGCCGGCAAAAGCTTGTATAAAAAAGAAACAGGTGCTAAGCTAATGTTAATTTTCGCTACTACATAGGTACGTGATTACTCCAGGGCCTAACCTAAAACGTACAAAAACAACAGACGAGCGTGTTGTAAAGCTTCTATTTTACAGAGTTACTCGGAAATTCGGCAGCATTTTCTGTTTCCTAAGCTGCTCATACACTGACAACTTAAGAGCGTTTACGCCGTACGGCATTTCATACAAACTTTCAAGCCCTTATTTTTCGAAATGAATGAACCGATTTTAATGAAACTTTATACGCATAAGCAGGATACAAAGGTCTAAAAAGTTAGTAGAGAACATTTCCGAAAAATGGTGTTACAGCCAAATTAAACCGATTTAAAATTTTTCATAGAAACAGAGATTTCCAGTTATCTTTTTTTAAGTAAGACATTTCTAAAATGTTCTCTACTAACTTTTGAGACCTTTGTATGCTGCTTTTGCATATCAAGTTTCATTAAAATCGGTTCATACATTTCGATAAATAAGGGCTTGAACGTTTGTATGAAATACCGTACGGCGCGCAGCGTAAACGCTCTTAAACTGCTCAGTTCTAGGCAATATTGTTCAAATATGACGTTATGGAGTGCATTGGTGGCCCAATGGCCACGGTTCTGACTTACGAGGTCGTAGGTTTGAACCCAGGAAGTCGGTTTACTTTGTGTAAATAATTTCATCACAACTGCTCTCAAAACGGTGAAGGAAAATATCGTGAGGAAACCGACATGTCCTGGAATCAAAAAATCGAAGACATGTGAAATCTACCAATGGGCATTGGGCCCGCGTGGTAGATTAAAGCCCACTCCCTCTCGAAGAGAGGTAGCCTGTGTCCCAACAGTGGGAAAATTAATTACATTCTAATTATGTTATGACGTTATGTCAACACTCAGCTATAATTTAACTATTTAAGGTGCAACTAGTCGATATTTTTTCTATACTTTCGGGAGAGTAGGTATTACTCCACTGTTTGACATTGTGCATCCACAGTTGAAACATGATGCCGTTTTGACTTATTATCAATTTTGTCTGTACGAAAACAGAATAGTTAAATAAAAAGTCAATAAAAAGTTATGAGCCAACAAACACTCGTTTTTCTTGCTATTTTTAACGTAACTTTGGGTGTAAATAAGTAATAAAAGAACTGTAAAATCTTCAAAACCAAGTCCGTACCGACAAAGCTCAGTTATCGAAGAGTTCAATAAATTTTATTTGTAATTGCTTTATGCAGTGGTTTTTTTATAAAACTCGATTTTCCGAAGCACTTTTCGAATTTTTTTACGCGCCTATCAGATCGGAACCGTGTTTCTGTGCGTGAGAACTAGACGTTGTTCATGTAGACTAGCGTCTAACTGCTCATCACTGATACTATCTCTGTCGGACACGAAGCCAGGTGAGACAGCGTGCATTTTGGCCGTGACCACCAGTGACTTCAAGCTCGCGACTAGTTTACTCATAATGAACGACATACAGCACAAGAATAAATTAGTCAACACATAATTAGCAGTAAGCATGTATAGATTACTTATAGTTAGGTAATGTTACCGAAACAATAACAATGCTTCTAGCAACTACTTATATCTGAGCAACAAATGCTTAAAAATTGCCCATTTAAACGCAGCTATTACTTACTCTCATTTTCGGAAATGTGCCAACCTTCCAGACTAAAAGCATTCGTGGTGATCACGTGTTTAATTACGCTATCTATCAAACATTCAGTCTGCAGCCACACAATGGGCCGCTAACAAAGACAGATCGGGCAAATTTTCAATCTCATTAAGTTTTCATTTGATTGCTTTCGGTCGGGCTCCGTGATTCCAGTGGAAACGAATCTGTAACCGGCTCTTGTTAGGGGAAACATTTGACTTTGATGTTTGCGACGTGATTTCAGGAAGAGAAATCTTGTAGTGACTTAATTGGAAATTGTTAAAGTTTAAATTTTTGTCGGATTGATATTAACTTATTATTTATTTCTTTATTTATTATTCTCAACACAACTATCATTATAGGTTACACCAAATCGGTTGTGGTGGTGGCTTATAAGGCTTCGTGGTCAGATTTTCAGTTCCTTATTTTACATACTTATCCATTCGATCAAAAATAATTAATATACCGCCTACCAATAAACTGGGTATTTATAAAAGCTCTCAACACCAGGAGGCAAATAAGTTCTTAAATATGATTAATATTGACATGAAAATATTGATATAGCACTGTGTGACCTAAACCCGCACTTCAGCCAAGCTTTTCTGTGACTTAGTAGTCCCTTTTTACACAGATAAGCGTGACTTACTTAGGCGCTTCCTCGAAAATAAATCGTAGCGACTGATCTACTAAGCGAGCGAAAGTCATGCAATTACTTTTGAAACGCAAAAGAAGAGAGATGGCTATAATGTGCGTGCGCTCGGAATAAAACGACGTATGTGCCAAAACGAATTTACTCCTTTTTTAACAAAATAAATGAATTAAATTTAAAAGTACTTTGAATAAACTTTGATATTTCCTATGTTTTAAAGTAAATTCCATTGAATAACTCTAAAGCGTTACGCCGTGATGTCGAAAAAAGTAAAAAAAAAGATATACCTTTGCAATTTTTTTTAATCGAGAAAGATTCATTGAATCGTGTACTATTCCTTTTACATGATACTAGACCAAAGAGTCAAAAAACATATACCAAAATGTTAAATCCCTATTCTACATACTTAACAAGTTACACGAAATAGAAAAACCACATTTTTTCAATATATCACCTTAAGTAAAGGCTCCTTCAAACAGGCGCGACACGACACGCGACACAAAGGCACCGCAAGTCGCGCAACAAGCGGTGCCTTTGTGTCGCGCGCGATTCGCGTCGCGCGGCGCGCCTATTGCAGGAGCCTTAACTCTATTAATGCATGACTTAGCACCCGTATTGTAATATACTATTTATTCCCAGACAGACTTGTTTTACGAAAACCTATCAAAAATCAATCATTCAAGTGAACGCATTTTACCATTACCTACATGAATAATACATTTGTTAATAATAACGCATTAAGATAACAGACTGCTCCACAAAAAATAAAGCCGTAATTTGTATCCTAAACAATCATTACTGCGATTATATAAACATTTTTACAAGGCCATCAATCCTGCCTGAAAAGGGAATTTAATAAGTAAATGCGTGAACGAAACGTCATCTTATCACATCAATCAGAGGACCGCGAGTGGCGCGAACCTGCTCCAAGCTTACTCCAGTTAATATTAAATTAAATTCAACCTCTCTCGTCGCCTGTGACTGACACATGGTTTCTGTATAAACTCTCGTCAGTGAACCACTAACAGAGTATAAATAGAATTAATTTGGAATACAAAACAGAAATATAATGATACAGAGTGCACTGGTGGTTGTTTGTCTGTCTGTCTGTTACCTCATCACGCTTAAACCGCTGAACCGATTTAGATGAAATTTGGTATAGAGATAGTTTGAGCACGGTAATAATATCATTTATACTGTGGTTTGAGTCCCGGGAAAGGACATAGGATAGTTTTTATCCCGATATTCCCACGGGATCGAGTCAACTGCGGGTGGAACCGCGGGGCGCTGCTAGTATATCCATACTAATATTATAATTGCGAAAGTGTGTCTGTCTGTCTGTCTGTTACCTCATGACGCTTAAACCGCTGAACCGATTTAGATGAAATTTGGTATGGAGATATTTTGAGTCCCGGGAAAGGACATAGGATAGTTTTTATCCCGATATTCCCACGGGATCAACACTTAAGCGGGTGAAACCGTGGGGCGCTGCAAGTAATTAATAACACATTCATTAAAAAACATAACCCTCCTTCTGGCGCAGTCGGGTAAAAAGTAATAACACCATCAATATTGCAAGAGGGAGAACGTGTAAATAAATCGCGAAGTTGAGTCCACCGGCTGAATGAAATTAATTATGCGTGCAACCAACATGGACTGTAATCATACGGAATATACACTAGTTTATTTTTAATTTAACTACGGGTTGGTATTTTAATGAGTTTATTTTAAGCTTCAATCCACAGGTCTGGCAATGTGTAATTATTTCAAGCTGTGTCCTACTGTTTTTTTACCTATGGAGGCTCCTGCAAACAGGCGCGACGCGCGATTTTATCGCGTGTCGCGCCTGTTTGAAGGAGCTTTGATGGAATTAAAAATCGACATTTACAACACTATCCGCTTATAATTTTCCCACTGCTGGGACACAGGCCTCCTCTCAGTGAGACGGAGTGGGCCATAATCCATCAAGTTGGTCGATGTCACATATCTTCGAATTTTTGGTTTTAAGTCATGACGGTTTCCTCACGATGTTTTCCTTCACCGTTTTGAGAGTGATGGTGATGAAATGAAATATACAAAGTAAGGTGCCTGCTCTGGGTTCAAACTCGCGACCTACAACTCGTAATTCGGGGCTGATACCACTGAGCCACCAATGCTACATTTACAAACGATTTATTAATTTAATTTAATACTACAATAACTATCAGCAACTCTATTATTACGACCCACTTTATTTATTTTTTGAGTCACAGCGTTAAAACAGTAAAATAAAAATCTTCTGAAGGATTTTCTTGTTTCCATCTCGCTAAGATGATAAAGCCATTAATTAATAATCAAGACATTCTTCGCATTATTTTCTACATTTTTGCTACAGGGGATTCTTAAACAAGTTTACAAAAAATAAATGTTATTTCTCGAAACTATGATAACTTCTTGAGTTTAAAAAACAAGATAAGTTTTCTAATTTCCACGTCATTATAAACATAAAAAAGGCAAAAAAAGTACATAACTACCGATGACTTCTGTAAAAAAAACTCACCGTGAAAACATAGGTGAAGTAAGCTGACCCATTGCTACTGATAGTGTGTTACGTAATCACCCCGCAGAATCTACTCGCAAACTGATTGTCACTTCACGCAAATATATTGTGAACATTTCCGAAGAGGTTACCCTTTTTTGTGATAGCTTTCCCTCATCAGAGGCTTGTCAAGCGAGGGATTCGAAACAATTCGGCCGCCAGAATTCGCTCATTACGATCAAGTGTGATAACGGGAGCAAACATCGTGCCCTTTCGATTTATTGTTCTTTAACATATGAGCACGAACGAGCTTTTATGTATTTGTATGCTGGAGTGCAGGATTCATGTAATGATGTTAAATTTCCATAAGTAGGCAGTACGTTACCCGTACTCGTAAAGTCGTAATGTTAATGTTCCGTACGGAGTTATGTTGTTATGCACAACTTAAGTCAAGGCTTCCAAAAATATGTCTCTTCCAAGCTTGTTGTTTTGTACATCTGTAACATCAAACTGCTAACACAAATATTCGTCCTGTTGTAAATTTTGATTTTGTATCATAGGTAACTACGGCTTCAAGTTTCGATAATAAGGCTGAAGATATTGTGTTTTTTTTTTTGTTTGAACGCGGCTAATCTCTGGAGATTAAGGCTCCTACAAACAGGCGCGACACGCGACATAAACGCGCGTGACACAAAGACACCGCTCTTTGCGCGACTTGCGGTACCTTTGTGTCGCGCGCGATTTTATCACGTGTCGCGTCTGTTTGAAGGAGCCTTTATTATTATTTTTTATTAAATTTTCCAAATCCAACCCGTAGTTCCAAAACTACAAGTCGGATTTGGAAAGTTTTTTTTTATGATTTAGAAAATTCTTTTTGCATTTCATAGCCCAATTCTTAAGGAAGGTTAGAACGACCCTTAGAAGCTGAGCAAAAAGAAACAATTACGAGTGTATTTTGTGAATCGTCTTATAAACAAAACACGCGTGTTAAGGTGTGTTCCTTATTTTATAGGGTTTTTTGCAAATCAGGTATGATGACCAAAGTGACTGGTTTATTCTTCTCGTGAAAGGAATTTATTCAGATTTACAAATAAGCACACAGGATAGACTTCAGTTCGTGGTGTTGGTCGCGGCAGTGGTAAGAGAAGCAAGCCGCTCGCATGGAGCTCGTCGTCAGTTATATATCCGTGGTTCAGCGCCATCTCGTCGTTGTTGGATGAACTACGTAGTTAGTACGCGAGGCCCTCGTAGTTCTTCCCGATGTGCATAGATGGCGCTGTCCTCAACAACGCGCGTCTTACGTTTTACGTCTTACGAATTTTCGATCAGGGTCACGTGACCTGACGCGAGTTTAGAAGTTTTTACCCATTCCAAAAAAAAAACACAGCGCCGCTAAAGAAGTTTTCACTTCAAAAAAAATCAGAAACAACGCTTAGCGAAAATGAGGTAATAGCGCGGGCAGGCGATGCGATGCGACGCGGTCAGTCGGGAGCCGAGGGAGTTTTATAAAAATCTAGCTGTTATTTGAATATATTTTATATTCTGTATCATACGACTTCCACGCGAAGTCGCGAGAAGAAGCTAATGTGAGTATAAACTTGTACATACATATACAAATACCCAAGCTCATTCTTTCGTACACTATGATTTCCCATTCTTTGAATTCCTATGAATTCGTCCCATTCGGGACGGGGTGAGTTAGGTTAGGAAGACCCAAAATCTGCCTAGCCTTTTCCCAACTATGTTGGGGTCGGCTTCCAGTCTAACCGGAAGCAGCTATTTTACATGGACCGATTGCCTATCTGACCTCCACAGCCCAGTTACTAAGTAATACGATACCCCTTGCTAAGACGTTGTCAGACTTTCGCGCTTCTGACGACCCGTAACGACTGTCAAAGATCAACGATTGACAGCCGGGACCAACGGCTTAACGTGCTTTCCGAGGCACGGAGGGGCCTTGCCGTCTTGGTATGTAAAGATGGTCACCCATCCACGGACCAACTGCGGCAAACGCAACTTAACCTGATCGATCGACCCGTGCGGCCGTTATTAGGTACTTAGCCAAAAGCCCCACAGGTTAGGAAGACCCATGGAATATAATTTATTCATGTCGTTATTTTGCTTATGTAAACACTCACGTCCTTACACAATGCGTATACGTTTTTCAAAACAGAATTAAAACTGGAAGGGTCTTACCACAAAAACTTAGATACCTACTCCTTCCACGCGTGTCTGCTGTCAATCTAACCTCAAACTCCATAGGTACACTAATATCCTGTTAAACAGTTGTTTAGCCTAATCGGCTGAAAGACACGGTTTTGTTGTAATAAAGAAAGTGTTTAAAGACATAAATTCTTTTTATTTAATTACACAAAACATCCCATTTAACATGGCCGTCGTCGTGAGACCAAAGAAAAATAGCAAGTGTCTAGGAAGTTATCACGTTAAAGTTGTGAAAGTTAAATGAGGGATAAGACTTTCCACGGAGCTCGTACTTGGTGTGATAACAACTGTCATCTGTCACTTGCGGATTTACTTTTACAGGAATATGTATCCGACAACTTTTTATACAAATAACATTTTTTTTTATATCTGGATATCAGATTATAAGAATTCTCATAGGGTCTTTTATTTGAAATTAATTTTAAGACATCTGTTAGTCAAGTCTAATAATTGAAATTAATTTTCAGAAATCTATTAGTCGAGTCTATATTTGAAATTAATTTTCAGATATCTATTAATCAAGTCTATTATTTGAAATTAAGGTTCAGAGATCTATTAGTCGAGTCTATTATTTGAAATTAATTTTTAGAAATGTAGTAGTCGAGTCTATTATTTAAAATATTTTTTTAGAAATGGAACTAATTTGGTTATTTATCTACTTACTTATCTTGTAAGATATTTTCCCCTTCGTCATCACAATATTGTGATGACGAAGGGAACCAACCTAAAAGACAAGAAAAAATAATAATCAAAATGTACTTACACCCCTCTGGAATATACACAGATTTCCCGGCGGTTGCCCCGTCGGGTATAACAAGCACCTCGACGTAAATACGTGTGTCCCGCTTGCCACGGAAAATTGTGCAACGGAATTCTGATAAGTGTGAATTATCCTTATAACAGGTAGAACAAAAATCTATCTCATTTATAGGGTTCCGTATCTAAAGGGCACCGTACGTCACCGTACCGTAAGTACGTAGCACCGTATGTCACAGGGCTGTATCTTTTGAATTGTAATAGATACACTTGACATTTTCACAGAGTGTACTACTAAGCCGCTGTAACAACAAATAATAAAAATAAAGTTAAAAATGAAAATAGGTGAAGATAAAGAAACGTGTTTTCTCGGCGTTTTTTTGCTAGATCTTTTAATAATGGCATTATATATTGTGGGGTGCAGAACCCTTTCTGTGCGAGTGGAACTTGGCCGCTTTTTTAAATCCAAGATCAACAAACACGATGTTAAACACACGTAATAATTCATTCACGTAAACATTCATGTAGCTACAATACCTACTTCCTTTGAACACAACATAATTTATGGAATCCTCTCGGCGGCATTCATGGATATTAAATAAAGGTAGGAGAGATTCATTAATCCGGTGACAGCCATGCTCTATAATGTCTACACATTATATTAATAGACTCGTCTATTGTGCTATAACATTATTAAGGTAATTCCGTTCGAAGCAATCGACTCAATTACACCATTATATATGATACCTTTGAGTAACGTTATAGTTTAGGTGGAAGATCAGAGTACAGTATAATACGTCCTGTATTGGAATTTGCTGGATAATTTAATATTCTGCATAGGTAAGCGAAGCAAATGAGGGGCTTGTAATAACAGCCGCACGGGTCAATCGATCAGATTATGCTACGCTTGCCGCGGTTAGTTCATGGATGGGTGACCATTTTCACATACCAAGACCCACCCCTCCATGTCTCGGAAAGCACGTTAAGCCGTTGGTCCCGGCTGTCAGTTGCACTGGCCACTAGTCTGTCTTTATGGAAAAATTAAGAAAATAAATGAATCAAACTCCAACTCGACAGCCGAAAACTTATTTATCATCGTAACAAACGCTTAGCACGTTTAGAAAGTTAAAGACAGCGAGATATTTCAATATGCCGCTGAACCTCTAAGAAAAATTCTTGTATATAATTTTTTGTTTAGCCGCCGAGGGCCGATAAACTTTCCGGTCTATACCATCAAAAATCCAAGTCATCACTATTCGGCATCAACGCAATTCGGTTGGAAAAATCATCATTATAAAACTTTTCTTTATTTAGATAACGTCGGTTATATAAACACAAAGTAGGCTTATGGAAATTACTGAAAATTGTTTCGGCATCCTTTATTACGAAATTGTTTTGGAGTGAGACATAAGGTAAGAATGTTATAAGTACAGATATTGTTTTCTTGTCGCCCTTTCGTTGCTCGTGGTTGTTTGTTGTCGATGTAACCATCCGAAATTAGGACGAAATGTTAATTAAAATGTAACAGTTTCATGACTTTATATTCATGAAGGTTTTATTAATATTGCTGGCAATTATTAGAATTTAAAGTTGACCTTATGAAGGGTTATGATTAAACTGTTCTGAATTATGTACTTACCTCAGTATAAGCTCTATATTAGTAACGTTTGTTTCCATTATCTACACATCCCAGGCATGTTCCAGCGCCCTAATTGCGTAAAACCACTTTCAAACTCTGAATCATGTTAGTGGGATATTGCTAATTCATTGGTTTACATGTTCGAAAAATTTATCTGCTCATCTACGTAAATAACATAATGGATGTTGTTGAACTGTCAAAATTAAAGCCATTGCTATTTTTTTTTAATTTGAAATGGGTTTGCTCTTGACTTTAGTCTAGGTCAGAGGTGACAGAGACAAAGTCTACGATGGAGTGAGCTTACCCAGAAGAAGCCTGTTCACTCTCTTAATTCGCTACTGTTACTGTGTTACGCAACTACCCCGCAGAATTATCTTTGGGGAAATGTTCCGTGAGGAGTTCCACAAACCATTAAAGACATTCAGAATGCCA
The DNA here is from genome assembly GCA_927399505.1 of Luperina testacea. Lineage (NCBI taxonomy): Eukaryota > Metazoa > Arthropoda > Insecta > Lepidoptera > Noctuidae > Luperina > Luperina testacea. The sequence goes on along the minus strand of OV656775.1, from coordinate 12,687,104 downwards.
TAACAGCATTTATCCCTATCTGAATATCTCCCATAAAAACACACTGCGTGTTTTATTACTCTTAACCGAACTGGGTCACAACCGTTTCATAGTGTAAACAAAGAGAGTTATGACATAACTGGCCATCGCAACCATCGCTATAATTGTGGACAAACCTGTAGTGGCGTAGCGCTGTGGTAATCCACGCCGAGCCCCGCTGATTGCTGAGTAAGTCATGCGCGCGGTGCCAGCGCACGAACGCAAACATAAAACTGCGAGCATTTATGTATTCCTGATAAAACTAGCCGCGTTGCACCGCCGACCAGCCCTCATATTTATTAATCTCCTATATTCATTTATCACGCTCTCGTTACCCATTTCATTCAGCACGATTTTTAGAAATGAAAGCTTTTTTATTTCGTGTATTTGAATTTCCATGAAATAACACAAAAAGCTGTGTCAGATTTCCTAAACAAAACAATGAGTAAATATTGAAACCCGAATCAAAAACTAATGAGCATGTAGGCTATGTAGGCACATGAATATGGAATCAGCTGCCTATTAATACAATTTGCGCGCTACATTCATTTCATTCGGAACGCGAATTATTTGTACATAATTCCTCACAAGCTGCACTCGGCAATCTGTTCTACGAATTCATTAATATTAATCTTTTCTGATGTTATTACTGGGAATTATACAAGGAGTGTTCCGCGGCGAGTTATGCCGGAGCAATTCCGCAAAAAGCCCGGCTGAATAAGTGAAGGCGGGAAGTTGGGTGCAGTCACTGGCTCGTGAAATATAGCCCTGCATTGCTCTGAGGTGGGCTACGGGCTATGGGCTGCTCGGATCAGGTGTCCTGCACAGAGATTAATCTGTCGACAAACAATAACCGATGCCAGTAACGCTCGCAACCTTAGCTGTCGTCATCTCGAAGCTATTCATTCGGAGATAAAGGCATTTTCAATTGGAAATCGGTTTGACTGATGTTACAGTTAATTTGAAAGTTTTTGTTTCGATGTGCATTGAAAATCAATGTGTTTCTGTTCGTTTCAGTAGTTTAATTATTTCCTGGTGGAGGCAGGTACAATTATAGTCATCACGATGATAAAAATTTGCTCTTTTGTAATTTTTTAACAGTTTCGTTTAAAATTTTCTACAATGAAACTTTTTTAATTGTAAGTATGAAAATACCTCTTCTGGTGTGGAAAATTCCGAGAATTCCGCTTTTCACTACAATATACTTTCTAATTTGTTCGCAAGAAAAACTTTATTACTTTTCTTTTATTACCTCATGGTGGAACTTTAGTTTTGCGTTAATTTTATTGTCTAAGAAGACTGATTGATATACATACTGACGCCTTGCAAAAACCGTACGTACCCGTGGAGAGTAAGCCAAATAAAATTGAAGTGTCTGTTTGTAAAGTCATAACAGCTGTTCACTAAATGCATATAATAGTATATACAGTAGTAGTAAAAAAATTAAACCAACGAAATCCAATATGCACGCGAACGAAGTCGCGGGCACAGCTAGTCGTGTATAAGATGTTGGCAATAGATGTAAAATAATAAAAGTCAATGTTATGGGAATAAACATCTTATGGACGTCAGAATAGTTACTTTACCCGGTTCCCGGTGATAGCTGGAATCAATTTCCGGTTCACGCTAAAAGTTATAAGATAGAGGTACGTTATCCTATGCTTTACTTGTTTCGTAATACATTTAGAAAACCAAAAATAAAACCGCAAATTCAATCAAATATTAAAAATACGGATTATAATTAGGTAAAAGCAATTTCCAATTTTTATAAATGCAGTCCTCTTACATTTATTTTACCTCTACCAGCAGCAAGCCAATAGCAACCTTAATATAAGGGATATAAAGATCACTTTGATTTTGACAGTGATGTAAAATCAGAGGTATAATAACTGTGAACAGACTGTTTTAGCTTAGAGTAACTCGTCAAAATCGTTGAAAACAAGTGAAAGTATAAAATGTCGAAACAGATTGAAACTCACAACTTCATCATGGAGGGACAACTAGCGCGTTAGTTGAGAACGACTTTTTAATATCGAAAACCGACTTTTTAGCATTTTATCAACGTTCGATGCTACTTCCGACTCCTAATAAATAGTTTCAATTAAAGTGTTCACAAAAATATAGAGCGAAACGGAACAATCAAGAGCACATGTCTGCGCCACAGCGAGCAGCCATGTTGTTATTAGACATTAGCTGAAGATGTCGTCTAGAATTATGGGTCAATTGTAGCGCAGCGCGGCGGTTGCCAGCTGTTTGCGGCGGCGTCGCTCGCTCTTAAGGGGCTTACATGACCTAAGCGCGGTCACTGTCGAACTGCATAGAAAAGAATGAGAAGCGCGATGACACAATGCTGGTAATTTATTGAAAAATATGAAGCAATTATTTAATTACAAAAAATCTATTGTTTGGACTAAAAAATTAAAACACTAGTATTTTAGTATGTTGCTTGTAGAATACTCTGACAAACAATCTGAATTATTGTATGTATATTAGTATGGTTTTTATTGTAAAAAGAAAGTTTTTAGAGGTATCTTCATGATTTTTTTCTATCGTTTCAAATTACTTGTATTATGTTTGAAACACACTATCTACCTAGAATATATCTTGAAGAATATCATATATTTTTTTTGATTTTGTTTACTGTAGTCAATCATATACCTACTTTTATTGTTTCTAAAACTTGCGTTTTTTGCTTTTAGGTCCTGTAAGCCCCTTAAGTTTGACCCATGTAATAAACCACAGTGGCGAAGCCGCGCAAACACCCTTAATTTAAAGACTCATGCCGTCGCCCGAGGTGCCACACTAATCCCGCATAACATAGTAGCTGAAACATTCGCCAGATTTATTAACCAGCCTCTCATGTCGAGATAATGAATGAGCAGCCGCCGCGGAACAGCTAAACACGACGTGTTTTGCGTTTCACTGTGTTAGCGAACTGTCTTGTCCACGGCACTAGTCGGCAGTGCGACTGTCGCATGATGCGGTTCCAATATGCCGAGAGCACGTTGAATAATTTCGAATCTGATAAATGTTCAGAAATTCCGTTTGGAAGGCAATCGATACGTGGCGCATCGGGCACGGGTAACGAGTGTGACGAGACCGGAACACCGGCTCGTTTATTTATGCTTCTCTTCAGCTACATTTATTTTACTCGGTCTTCTCAATTTATTTTGTTGCCGAGAGACCTTTTTGAATAGGCAATGTGGCGTATAAATTTCTCTCGCCCCTCGAGGACCGTTGGCTTCGGTGACTCTCCGTTAAAAGGTGCTAGGAATTAATTTTACCTGACATCAAGGACGCGACGGCGGAATACGTTAGCTCATAATGAGATAGCTCGGTAAACATGTTCCCCCCGTAACAAAGTAAGTGCCTGTTTAAATATGCACATTGTATGTTGTCTATCAACATGCATATATCGTACATAAGATCTTGAAGTTGCTGTGGGAAAATTTTTCATCTTTTCGAATAACCTTTTAGGGGATTGAATCAGTCTTGAATGAGCCGGAATGAGTAAAAATATTCGTTGGAAATGAGTTCTTGATTATGGTTTTTGATAAAATGAGCATAGCGTAGAATATATATATGTTGAATTAATATACCTACTGTTGGTGTTCTTGAATCCCATCCCACTTCACACTAATGTTAAAAATGTGGAAGTTTGTTACTTAATCACACAAAAACGGCTGACCGGATTTGGATGAAATTTGACACACTATCTGTTTATAACCTGGAATAGAATACTTTTTATCTCGGTAGTATGTCCCTGTGGGATAATTTCCGACCTCCATGCGGGCCAAGCCGCAGGCAATGTTTAAAAAAAAAGTTTTCTAAAACGTTGTACATTGTACGTTTTTATAACCTTTCCATATCAACTATCAAGTAGATACTTAACTAGTATCGTAACGAAAAAGCAAAAGCAGAGAGATTTCCGTTCTTGTAATATGTAGATAGGAAAGTGGATAGTCTGAAATTGTTTCAGTATCGGCTCCTTTACCGTTCCGCTGTGCTAACGGTTCGGAAATAGCTGACGCGAGTTCAACAGTTTCTTGCATACATTTACACGCAACAAAACTAACTTTACTCATTAAAACTGATTCATTTAGTTACATCAAAGCTTTGAGTAGCTACTACTAATAATAAAGAAGATGGACTCAACGGAAATGTTACTAGCATCTATAACTTTATGCTTGAATTCGGAATGGAGCAGAATTTCGAGCGATTCCAGCGCTCCCTCCATTTCAGTCGATGTCCGGTCTAGAGTTTGTTGAAATAAAGCGATTTTCGCGCTTTACCGCTGAGTGACTCGGAGCTACATGGTTTGTATGTTTGTTTGCACTTTATTTTGGTCTAATAACTTCCACTTAAGTGAGCGCTTTTAGACGCTAAATACCTATAACACATTACCGTACATAACCTGCAGGAGCAGTGGTGACCCAGTGGAAACATCCGCGATTTATAAGTTGTGGGTTAATGGAGAAGGGTATTTAATAAGTAAATGCGTGAACGAAATGTCATCTTATCACTTCAGTCAGAGAACCGCGAGTGGCGCGAACCTTACTCTCAGATAATATTAAATTAAAGCTTAGGTACTCTCAGTTAATATTAAATTAAATTCAACCTCTCACGTCGCCTGTGACTGACACATGGTTTGTGTATAAACTCTTGTCAGTGAACCACTAACAGAGTATAAATAGAATTAATTTGGAATACAAAACAGAAATATAATGATACAGAGAGAACTGGTGGCCTAATGGTAACGGCCGCGACTTACGAGTTCTAGGTTCGAATCCAGACAGGCGCTTTACTTTGTGTAAATTATTTCATCACCACTGCTCTCAAAACGGTGAAGGAGAACGTCGTGAGGAAACCAACCCGACCAACCCGCACTGGACCCGCATGGTGGATTACGGCCCACTCCCTCTCACCAAGAATAGGCCTGTGTGCCAGCAGTGGAAACATAATAGGCTGTTTATGTTATAAATGACCTGCACTCATCGAGTCAAAGGTGTTTCCTCCACTGCATTCAGAACTTCTTACGTTTACGAATTGCAGCGCAGATTTATGTTGTATGTTGATTAACAATAATCAATATGCAGCAACCATGATAAAACAATAACTAAACAATAATTGCCTAAAATGTCAATGTAGCTCTCGAAATTACATTTGCTAGAAATCCTCTTATTTCCACAAAATAGTCTTTTCGTCAAATATTTATAGATACATTTTTTATGTGGTGGAGACCGCGTATCAGCAAGCGTAGTGTGGGGCGCCCCCCAGCTAGATGGACGGATGACCTAAAGATGGTGGTTGGGGTAGACTGGATGCGGAAGGCGGAGGACAAGGTGTTGTGGTGCAGTCCAAGAGAGGCCTATGTCCAGCAGTGGACTCCAATAGGCGGAGTTGATTGATTGGTTGATTGATTTATAGATATATACGTATATGTCGCATCCGGTCATTCATTTGACTAGTCGGACCACTAGCGCCATCTGGTGGCGCTTGACAGAGTCTAACCTTCGTGGTGGTTAGAAAACAGCTGGACAGAACGATGTGGAGGTCTCTTGGACACTTGCTCTTGGACATTGGACATCGTACGAACAACATATGCTCGGAAACTGTCCTGCGTTACGTATCTGGTTGTGTCGTGTACCTACAGTGTGTAATTTGCTAGTGTGATTAATTTGTACGTGAAATTATAATCTTATTTGAACTGCAAAACGGTTTTTCTATAGCGCAATAACCAACACATACCCACAGTGCGCCCACAATAGTTAAATATGGCTGATAATAACGAGACACACTATACCTTCTCCGTTATATATAATAATTATTATTATATAATTTCGAAAATTACAGACCAACTTTCAAACTTTCACTTGATCGGTTTTCGTTGAAACAATCTAGAAATGAAAACTTTGCTATAGAACGCACTCAAGTCTTATAATTTATACTAAGCTGAAGAGTTTGTTTGTTTGTATGATCACGCTAATCTCTGGAACCAGTCGGATTTGAAAAAATATTTTACTCCTTTGATAGCCCAATTCTTGAGGAAGGCTATTTAATACGTTATGGCCTTCAGTCTATCCGGATGCAGCTGAATACCAGTATTTTACGGAGCGACTGCCTATTTGACCTCCACAACCCAATTACTAGGTAATACGATATCCCTTGGTAAGACTGGTTGTCAGACTTTCGGGCTTCTGACTACCCGTAACGACTGTCAAAGATCCACGAATGACAGCCGGGCAGCTTAAACTGGTCGATCGACCCGTGCGGCCGTTATTAATAAACGAAAATACGGGGAGAACATTTATTATGAGTTGTCATAATAAATGTTCCCCCCGTATTTTATAAAAAAAATTAACCCTTTAATTTTATTGAGGTAGGTACTCATTTGTGTCAATGTTGATCTTGGAATTGCAAAAGACAGTTAGCATTTAGGTACAAGCTCTTTTATATTTTTATGAATAAACCTAGGTTTAGACCGATAGTCGAGTATAAAGGGAACCTAACTTTGGATGGAATCTTTTCATCAAGTAGGGAGGGTACTAATCTGGTCGGTCATTAATTTAGCAACTTCTGCGGCGGTCGAGGTGCAAACGTATTTGATTAATTGAAGTCAATCGCAGACATTCCTTTTGAAACGTTTTAGTTTTTCCTTAATTAGCAGAATAAAGCTCAATGAATACGATGCAAGTTCCATGCCTGTGGCATAAAAAAAAATGTAAGCAACAAATTACTGTTATTTGTTACTTATGGTATGCCACAGACAATTGATGACAAAAACTACACCACATCGTGTGTTATCGTTGTATTATCTATCGTATGTATGTATGTCCTTTTACAGTTATTTTACCTCCGTCACTAACAACCTAACAGCAACCTTATTGTAACGAGAATAAAGATCTCTGTGATTTTGACAGACTTGTCAGAGGCAGCAACTCAACAACAACCTTATCACATTGAAAATAAAGTTCACTGTGATTTTGACAGTGACACAAAATCACATGTAAAATAACTGTGAATGGACTGGGGGCCTAAAAAGCCACTTTGGCTGAATCAGAAAAGGATAATATTATGAATCATAATGAACAGTTAACTGTTAAGTTAATCGTATCAAATCCCATTGGTGAAGGATTTTTCAATTATTTTTTTTTGTCTGTGCTAAAATACCAATCAATCCAATCCCAATCTCTTTGATTATAACTACATAGTGCAGCGAAAATATGAAAAACACAGACTATTTTCGCCATATTATGATTCATAATGTTATCCTTTTATGATTCTGCCAACGTGGCCTTTTTGGGCCCCTTGTACTATCGTATTTATGTATCTATGGTATGCATAGTTTAGTATATACTGCTAGTATATACTAAATCTATGATCGTATAAAGCTATGAACATCAAATCATCCAAAACAAGACAGCAAACGTTACCAACATGAAGTAAACATGTGTCACAATCTGCTCACCCCATGGAATTAGTAAGTACAATATAGTACAACCACCCTCTCATAGAAGACGCTCCCTAAAATTATACACAACATACATATTCATAAAATATGCCTCATACATTCAACTTACGAAACAAGTTAGTAATTAACAAACTTCGGTTATTACTGCCGATGTGTAATATTTTAATAGATGCGGCCGGTTCAGGCTATGGCCGATAACCGCAATAAATTTCCGTAAGCACTCTGGATGGCTGTATTTCCATCAAACTGGCCAAAACTTCCAACTCCATTATAACGTTCAAGTTTAAACTGTGTTCAAATCAAATCTAATAAAATCAAGCGTTTATTAATTGTTTAATATTATTCATATTAATATATTGTTTTGGTAAAGGTAAGGTCTTATAACCTAAGTATAATTTGTATTCTGTCTGCAAGCGAGCGTGCAAATTTTTATTAAGTTTACATACATTCTTATTATATTACTATTCCATGCAAGTATTCACTATTCAATTTATATAGTAAAAATTGTAATAAATTTACAAATCTTAAATTTTTATGTTCCATAAATTCCGTGATCACTTCTCAAGCTCCGCTAATGAGACACAATTGATTTTCTATTGTATCGTATACGCGCCGAGCTTGACGGGTTACAAAACTTTAGAAGCCAATCTGTCAATTTTGTCTTGAAGACATTGTTGCGGAAACAGGCTTCCTACACTTTTTTTTTCAGTATGGGATATCATCAAATAACCCCTCCCGCTCTGGGTGGAGAAAAAGGGAGTGTCAGACTCTTACTGACTAAAACCCACCCGTGTTCCTTCCTTAGCCCTTTATGTTCCGGGCCAGCGATAACTCTTTCGGACAATCCCGCTGACCAGGCTTCCTACACTGCGGCTAACATTAACTCAGTTTTACTAAGCATAAGCATAACCAAACTACAATATTTCCACTACTAGGACAGGCCTGCACCCACCACCCAACTACCACTACACAATTACCTGCCCCGGTGCGGGTCGATTTTTTGGTTCTAGGACATGCCGCTTTCCTCACGATGTCTTCCTTGACCGTTTTGAGACCAGTCGTGATGAAATTACACAAAGTAAAGCGCCTGTCTGTGTTCTCGAACCTACGACCTACAACTCATTTACGGGGCCGTTGCTACTCGGTCACTACTGCCTCCAGCTTTACTTAATTGATACAATAATAAATAATTTATTTATTTATTTATCAGCAGCTGAATACCAGTATTTTTAATAGAGCAACTGCCTGTCTGACCACCACAACCCAATTACTAGGTAATATGATCCCCCTTGGTAAGACTGGTTGTCAGACTTTCGGGCTTCTGACGACCCGTAACGACTGTCAAAGATCCACGAATGACAGCCGGAACCAACGGCTTAACGTACTTTCCGAGGCACGGAGAGTTCTTGATATTATGTAAAGATGGTCACCCATCCACGGACCAATCGCGGCAAGCATAGCTTAACCTGATTAATCGACCTGTGCGGATATTATTTGGCCACAAGCCTCTCCATATTCTATTCATATTCATTTATTAATTTTGATAAAAAGTAAAATAAGTCCATCTGTTAGATAGGATCAGGCCGCAAGGGTTGAATAACGAACAACACAGATAAGATGAGTTTAAAACCGTATATTGGTTTATTACAGTCAGACATACAATGCACATAAAAACACAATGCACATAGAAACACAATACACATAGAAACACAATACACATAGAAACACAATAGAAAACACAATAGAGACAATAATCAAATAATCAAATTATACCAGAGTAAGGGCTTGAGGACTTCTTGCTGACTTTGAAGGCTGAGATCGACTATTCACTGTGATTAAAAACTGTGTCGAAATCCGCCAAAATGTGCCTTAGTTATATAATTTTGGATAGGCACAAGTAGTGGATGACCCTATACTTTGCCCCTTTCATCTAGCCATATGTAGCGAGGAAGCAGACATTTCCTTGCCCCTCGACTCCCCGTTCCTCACCCCTGTGACCTCAATTCAGTTGGACTCGCCCAATACAGAATACAATGGCGAGTCCCGACCAATCACACGGTTTGTTTTGATAATAGTTGGGACTTTGTCAAACCAACTTAGGCAATCAAATTATAATATGTTTATATCTACTTTTGGTCTTAACAGAACGACCGTTCAACAATAGAACTTATGTAAATAGACATAGGACTTGATTTTACATTTAAAAGGCAAGTTTTAATCAATAAACAGTATGTAAGAAGCTGTGCTTCTTAGCAAGTGTGTAGAAAGCTGTGCTTCTTAACATTTCCACCCCCTGTAGAAGGGTTCATCCGACTACATTCCCGTCTGTAGGAAGCACAACTACCTTTACAACAGGTCGACGCAGGACCCCATGGTTAGTTCTTACATCTATTACCCTTATTATAGAGTCCGCACCGGGATAAACACTTTTTATGACCCCTTTGGTCCACTGGTTTCGTAGTTTACTAGCGTCCACAATCACTACCACGTCACCCACTTTCACGTTTGGAACGTCACTAGACCACTTGTTCCGTCGCTGAAGCGTCGGCAGGTACTCGCGCAGCCAGCGCCTCCAGAAGAGGTCGGCCAGCGCGTTCGCCCGGCGCCATAGGCGGCGGGAGTCCAGGTCGACGGCGTGTCGACGTGTGCACGGCGCATCTCCCGCGGCAGTGCCCAGCAGGAGATGATTCGGAGTCAGCACCACTGGGTGCTCGACGTCGCTGCTCACGTACGTGAGAGGTCGGCTGTTGACTGTCAGCTCGGCCTCAGCAAGGAGGGTGTAAAGGACCTCCTCGCGAGGGGCACGCTCTCGTAGCGTTGCATTTAGTGCGTTCTTGATCGAGCGCACCAGTCGTTCCCAGCATCCACCCATGTGTGGGGACGCCGGGGGGTTGAAGTGCCAGGCAATCCCTCGCCCGACAACCTCACTGCTCAGCTTGTCGTGGTCCATGTCGCGCAAAGCTGCGCGCAGCTCAGCGTGTGCCCCGACAAAGTTAGTGCCACGGTCAGAGTACATGTCTGAGGGACGCCCGCGGCGCGCAATTAAGCGCCGCAGGGCGAGGATGGCTGAGTCGGCACTCAGTGACGCCGCCAGCTCCAGATGGACGGCGCGGGTGGTGAGGCAAGTGAATAGCACGCCCCACCTCTTCTCCCTGCGCCGACCGATAGCGACCTCCATGGGGCCAAAGTAATCGACCCCACAGTGGACGAAAGCTCTTCTCGTTACCTCCAGTCGGGCCACCGGAAGGTCACCCATCTTGGGTGTCACCGGCTGGGCCCTCTCCAGGCGGCACCGTTGACAGGCCGCGGTGACGGCCTTTACTGTTGACCGCAGATTAGTCACCCAGTACTTCTCGCGGACTCTGTTCACTACAGCTTCTTGGTTGGCGTGCAGCGCCTCTACATGATACTTTAGTAAGAGACGCCGCGTGAGCGCATGCTTCCCATCCAGGATGATAGGATGACGCTCGCCGATGGTCGAGCTCGCTACAGGCGCTTAGCCTGCCGCGCACTCTCACCAGTCCGTCGTCAAACAGCATCGGGTCCAGTGCCCGTAGTTTGCTGTTATTGGGCAGGGGGCGTGCCTCTCGCAACGCCACGATGTCGGCTGCGTAGCTCTCTGCTTGCGCCAGACGCAAGAGGCGCAACTCGGCCTCATGCAGGTCATCCATTGACACTGCGGATGTCTGACGCCGTTTGCGGCATCGTTCTAAAAATATGTGTACACGCACCATGACATTTACGGCGCGCGTCCAGGTGGGCAGCCTCTCGTACCGCAGCAGTGGTTCAGCCTGGGGTGCAACGGTGTGCACGCGCTGTACTCTCTCCAGGTCCTGCTCTGCCACCATGTCTCGGTCGGTGTCAGTTGGCCACTGCTCCTGTGGACAGCGAAGAAACGAGGGACCCAACAACCATTCATTATTATCATCAGGCCATTCCATCCGGGTAGCCTTGTCAGCGGGGTTCATCGCCGACGGAACCCAGCGCCAGTTGGCCCTCTCTGACCTCCTATCTATCTCAGCTAAGCGGTGTGACACGTACCTTTGAAACTCTAAGGCTTCTGAATTTATCCACTTGAGGACAGTTTTACTGTCTGTCCATAGATGCACACTACTGATTGCTGTTCCTAGCTCTTTGACAACTGTGTCAGCCAGTCTACAGGCTAACACAGCTGCTTGTAACTCTAGCCTTGGGACGGATGTTACTTTCTGTGGCGCTACTCTAGCCTTGCCTATCACTATAGCGACATCCCTATTCCCCTCCGAATTTAATCCTACTATGTAAGCTACTGCCGCATAGGCGGACTCACTAGCGTCGCCGAACACATGCAATTCTAGATGCTCTAACTGTAAACCATACCACCTAGGTATAGACACGTCTTTAAGGTGATTCAAATTATGTAGCCATTCAAACCATATTTTGGCTTCTGCATCTTTCAACTTTTCATCCCATTGAATACCCGTGTGCCATATCCGTTTCATCAGGATGCGCGACTGTATGACACACGGATACAAGAAACCTAGGGGATCAAAGATTGACATGATAAATCTTAAAAATTCCCGTTTTGTTGGAACTACGTGTCCCTCTACTATAGCTTTAGGTAGCCGTTTGAAGCTTAAATCGAAGGCTAACTCGTCTGTGTTCGGTGACCAAATCATACCTAACGTGCGTTCCGTCGCACCTTCGCCCTTATCTAAAGAGACTCTGTTAGGCATTTCTGTACTTAGTTTGTCGCGCAGCTCAGGAGAGTTAGTGACCCACCCCCGTATATTAAACCCGCCTCTGGCGTGGACGTGAGTCACTTTTTCAATCAAATCATTCGCCTGCGCGGCAGACCAAGTACTGTCTAGGTAGTCGTCCATATAGTGTTTTTCGTGTATGGCGGCTACCGCTTCGGGGTATACATTTTTATGCTGACTCGCATTCTTATTTAATATATAAATTGCCGATGTAGGTGACGACACGGCCCCGAAAATCATGGAGTTCATGACGTATACGTCAGGCTCCTTATTACCGTCAGCCGACCAAAGAAACAGCTGTGCCCCTCTATCTTGTTCTCTAATGAAAACACGTAGGAACATGTCGGCTATGTCACCGGTAAACGCTACAGGCCCTAACCTGAATTTGAACAGCACACCTAACAGAGAGTTGAGCAAGTCGGGCCCAGACAATAAATTGTCATTCAAAGACGTCCCGTTGTAGCTAGCTGCGGCGTCAAAAACCAATCTTAATTTTCCCGGCTTGTTGGGATTCGTTACCCCGAAGTGGGGTAAATACCACACCGAATCGGACTTGACACCGCCCTCTACTTTACTCGCGTACCCTTCTGCAATTAATCTGTTGATTTGTGCTGTATAAGCTGAGGCGTACACAGCATCTTTATGTAACCGACGTTCTATTCCCGCTAATCGCTGACGTGCGTACTTATAGTTGTCAGGCAACTGAAAGTTGTCCCGACGCCACAGCAGACCTACTTCCCATGCTCCGCTCTCTGTCTGGCGGCTAGTGGAGTCTAAAATAGCCTTAGCTCTTTCCACATCTTTGTGCTTTCTAGGCACTTCTGAAATTCCTATAGCTTCTAGCTCAAACTGTTTTTTGACTGTCTCATGTAAATCAATTGTTGATTCTACCACACAATTTAGAGAATGTTCACTACTATCGGAATTGCTACCTATAGGTCCGTGCACAACCCACCCTAAACTGGTCAAAGAGGCAACTGGCTTACCGGACTTTCCTCGGCGAGTCTCCTGGCTGATCAGTAGCTCCCAGTTGTCCTGACCCAGCAATAGCAGTGGTCTGGCTCCTCTCATCTCCTCGCAGCCCAAGTCGCGAATGTGGGCATGCTCCGTTATCACTGCGGCGGGCACTGTTTGCGCGGGTAAGTCCAGGCTTTTTATTGTACGACACTTCACTTTATGTGTTTGCCCGTTCGGTCCACGCACTGATACACTAATTATTTTTGACGTTTTGTCTATTATTTCTTGACCGCGCGCACTGTGTAAGGTTAGCGGCACTTGTTTGCCACTGGCATTTTCAGCTAATGAGTCGTCTATCAGTGAAACGGTTGCCCCGTCGTCCAGTAGGGCATAACAATGCTTATCTACACCGTTCACTCTTACACACACAGGCATAATTTTCAGTAGCGCCTTCCCAGTGTAATCACTAATATTCGTGACGCTCTCACTATCATTTTTCTTGTCGGCATGTAGCAATGTGTGGTGGGCGTAATTGCACGACGCGCACCTACTTGCTCGACAGAAATTCTTTCCGTGTTTCTTTATGATACACTTGAAACACAGTTTATTTTGTTTAACGTGTTGCCATCTTTCGTTCACAGTTAACCCAGTGAACTTCTCACACTTGGGTAACTTATGCTTTTCCCCACATAGAGTGCATAGTTCCTCTGTTTCCTTAGCTGGCTGGTCATTATCGGAGTGAACGTGCAGCCGTTGAACATTTCTGGTCTGCTTTACAAACTGTACATTATTAGCTCGGGACTTTGTGGCGCTAGCTGACGGTGTGGGCGTGTTCATTTCCATTTGTACATAGTAGGACGTGGCTCGGGCTAGATGACTCAAAAACTCTGCGAGTATTTCTAAACTCGGTGAAACTCGCACATCTATGCCCTGGCTCGTCGCCATGCCCAATGCATAATCACCGTATTGAGCCCGCTGTACAGATGTAAGCTTATTCAAGAGTTCACTTACCAGCTGTGGGTTATTCAAATATCCATTGGCCCGTACGCTTTTTAGAAGCGACACACAATTTCTCACGGTTGTTGAGAACTTTCTTAGTTCACGACCACTTTCAGTTACTTTAGGTAATGCACGCACTTTCTTTAGGGCACACTCAAGCACTAGATTAGGATGCCCAAACTCTTCGTCAAGCGTCTTCATTATTTCCGCTGGGTTAGTAGAGGTGCGCAATAAGTCCTCCACAGCTAGCTTCGCGTCGCCTTGTAGCGATGTTTTCAAGCGAGCTAGGTTTTCGTGCGGCTTGAATTCGTACATTACCGTAGTGTCGTGGTACATATTCTTATACGACAGCCACTCTGCCGGGTCGCCTCTGAAGAACGGCAACTCGTAGGCTTGTTTTGGTACCGGTCGCGGACGTGCTAAGTTCGTTATAGCGTCCGCCAACTGGTCTATTTTTCTGTCACGTGACCTGCTCCTGTCCGCGTCGTCAGCGAACGTGTTTCCCCATTCAGGCATTTCTCTAGCCTGTTCTCTCACTCGCGGGGCACTGGCCGTAACTAAGGGCGTAACGTTCCCTAGGTACGGGGGTTCGCGGAACTGTACCGACGCGGGCGCACACTGAGGGAGCGCAGGTATATACTCGGGCGGCGGCACGGGTGCTGCCACCTCGCGGGAGGGCGCGGACACTTTACGCGGCGGCGACGGGTCGCGGCACACAGCGGGCGTGTGACTTTCACTGATAACGGGAGCCGTTTCTGTGACCCATTCCTCCACACGACGTGTTGTTCCCTCCTCCTCTGAGCCTGAGTCCTCTTCAGCAGCAGCGTCTATCTCAGCGAGATCAACTTCAAGCTTCTTCTTCACTAGTTTTTCTTTCATACGTACCAACTCACGCTCTGCCTCGTACTCGACCCTCCTCCTAAGGAAATCGGCGCTTCTGTGGCCGCTTTTCGAGGAGACGTGGCTTATCACGGAACTTGCCCTCTGTACTGTATCCGATCTCACAGGCGTGAACGTATCTCTGTGGTCGATAACACGACCTCCCGCCAGTGGGATCACAGGGACTCGAACCGGCGTTGCAGTTGGTGCAACTGAAGAAGAGCCTGGGGCCCTTTCAGACGGCACCCCAGAGTCAGCTTCCAACTCTCGCCGCTTATTCATCTCTGCCTCTAATTTGCGTAACTTACTCCTTGTTGTAACGGTGCTTCTAACACTCATCTTATTGCGTGCTCTCTGATCCGGCAGCGAAGGACCAAATTGTTAGATAGGATCAGGCCGCAAGGGTTGAATAACGAACAACACAGATAAGATGAGTTTAAAACCGTATATTGGTTTATTACAGTCAGACATACAATGCACATAAAAACACAATGCACATAGAAACACAATACACATAGAAACACAATACACATAGAAACACAATAGAAAACACAATAGAGACAATAATCAAATAATCAACTTATACCAGAGTAAGGGCTTGAGGACTTCTTGCTGACTTTGAAGGCTGAGATCGACTATTCACTGTGATTAAAAACTGTGTCGAAATCCGCCAAAATGTGCCTTAGTTATATAATTTTGGATAGGCACAAGTAGTGGATGACCCTATACTTTGCCCCTTTCATCTAGCCATATGTAGCGAGGAAGCAGACATTTCCTTGCCCCTCGACTCCCCGTTCCTCACCCCTGTGACCTCAATTCAGTTGGACTCGCCCAATACAGAATACAATGGCGAGTCCCGACCAATCACACGGTTTGTTTTGATAATAGTTGGGACTTTGTCAAACCAACTTAGGCAATCAAATTATAATATGTTTATATCTACTTTTGGTCTTAACAGAACGACCGTTCAACAATAGAACTTATGTAAATAGACATAGGACTTGATTTTACATTTAAAAGGCAAGTTTTAATCAATAAACAGTATGTAAGAAGCTGTGCTTCTTAGCAAGTGTGTAGAAAGCTGTGCTTCTTAACACCATCGAATGCCTCTTTTTCTCGCCAACGAAGAATTAAGCATCGATTTATAATCATGACCACGCTTGGACATGATTCTAAACTTGGAAAAGTTAAGTAGGTCAAGGTCAAGTTTGGATCCCAAAATATCGTGCGAGGCAACTTAACGACATCGACATTTAGGTATAGCTCATTTTTAAACTTGCACAAATAAATAAAATGAAAATTTAAAAAAATACATGGATAGTAAAAGTTCATTCATGCTTCATTTTTATGAGCGCACTCGAAACTGCAAATGTAAAAAGTTAAATCAAATGCAAAATAATTTGTAAATTATTTTAATAGCAGCTAACAATCCGGTTTTATTTAAAACGTGTTTGTGTTTTACATCGAACCTGGATAGGTATTCTGGATAATGCGAAAACAATGGCCGCTGTACAATACATCCATTTAAAAAGTGCGCTCCGTTCATTTTGCGCAATTTTCACTGCACAATGCGCCAAATGTTTCATTCTTTCGCTATTCTTAATCTGAAATACGGGCCGATATAACATTTTAAAACAACAGAGAAGAGTATTTGAAATACTAATTTTGTGCACGATCTGTTGCATTGGTGAAAAAATTACCCATACAGCCAAGGGTAAGCCTGCTACGTAGCACGATGGTACAACGTTTAGCGACGCATTTAACATTTACTGCTATCTCTTTTCATGACCTCTCAAGTTTAACTAATGAGACACAATTGAATTTCTATTGTATCGTGCCACATGTAGTACGTGCGGGCGGGGCTTGACCGGTAGAAGCTATTTGTGACGGAACAACTTACCCCCGGCACTTCGAACCCCTTACTTCTGCTTAAGTATTCTCACTGACCCCGATTTTTGTCATCTTTGAAATTAACGAATGAGTTAAATGAAAAAGTATTAAATACCTTAACTTAATTGTAGACAGGTTCTATTATTTATGCTACGATAACGCAAACACGTACGTAAACAATATAATTTATGTATTAGAAACTAGTATCCACTCTAACTGGCTTTTCTAGTCCCTAACAAGCAAACCTAAAGCTATTCCCCCAAGTTGTAACTTCCATGATTACAAGTATGTAGACGACGACGTCTTCATAAATACCTTAGCATTCATCATACTCAGTTTAAACTTGGTGTAACCATTTAAAATTGCGCGAGAACCCCACACCTACCTCGCTTGAATAATTCAATGAGCGCGGTATCTGTAAACAAATCTAATCAGAACTCCTATCAAAATCACTTTATATGTATTCGCTGGTGATAAAGTTATGCAGCAACTTCTTGTGCCGTTGTAACAATGTTGCGTCATAACTAGGCGGTCGACTATTTAAACATTGTGTAGATTGTGTTCAGGAATAAATTAGGAAGGGAAGGCAAATTATTTCAGGGACGTATTTATTTATTCAGAGCAGTTTTTTGTTTACTGAATAAAATTCACGTCTGACAGTATGCAAAAACTGTCAGAAATTCATTTATTTTCAAGATCGAGAGATTACACTAGACGAGACTTATTCTAGGTATAAAAGTTAGGTGAAATTCGCCCTTAGGGCTATAAAATGTGTTCAGCTAAACCAAAAAAAAAAAATTTAAAATCATCATCATTCTTATTTTTTATTTAATTAAATTGCGTTATAACACAATCCAAATGAAATACTTCAACTTCTTTGCTGTTTGCGCTCTTTCTGAACAGTGAAAGAAACTGAATCGTCACGGTCGGTGACGCTGAATCGCGAATAGGCTCCAGTCGTCACCAGCTGTCACTGATGACAGCTGATGGCGACTGGAGCTGGATGAAAACTTCCAGCAAACGAGGCTAACCACGTTGACGTTTTCACCGTTGACGTTTTCCACGTTGAAGTGTTCACGTCTATCGTGTATATCCTCTTCCCTTTATATGCTAAAATCGTCTAAACTTCCTACCGTAGTCACACATAATCCATCATTCAACTTAATCAACGGCAACCGACTTAATTAAAAGCAACTTGACAAACGACCTAAAGAGATAAAAATATACGAAACACGCAACCGAGAGGTGTTCAAAATGGGAGTCGTGTGTTTCGAATTAATAAAATGCCTACTTTAAATAACTGCTCCGGATGCCTGCCGACAATTTAGCAAAAATTAATTTAACTACGGAATTAAATTCAAGTAGGAATCCGGTGGCGAGATGGGCGGACGACATTGTTGCCGTCGGGGGCCAAACCTGGACGAGGCTGGTACAGGAAAAGAGAGGCCTATGATATAGGGGGCCTGGTGGGCCGTGCCCACCCCAGAATGATCTGATACCCACCCCAGGATGTTTGGGGACCTATTCGAAATTCTAAGCTGGATACTTACATAATATGATTTATTCCATAACTTCACACAAAAGCAATCAAATAAATAATGTACCACCAAGACAAACGTATTATATATTATAGTAGAATTGGCTATACGATACTAAAACATTATCATACTTGCACCTTACCTGCTACTTGCAAAAATCTAGTCTACAACTGCCAATTACACGTACAAAGCGTTGAGGTCATGGTGTAGACGTAGTTTTTCTCGCTATAACCCATTGCAACCAACCCATTGCATTTTATGTTTCATCATTAAACATTGCCTAGGTTTTTCGTAGAGTAGTAAGATCGTACGAAAATAACATACATAAATCACACCTTCTTCCCATGAGGGTAGACAGAAATTACAGAACGCCATCTGCTATGATCTTTAAATACTCCTTCGTTTACGTTCATAAATTTTAATCTGGTTATTTTATTAAGTAATTTCTCCATTATAGTTTAACATAAACTGGTATGACAATATCATGTTTTGAATATAAGTTAATTTCCGAGGCTGCTGTATCTAGGGCGACTGGGTGGCAGGCGGCAGACTGAAAGCAACGTAATCAGCGACATTGATTTGATGCGGCAGACATGGCTCGAGCCGAGAACCCGCTCCACTAATCCACTTAACTGGCTTTTACTCTGCAAATATTATTATAAATATTACACTTTATCTACCAAGAGAATATTTAAATTACCTTTCCTTTCTGGACCGCTGAGTAACACTGCGCTGAGTAAATTATTCTAACGTGAATAATACGATCGATAGGGTAAAGTGCACCCTTGCATGGCCTTGTAGAGGGAGCAGTCACCGTAAGAACAAGATAATTCTCCGTATAAAAATAAAAACTGCGATAACCTTGCCTAGGCGTTCGACATTAAAAGATAATAATATTGAGTGAGATGGTTTATTTTTGGTCGTTGAGACAAGGTATAATTAGATAAACCTGAAATCAAACGCAATAAGAGAGAAGAGATTTGTTTTTATCTCACCTTCGGGCATTAGGCTATTAATATCTGCCTGTTTGACGCAGCCCAAACTTATCGGGGAGGTGCCAACATTAATCAACGGGGACACTTGATAACACTAAATTTTTAAGTGATCCCAACGGATATTTTAGATTAATTTACTTTGAGAGCTCTCTGAAAGTGGTAGCTCGTGAAATTGTAACTGGAAGGTTCTACACACATTTAGAGTGCTGCCTACTAAGATAGTAATTTATTAACAAACAAATATTAAGTTAAGTGCGATTTGTTTTGGCAAAACTTCCACTCACAGTTTCTGTTTCGTTTAGTTCCTGAATACAAGAGGAACTTTGCGATAAACCAACGATTCAGTTATAACAAAGCCAAGCTCAAGCTATACTTCCTGCTTCACTTCGCCACACACGAAAATATTAAGATTTATACCTACGAAAATAATAGGTTTTGCCTGCGGCTTTGCTCGCGTGGAAGTTGGAAATTACCCCATGAGAACGCACTACCGGAATAATAAGTATCCTATGTGTTAATCCAAGTTAAAAACTACATGTGTGCCAAATTTCACTCAAATTCGTTCAGCCGTTTTTGCGTGTTTGAGACATCCACACATACAAACTTTCAAATTAATTATTATGTTAGTAGTACTATTGTTTACACCCAATAACAATTACAAGTAGTTATATGGATTCGGGTATTATTGTGCCGATTGCCGTAAAGGCAATAGGGCCAAGGTTTTGGTGAAGAGTCTCAACCAAAACCTTATGAGGCTGTTGCCGTCTTTGTGCGGCTGCATGAATAAGGGGTCTGATACAAAAAGTGGTCCTTATCGAGGCGCGCATTGTGAGAAGGATCCTGTATGTATAATAGGGTGCTAACCACTGGAATCTTTGAAATATTTAGTTTTTTTTTTTTGCAGGAACAATGTAAAATAATAATAATAATATAACATTTTTATTAAAAAAAAAAATAACATTTTTATTCAAAAAAGTAAAGTAAAAAATAGGATTTACATTAATTCCAATCGAGGAAAAATTAAATTCTAACTCTAATGTAGACCTGCCTGATCTAGGTTTATGGCAAACCTGTGTTTCAGGCCATCAATTTACATCAAACATTAAAAAAAGAAAACAATAAATGTAATATAGTGTCTTAAATAGTTAATATTTGGGTATATATATTATTTTAAAACTAGATTTAATGTAAGATATATTATGTTTAAATAAATTAACGAATAATATTAAATTAGATAAAGTGAAGACTATTATTAATTAGGTAAATGTAGAGACTTATATTAAAATGTTATTAATATAATGCTTAAATGAATGAACGAAACGAATAGGTATAAAGAAGCGGCTGGTTAACAATTCCCGTGACCCAAGGGCTGGCTTTTACCTTGGCCAGAGGCATTGCCATACAACGTGGCAATGTCGCCAGTCTCTTGAGTAATGATCAGTCGACAGCGATGCGAATGATTTTTTTTGACGCTATATTTTAGTTTGTGAATAGTTTTAGTTAAGTAAGGATTATTAATTAATTAAGTATTATTTGTTAATGGTGAGTATATAATTCAGGAATTTTCCAACTAGTCTGAAAATATCCATCATAAAAGTTGGTCTATAAAGCCCTATACATTTCAACCACACGTTAACTTTCATGTTTTCGTACATAAGAGGTCCATTGAAGGAGTAATCCATCAAACGACGTGAAGTTCGTCCAACAGTGGCTATTGTGTGGCCGCCTTTAGTAATGGCTTCGACAAAGCTTGGATGCTATATCATTTTATGGGTAGCTATAAGGCTGAGGCTACAGTAGGCAGCGATTCGCGATGCGACTGGAAGAGCGAAACGAGAAAAACATGGTATGGCTACATTACAAGCGAAAAAAAAAGCAATTTTCTAATAAATTCGCTTCAATTTCGCTCATGTTGATATAGCCGATGCCGTGATTTCAGTAATGTTGTTCCTATCGCATAAAGAAATCAAAGATCGCTAGTAATTTTGATGTACGGTGTAGCCATATACGTGAGCATTCATTTACTTGTTTTAATCGCTCATGTGTCGCAGGTCGCGTCGCGGCCTAATGTAACCTCAGCCTTACATGGCTAGTATACAGGTGTATCAATATTCGTCATAATCAGTCTTCGAGGAAAATCAGGCTGTGATATATATCATGGATACACCAATCATTTTACAATGTTATGGGTTTTGTCATATATTTTCTCTCAAATTAGTTGATGAACCTCACGGATCTAAAGTGAATTTATGCCTCTGAATTTTAAGTAGTAGGTAATCAAGTTTTGATCATATTAAATGTCATACATATAAAATCGAACCAACGACCCTCTTAGCGCAAATGAGATAGCCGTTGTGATACACTGGTAGTACAGACGCCAGCACATCAAGCTACTACAATCTGTCAAATTTCTTTAATAGATTTTCAACTTTATCGCTAAAGCATAAGGTTCAAAGTTGATTGGGAAAATTTGGCAGAATCTGGTAGCTTGATGTGCTGGCGTCTGTACATTACTTTTGGGAAACTGTTTTCAGCAAACATACACATATTATACATATACACTCATACATTAATATGTGTAATTCGTATGTTGTATATTATTATTAAAAGCTTGTGACGTCCCACTGCGACAAAGGCCTCTCTTCCCACTTGTCTCTATACAAAGCTGCTAATTACCAGTTCTTGTTAAAATTGTCCAGGTCATCCCGCTATCTCCGTCTGGGCCTGCCGCGATGTCGAAGAGACCCATTAAGTACAACATGAAGAGTATTCTATTACATTCTATTCATACCTAATCAAGAAGAACTTACAGTATTACCATCGTAACGAGTTTTATCTATAGCTATACTAATGTGTTTATCACCAAAATGATGTCTGTAATTACTTACCTACCTTCGATCAAGCTACAAGTTACTACCTACGTATTTATTTCATATAAAATGTCGCTGGCAAAGACGCCTTTCTTCAAACACATAATATACAAACTGACGGTGTCGGTTATAATTTGATATAATTATATGCTTAGCACTTTATGTATTCGAGGCGCTAGTTCCCGGGGCGCGCCACAGATGGCGCTCTATCGCTTTCCAGGCCATTGCAAATATTAGAATTTATTATGAGCCCGATTCTATTCTAGTCGCGGGAGAAAAATATCTTGCCAGCGATGAATGATATTCAGGGATTTTCAGGTAAACCTTATTCACTTCCTTGCCTTCGGAGGTTATTTTAAAAAAGATTTTATTAATTTCTTACTAAGTTAATAATAAATAAGTAAGAATGGCTATGGTGCATTGAAATCTAACATGCAATAATAACGAATTCTCCATTTTCAACATAAGTACTTTGGTCCCGTTGGTGCTTAGGTCAGCGCGATTTGGTTATCATTGAAAAGTTACAAAGTACAAAATCAAATAACTAATTAATTACAATCAATTTGGAAATAATAGGCAACTACTGTAGGTAATAATGACCTAATAAGCTTAGCTTTATGAGGCTGCATTCACAAGCATTGGAGCTTGACAAGGTTTACGAGGCCTGGCCGCAAAAAAACATAAAAACCTCCAATCTGATCGCTGAGGATTTATTTTTCTAACTCCAAATTTGAAATGTAAAAGCTGGCCTCTATTGTATTTGAGTGAGGCCGCGGCACGTTCGTTGGCACCCCGCCAAATACCGGGCTATAATGTGAACGACACCGAACTTGTGCTAATTACCGAGGTGGCGACTCCACCACAATATGTTACAAGGCGATTCTTAAAGATTTATGATGGGAAAACAATATTATTTGTACTAGACGTGTTCGGTGTGGGAATGTTTCGATTGCTTGCGTACAAAGAAACTTGGTCCTTATGTCCAAACGTAGAAATGGCTGATAAATCCGAGACAAAAAACAGATTCTATACCAAAATGTAAAACGTAAGAAAACAAACGTTTATTGAATATTCTGTAGTTTCTACCAATTATAAAAAAGAAAACAAAAAATTCAAGACAAATTCTACAAAAACGCTCCATTTTATGCGCAGAGCGAAGTAACAATCTATTTTTCACGTTATGCATGCGATTGCTAAGAAATATTGTAATGGTAACCGGAACCGACAAACAGCGAGACGCTCGCAGCGAATGGACGGACGTTCTCGTGACGGGAGAAGATTGGATGCGGAAGAGGAGGCTGTGCTGCAGTCAGGACGATATAATGTCTTTTGGAGATGTGCTGGGGAGATAAGTGGACAACAATTATTGAGGTGATTAAAAGATGTGTCATTTGTGATGAGAATTACATCGAGATTTGAATCTAATATAATATTAATTAGAACAAAATGAATAAACATATTACACAAATTGCCATAGCTACTTATAATTATGCTTAAAAGTAAATATGTTACAATTGTGTCAAATTATTGATATCTGCTGCCGATCTAGGTTTATAGCCTGTGTTTCAGCACACAGCGCCTCAAGCCCTAGGACTGGATACCATCACATCATGCTCATACTTGTATACGCAAGTATGAGCTTACGAACAAAAGGAGACAGTTTTAGTTAAGTGATTAATATTATCAAATGGCTACTGAAATTAATTTTAAACTTTAAGACACTTTACTATGAGTCATAGTAAAGTGTCTTAAAGTTTGAAATTAATTATTAATATTTTGACAAAGTCATTGTCTATGACTTTGACAAAATAGCGTGTGCCCAAACTAATCGCAGGAACATTCTGTTATCAATTAAAATTCTACTGGAGGAACTTCATCATTTTAGATGAAAGACGTCCACTGGTGGTTAAAGGCCTCCCAAAGGAACTTCATAGAAAATTAAATGTATTGTGAAATGAACAGTATCCGAAGTATCCGTATGATGGATTAATTCCCAAAATGGGATAGTACAAATCCAGTCACGTTCCATTCCATGCGTAATCAATAATACCAGTCATAGGATCACTACATAAATCTAGAATCTAGATAGTGTTACCGCAGCGCAAGATTGACCTGTAATCCAATCTCAACATGGCTGCTTCAGAGCTATTTTCAACCTAAATTCCTCAATCTATCGTAGATTTTAATAGAAATTGAAGACTAGCAACACGATCCGTGACTCTTTTCGTATAAAAACTTCAAAAAAAGTTTAAAACGTACGAGTTTCAGTTATGAATTTTTTTTTTGTACTATGTTTTGTATCTTCAAAGTTTGAACAGAAGGCCATTTTCCGTAGTTAAAAACGCTCAACAATCTCATCTCAGCGACAATCATTGTCAAAAACTTGTCAATACTGTAGGGATTTTAGAGATATTTTTGACAGATTGAGACTAAGATCAGACTGAACGTTTTTAAAAATAAGAGTATATACCCCTCAGATTTACGACAGTTACAGATTGAGGTTTTATACAAAACACATGTATATGAGCTCGAATTCATCACACAATGAGTTAAAACATTTCTAAAGAAGACATGTTCGACTGTTCGTTCGTAGCATATAGTACGTGCTACGGCGTAGCTGATTCGTGCTACGCCGTAGTTCGGTGCGTAGCGTAGCGAGTCTGCCTCTGGCGCCCGCCGCGCGGTTTCCGCAGATAGTTGCCGTTTCCTGAATACTGAAAAGAACATTATAGCGCGTGCAAATTACAAGCTACTGAGTTTCTATACATGACTGATAAAAAAAAAATTGCTCCAACACTTCATCGAATGCTGCGGCTGTTTGAAATGCATGTTTATCCATATAATACAAATAAATAAAATGGAAGTGATATTTGCTAAATACATATGACAGTATATAGATACGGTATTTGAAACAAAAAACAATTTTAATGATGTTGTCTGTCTGTCTGCCTGTTTGTCCCCGCTAATCTCCAAAATGGCTGGACAGATATTTATGAAATTTTGTAGGGGATACTCTGAACTCTGGGGAAGGATATAGACATACTTTTATCGACATACCACACGAGCTAAGCCGAGGGCAGAAGAAACAAGGAAGAATACTACTGTATATCACTGTCACAGTACATACTCACTGTGTGTATGTACTGTCTGTGTACTGGTGTTTCTATATTTATGTCTGTAATTTATATGGTGTACATAATAAAGAGTATTCTATTCTATTCTATCATCAATCATCATCATCGCATAAAAATTTTACTATACCAACGGGAAGCTCATTTCAATAAGTACAAACAAGTACAGTATCGATAACAAAATACAATTACCAATGCATTTGGGATATAAGCAATCAGGCTTTCCATCGAGTGCACACGAGCCAATTAATTAGCTAGTTGGCTAGAGGCAGTGACTACGGGATAACATATGATTACCGCTTAAGTATGTTAACGTGTGTTTGTTGCCTTACATTACTGGAGCTGATTGTCTGAACACGTTTATGTCATTCGAGACATGTTTGTGATATTAAGCTGAACTTGAACATTATTTTAATTATTGTGAATGTGAGGACTATGTTGGTCATTACTCATTAGTTTTTTGTTTTTATAATCATGGTCTGCCAGTTTGAGTAATTTATGCGGCCTACCCAAATGTCCTTTCTTGGGTATTGTTCGATGAATCGTTGAGCTCTTTAAGTTCTGTGTTGGTCTGCACGTTTACTGACAAATGCGTGGACTGACGGAAGAGGTCCACTCCATCTGTGTGGTTCTTTTCTCAAAAGAAAATTTCACACACCAATCTTCATAGTCTTCATTTGAACTGACCAAGATTAGTCTGGACTTTAAAAGAGAAAATGACCTCTGACTTTGTTTCGGCCCTTCTTCTCAGAGTAGTCGGATAGGAATCGCTGACCTCCTCTAGTTTTTAAAACATGATAACGTGTAAAAGTGTTCGTACACACCTAGTTACAGAAACAAATCCATTAATGACTTGAATAAATCATGATAAACAAGACTTGCAGTAACTTCAGGACCAAGTCCAAAATAAGCACCACAATAATGGCTCAAATGTGTTTTTTTTTTTTTTGTGGACCGTGGGAAATCATCAAATGACCCCTCCCGCTCTGGGTGGAGTGGAAGGGAGTGGCAGGCTCTAACTGACTAAAGCCCACCCGTGTTCCTTCGAAAAAATGACGTTTCTTGTATGAAGACCTCCTTTAATTTTTATAAACTTTATTTTTTGTTATAGCGGCAATAGAAATACTTACTCTGTGAAAATTTCAAGTGTCTACCTATTACAGTTCATGAGATACAGCGCGCTGACAGTCAGATGGACGGCCAGCGGAGGCTTGGTAATAGGGTTCCGTTGGCAACCTTTGGGTACGGAACCCTTAAAAGCAATTGCGGCGCTTGCCCCTGCACGCAACTTAACAGTTTTCTGTAGGTAATATAACATTTCTTTCATACGTGCCAGAAGCCAATTACTCTCTCACTGCGTCAACTTGGTGTTTATCGAGCAATCATTGAAGCTGACACCTTCATTAAAACCTCATTTGGCAAACTACAAGCTACTACATACAGCCAGTTCACAGATATATTACCTGTGGCAGCCGCAACCTAACAGCAACCTTATTGTGACTAGAATAAAGATCACAATGATTTTAACAGACTTGTAAGTGGCAGCAAGCCAACAGCAACCTTATAAGAATGAGAATAAAGATCACTATGATTTGGCCAGTGATGCAAATTCAGAGGTAAAATTACTGTGAACGAACTGTAGTGTAATTTATCTACATATAGCTATACTCATCTTAAAAAGAGGTATTTTTTTAGTGTGCAAGTTTGTATGTAGGAGAAAATCTCTGAAACTACCCGACTGGTAGTTTTGAAAAAATATTTTTGCATTTGATAGCCCAATTCTTGAGGAAGGCGATAGGCGTATTTGACATCACGCTATGACCTTTTGGAGCCGAACAAGAAGAAAAAAGAAACGCTATGCGAAAACGAAGTGTTAGCGCGGGCTGGTGATGCGATGCGATGGGATAGGTCGGGAGGAAAAGAAATTTCACGCGGACAAGGTCGCGGGCAGAAGTTAGTTCTTCATAATCTACGCTATGTATTGACATGTTGCCAATCGTACGTAACAATATAGTGTGGGAATGTAAACAATAGCTGCTGAGAGTACAATAGAACGTTACAATGGCCGACTTAGTTATTGAATGAAGCGATCATCCCATTATTGCTTTCTCTATCTGCTACTAGCTTTTGTCCGTTCCTTCGCCGTTTGTTTCTGATCTTAACCTCTCAGGAGTAAGTTATCATTTATCACTACATACATATTATACTAGCTGCCCCCGCGGTTTTACCCGCAATTAGTCTCTATCCCGTGGGAATATCGGGATAAAAAGTGTCCTATGTTAGTTTAAACATGTGCCGAATTTCATTGAAATCCGTTCAGCCGTTTTAGTGCGAAAACAAATAAACGTACAAACATCTAATGTTTCGTCTTTGACTGAGTAATAAAATCTTTAATTTAATTCGTTAGAAAAGTCCGCCTGTCGCGGCTAACACAAAAAATCCATTCAGTAGAATGGATTTTCATACGGTTTTCACCAATGGACGGAGTGATTCATGAGAAAGGTTTACTTGTATATTTATTAAGATTTTGTGTAAATTGCCTTAAAAGAAGACAATGATTGTTGAAGATGTCGGAAAAAAGTATGCCGACTGGGAGCTTTACTGGCGCGCGCCACGTTAACCAATACAGTTAGGTATTACGGAATTATTCTTCTTAAAAAAATCTGATAAACATTGTAATACGTTTCCGTAGGATCATTTCCGACCTCCCGGCGAGCGAAGCTAGTGATTTATTAAGTTAACAGCAGTGCGATTCTGTAACCATCTCACCGTGAAAACTAAGGTGAAGTGAGCGTGGAGTGAGCTGTCAATAGTGTCAATTCCTAGCAAAAACAAACTCACTTCACCTAAGTTTTCACGGTGAGATTTTTCAGAATCGACCGGCTGTTGACATTTTCATTGAAACTTCTCGTTAGTATCTATGAAACAGTAAAGTCTATAACTTGTGAATCCTTGCCAAACTAGTGATCTGTTTATGGCCTATCGTTAAATGAGCCTCAGGGGGCCATTGATGGAGGATTCAGTGTTTTATTTTCTTTTTGGTTCATTCTTTCCTTATAAGGCACGGATTACCAAAACTTAAATACTACAAGTTGTTGCCTGCAACTTAGTCTTCGTGTATTTTGTATTTCATTCATTTTTTTTTATAATCTAGGTTGAAAAGTACCTTATGTTCTTCTCCAGGACCCAGGCTACGTATCTGTCAAATTTCATCACGATCGGATCACTGATTTATGCGAGAAAAGGTAGGTAGGTAAGGTAGGTAATACGGGCTGGTGTCCGCAACTCCACGTCAGTGCGCGTATTTTACGTAGAGAAAAGGTAACATACAGACAGTTACTTTCGCAATATTATAAGTATGGATAATTGAGAAAGATCTCCTTCTTTTATCACAAACTGTAAAAAAAAACGGGCCATCGCACACCATGAGTTCCTAAACACCGAACAAATATTTAACACAACAAAAAAAACACGTTTCTTCTAATTATCCCTTTAATTATTTCCTTAATTTTATTTTTATTTTTTTGTTTTTATAGCGATCATAGTAGAAAATTTGAAAATTTCAAGTGTCTATTACGGTTCAAAAGATACAGCCCTGTGATAGACAGACAAACAGACGGACGGGCAGCGGAACCTTAGTAATAGGGTCTTGTTGAGTATGGAATTCCAAAAATAGCATATGTCGTGATATTACCATTAGTCAGTCAGCAATATGATAGGGTCTGACTGCCCATGAGCCGATGACGCGCCAACAAACATTTACAATGAAAGATATGAAGTTCATTCAAGAAATTATTGCAGAAGCTTTACAGAATCTTATTTTATTTCCTGTACAATTGACACACCACAGAGAGGCAATTCCCGTAATTTTAAGAATGTTCCCAGTTTGATCTAAGTTTCAATCTGTCAAAAATACCTCACATTTCCATAAATTTGAAAAAAAAAAAATTAAAACTTGTCAAAAATTTGACAAGTTTTTCGCATTGATAGTCGCTAAGATGAGATTGCCGACTAGATTTTGGACATTTTTAATTACGGGAATTGGCCTTCTGAGCACGATACTCGGTCACTCTCATACATCTACATAATATATCTACTTGCCTTGCGAAGACCATCGCTCCTCTCGTTCACGCAATCCGTCAATTAGTGTTCTGGAGTTTTCCACCAGTTTCCCTTCCCGTTTTACAGAAATGATGAGTCATCTAATTACCTAATTAAGATATTCTGAATCCCGACTCTTCTCAATTAGTATAAAATGTTTGTAACTGTGTCTCTAATACCGCTTACTTTAACGATATAATTAATTACGTTAGGTATCTGCTGGTCGATTCTGTAAAAATCTCACCGTGAAAATTTAGGTGAAGTGAGTTTGTTTTTGATAGGAATTGACACTATTGATAGCTCTCCACGCTCACTGCACCTAAATTTTCACGGTGACATTTTTACAGTATAACAGAACTGCAGTGCGATTCTGTAACCATCTCACCGTGAAAACTTAGGTGAAGTGAGCGTGGAGTGAGCTGTCAATAGTGTCAATTCCTAGCAAAAACAAACTCACTTCACCTAAATTTTCACGGTGAGATTTTTACAGAATCGACCGGCTGTAAAGAAGCACTTACGAGTAGCATTATCAGCCTGTAACGTTCCCACTGCTGGGACAAAGGCCCCTCTGTGAGAGAGAGTGGGCTGTAATCCACCACGTGGGCCCAGTGCGGGTTAGTAGTTTTCACATGTCGTCGAATATTTGGTTCTAGGATATGCCGGTTTCCTCACGATGTTTTCCTTCACCGTTTTGAGAACAGTGGTGACGAAATGATTTACACAAAGTAAAGCGCCTGTCTGGATTCGAACCCATGATCTACAACTCGTATGTCAGGCCCATTACCACTGGGTCACCACTACTCCACACAGAAGTGCTTACCTCTCTTTAAATAAATGACATACATCTCACGCATTCTTCCTTCTACCAACAGAACGCCAACTGCTGTGATTCTTAAATAAATAATATAATTTACATCCGCTGATTGTATCCTAAATAATTAATTAGTGTTTGGCCAGACTGGCAGCGCGGGGCGGGGAGCGGCGCGGGTGCGGTAGGTACGTCGCGTCGATATTGCTAATGCATCGCTTCATAAATGTTCGAAAAAATGATCAACTCAACAACGTAAATATCGCAATGAATGTTATTGAACTGTCAAAATGAAAGACATTGCTACTGATAGTGTGTCACGTAATTACGTAAACGACACTAGATCAACGCCGGGTAATTACCCGGCGTTAATCTAGTGTCGTTTACAAGAATAAAAGGAAAACTCATCAAGGCCGGTATAACCGAGACCTTCATCAACAGAGTATACGGAAAGTAGGTTATTCGAAATATTTATTATCTTCTTTATAAATGTACCTTTTGATTCTATTATGATCGTCTACGGGATACCCTTTAAAAATATCTAGAACTTACTAATAGGTATTATAAGCTCTCACCACTTCCATTTATAAGTTTGACTTTGCGTTCTATTTTAGGAGGCTTCTGTAGATACATAATATTTAAGATTAAGTTGTGATTTCATGAAAGTTACTTATTAGTCGTTAAAGTTGATTGTGCCTCCAAAATAGGTAATCTATTATATTATTAAGATTCCATAGTCCACGTCTTGAAATCATTGGTGGGTTGGCTAATATCCATGCTATTAGTTTATTTATTTATTTAGCATTTATTTATTTTTATTAATTTATTTCTGTGTATTTATTATTTATTTATTTCGTTTTTATTTATTTATTTATTGAAATAGACGATGATTTTTGACGGAAACGAGTGTAAAACTTCATGAACAGACCTTTAGGCGTATTGATATTATGAACAAACTACTATGCATTTATTATAAATTAAAATATTTGAATTCTTAAATAAATGATTACCAAAATTGAAATTGTTACCGTACAAGACGGTAACAGTTTTGCCATTTTCATTCTCTAGGAGTTATGATGCGTTAAAATATGGAAGTTTCGACGCTCATATTATAACTTTCAAACCATTTTTTTTTTTAATTCTCTCTAAGTACAGGGCTAGATAATGACGAGACAAGTAGATATCATTTTTAATGTACACTATCAAACAGAGAAGGAAACTATACGACTTTAGTTTAGTAGAAGAATGACTGAATAGTGTAACTTTAAGTCTGGGATTCAGCTTTTCGCCCTGTGCCACCTTTTTACCCCATGCTTAAATCGCCAATGCATCATCATTACACTAAAATATACGTCGCATGTTCATCATAATTACTTACTTTATACATGTGTACCATTTGGCTCACTCGGCGGAGCACTGCCCGGCTGGCCTCACTTCCCATAGCTACTTGTGTGCCAAAGGATTTGGGATAGAATAATGCATAAGTCATAGATATTATCTGCGCATTCCTCATCCGGAATCTTCTGGTGGAACGCCAATGTGGTTGCAGCGTTTATGTGTAGTTTATTATTTGTCTTTGGCACTGCTGCCGCAATAACCTAGATGCTGAGACTTTACCTGGTAAAGTTAGACTCGAGTTTGGGATTGATTAACTAAAATAATCCTACTTCGGCAACTTTCTATCCTATCCTGCTAATATTATAAATGCGACAGTTTATGAGGATGGATGTTCGTTACTCAATCAAGCAAAAACGGCTGAACGAATTTGCATGAAATTTGGCAAACAGGTAGCTTATAACCTGCGGGGTAATTACGTAACACACTATCACTATTACTAACAACTGTCAAAATGACAGATGATGATGATGATGATGATGATGATGATGATGATGATGATGATGATGACGATGCTGATGATGATGATGATGATAAAGAAAGAAAGAAAGAAAGAAAAAGTATTTATTGCGACTCGTACAGGAAGATCACAAACTAAACTAAACTAAATGATCATGATGATGCTGATGATGATGATGATGATGATGATGATGATGATGATGATGATGATGATGATGCTGATGTGATGATGATGATGGCTTTTACAATGCAATGGCTGTCATTTTGACAGTTCAACAAGATTCACTGCGTTATACCTATACGTTAAGCAGACAAATTGTTCGTACATATGAAGCAATGTATTAGCAATATCCTTCAAAATGATTCAGATTGTGATTGATGGTGTGTTTGTCTTTTAACCTGGAAGCACGTTTCCGTGGAATAATCTGACTTTCACGCGGGTGAAGCCGCTGGCATAAGCTAGTAGATATAGACTAGCTTATGCCAGCAGCTTCACCAGCGGGTTTTAGTAGTTTTAAATCTACTAAAACTGAAGAGTTGTTTTTTTTTTTTATTTGAACGCGCTAATGCCTGGAACTGCCAGTTGGATTTGAAAAATCTTTTTGTGGAAGGTTAAAGGTTATTTAACATAACGCTACGACCCATAGGAGCCGAGCAAAAAGAAAAAAAATGAGAAAGAATAATGATGATGATGATGTCATATCCCTATGTGTTTTACTGTGTGCACATAAATAATAAATAAAGGACGCTATATAAGCAAAAACAAAGTAATAGTGCGGGCGGGCGATGCGATGCGATGCTGTGTATCGGGGGCGAGGTAGTTTTATAAAAATGTACCTGTTATTTTAGTATATTGTGTGTCTTATGACTTCCATGCGAACGAAGTCGCGGGCAAAGTCTAGTAGTAGGTAGGTATTTTCGTATAAATTGTTATAAAATTTAATGGCCCTTCAAACACTGAAACGAACTCGGCAAAAGAAATTACATTCACAAAGCAGGCCCGTGTGATGTGGACGTACAATTATACTTCACTAGCTGCGCCCCGCGGTTTCACCCGAAGTTTCAATCCCGTAAGAATATCGGGATATAAAGTAGCATATATGTTAATCCAAGGTATCAGCTACCTCCATAACAAATTTTATCAAAATTGGTCCAGCCGTTTGAGCGTGAAGAAGTAACAAACATATAAACACACACACACACACTCACAAACTTTCGCCTTTATAATATTAGTGTGATTCCACTTCTGTCAACATCATAGTATGTGAGTTATATACCGTACCTACTGTATAGTTCAGCTGTTCACTAAATATCCACTGTAATTAACAACACGTTCATTAAATGGATAGATATTGACAAATAAAAAAAAGAAAAGAAAAAAACAAGTAAAAATAAGTGAAAATAAGTATTATAGTTGTAGGTCGTAGGTTCGAGTCCTGACAGGCGCTTTACTTTGTGTAAATTATTACATCACCATTGCTCTCAAAACGGTGAAGGAAAACATCGTGAGGAAAACGGCATGTTCTAGAACCAAAAATTCGAAGAAATGTGACGTCTATACCAACACGCACTGGGCCAGCGTGGTGGATTACGGCCCACTCCCTCTCACAGAGAGGAGGCCTATGTGGGAAAATTATACGCTGATTATCCATACTAATAAAAAAAAAAAAGAAAAAATGCGAAAGAAATTTTGTTTGTTTGTTACCTTTTCACACCTAAACCACTGAACCGATCATCCTGAAATTTTGCATATACGTTGTCAGGTGTACAGAAACGGACATAGGGTACCTTTCATCCCGAAGAAAAGTGCTGTTCCCGAGGAAAACAACGATAACGTTATTAAGATAATAGATGGCGCCACGTGTCTTTCGAATCATGATTGAATTCTATAAAAGTTAGACTTATGCGGGTGAAACCGCGGGGCGCAGCTAGTGTATTATAAAAGCGAAAGTATTTATGTGCAACCTGTCTGTGTGTTACGTCTACATGACGCTGAACCAATCTTGACATAGAGATAACTAAACCTTAAAAACATCAATCCCTTGAGGGTGAAATGGGGTGTTTGATTTGAAATCCATCTCGAACGAACTGGCTGGCAAAGCGCTATCGCTTAAATATATTATCAAGCCTTTGTTCAATCATTTTAGGGTTAGCTCGTAGTCTAGATATTAGTATTTTAATATGACGTGGACGAGACTACCATCCGACGTTCGTAACCCAATTTGTGAGAAATACCGATTAATAATGTATAATATCGTTTATTGCGGATCGATTGGTCTGTGAATGGATGACCATCACCGAGAAAAAAAAATACAAAAATTGGGGGCACAGGCTAATTTTTGCACCCCGGCGCCCAATATGGTTAAGACGGCCCTGATGGGACCCCTATTACATGGGACTTTGACATAACTGACGAAATGTGGGTCGCCTCTGTCTAACCCTTAGGAGATTACAGGCATGATGCTATGTTATGTGTGTTGTATAAGTTACAATTGGCCCAGTATATGGCAATTTATTGATAACATGACGCTAGCAACCAATTGGCAGTTAGAGAGTTGTTATCAACTAAGTAGCAAAACATGATTTTCCCGAACCCTCCTAGTGCATTCCTTGAAGCAAAAGTGTCAGGGAAGAACGAAAAATTCAAATTTTCTTACGTTCTTACAATTTTCAGCCGGTCGATTCTGTAAAAATCTCACAGTGAAAACTTAGGTGAAGTGAGTTTGTTTTTGCTAGGGATTGAAACCATTGACAGCTCACTCTACGCTCACGTCACCTAAGTTTTCACGGTGAGATTTTTACAGAATAGCACCGCAGGTCCAGTGTCAGGTTGTTTGTTGATTAAAATATGATTCACGACCGTATCAAATACGACTTTACAGAATTAGAATAATGACAATACAACTCCATAGGGGTAGGCAGAAACATAACGCCACCTGCTGCGATCACATAATGCTTTTGCTTCGTTTACGTTCATATTTGTCATACACGCACAAAAGGTGCGAGTACTACGCACCCGACATTTCTGAAGAACATCAACAATGAGGCCTTTATTTCGTGTTTCAACGTTCATTTTTCATTTTTCATATGCCTATTGTGTATTCGGGTCGATTCTCAACAATTACAGTTTTTGTTTTGTATAAAACGTTTATATTGTTAGAACCAGTTTATACAAACATACTGGATCCCACACATAGGCAGAAACTACAGAGCTGCTTTTCGTACGATCCTCATATAAACCTTTTGCTTCGTTTACGTGCATACATCTGCGTTGCTATTCCGTAAAAATCTCACCGTGAAATGTGAAGTGAGCGTGGAGTGAGCTGTCAATAGTGTCAACTCCTAGCAAAAACAAACTCACTTCACCTAAGTTTTCACGGTGAGATTCTTACAGAATCGACCGGCTGAGGGGTAATTCTAAGAACGTTCACAGTCTGATCTGTCTCAATATGTCAAAAATACTCCTAATTTCCCTTAATTTTTGCCATCCCTACTAACACATTCTTCCCCAAAGCTCTTTGAAGCTTTGATACATTTTATCCGCGTCAATGACATCAAATTATGATGATTTTTGTGTAATCATTTTATGTACAGACGCCAAGCTACTACAATCTGTCAAATTTATTTAATAGATTTTCAACTTTATCGCTAAAGCATAAGGTTCAAAGTTGATTGGGAAAAATTTACAGTTTCGGGTAGCTTCATGTGCTGGCGTCAGTACATATTTATTAATATAACTAGGTAACAATATTTTTTTATTTGTTTGTTTCAGTACCTACTAATATTCAATAAGTTTCACATTAAATTCAACTATTTAATAACCACTCAATCCCGGCGTGGTACTATATCGGCTCATTACAATAGAAAATCAATGTGTCTCATTAGCAGTGATTAAGAGGATGGAAATAGTATTGGATGCATTTCCCCACGTATTCTCATATCACATCTGACATCGGCAGAATTGTCGACATCGGCACCATTGCCATAGAGAAAAATAGAACAGAATAGACAACTTTTTGTCATTTTTTTTTGTCGCGAAGATGGGACTGCGACTAGATTTTGTTTTTACGTTTTTAATTCCGGGAATTGGCTTTCCGATAACTAATAGAATTGCCCGTCTGGCGTTGGAAAACTCAGCCCTATGTAGATCAATGTTATCAAAAGAATCCTCTAAAGACTGTTCACAAATCGAAAACCCGAAAATGTTGTCAGTTTAAATCAAATAACCCCTATTTTTTTGACAGTTATTTGCTGTCTGGGACAAGGCAAATCAGGTTATCGAAATGTGTCATTTTCGATACGATAGCCTGTTGGATGGTTGTGAATTGGCCGCTAGGTCCCTATAACGAGCGGACAGCAGAACCGGAACGAGCTCAACGAATAATCGCACAAAGTTTTAACTAAACTTCACCTCAGATTATACGGTTACTTTGATCGCGCGCTTAATCCCCCTCGTAATAAGTTCAGATACCCTTCTAACACAAGGCATAATTTTCATTTATAGGTTTAATTACCATGCCAGTTAATTGTGACTTTATGTGGGGACTTCCATATGGATGGGAGCCCCACGGGCGCCGTAATCTCTTATGATATTTAAGAGTGAGGATTACAGGGGAATGGCATCCTTCTGTAGTCATCAATAATAATAGAATTGGATATCTTAGCGTTGCTCACTGTAGGAACTTTGCGGTTAAGAGTTTCTCTATCAAGAGTTTAGTTAGGTTTATATATTTTAACATTTCATGCATCGAGGGTTCTATAATTAGCTTTGAATACATAGCTTATATATGAAACACTACGCTGCGCTCCAAAATGGGGATTTTAGACGTAGGCAAAAGGCTTGTAGGCGATTCTCAGAGGTGTTATAAATAAAATAGCGGACTGTAATAATAGGTATAGTTCGTATATAATTGAACATAAAGACGCGCGCATCTTGGACCGTTGTATTTGAAGTAAAGGCAGTGCAGGTCAGTGGCTAGCGGCCGTACCGCAAGGGTTGGATTGAGGTGGCTTTAGAAAAGGATGCTTGGAAGGATTGGGGGGAGGCCTTTGCTCAGTGTAACAGTGTACGCGGCGCGGCGAACTCAATGTGTTTGGCCAGACTGGCGGGGCGGGCGCGGCGTGGCGAACTCAAACATATGAACTTCCTTTGACTGTCCATAGTGGCCACGCGGATGTGATGAGCGGCGCGAGCAACTCACGCCATAGCTCGTTCATACAAAGGGGCCGCAGTGGGTGCGTGGTGCAGGCGCGGGCAGGACAGGAAACCCGCGCGCGTTCCCGCACCCACGCCCGCCCCGCGCCCGAGCCCCAGTCTGGCCAAACACTTGATCAGACCAAGTAGTGTCATATTTTATATACACATTATAAACATTGCGACGAGCCGCCTGGGTCACAATACTCACAATGCAGTGATCCAACCAACTTCACGTTCCACACACATCACTTAAACTCAGCTTATCGCAGTCAGTGGACTGGACATAGGCCTCTCCTGGACTGCGCCACAACACCCTGTCCTCCGCCTTCCGCATCCAGTCTACCCCAGCCACTTTCTTTAGGTCGTCCGTTCATCCAGCTGTGGGCGTCCCACACTACGCTTGCCGATACCCGGTCTCCACTCCAGGACTCGTCTGTCCACCGGCCATCGGTCCTTCGACAGACATGGCCAGCCCACTGCCACTTCACTTTACTTACCTACTCTGCAAGCAATGGTTCTTTTCCGGATAATTTCATTCCTGATTTTATCCTTCAAAGAGACTCCGAGCATAGCTCTCTGGTTCTTTTCCGGATAATTTCATTCCTGATTTTATCCTTCAAAGAGACTCCGAGCATAGCTCGCTCCATAGCGTGCTGAGCGACCTTGAATTTGTGGACCAGCCCGACCGTCAGTGTCCACGTTTCAGCACGTATGTCATGACGGGTAGGACGCACTGGTTGAAGACCTTAGACGGGATAGGCGACGAGAAGACTTGATGGAGTTTTCCAAATGCTGCCCAACCCAACTGGATCCTTCTGGCGGCCTCTTTCTCAAAGTTGTGTCTACCGAGCTGGATGACATGCCCTAGGTAGACATAATCCTTCACAACTTCGAGAAGCGACCCTTCGATGTGGATTGGACTCGGCAAGACTTGCGAATCACACATCACTTAAAAAGGTGTAAGTACCAGATAGTACGCCTAACAGATCTACATCTATGC
This sequence comes from Luperina testacea, assembly GCA_927399505.1. Lineage (NCBI taxonomy): Eukaryota > Metazoa > Arthropoda > Insecta > Lepidoptera > Noctuidae > Luperina > Luperina testacea. The sequence goes on along the minus strand of OV656775.1, from coordinate 12,648,657 downwards.
ATGACGGGACCATGTTTGTTTTATGTTTCTAATGAACGCATCTGCCTAGACTAGAATCGGCCTAGTGCCTGCCTACCTATTCTGAAAACCAATGCACGCCACTGACTGCACTTCTAGTGTTACTGCTTGTCGTATAGCTGAAACTATAAACAGAAGACTTGAAGACAAATTAAAGAAGTTTCTCTTAATACAAGACGGCGAACATGCCACGACGTGCACTATACGATCTTTAAACTTAATACGCGAAGCGTGGCGTACGTGGCACGACGGTACCTACGCCACTAACATCTCACTACGAATAAAATACGAACGATACTACGCGATAATAAAACCTATTTCAACACGTAACAAAGTTTTCGTCTTGTAAGTTACTTATCGATGCCGATTCGATATTCTATAGCGGATAAAACTGAGGACGCGGACGTTTAAAATATTACTTGAGAGTAGGTACTATTATTATATGGCATATCAGAAGAGCACTTTACTTTGCTGGATTCGTGTAATGTTCTTAGGAATGTGTACAGAGAGGTTTAAAACGTGTGTATTTTAGTATTTATATAATAGCTGAGTCCGCGTCTTCATTCGCGTGCATGTCGGAAAACATATTGGACTTCGTGTTTTAATTTCTTTGCACGGAACCCTAATTGTTTTTTCAAAATAAAAATCATCTGCCAGTGAAAGTCCCGTCAAAATCGTTCCAGTTGTTTCGGAGATTAGCCAGAAGAAACAGATACCACCCAAAAAATTTAAGAATTATTTTTTTTATTATATAAATACCATATATTTATACTTTCACACGCATTTAATAAAAAGCTGTTATTTTAAAATTACAAGCAGCACAGCTAATGTCTGTTCAGTTAGAAAAACTTGATTCTATGCAATAGCAGGTATGCTAAGTAATTACAGACACAGAACGCCAATATACCAACAAATACAATGAAACTATATTCAAGCAAAAACTAAAAATGTAAACAAAATTTAATATCTAAATGACCAACCGAATACCGATGCCTATGAAACTCTACGAAAATATCAAATTGTATCCGTATGTTCTATACTATGCGTCTATGGTAGGTAAATTGCAGTGCAGTCCTGTGGTTTAATTTCGTGTGTGCCGGAAGCTACGGACGGCCGACACATGCGCATATTTGTTCCTGATGTTGCAATTATAATAGAAATGTCGCCTGTACCTTAACTATTAGGTTGGTAAAGACTGGAATTTGTACAGGAAATGTAGTTTGAGTCTTATTATGTTGAAGCACATAATGATTCTGCTAGACAAGCAAGTACCTAGGTAGGTTTGTACACGGTTTTCGCGTAACAAGCACTTGTGTTGTGGAAATCTGAAGATGTTTCGTAGCTAGATGAAAGTAGGGTTTTCTGAATAATATTGAGATACAAAGAGCTCGTTATTTTCATTAAACATATGTAGGTAAGTATACTTATTTCAAATCATGACAATGAAAAGAAATAAAATGTCGTATAATTTGATTTCAAGCTTTTTATTCTAGGAGCATCGTCTTCACATATAACACACATATTTATAATGAATGTACACAAAATATTGTAAAACATTTTAAAAGAGTAACGGTTGAGTTTCTTGCCCATTCTTCGCCATACGAAAACTACCTTTTGGAATGGGCGACTAGAATCAATTCTATTTCATTGTAAATTTTGACGTTCAAAAGTGTCTTTTATGTGCCTATTTGAAGTAAATGCTTTGACTTTATAATTTCCAATCTTATAATAATAAAGAATGAAAAGATATAAAAAGTCGTAACTAACTAACAATTTAATTTAAAATACATATATATAATCTACATTATATATGATACTAGCGACCCGCCCCGGCTTCGCACGGAAACATTATTATTATTATACATATAAACCTTCCTCTTGAATCACTCTATCTATTAAAAAAAACCGCATCAAAATCCGTTGCGTAGTTTCAAAGATTTAAGCATACAAAGGGACATAGGGACAGAGAAAGCGACTTTGTTTTATACTATGTAGTGATGTGTCAGAGACAATATTCAAATGTATCGCGGATTATTTAATGCTGTCATGTCGTACCTTTCGATGGTACCTGTCTATTTTAACAAGCCAACTAATTGTTTTTTGAAGTTACTTACGAATTATATCTGAAATTTTTATAGTTTACATAATAAAGAATATTCTATCTATTTATCTATAAGACGCCAAAGTCCATTCAAATACTGAAAAAAAAAACAGTGGCACTCCGGGAGTGCCGACAAAAGTGAAAACTTGAACAATTACGGGTGTATTTTTTTAATCGTCTTATAAACAAAACAGTGTCGCGAGTTCAATGGTTTTTCCCATCTCAAAAATTGTCCAACGCGCCTAAAGAAGTTTTCACTTCAAAAATCTTTCCAGGGGGCCAAAAAGGACACTTTAGCAGAATCATAAAAGAATAACATTATGAATCATAATGGACAGGTAACTGTTAAGTTAATCGTATCAAATCCCATTGGTGAAGGATTTTTCAGTCATTTTTTTTGTCTGTTCTAAAATACCAATCAATCCAATCCAAATCCAATCCCAATCTCTTTGATTATACCTACGTAGTGCAGCGAAAAAAAGAAACCCACGCACTGTCTTCGCCATATTATAATTCATAATGCTATCCTTTTATGATTCAGCCAAAGTGGCCTTATTAGGCGCCTAGGAAAACCACAACATTGTGTGCACTAAATAGATAATAAAAACAAGATAAGAATTACGCGAAGTCGTAAACATAACTGCAACAAAGGAAATATTTTCTTTATTTTCCTTATTTTCCTGAAGAATGTTTTCTTACAAAAGCCGTGTGACAGGTGCCAGTCGAGACGCAACAATCACACAATACGTTATCAAATTCACGATACATACTTATTTAACTTACTCGAATGTCTCGTTGGTGAAGTGGTCGCAAGCACCACTGCTGAGCAAGAGTTCCTGGATTCGATTTCCTGGTCGGGAAGAGTGTTATTGGGTTTTTCTATCTGGAATTTCTGTCCGGAGTCTGGATATGTGCCAGGTTGATGGCAATGGCTCAATCAATCAACTCAACCTATTGCAGTCCACTGCTGTACGTCCAGCAGTGGATTGCAATAGGCCTCTCCCAGGCTGCTCCACAACACCCTGTCCTCCACCTTCCGCATCCAGTCCGTCCCAGCCACTTTCTTTACGTCGTCCGTCCATCTAGCTGGGGGGCGTCCCACACTACGCTTGCCGATACGCGGTCTCTACTCAAGGACTCGTCTGCTCCACCGGCCATCGGTCCTTCGACAAACATGGCCAGCCCACTGCCACTTCAGTTTGCTTACTCTGCAAGCTAGGTATGTCGGTAACTCCGGTTCTTTTCTGGTCAATTTTATTCTTCAAAGAGACTCCGCCCTGGTGCCCACAATAGCTCGCCCCTTATATATGGGACTTAAACAAAATGTGGCAAAAGTACTATAGGAGGTACACCTCTGGGCTCTGCCCAACCCTTGGGGGAAAACTAGGCGTGATGTTATAGTAAGTAATGTTGATGAAATTTTATCATGCTCAACATCAAAACTGACTAGCTGAACTGACTTTCTGTTTCATTTTTCTTTTTGTTACTTCTTTTTAAATGTAATTTATTTTTGACTGTGTTTAGTTTAGTTTGTGATCTTCCTGTCGCAATAAATACTTTTCTTTCTTTCTTTCTTAAAAGTGATTTCTTTTAAAAGGACGATCAAACGTCAGACTCGCGTCATTTTACGGAAAACTTGTTGCGAATATTAGTGATTTTACATGAATACTAAACTTGTTTGAAAAAAAATCCTTCAGCTACATGCAAAACAAAGAACTTGATGACTTTTCGAATCACAAATAATTTTGTTAACATTTTAATTTTCCCTTTTTCACAAATCATGAACAAAATTGATCAAAATCAATATCGTGCACGGTCCGGGTACAGACGACAGCACGTCAAGCTACTACAATCTGTCAAATTTCTTTAATAGATTTTCAACTTTATCACTGAAGCATAAGGTTCAAAGTTGAATTGAAAAATTTGACAGTTTCGGGTAGCTTGATGTGCTGGCGTCTGTACCTAAGTTCTAACGGTAAGATTTTTACAGATTAGATCGGCAGACCCTTCATTTAAAAACACCGGACAAGAGCGAGTCGGACTCGCGCACCGAGGGTTCCGTACCATCATATGTTTTTAAATTTTTTAACACTGTGCACTGCAGTGTAGAATATTGCAGTTTTCTATCAGCGCCGTCTCTTGACCGATAGTGGAACTAATGTAACTTTTGTAGGTGATTTCTGAAAAAGTGTGTTATTTAGAGACTTCGTTTTATTTTTCCTGTAAATTCTATCACTTAAAAAAATTTCAGATAATTTTTTTTTATGCAAACTTCGGAGATAAGGAGGGGACGGTATTTTTTTTATATTTTTTCATCAAAAGTCGAAAACTATGCGGCCTGAAAAAAAAAATGTTTGAGAATGTGCAAACTGCGCTCTTTCATATTATACCCCACATGCCCTAGTAGCCCCACTTGGAATTTCTCAGACCCCGCTTTCAGTCCCTGTTGCAAAAAATATACTTATATTTTTATTTATTTCTTATTTGCAAAATAGTTGGGTAAACGTCCAAATTTCAAGTTGATAGCATTAGTAGTTCTTGAAATATCCAGCTGTGACAGACAGACAGACTGAGTCTCACCATGAGGGTTCCGTTTTATCATTTTGGTACAGAACCCTAAAAACGAGATAAAATAGGTACCTACGTAAAAATAAATCCCACAAGATCCAAACGCCTTCAATCTTACAAAAAGCTTTATAATAGTGACAAGATGATGGCGCAAGAAATCTCGTTCGAATCACGTTTGCGTAAGTATACTACCCATTTAGGTACAGACGCCGGCCGGCACATCAAGCTACTACAATCTGTTAAATTTATTTAATATATTTTCAACTTTATCGCTAAAGCTTTAGGTTCAAGGTTGATTGGGAAAATTTCACAGTTTCGGGTAACTTGATGTGCTGGCGTCTGTACACCGATTTAAAATAAACTCTATTTACAGACTATGGCATTGCCAGTAGGTATTATATTTATCTGTGATTGACAGAATCTTTTATTAATCAAGATAATATTTACATAAGATAAGCTAACAGACTTAAAATAATAATATGTACAGTGCGTGCCACGTAAGAAGAGACTTGACCCCGCCACCCCCGCCTCTTTCCGCCGCCCCGATGACGCCCGGTGCGGGACGGGGACCGGGCGTCATCGGGGCGGCGGAAAGAGGCGGGGAGGCGGGGTCAAGTCTCTTCTTACTTGACACGCACTGTACTTACATGTATATGAAAATAGAAGTAAAAGAATCGAAGCGCATCAAAAAATTCATCCGCATTGCTGTCAACAGAAACAGTGCCCAAAAGTCTGGCAGTATTGCCACGTTGTATGGCGATGCTGCTTCTTTGCCCAAGAAATAGGCCAGCCCTCACGTGAAGAATCGAACAATCACTTGGCAATATCTCGAAAATTTTACTCACTAATTTCTTATTAAAATTATAGGTGTGAACCAGTTCCATTTCAATACTATTAACAAGTCGGAACACCGTCTATACAAAATGGCTACCCTGTTTTATTCAAGCTTTTACCCGAATACGTTAAACGTTTTAATATTCACAACTAAACGTTTGAACTTTATCAAAGAAAAACTAGTTGGAAATTCATTTCGCCTGAAAGGATACAAAATCCAAAAAGACATTGCAGAATTACCCGTTTGACTTCGACTTTGCAAAAGCATTCTCATTATTCATTTAATTCTCTGCCCTTTAAAATCATTCGAGCGGCGCTTACTCAAGTTGTACAGGCGAATAAAATAACACCTTTACAATTTAACACCGTCGTGAAGTTTGTTTGAGTAAAATGCAAAGGTAATTCAAGCTGTATTCCAGGCCCCTAAAACGGCCTAAAACATTATGAATTATAATATGACGAAGACAGTCCGTGTTTTTCTTTTTTCGCTGCACTACGTAGGCATATCAAATAGATTGGCATTGGATTTGAATTGGATTGATTGGTATTTTAGTACAGACAAAAAAAAAATACTGAAAACTCCTTCACCGATGGGATTTGATGCGACTAACTTAACTGTTAACTGTCCATTATGATTCATAATGTTATCCTTTTATGATTCTGCCAAAGTGGCATTTTTAGGCCCCCAGGCCATCTTGCGATTTCTTTCTGGACCGGCCTCGGCGGTGCCGTCCATCTTCAGGCAGCCATTGTGTGGAGAGTTTTGCCTAGCGGTCATCGTGCATAGGGCTGATGTGATTCTTTAGTTATTAAAAAAAAAATAACTATACCACAACTTGTAAATCAGGGCCCATACCACTACTCCCTTCTAAGCGAACAAAAAGTTAAAATAATATTAGATATCCAGATTTTAAATCAGTATAACATTGTTGCTCGTTCAATTAATTTACTGTTGTGACGCCAATTCCAGCCTACAAGCGTGATAACAATATTATCCAATCCATTTTACGCTTTGCACTTAATTCAACGCGGATTAAATTGATAATTACAACCCTGTTACAAGATTAAATACATTTTGTTTGCTCATTTTTCGCTGTGAAATACGGCGCAAACCCATTTTGGTATTCATAAATGATCCAATTTATATCAGCCTTAATGGTTTTACGCTTCAGTATCCATTAAACTGATTGAAAATAAATACCTGTGATATGAGAGAGAGGCGAAAAAATTACAAAACGTAAGAACTTACTTACAATGTGTAATGAACGCGGTATAGTTGAGATAACATTAAGTTACGTCAGATTTAAGATTCACACATCTAGAGGCTCTTGAGAGCAGCAGTGCGATTCTGTAACTATCTCACCGTGAAAACTTAGGTGAAGTGAGCGTGGTAGTGAGCTGTCAATGTCAATTCCTAGCAAAAACAAACTCACTTCACCTAAGTTTTCACGGTGATATTTTTACAGAATCGACCGGCAGTGGTGACTGGTGACCCAGTGGTAACGGCCGCGATTTACCGGTTGTAGGTCGAAGATTTGAACCCAGACAATCGCTTTACTTTTCTTCAATTATTTCTTCATCACCACTGCTCTCAAAACGGCGAAGTAAAACATCGTGATAAATCCGGCATGTCCTAGAACCAAAAATTCGAACTGTGACCGCGTGGTGGATTACGGTCCACTCCCTCTCACCAAAAGGAGGCCTGTGTCCCCAGCAGTGGGATCATTATAGGCTGATAATGCACATCTAGGGGTAGGTATACAACTATGCATTAAATCATAATTCGGCATCACAGCTGAAGTGGAAAAAAAAAATATCATCAATTTTGGAGGGCTCTGTATATGGGAATCTTAAAATGAAAGAAAGTCCGGCCGTCGAGATAATACGTTCCTGACACCTGTCAATGTGACAATTCTAGTAACTAATAAAGATCAAATTAGCAAAACACGTATACGATTTTATGACACTGACAGGTGCCAATAACGCATTCTCTCGTCGGCCGCACTGTAGTTCGAGTAACCTAAAGAAATAATTTCTGTCTAAAAAAACTCAGAGGCAAAGACAATAGATACAATTTATTTAAGTCCTTAGTTCTACTGTGTTCTGAGTTATAGCTACGTATGTCTACATAAAATGTCGTATTGTTAAGCAAATACATCAGTCTCGAGTGTTTGATCGTCTTTAGTTTCGTATAACAATGTTATATCCTTGTGCTATCTGTGTGTGTACCTACCCAACTGACATTTAAGGCTGTACTAGTCGACGGCTCGATATATAACGAAAACGAGAGCGTAAACTTTTATAAACAGACCTTTGGGCGTATAAAAAATCACTAAATAATAATAATAAATACTTATTTAAAAAAAGTTATTGAATAAATTATCTATCCCTGTACGGTAACAATTTTGCCATTTTCATGCTCCGGGAGTTATTTCTTTACGCCCAAAGATGAGTTAAAATTAGTATTGAAATATGGAAGTTTCGGCGCTCATAATTTTCAAAACATTTTTTTTTACGTCTTTATCCGTACAGGGCTAGATAATGACGAGACAAATAGGTATAATTTTTAATCTACACTGTCAAACCACGACGTTAGTATGGAAGAATTACCGACTAGCGTAACCTTAACGTTGGAATTCCAGATTACCTATAACTTGCATACATGATATCTAAGGAGCTGATGTCGCACCACGTCCAGGAATAACTGCTGTATTCCGGCACAATCCTGGTGATATTAAAACTGCTGAACCACTAAGACAATGATCACTTCTGGTAAAGGCTAGGCTATCTTGCGTCGTAATATCGATATTATTTGGGAGAGAACCGTAGTCGTTTAAATTATTTTCTCCTGCAGCACCCTGTAGAAAATAATAATCCAATACTGACGACTGACGTGCCATTCATCTTACATAAAAGGAAATTGCATTATGACAGATTTTTATGACGTTATAATATGACGGAACCGCTTTCCTATGAAACCAAAGCGATGGCAACGTCAATTTGCGTCTCGTTTATCTCAAGCAACAGAAATAAGTATATACCTAGCTACCAGTTAGTCCCCATAAATGGCTTGCACATTCAAAATTCAAATAGAATCATGCATATTGAAGTACCAATGTGCCTCCATCCTAACACTCCATACATCCTCTGATTGTGTGCCGTGCCCGCGACAAGGTCGCGCGCACCGGACGGGCGCCGACTGCCGGCTGCACGCGTCCTGCACTTACGGGTTCCGAGCCGGATGTCTCTCCTTTGTCACGTCAAGCCGGCAGCCGTACTGCTCTTGTTTACCGCTGCATAAGTGCATAGGCTATGCCTGAGGCACATGTGTGCTGCTCGTCTCTTGTTTGATTTCGCGATTGGTGATTGCATTTTTTATGGCATTGCTGACAATTGATACTTTGTACAGTACCCGGCGATAAATATTGCACATCGACCTTTGGAAAGAGACAATCGGTTAATTTCGGCTTCGTAGAGCGTTATCTCTGTCGCACGAAATACAAACAGTCCGATATCTATTAGGAGCTGTTAAAACAATTATGATTTGCTTCTTTTGATAACTATTTTTATTCTATGTATAAAATACAAAAAAAAAGGTAAAGGTCGATGTGCAATATTTATCGCCGGGTACTGTAGTGCAGTTGATTGTGGCACATAGGATAAGGTTTGGTGGCAATCAAAGGATCTCCTTGAACCGTTACGCAACCGTGATAAAGTATGCTCAGATCGTTTGGTCATGTTGAGAGGATGAGTGAAAGGCGATTAACAAAAGGTATTTACAAGGCAGATGTGAGTGGAAACGCCGGGAGGGGACACCATAGAACGACATAATATATAGTGACCCTATTGGTGTTGCTCTTCAAAAGGGTCGGGTGCGTCGTACTCGCAACCGGTGTGCGTGTATGACCAGCCGGTCGATTCTGTAAAAATCTCACCGTGAAAACTTAGGTGATGTGAGTTTGTTTTTGCTAGGAATTGACACTATTGACAGTTCACTCCACGCTCACTTCACCTAAGTTTTCACGGTTTAATGGTTACAGAATCGCACTGCAGCAGGCAAATTCTCGTAATTAAAAACGTTCAAAAATGTAGTCGCAGTCTCAACAAACGGTAACAAGTACAGCGGTGCTATTCTGTAAAAAGATCACCGTGATAACTTAAGTGAATTGAGCTTAAAGTGAGCTGTCATTTCACATGCGGTGCTATTCTGTAAAAAGATCACCGTGATAACTTAGGTGAAGTGAGCTTCAAGTGAGCTGTCATTTCACATGCGATGCTATTCTGTAAAAAGATCACCGTGATAACTTAGGTGAAGTGAGCTTCAAGTGAGCTGTCATTTCCCCTGCGGTGCTATTCTGTGAAAATCTCACCGTGAAAACTTTGGTGAAGTGAACGTGGTGTGAGCTGTCAATAGTGTCAATTCCTAGCAAAAACAAACTCACTTCACCTAAGATTTCACGGTGAGATTTTTACAGAATCGACCGGCTGATGCTAGGGATTGACACTATTGATTGACAGCTCAGTTTAAGCTCACTTCGCCTAAGTTTTCACGGTGAGATTTTTACAGAATAGCGGTACAGGTAAATTAGAAGTATTTTTGACAGATTGATACAGATTACAATACGAACGTTCTTAAAAATACAGGAATTGCCCCTCTGATGTATGAACGTAGACAAGGCAAAAGAATTATCTAAGGATCGTAGCAAATGGCGTTCTGTAGTTTCTGCTTACCCCATCCGGAAGGCATGAGTTCAGACGCCAGCACATCAAGCTACCCGAAACTGTAAAAGTTTCCCAATTAACTTTGAACCTTATGCTTCAGCGATAAACTTGAAAATCTATTAAAGAAATTTGACAGATTATAGTAGCTTGATGTACTGGGGTCTGTACCTATAAGTATGTAACACAGGATACAGGATAGACAGGATAGTCATTAAAGATACACTTACGCACGGTACCTCTACCGATAAGGCAAAAAAAGAAATTCTACTTTTTTATAGACGAAGTACAAAAACATAATACCGTTTTATAAGTCCAGGTAAGAAGATAAGATGTTCCTATCATTAAATCTCTGTCATCTTATAAAGAACACGTACTTAATCTTTCTGAGATTAAACGCTTTCTATTTGAAGCCTCCCATCCCGCCTCAAAGACAAAGACAAGGTAAATATTTAACGTGAGAAATCAAAACCAGATTTTAACTAGATGATATTTTTTATTTAGAATTTTTCATAGTTTATTTTTCTGGAAAACAAGAGTATTTAGGTAACAACATCGTTTCAGAACGTTCTTATTATTTTTTTACCGACATTAAAAAGGAGGAGGTTCTCAAATCGACGCGTATATTTTCTCCATACGACATTCCATCCTACTAATATGCAGTAGCCGGGAGTGACAGCACAACATGTGTGATTTATTCGCCCATGGGCACTCGAAAAAAACGCCACAATACACAAATCAGGCAGACATTCAAGTGGTCAACAGAACACACATTGCGGTGACACAGGACGGATATGGGCCGTTTTTATCCGCAAAATGTTCGGCTATGATTGGACATCCTATACTACCCTGTAGGTAGGTACTTGCCTAAAGGGATGGAAGGCAGTACATTATTCACTGCTCCCGGCAGCTGTCTCTAATTTTGTTTCCTTGGCTTCAAATGGCTACGCTGAATAATAAATGCCGAGACTTTGCAAATAACACGGGTATTGTTCCGGTATTAATACGTAGTGTTTTAGCTTTTAGTGGAGAATCTCTGAGCTACAGAGTGCTAGTAAACTGGTGTTATTTTCAGTTGGCTAGCTAAACTCCGCAGATGCGATTGATGGGTCGATATCTTAACACAATAAAATAAAAAGACTTGATTTTGTTTTTGGAAGGTCAGTTTAGCCAGCCAATTTAAAATAATCTAGTCTTACCGTAACTTTTTTAGAGTTCCGTACCCCAAAAGGAAAAAATGGAGCCCTTATAAGATCACACGTGTGTCTGTCCGTAACAGCCAATTTGCTCCGAATCTAATGGACCGATAAAGTTGAAATTTGGTACACATAGGAATCTCTGTGACCCAGATACAGAGTGTAAAGTAAATAAATGAATTTTGAATATGGAGTAATTTTTGAGGGGCAAATAGAAAATTTTTAAAAAAATGTTCCGCAATCTGTACCGTATGACATGTCATTGATTGATTTCAAATATATTTTTTTCATAATTTTAAAGTAAATTGTATTTAAGTTATTTAAGAAAATAGACGAAAATTGACCATTTGCCCCCTCTTATCTCCAAAACTACTGAGCCTACATTTTTAAAAAACTACAGGAAATAGATCTATACCTATAGATTATAGGAAAACCTATAAGAACTCTATGGTCTTAAAACAACATGGTAAATCTTTCAATATTGTGCGTACAAACTTACTTTTTCAGTTGGAATGTATGGGAGAACATGTTTATCAATTACAATGACAATTTTTTTTTTGTAACCACAAACAACTTTGGGTCAGATTTAAAAAAAACATCGTAGATAAAATATTCATCGTACGGAACCCTCTCCACGCGAGTTCAACTTACACTTGACCGGTTTTTTTACTACACACTAGAGTTGGCGGTAGTTTTAAATCACGTATACAAAAGTAGCGAAAGCGTGGAGGTTCTTAAGTTGAAGTAAACTTTTGTATGCCACAAAGGTGTCGTAAAATTTTCTCAGAAGAAGATGTTAGATAGAATAAATTGGATTTTTCATATTCCAACTCTTTCAAGTCAACTGAAAAATAGTAAAAAACTGAATAAATCATTGATAAGAACACAGGTAGGCGTTTCGAAATATTTATAACACGTAGACATTGGGTTATTGGTTGATTCACACGAATTTATTCACCCGAACCGGGCAAATTGACACTTTTCATAATATTAATATTATTTTTTCTGTAGTCGATTCGCAGGAAGTTAATTTATTTATGGGCGAATTGACAACTCGAGAAAAATGTGTTAGGCACTTGGCATATTTTGAATTTTATTTATAATTTATTTATTTTCACTTCAAGACACAAACATCAGTGTAGCCCTGGCTCTTGTACTAGGAGGTCCTGTGTCACAAGAGCCAAACCTATCAATTTACAGAGAATATGTTATAGAAGCGCGATAGACAAAAATGAGATTTGTTATAATTATGGCGTGCATTAGAAGGTAAGTTTACAAATATATAAGATAAAAATATAAAAAAGTAATAATAATAAAACAGTTTAGCAATAAAGTTAAGAATAAACTATACCTACTAGCTTACAGAAGCGATAAAAGTAAAATATTTTGAAAAAACGAATAACTAAATTCATAAATCATTCTTTAGATTTTATGTAGGATAATCCAGTCGTCTTTTTGTGAATACATTGTCGGTTTCAGAAACCTCAAATTTCAAACCCCTATAACCCGTAAAATCCTCTTCGGACAAAAAATCTGTGTCCAAAGACGATGCTCTTAAAATGCTAAAAATTTTTATAAAGATTCATGATTGCAAACATTTCCGCCTATCCTAAAGAAGATCTGAACCTACGGTGATGATGATGAGTCTGAATGCCACGTTCAGTTTATAAAAACGTGTTTACATATCAATAGCTAGCAATCCACCGTCGGCCGGTATACAATTGGAGCGGAATGCATTACGGATGCATCCATGCAAATTCCAATTAATTCTTGTTCATTTCATTTCGACTGCGAATTGCACTGACATGAAAATAATATATTTTCACGTCTCGCAAAGGAACACTGGTGCATAAATCTGGTAATGTGCGTTTCGTGCCAAATTCAATGGCATTTGTTGTAATTAATATGTTGTATGTAGACTTTATGGGAGCACAATTTCTGTTGTGTACGAACAAATCATTATTTTATGGCATGTATTTAATGGTCTCTAAACTCAAATATGTAATTCCTATTTTGCTTTCCTAAAAATATTAAAAATATGTATTACTCCATACCTGTGCTAGAACGATCTATCGAAGTGTGTAACCACAAAATTCTTAAGCGAAACTATTAATTTGAGCAACACCATGCCGCTCGTAAATCACTCAATAAGCTCGTTATTAAATTGAGCATATCCTCATTATCCCTCGAGGTGCGACATAGTCTGTCAACACCACTTGTCCACCCACTACTTGAGAGCATTAAGTTGTACAACCCGAGGTACATTCAGCTCGAATTATTTGCAAAGCCAGAGGTTTTGGCGCGACAAGAGGTTCCAATTGACGTGTCAGTCCGACTGTCCATTAAACCCTTTTGCTATAATTTGTGTGTGACATCACGGGGCTAAAGGTACATATAAGAGGTACGTACCTGTGTGAATTCCGCCCATGTTTTATGTTTATCTTTGTTTTTGTTTTGCACCTCATACAGGTCACCTTTATACAGGCTGGCAAGATGCAGGGATATGGGACGCGTAAACTAGCTAGCGTGCAATTTTTTCATCACTTATCACAAAAAAAACCGGTCAAGTGCGAGTTGAACTCGCGTGGAGAGGGTTCCGTACGATGAATATTTTATCTAACATGTTTTTTTTTAAATCTGACCGTAATTTGTTTGTGGTAACTAAAAAAAACTTATCATTGTAATTGAAAAACAAGTTCTCCCATACATTCCAACTGAAAATGTAAGTTTGTACGCACAATATTGAGAGATTTACGATGTTGTTTTAAGACCACAGAGTTCTTATAGGTGTTCCAGTAATTTATAGGTATAGAACTACTTTCTATATTTTTCAAAATTTTAGGCTCAGTAGTTTCGGAGATAAATGGGCGAATGGTCGATTTTCGTCTATTTTCTTAAATAACTTTAATACAATTTACTTTAAAATTATAAAAAAAAAATATTTCGACGTAAAAATTCAACCATGTAAAGGTTGCGCGGCGATGTGCCTGCTTGTATATAACGCAATTTTAGTTTGTACAAGAACATACTTAGTAATTTTGAAAGATCTAGATGTAAAATCTAGTAGTGGAGAGAAAAATTGTATCTAACGAATGATCCCTCATCCGATCAGGATCCGACATCCACGCAGGCCAAGCCGCGGGCAAAAGCTAGCAGTATTATGTATAATATGTAGGTATAGGTATCTTCTTTGTGTAAGCGTGTGAGGCAAGCTCGTTTTCTTTTATTTACTATTACGTGCTAGCATTTGCATATCCATAGTTCAGGTCCCTTGTCATATAAACACTAGAACTAGTCCTACCCATAAATCAAGATACTCAAGATAGTGTAACACGTAGGCTATTACGTAACACAGAATGGTCACATTAGATAGCAGAGGATCTGCCCTATCGTGCCATACAATTGATTTAATATGCACCCTTTGAAGCCAAGGGTCGGCAAGTTTCAAACAACTCTCGGCCTTAACACGACATTTATCACTGTTACAAGGGACACTGCAAAGTGTGAGTATACCTATCCAAAGATGATAAATAATATCTTAAAATATGCCGTCATATTACCATTTAAAAGCCATAAATTTTGAAGGCCACGTGTTTAAGCAGTTTTTGCAAATAAAAACCGCGAAGAACAAAAGTAGCTTGGGTATGTAAATTAAGGCAGAGCGAGCAAGACATTCGCATGCAATTCACGATTTACATAGATAGGTACAATTAGAACGATGTGGCAAGGGTTACATATATTTACATCAGCTTGACAACAGGGTCAGAAGGGGACTAAATGGGCCACTACAGTTATGGGCCACGGCGACCGGCTGTAAGTTCATGGCCAGTATAATCTACGCGGTCTGCACACACGTAGCGTCGGGAACTCGGGAATCGGAATCTCACCACACTTCGCTTGACGCTCCACCGCTATAAAATTCACACCATTAACGACGAAAGGGGTGGCTAACACTCCCCTAAAAGGTATCGAGAGGTACCCTTCATATTTTGATGAATGTTTCAGAACATTTCGTTGGGGTTTACAAAAATATGACTGTCGTTTCCTAAAATTATTTTATACTTAAGATTTTTTCACGAACTTGCACTTAAATGAAAAACCTTGAGGCGCCAAAATAGTCTAACAAAACTCAAAAAAATAGGTCAGTCAGAAAACCTGCAAATTTAAAATAATTAAATCTGAAAGTACACTCAAGAATTCATCATAAAATTTACTGGATAAAGTTCTGAGCTAAAATAACATGTAACGGGAACATTTTACTGAGTTTTCTCGTGATTTTTTTCAAACGAAATCCGTCGAGTGAAACTTTCACAGAAAGATTTATTTCAAGGGTCACCAAGCGGGTGTTCCATCTTCATTTGATGGCGGCGACGCGTCACCGGTAGGTGTCGGGTTACAGACGCGCGATAAATGACACTATTTGTACAGATTTGCGTCCACACTTACCACTGACAAATAACTGAGTTAAAATAAATTCGCGTCCATTTTAAAATAATTTACATAACAACTAGTACAATAATTTTGTAGGGTCATAAAACGGAAAATTTTAGCTCTTGTATTGCGTGATGTCACAAAGCTACATAATATGTCGCATACTAATTCGAATTCGTAGCAGCTGAGAACAAAGTTTACATATCCAGCAACGTTCACATAGCCCGCACACATATTTTATTCACCAATATTTAGAGAAGAGAATACACGAACTGATGACTCTTGAATGTCCCCCGAGCGGACCGAACGTGTCGTAGCTATAAAAAATTCAGCAGAATGTTCGTTATGATGAGCGGTGCCGCCGTCGCATTGCAGGCTGCACTGATGACCTACATCCACACAAAGCCGCTCGAACTGCTCTTAAGATTAACTTACACAATACGTGAATGTTTAACACCCCAGCCGCAGGTAATGCATCGCTGCGCAGCTGATCCCTCTTCGACGGCTTAAACATGTACATTTTATAATGATGCATGATCAATACTCGGAAGGATTCATTTTATACTGTAGGAATTTTAATGTAAGTAGATATAGTTGTTACTTAAGCACTATAACAAAGCCTTTTAAATTGAAAACATAAATACAAGTAAAGAAAAAGTCATAAAGTAGTAGTTTTTATGACTGTATCTATTTAAGGCATGGGTTGTGTCTAGACACACCTTGATTCCGAGTGTGGGAAACATAGTAAAATGTTACTGTTAGATAGATTTAAAACTTCTTTAAAAATAAAGGATCTACATTTTGTGCTTTTATTTCTGTGTTCACCGAACCGAGCTGAGAATCACCTGTCTATATCGAAAGGTTTGAGAAATGGGTAGTGACGTCAGGAGAGACAGACACTTTGACAGACAGTGACTTGATAAGCCCACACTTTCCGTTCCGTATTCACCAATTTTACTACGGAAAAACTAAAAGGGCAAGTACACATCGTCAGTATAAAAAGAATTCACCTCTATAAAACGTTGGCAAAGATGTGTGTGCACCATAACACCATCAAAACGCGGCTGAATGAAAGCGAGATAAGGCTGCAGCATCCGAGAAATTCCTTTCACCCTTCTCACTTCGCCAGATAATATTTTACAGGGGGATAAAGGACAAAGCCTCCTCAGCTTTCGGTGAAATATATACAACTTGAAATTTTACTTTTTAATAACGTAATATTAGAAGACTTTATAGAAAATCTAGCAGTACGCCGCGGTTTCACCCGCATAATTGCCGATCCCGTGGGAATATCGGGATAAAAACTATCCTATGTCCTTCCCCGGGATGCAATCTATCTCTCTGCCAAATTTTTTTCAAAATCCGTTCAGTGGTTTAGGTGTGAAAAGGTAACATACAGACAAACAGAGTTACTTTTGAATTTATAATATTAGTATGGATTAACAGAATTATATGTAATTACGAAACTAGAATAACGCTGAACTTGTTTTGTTCAATAATAGCCGGTTTCATTAATATTTAATTGTACCCCAAACTTACAACCATCTGCAAGCGATTACAAAGAATAGATATTCAATCAGAATTATTTATTTAAAGAGCGAAGACTTGTGAGTTTACCATCAAGTGTAATTCACCGAATGCAAACATATTTTTCTTGTCCCTGTAAAACTTACAGAATTGTAATAAACACTCTCCCTTTATGTAAGTAATCTATTACCTTGAGTGTTTATTCATGCCTCAATTTATTGTCCCCGCTCGATCGTATTTTCTAAAGAGCGACCTTATTTTCTAAGAAGCTACTTTATGTCAGGGGAAAACAACCGAGAAAATGGCTATGTCTTACAATAATATACGGGCTTCGCACAGTTCGATAAAATATAGGTTTTGTTGCTACAGACCGGCAATCATAATCGCTGAAATAGTGAAGTTTCTACAACAAACAAGTGCTAATGTTAGAAACTTTCCAGACCAGAGCAAAATGGTTTCCCGTTTCAGGATATTTTTATGTTACAAATAACATAGGAAGATTCTACGGAATTTCTCTTCATTTTGTTAAGAATAGTTCGATGTCAAATTAAAATGGCGTACTTGTACTAGAATTTTTTTTTTGTTTTCATAGTTCGACGAGGTACTACGATAACACACGTAGTTGAAGGTAAAACTAACAATTAATGTATCTTTGTAATTGATTACCTGGATAAGGATTATGATTACACATGAGTGGAAAAAGTTGGTCACCTAAAGTATAAATCATATAAATCCAAGATAATGAGAGAAAAAAAACAAAAACTTTACTACAAAATACAAACTATGTCAATCTTATCTACTTTTAAATACTTTACTATTTTTTTTTCTCTGTATACAGTATGTTAACTAACAGAGGGCGTTCCCGTTAACCCGCAATAGTATAGCATCCATACATGCTAAAAAAAATATTACCATTCGAAAATAAAATGTTTTTATTTTTTTTTATATTAAAATATTCACTAAAAATCGTAAATTGATACGTTAAAGAAACACTCTGTACACGCGTACTTAAAGGACAGTAATGTCGGAATTTATTTAATTAAATAAATTAGAATTAATTAAATAAATAGAGTATCAATTTACGATTTTTAGTGAATATTTTAATATAAAAAAAAAATAAAAACATTTTATTTTCGAATGGTAATATTTTTTTTAGCATGTATGGATGCTATACTATTGCGGGTTAACGGGAACGCCCTCTGTTAGTTAACATACTGTATATATACAGAGAAAAAAAATAGTAAAGAAAAAAAAGGAAATATTCATGTCTATGAATACTTTCCTTTGTAAAGTATAATATTATTTTAATTATTGTGAACGTGAGGACTATAGGGTCATTGATTTTTGTTCCCTTCAGTTAGTATTATTGATGGTCTGGCAGTTTAAGTAATTTATGTGGCCTACCCAAATGTCCTTTCTTTGGTACTGTTCGTCTAATCATGTAGCTCCTTAAATTCTGAGTTGACACAATTGGACAGGTCCACTCAATCAGTGCGGTTCTTTTCTCAAAAGACCATTTCAGACACCAATCTACATGGTCTTCACATAATCTGACCAAGATTATGTCTAGACTTTAAAAGAGACTGTGACCTCTGAGTTTGTTTCGGTCTATCTTCTCAGAGGAGTCAGATAGGAAACACCGACCACATCTCGTTTTTAAAAATGTGATTGACATGTAGAAGTGTACAAACCTACTTACAGAAATAAAATCATTTATCAATAAACATTATTATGTTATGAATGAAAATAACAGTGATAGGCAGCAGTTTAAATTAATACACACGATAAAACCATCACATCAAAATAACATTAAGCTTCATTAGGCCAGTGACACGCTACCAACAAAACGTTACCATTTACATGGTATACGTTTTCCATGTTTGATTGCTACGATTATGTGTGACGTGTATGTACAGACCTTTACTTAGCCGCGTTGGCCTATGAGGGAGCTGCTACGAACTTGACATAGTCGGCGCGTAGACGTTGCACACCTATACACGACTTCGCTCTTTCTGTGTCCCATACATTTTTAATTCACAAAAATTAATACTTATTAAAAAGGTATCTTTTATAGTTTTTTTTTTTTTTTGTTAAAAAAAAGGTATAATAAAACGTGAAAGTTTTGAATTCAGATGCCGCCAACCGAGACAAAGTTCCGCCTTTCAAGGATTGTCGCGAGTGCCGTGGTTTTCATCTCGGTTCTATGTGGTGAGTACTCATATAGATTATTCCGCTAACTTTCGCATTTCTAATAAAGTGAAAACTTTCGCAATACATGTTGAGTGTTGTTGTTCTGGATCGAGCTATTTCGCTTGTATTTGTCGGTAACGTGATGTGCGCGTGTTGAACGTTTTACAGATATCTCTCCGGTCAAGATGCTTTCACGAACATTGCCTTAAACTTTTTGTGGTGCCATTTGCATTTTAGACATTTCATTGTATCTTTAAACTTTCGTCGACCCTTTTACAAACAACCCTTGTAATCGAAAACCAAAATGCGTACATTAACGTAAATTAGGTGAAAGGTCTTCTGTTTATTAAAAACCAATACATACTTAGTTATAGTCATTTTTCCTTTTATGGGTTTACAGGCAAAAAACGCAAGCTTTAAAAACATTATAAGATCGACTACAGTAAACAAAATCAGAAAAATATATGATATTCTTCCGGATATATTCTAGGTAGATAAAAACATAACACAACTAATTTGATACGATAGAAAAAAACCATGAAGATATCTCTAAAAACTTTATTTTTACATACTAATATACATACTCGTACAATCATTATGATTTTTTGTCAGATTATTCTACAAGCAACATACTAAAACACTAGTGTTTTAATTTTTTATTCCAAACAATAGATTTTTTGTAATTAAATAATAGCTTAATAATTTGCAATAAATTACCAGCGTTGTGTCATCGCGCTTCTCTTTATTTTCTATGCAGTCCGACAGTGACCGCGCATGTTAGGTCATGTAAGCCCCTTAACAATGATTTGTATTTAAATTTACACAAAATAAATGAATAATTAGGTAATAATAATACACGTAAAAAAACAGATAACATTAATTTTACGAAATTAATTCAATTGTTCTTATCATTTAAATCAAATAGGATTACCAATCTTTATTAGTAATATGGACATTTGTTCGATCGGTAATTTTTCATTTTGCTTTTTTTATTATTGATTATTTATTCTTATTTTTGAAGTATTTATTTATGTAAATATATTCTTATATATATTGTATGTTTATATTTAAATTAGAAAATTGTTTTTGATTTAAATATTTTCTACTAAGTATTAGGTATACACGTTGGTACACACGTCTCTTTTTATATAGGTACTCTCCTATCGCAGTTATGCTGGAAGAGATTTCTTTACAAATACCTAAGCACCACCTTTGAAAGCATTTTTCTGTTCCTTTCCGCTTTTCTGTTTATATGTGTCGAAATATTTAAATAAATATATAAATAAACCACACGTCATTGTTATAGTAGAATAGGTTTAAAATTATCATGAAATGTGAGGTGTCTCTATTTTGACTTGGATAGTTCATAAGATATTCAGCGGCTGCCGCGACCTCCACGACATATGGATGACTCCCATGAACGTTTACGTATCGACAATGTAGACATGCCAGCTATTTAACGACAGATTGCATTTTCCTTTGATACAAAGAAATAAACGTTTTCATTCTTGGAATCAAGTTCTTGCAAATCAAATAAACCTTGTTTGTTAGATAGTATTAATGATTCATGTTTTTACATAGGTAAGCGATAGGGCCGTAAAGTAAAGTATACATAAATAAATAGGGAGGTATTGATATTCATCATCATCATCATTTCAGTCGAAAGATGTCCACTGCTGGACATAGACCTCCCCCAAGCACCTCCACTTAGACCGGTTCTGTGCTTCTCGCATCCAGCGGGTTCCTGCGGCCTTCACAAGGTCGTCGGACCACCTTGTGGGAGACCTTCCAACGCTACGTCTTCCGGTACGCGGTCGCCACTCCAGAACCTTTCGGCCCCATCGGCAATCTGTTCTGCGAGCAATGTGCCCTATCGGGCATGTCGGTTACCTTGGTTCTCCTGCGGATCTCCTCATTCCTGATTCGATCACGCAGGGAAACTTCAAGCATAGTCCTCTCCATTGCCCTTTGGGCGACTTTAAGCCTTCTTATAAGGCCCATTGGGAGCGACCACGTTTCAGTGCCATAAGTCATCACTGGCAACACGCACTGGTCAAAGACTTTCGTCTTGAGACACTGCGGTATGTGGGACGAGAAGATATTACGTAGCTTCCCGAACGCTGCCCAACCGAGTCGGATTCGACGATCGACCTCTTGTACTAATATTGTTTCCTAGTAATTGGGTTGTGGAGGTCAGATAGGCGATCGCTCCATGTAAAATACTGGTATTCAGCTGCATTCGGTTAGACTGGAAGCCGACCCCAGCATCGCTGGGAAAAGGCTAGGCAGATTTTTGGTACCGTCAAACGGGGCGCAGGGGTGTATACCTACGAACGAAATTTTAAAAGAGGTTTTAACATTGAAATGCTTAATATAATTTATTGCCAAAGAGGACTTCAATATTTTTTTTATGTTATAATTAAGTAAGCTGTTATTTTGACATTACAAACAGACACATCAATTTTATTTATTTATTTGTATAGGTACTAGCTGCGCACCGCGGTTTCACCCGCGTCGATACCGTGGGAATATCGGGATAAAAAGTAGCCTATATGTTAATCCAGGGTGTCAGCCACCTCCATACAAAATTTTATCCAAATTTGTCCAGCCGTTTGAGCGTGAAGAAGTAACAAACATATAAACACACACACAAACTTTCGCCTTTATAATATTAGTGTGATTTTTATTATTATTATAAGCCTGTGTTGCCCCACTGGGGGGCAAAGGCCTCCCTTCACTCTTTCCACTTTTCTCGATCTAAGTACTGTGATTGTGGGCCAACCCTTTAAGAAGGAGTCCAGCTCATCCCGCCATCTCTTTCTGGGCCTGCCGCGCAGTCGTCTCCTGCCACTGGGGATCCACTGAGTGGTGGCTTTTGCATATTGCTGCTCCGACATGCGACAGATATAGCTAGCCCAGTTCCACTTTGGTCGAGCAGCTGTGTGGCCAGCGTTATTTGTGTAGATAAATAAATATTTGTTATGGCCGCGAATCGTATTTAGATCAACATAGAACCTGATACTGACCTGCAAATTACAAAAAACCCGGCTACCCTGACGCTTTAATTAATGACTTCTTTTCGTCCAACCCACCTATTGGATTTTTGTGACCATTAGAGTTAAATTCGTGACCTCATTGCGTCTTTTATAACTGAATTAAGTTGTCAACGCCGTCCCAAATTGTTCCTAAAAATTACTGGCATTTAAAAAAACAACTCAAACCGTAGCATTAGATGGCAATTAATTAAAAAACTAGCCAAGTGTGAGTCGGCCTCGCACACGAAGGGTTCCATACCACAAGGCAAAAACGCCGAAAAAAAACACGTTTGTTGTACGGAAGCCCCCCTTAAATATTTATTTTATTCTGTTTTTAGTATTTTTTGTTATAGCGGCAACAGAAATACCTACATCATCTGTGAAAATTTCAACTGTCTAGCTATTACGGTTCATGAGATACAGCCTGGTGACAGACGGACGGACAGCGGAGTCTTAGTAGGTAATAGGGTCCCGTTTTACCCTTATGCCTCTAGCCTATATGTTAATCCAGGGTGTCAGCTACCTCCATACAAAATTTTAACAAAATTGGTCCAGCCTTTTGAGCGTGAAGAAGTAACAAACATATAAACACACACACACTCACAAACTTTCGCATATTAGTGTGATGAATATACCGACGGACAATTTCCCAATATCTCTGACTTTACCTACATCATCTCTACTGTAACCCCGGCCCCGTAGATAAGTGCGACATGACAAGCTTCGCTCATTCATCCAAAATTTACCCATAACCGAAGCAGTATGTCAGTTACGCACTTTCTCACACCCACTAGTTATTTTACCTAATGCAATGGATGATCTGTACTCATACACTCATAGCTACAGACAACAAACATTTACATCGGCATACACGAAGAGTAATCAACACAGAAGCCAGCTGGAGCTGCATCGTGTGAATTAATGATTATGTGGCATCCACCGGTCAGTGGCGACTGAATTATATTGCAGCGTGCCATTGGTCCAGTATGGAATAGGACATATACATCGTACACGTGGACAATTCACTGCGGTAACCTAATTTCGAGTATTGATGTCCTAGTTTTCGGTAATAGGGACATTAATCAGTAAGTATCTAGTTTTGTTCTTTCCGTTTTGTTATTGAATAATTTGGGGAATGGTGGACTATAGTAGGTACTAGTTGGCTCCTATATTGGATTATCTATGTTATTATTAGAAAGACAGAAATTAGGAACAAGCGATATATTCTTCCTGCCGGGTCAGCGGGATTGTCCGAAAGGGTTACCGCTGGCCCGGAACATAAAGGGCGAAGGAAGGAACACGGGTGGGTTTTAGTCAGTAAGAGTCTGACACTTCCTTCCGCTCCACCCAGAGCGGGAGGGGTCATTTGACGATTTCCCATCCCGAAAAAAAAAAGCTATATATTCTTTAAAAATCTTACCGTGTAAAATTAGGTAAAGTGAGCAGTCACTCCTGATCACACCAATATTATTGGGTTTGTGAGTGTGTTTGTATGTTTGTTACTTCTTCACGCACAAACGGCTGAACGGATTTGGATAGGATACTTTTTATCCCGATATTCCCACGGGATCGAAACTTATGAGGATGAAACCGCGGAGCGCTGCTAGTGATTAATACTGATGGGTACTATTAACAGCCGGTCGATTCTGTAAAAATCTCACCGTGATAACTTAGGTGAAGTGAGTTTGTTTTTGCTAGGAATTGACACTATTGACAGCTCACTCCACGCTCACTTCAGTTAAGTTTTCACGGTAAGATTTTTACAGAATAGCACCGCTGCTCACTTCAAAGTCACTTCACTTAAGTTTTCACGGTGATTTTTTTACTTATAGTATACAGGGTAGCTGGGGCTTCGACGCGGATTTTTTTTTTTTGATAACTTACTAAAAATGTCAACGTAGGGTTTTCAGAATCTTGCATTGAATCCATAGTAACAGGTTGCAACCTGTATATTTTCCCTGCTACCCTGGTTATGGTAAAAAAGCACTTGCTCACTCCTTAAACATCATCATTATATTTTCTTTGCTCCTATTTCATGCTTATTATGATATGTATATTATATTTATTTAGATCAGTATAATATACCTACTTTATGTATGTATTTATTGTACCTATTATGTAAATGGTACACCACGGACTACAGTACCTATTTGTCTGTTCTTCCCCTTTTTAAATCTATCCAAAGGTTGTCTTTAAAAGATCGCTCTTAGCAATAAGACCGCCCATTAAGTCACCCTTTCTACAGTTTCTATATTTATGTCTGTAATTTATATGGTGTACATGATAAAGAGTCTATTCTATTCTATATTTTTTCTACCAAAAGTTAGCCTAATGAAGTGGAAAAGAATAACATTCGTTAATGTCACGTTACTTTTTTAGGGTTCCATTCCCAAAGGGTAAAAACGGGACCCTATTACTAAGACTCCACTGTCTCTCTGTCTGTCACCAGGCTGTATCTCATAAACCGTGATAGCTAGACAGTTGAAATTTTCACAGATTATGTATTTCTGTTGCGGCTATAACAACAAATAATAAAAATAAAATAAAGTTAAAATTTAAAGGGGTATAAAAGAAACTTTTTTTCGGCGTATTATGCTTGTGGTACGGAACCCTTCGTGTGAGAGGCCGACTCGCACTTGTTTATAAAAAGCAAAATGAAGAATAACTCCAATTTCCCTCCTGTGTATTTAATGAGGACTATGTAAAGCTCTGATCAAAATGAAAAGATATGAAAATCACACCCGGGAGTGCAAAAGCGACCCACTTTAGAAAATTAAAAAGGGAGGACACAATTAAATGTTAATTAACAAACTTCGCACTCGGCAAGAACCAAGTTTACAGTGTAGGTACTTCAGTACTTACGTAGGTAGGTATGGTATACTTTGGTACCTACTGAATTGAACCCAGATGTCGGGTTTATGAGTAACATTTCTACTTCTTTTGACTGCTGAGCGGTGTGTTCGACTTCTTGGTAGCCACTTCGCCAGTGTTATAAGGTTTTCCGAAAAAGCTTTTCAATTGCAGTCTGGTTTTTATATTCCCCGTATTATGAAGGACTAACAAACTTGAATAACTCCAATAACTCTTTGCCCTAGGTGTCAGGAATAAGCGTTCGGTATTTGCGGTTGTGATTAGGTACTGTAGCAACGACGCAGTCTCGGACAAAATCCTATCCTACTTATATTATAAACGCGAAAGTTTGCGAGCATGGATGTTTGAATGGATGTTTCTTACTCTTCGCTCACGCAAAAACTACTGAACGGATAG
This sequence comes from Luperina testacea, assembly GCA_927399505.1. Lineage (NCBI taxonomy): Eukaryota > Metazoa > Arthropoda > Insecta > Lepidoptera > Noctuidae > Luperina > Luperina testacea. The sequence goes on along the minus strand of OV656775.1, from coordinate 12,622,771 downwards.
GGATGAAATTTGGCACACAGATAGTTTATAACCAGGGTTAACACATAGAATACCTTTTATCCCGATATTCCTACGGGATTGAAACTTATGCGAATCAAACCGCGGGTCAAACCGCGCTGCTAATCACGGACGTAGCTATAGCTTTGACAAGGGGGGGTCCCCAAAGTAGAAAAAACAGAGCTCTAACGCCAATTAAATCTATCATTTACAAATTAAATATTGCCTGCGACTATAACACGCAAGTATAGTCGCGGGTAATCTATAATATTTAACTTAGGTTACTCTAAGTAGGTGCCTTTAAATAAAAACTTATATGTAATGTATGTAGGTACTTATTGCAATATATTTTTATTCAAAAGTAAGAAAGTTGAAACTTTAAAGTAAATTTAATCTTTTACGTTTTATTGCTAACTGATTAATAATTTCTTCGGAATCAAGTTGCACCGCCAGATCTCGGTGTACGCTCATGCAACTATCGTTTTCTACAATCGGCGCGGTGCATGTAATTTTTTTCTATTGGACAAGTAAGATGACTATGAATGGGGGGGTCCGGACCCCCAAAACCCCCCCCTTATATACGTCCGTGCTGCTAATATTACCCATATAAACAGCGGCGATAATTTTGTTTCATATTTCGAATCATACCTAATCAACCGAGTTTTAAGGCTCCTTCAAACAGGCGCTACCGCAAGTCGCGCAACGGGCAGTGCCTGTGTCGCGCGCGATTATATCGCGTGTCGCGCCTGTTTGTAGGAACCTTTATGAAGTCAATTAAAATAAACGGTGTTGTATTGATTTTCATTGGTGGCCGTACAACCTTGTAACCTATTTTATGGTTGTTCTGCAGTTTCGAGACTGAATTATTTGTTTATGTGGAAATAACATCTTTCAGCAAAGTTTGCAAATGGAATACCTACCTCTTTTGTTGTCTATACTTTTTTGTTCTATGAATTTTCCAGCACCCTCGGAGGCCGAGACCCGGCGCTGCTACTGGTGCGGGCCGCTTGCTGAGCAGGTGCACCGCAGCCAGCGAGCGCCGCCGTGCAGCGCTCCGCACACACAAGTCACTGACTGTGACCCTGGCTTCCCATACTGCGCCGTCGTCGCCACGGCACCGCGTTAGTATGACTTGATTTTATTTATTTATACATTTAATTTTTTTTTAATCATCATCATCGGCCATACACACCAATACCCATACCCATAGATACAATTTATACATACTTACCTATTAGTCGATATCTGTGGTCAACCAAGGTAGATATCCGACATAGCCTAAAGAAGTGGCAGTGGGCAGGGCACATTGCTCGCAGAACAGACGGAGCCGAAAGGTTCTGCGAGTGGCGACCGCGTACCGGAAGACGTAGCGTTGGAAGGCATCCCACAAGTGCACCGATGACCTGGTAAAGGCCGCCGGATTCCGCTGGATGTGAGAAGCACAAAGCTGGTGGAAGTGGCGGTGCTTGGGAGAGGCTTATGTCCAGCAGTGGGCGTCAATCAGTTGAAATTATGATGATGACGGTGTCAACTTGCATCTAGCCATCTCATCTTTCACTCACCTACTCCTATAGTTATCTACATCATCGATTCTCAAACTTCCCGGGATCACGACTTGTTGGAAATATTCTTGATTGTAAAATGTTCTTAGGAGTCTGTCTTACATTGATATGAAATCTATAGAAACATACCTACCCCTTTCGATTTTACAACTTGATACAGAGCAGCAGTTCGATTCTGTAACCATCTCACCGTGAAAACTTAGGTGAAGTGAGCCTGGAGTGAGCTGTCAATAGTGTCAATTCCTAGCAAAAACAAACTCACATCACCTAAGTTTTCACGGTGAGATTTTTACAGAATCGGCCGGCTGTAGTGAATTATGTAAAACTCTTTTACTCGTATACCTGCATTCTAATCATTACCGATTGGTGGTCAAAGTCTATAATACTTACCTTTTTTTTGTTTAATTGAAACACTAATAGGTCGTCTTTTATTTCTCACAGCTTACATAGAATCAAGATACTGCGTCAAGTTATATCAAGATGAATGTTATTCGCTGTACTGCAACTCAACCAGAACATGGCGCATGAGTTGCCCATGCCGAGGCGATCTCTGCAACGGACCCAACACAGAGCGAGAACTTGACGCCTTCGCAGGACTAGCCAAACTAGTGGCTAGGACACAACACACACGGAACAGAAGAGCCCTCATCACTAAGACTGGCTTTATAAGCATGAATACTAACAGAAAAAATCGAATAGACAACGCCACTGCCGAAGAAAATAAAAACATTCTAAACAATTTAACAGATAACAATGAAGGTAATGAAGCTGACGTTAAAGAAAATGAAATTCAAATGAACGACGTCAATGCTACTGTGGTTGCTAATGTTAAAGACATGGACAGTCAGAGTGATACAACAGCAGCTGAGGCGCCCCCTGATGTTAAAAGTGATGAAACACAAATGATTGAGACTACTACTCCAGCAGTAGTGGCAGACGTCGAACTTAAAAACAGCGAAGCTACTACAAATAGTCCTAGTGATATTACCGAAGAAGTTATTAAATCCAGCGATAGTCATATGAATGAAACTAGCATTCAAATAGATATTCCAAGTGCTAATATTGAAAGTAGCGATCTCAAAACTGAAATTATAATAATGAGCAGCGAAACAACCAAGGTCTTAAATGACGCTAAACTACCGGACATTTCAAGCCCCATCCCAGACGTTCCGACCACTCAAGAAATTATAACCCAGACGGCAATTGAATCAAAGGCTATGGCAGAAACGACTACCGAAGCTATTAAAACTGCTCCAACTGAAGTAAAAATGAATGGAAATAAAATGAAACCCAGTGAACAGTTACCTACAGTGGGGCCACCAGTTACTATAGGAGCTCAACACGACATATCTGTAACTAAATCTACTCCTGCTGTCAGAGCGATGACTACATTAAAATCTCAAAATAATACCGCTGTGCGATTCTGTTCACACATTGTCACACGCTTCACATTAGCTATAGGTATTATTTTAAATTACTTTTAAGATTTAAATTAAATTTTTTATGTAATAATTTTCAAATTATTCATTTGTCAAAAGTTGATCTCTGTAAGTGAAGCTTTAATTGTTAGAAATTAAATGTAGAATAGTAGCGCTCATTCCATGTGATATTAGCATAGACAAATTGTAAATATTTTCTGCAATATTTTTAGTAATTATTTTGATGTGATTGGCATTGGCACAAGAAATAAATACGCACAGAAAAACTTAATTGTTTTATTTATGTTTTTAGTCGAAGGTAAAATCATAATGCTTTGGCAATTGCCGGCCGCTTGACTTCGCTTCTAAACTTTTTGCTCCCTGGCTGTATGCTTCTCTTATATCTGATTCAAAGGGTTTTTCAAACCTAGTCTGCTTTATGGTCGGTCCATAATACTCAAATGTTGGAGGCGGCGGTACTTCCGTACTCTCCGAATCGTGTTTTCTTTTTTCTGTCCTAGTATTATCTGCCACTGAATCTGTAGCGTCTGTATTATCTAACTCATCAATAATAGGAGTTGGTTCCTGGGCCTTGACAAAATTTCTATATTTAAAGCTATTACCATCATTCTTCTTAGCTGATGAGAAATATAGTCCTTTGCTTTGTGAAATCTCACTTAGGTCGCCTATTATGGGAGGAGGCGGGGTCTTCATTCGAGGTCTCACGTCCGCCCAAGTTTTAGTAGCAGTTGCGTTATTATTGCCCACTTTATTTCCTTTATCATCAAATTTTGAGTTTGAGTTGCCAGAAGTGGAAGCTTGTGGTGGTGCAAATTCTTTTATCCGTTTATCTCTCTGTTGTTCGACATATTCTTCTTGGCTCATTTCTTTGAATTTCTTCGCTTTCCCTTCTATTCCTTCCTTGCCAATATCCCACTCTCGAACGTACGCCTCGCGTAGCTTTTGCCTCTCTTTTTCCTGCTCTTCTTTGAGTTTATTTTCTTTTTCATTCGCTTTAGCATCTGCTTCGTTCTTTTGTTGTGTCAAAAACTCCAGCAGACAGGTAGTAAAGTCTTTTTGGTTTTCTGAAATTTGAAATGTATCTTATTATTTCATTTTCTCATACATTTTGTATGGAACGGCTTTTTTATTTATTGATTCTGAGGCGGTACGAAGTTCGCCGGATCAGCTAGTAATCAATAACTATCAACACGTTTTGAATATGAATATGAACAGGAAAGTTTTGAGTATGAATGTGGATAGCGATAAGTGTAGGGAAAGATCAAAGAAACGATGGATGGACTGTGTGAAAGATGATAGGGCTAGAAAGAAGGTGACTACAGAGATTACGACTAATAGAGAAGTATGGAAGAAGGAAGACATGTTGTGCCGACCCGAAATAAATTAGGATAAAGGCTTCTTGCCTTTATCCTAATTTATTTCGGGTCAGAATTTAAGGAGTCTCTTAGACAGAGAAATCACCAATAGCTTGTGTTTAAACGCCTACCAGAAAAGTAAGTACCTATTTTACTACCAAACAATTCGAAATACCTGCCAGAACGGATAAATGCTCACCAAATTGTGTTTTATAAAGTATTGTAGAAATGAACCTATTTTCCTTTTTATTATTCTATGCAATAAAGATTTATAAACGCCTTTAAAGTTAATTTCAGACCAAATATTTTATATTATCGCTAAATAGATGTTACCAATATTTTATTTCACGACTTCCAATTCAGTCAGTTTTACCGAGTCAAAAAGCTAACGATCGATCGTACAATTATTTTGAATATCAAATATAATATGTATTGCGTATCCCAAACACATGTTACTTGGTATTTGTATTGTCATTCGCTCGCTCTTGCATCCTATGTCGACGGAGCCCCGCTTCGCGGGGCCCATCTGTGCAAAAGGTTTAAAGTAACCTAACCAAACCTAACCTCGGGGTGCCCTTCGCTCGCTCTTGCATCCTGCGTCGCCAATATTTTTCATTTTGTGTATTAATGTTACTATTTCAGGGAAACAAGATTTGGTGAGCAAAAAGAATATAAATACAACACATACAATTATTCTGATGAGTGTATAATTATTTTGGAACTTAAAGCTTTGTTCTTTAGGCACCTCGGTATAGAGTGGGTTTATTTTATTTAAAGTTAACATATTTTACTTAGTCTTAGGGTTAAAAATTATTTTGGTGAGCATTTAAATTGTACCCAACACCAATTGACGTAAAGAACTAGTAGTATTACAAGATGATTTCATTGTGTTCAAGTTGGGATACCTTTGCTGTCTTCCTCAAAAATTGGCGAGATAAAGCACAGCATTGTGAAAACTTGAAGGAATAGGAGAGACCTTTGTCCAAGCTCGGGACAGCACAGACTAATATAAAATCCTATCCTACTAATATTCAAAATGGGAAGGTGTGTTTGTTACTTTTCCTTCTATCGCACAGCAACAGAACAACGGATAAACGTGATTTTTTGCATACAAACAGTATAAGGGCCGGAAATTGACATAATGCTACGTTTTATTTCGGAAATCCTCCGCACGTGAGCGAAGCCGTAGACAAAAGATAGTAAAGAATAATCTCACCTTTAGGTTCCTCTGGCGGTAGGCCTGCTCGGGCTCTCTGCCTGGCGCGCGCAGCCGCAACTCTTGCTGCAATCATCTCATCTCTCTTCTTGCGAACCTGTTCCGCCTCTTGCTGCGCTTTCAGAGTTTCCTCCCGCCGCTTTATCAGCTCTTCCATTTGTTTCTTGCGCTCCGTTTCATCGGTACTGAATGAGAAGTAACCGACGCCGTGGATTCGGGCCTCTGTATAGAAAATTTCGTTTTTTTAGAGGTCTGTCTAGGGAAGATTTGGGTTAGATTGTTTGTTTCCTTTTTTCACATGAAGTTTGAAAAATTTATCAAATTTAATAAAAATCTAAGATCTAAGTAGGAGTTTGATAGATTTATGTATTTTAGTGATAAAATTTATGAGCTATTTAAGGGGGCGCCGACCAAACGCCGAACGCGCAGTGGCGCCCTCATCGTTTTTGGTTATTTCTTTTATTTTAGAATGAAAATGCAGAAAATAAGTACGTTAATTTGTGCTCCACAAGATTATACGTTAATATTATCATAAACGGTAGTTTTACATTGTTTCACAATCTACATTAAAGTCGCATGGCGCGCTCTCGTGATTTGCAACAACTACATTTTACATGATTAAAACTTTTGGTATCCACAATGTGAACTGTAAATACATAAGGCATTTTACAGAAAGAGACTGGTACAAACCATCAAACAGCAAATCTTGATAATGAATATCTTTATCTTTGGCAAGTAGTTCCTTTTCCTTCTCTTCCCATTTGTCTCGTAAAGATTGTAGATAATCATTTGTAGTTTGAACTAACAGTGGCTTTTCTTTTATTACTGTTGGAGTCTCCTGTGAATACAAAGAAGCAAAATTAAATATAAAGTATTGGTAATAGATACATTCACATTACAAATACAAGATCCTTACAGGTTTTAGAGGTGCACCATGATATAAGGAAAAATAAAGGGAGTTGTACCAAATGAAGAAAAAATAATGGTAAGTTTATAAGCTATAAGGTAGAAGTCAAGGAAAATTCAGGCAGATTTATTTATACAATAAAAAGAAATATATTTCTATTTACCTCTGGTTTAACTACTTGTTCCTCGTTTGAAGTAGGTTTGTCTTTATTTATGGCCCTCATAAGGTCAATATCTCTTTTCAAGAACATTCCTACGTCTGATTTGTGACATTTCCGTGTCCTACCCAGGCAATCTGTGAACTCGGTCCTGAAACATCAAGTTAGCTAATGCAATAAGTTATGAAGGTTTAATGCCGGGATCACCGGAACGCCGGGAGACACCCTAGAAGGACATACTCGTATATTGGTACTGTTCTTCAGATAGGTCAGTTGCATAATACTCACAACCGACGAGTGTGTATGACCAGATGTATGCACATAAACGGAGCAAAACGAGTATGGCGAGGCTCGTAGCAGGTGGCGTTCAGTAGTTTCTGCCTACCTTAGAAGAAGGCGTGAGTTTATGTATGTACGAAGGCATAATTAAATAACTGGCGAAACTTCTCAGGCGTGATGGCTATCAATATCCAAAAACATAAAACTTAATAATTTCAAGTACCCCTGTCAATTTGACCTTGTATAAAGTGTACTTTGTACTTTTAAAATTTTAAAAGTTTTTGTATAAGGCCATTAGCTAGAATAAGTGGGCCTATTGCAGTCCACTGCTGGACATAGGTCTCTTCCACATTTTACTTATTCAAATTAAAACTAAGATAGATTAACGGCCCAAACCCAATTACCTATCTATCACCAGTTTTGGCATACTGGAGGTAGAATAACCTATCTATCTCTGGTTTTAACGTCCAAATCATCTATATCAGTAGCGATCTGTATGATTACATGATACTGGCAGTTAATGATTATACTGGCTACCATCAAAGCGATCTGCCTATAACTAAAAATAGGTAATTGGTTTCAGCCGTTAAACTGAGACAATTTGTTTAGATTGGCTTCTCACTATTTAATAGATAGATCACTAATTACCATTCATCATCATCGTCTACATTGACAATACTTTCAGCCTGAAGCTCAATTGTTTCTTTTTCAGGTTGCTCTTGCTGTTTCTTAGTGTTGAAGTCAACAAGAAATCTGTTAGCCAGTTGAGAGTTGCCTGCACCGTCTGCCAAATGTTCATACAATTCAGCTTTCTTCTCCAATGCTAGCCTGTAACATTAATCAAACAATTATTAGAGTAGGACAAGGCAAAATATTTGTTATAATGACTGATTTTAACCAAAATCTAAGATATCTTAAACTTTGGTAAAATCAGTCCATCTAAGATGTTTGAAATAAAATTGACTTCTGACAGTTTTTGAATGGAAAAACTGACTTCTGACAGTTTTTGAATGGAAAAACTGACTTCTGTCAGTTTTTGAATGGAAAAACTGTCAAAAATTCAAAATTTATTTGCATGATAAGGCTTGTCTACAAGAAAGGTTTGTCTAGCACAACCTGCCTCTCTAGGTTGTGCCAGACAAACGTTGCCACATTGATAAACGACTAATATTATTACCAGTTGCCACCCACAGCCACACCAGTTACACAAAAAGAAACTGGGGGCAAAAGAATTATGAGTTTCCACAGCCTAATCTACTTCCAATATAATTTTCAGTTTCATCAGATGATTTATGTAAAATGGAGTTACATTATAACTATTTATAACCTTTCTGAATATAAACCACTTACTTGGATTTCCTACAAGCCTCCAACTCTTCAGTATCAACTGCTTTCAAACTGTCTTTAAATGTCTTTTTATATGCCTTTTTTTCATCTTTTTCTTGACTTTTATCTTTAGCTGAAGGAGGCTTGAAGTTCTCAAGCTTGTGCTGTGGCAGTTGCCTCTTTTCATTGACTTCCTCTTGCTTCCTTAATAACTCAGCCTTCAAACTGAATAGCTGAAAATATAGTGTGATAATTAATATCATAAGAATAGTCATTAATATTATTTGCTTTAGGTATGTGTTGCATCATGTCTCAAATCTGAAAATGAGTCTTATTATATAATATTTTGTTTTTCAATCTTTTTCAACTCATTGGATCTGGGCAAAATGTCATCCCATTTCTCTCCCCTGGTCTCCAGTCTTTCTTACAATGTTGTAGACCAAGTTTGTCATTACCTACCTTCTTCTTGTAGTACACTTTATTTGTTTATCTTGACTTTGGACATTGGGGTATATATTTCTCCAGGTTTGACATTCATTGCACATATTGATGCAATGGCTTGCATAATGATTGGGTTTCTTGTCTTCCTATTCAGCTTGGATCCAGTGCAAAACTAGATGGGTGACGATGGTGTGTGATAGGATGGGTGGTGGGATGGATGGTGGCTATCTTTAGCATGAAAAGAATATAAAATATGCGAAGGAATGTACACTTACTGTAGACTTGTTGAATAAAATCTTTTTCGAACCACTATCGTTCATCTTGAAGGATGGTAACAAAAATTCCGTAGCATAAAATTAACTTATTGCATTTAATGCAAGGAGCGACTACAAATCAACATTATTTTAGGAAGATGTATCAATCTGATGATTATTGTTTACAATGTACACAACACTATTTTCGACAGAAACTATTCCGAATCATGCACAAATGAATTATTTATCCAAAATATACGCTTTATGATCAAAACAATATTTATATGTAGTTCGGACTCTGAACCAAATTAAATCAGCAACGAGCAAACCAACTTTTTGAGAAAACAACATCAGGCAAAATTTTCAGTCTAACAAAAAGTACCAAAAGTACTCTGTGGGCAAAATTCCAAAATAATGACCACACCCACAGATTAGATATATAATGACTGACATTTTTTTTTTGTTATTATAGGCGCCCTGCACGAATGGCAAACGAACGAATGATGATTGTAATTAATGGAATTCAATCGACATTAGACGCTCATTCTGACTGACCCAAGATTTCACAGAGAGCACACGTGTTCATTCAAGATGATAAATGGAATATTCATAAAACCATAAATGAAATCCTGTATGCTTTTTTTAGAGGTATTTTATGGATCGAAATGATAATATACGTAGTTCATGTTGAAAATATTTTTATCAACATATCATGGGGCCGCGTATATGACGCGCACCCCTGTGAGTGAGTGCATGTTGTGTATCTGTAGGCGCGCCACGACGCTGTTTTTCCCACAGCGCCGCTTTCTTCACGACACCTCGGCGGTCTGTCCCCGCCAGGTGAGACCCCCAGTTACAGTGCGTGGCACGTAAGAAGAGACTTGACCCCGCCTCCCCCGCCTCTTTCCGCCGCCCCGATGACGCCCGGTCCCCGTCCCGCACCGGGCGTCATCGGGGCGGCGGAAAGAGGCGGGGGAGGCGGGGTCAAGTCTCTTCTTACGTGGCACGCACTGTACCTGGGGGAAGCCCGACGAGAGACGACCAGCACGTCGAGGTGCCGACTCGACTCTCCTACAGAGTAGGTGTATTGCTCCCGCCCGCCCCGCTCCCAGAGCTAGCTGGTCACGGTCCGGGCTGAGAAGCAGTCGTGCGTGTGTGAGCGATATTGTGTTGTACAGTAACACCGCTCAGTGTCTACGTGTATCGCTGCCCGCGTACGCGTACACGTGTGAGTTTGGGCGTCTGTGTAGTGGTGGGTGTCTGAGTTCGCCGCGCAACGCGCCTATATTAACCTAGCACGCGCTACGCGACGAGCGTGTGTATTTGGTAGAGTATAGTTGAGTCAAGTAAGCCGCGTGTAACCTGGGTGCGGCTCACCTGAGGCGTCAATCCGGTGAGATGGGGTCATCGTCCGCTACCAGGTCGCGGGGCAAGGGTCTCGCGTCGGGGGGGCGCGCGTGTCAGGGCGCAATGTCCTGGACATGGGGCCAGGCAGATGCGTCGGCACGCGCGAACATTCCCGTCGCGATGCGCCGCACAAACTCATCCAGGCTCTCAATCCCGAGGTCCCTCCGGATGACATCGTTCCTCACGAAACGAGGCGCGCCTACTATTGTCCGCAGCGCGAGACTCTGCTGCGCGCGGAGTGTCTTTCGGCTCGACTTGCTTGCGACCGGTGATGAAATAATGTTATCCTCTTTTATAAAATCAATTTAACATGAATCGATTTTGAACTGAATTTTACTTGAATGAATCGATTATTTTGTCACATCACTATAAGCTGTCATTTTACTGCAACTGATTAGAAAATCGACTATAAAATATCCGTGCAAGGTCTGTGTGGATCTGCCATAATGCAATATGAAATTTAGTTTGTGAGATTGTGAGAATATCAACCGGAGTGAAGTTATACATAAACCAAACAGAATTTGACGTTTCTGTATTGACCACTTGCAGGGTTTTTTATTGCTAATTTCATGGTCATCTGACAACCATCTCGCTGGCCGTGACGACAGAAATTTCTACACAACGACAAAACGGAATCTTTTGTGTACAAGTTAAACCTACATAGTTTGCGAATTTTGTCATATGAAAAGTTTTATACGAAAAACACATCGGAATCAGAAACGGTACCTTTATCAAATTAGTGGCCTAAGTGCTTGAGACCAAAATGTCAACTCCAGCCAGAAGACGCCTGATGAGAGATTTCAAACGGTTTGTATCTAAATATTTCACACGTTCTCCTAAACATCTATAAACCGCAATGGATTCTAAGCACCCTAGTTGCCATTTTCAACAAAATTTTCTTTGTGCGAAAGTGTAGTGCTGATTCATCAAATTACATCACAGTCATTTTAATTGATTTCTATTCTGTCCTATATTTCGAATTCCGGTGTAAACAGCGAATTTTTAATACGGTGGAGCTCTTTGTGTCGCACGCAGAGTAAGATACGCTATAAGTAGACATAGCTACGTCACTCTCGATGTATAAACGTCGTTTGTTGGTAGTCATTATTTAGGTTATCCAAATACATTTCACTTATTCGACGAAACGGAACATTAAGTCATCGAGGAAAATCGCCAAAGATAGGCGACTACCTGAATATGGCTAGCCTTTAGGAAACCTAAAAAGTCATCTCATGACCTTGATTATGTTATAGAGGATTCCATGAGAACTTGAGAGCTTTGTATGTAAATTGCAGTTCATATTATTTCTTTGTAAATTACTCCTACAACAATACAAATTGAAAACATTTAATATTTTTGTAAACATTTGTTTTTCCTATTGTACCAGTGTTACACAATAATAATCCTTATGGGATCGAATAGCATAATTTATTATGATAATATAAATAAAGTAAATAATGAAAAACATTCCATAAACATTTTCTAGAATGTCAGCTCCATTAATTATTCAAAACCACTAACAACAAATAATGACTCATGATTTGGTTGCCACCCACAGCTTGCAAGAGGACCCCCCTACTGGAGTCTCTGGTGCTCCCACTGACAACAATATCATGATCTGGAATGCTGTGATATTCGGACCTCATGACACTCCATTTGAAGATGGCACATTCAAGCTAACAATAGAATTCACAGAGGAATACCCAAACAAACCTCCAACGGTTCGATTTGTGTCTAAAATGTTCCACCCCAATGTATATGCTGATGGAGGAATCTGTTTAGACATTCTGCAAAACAGATGGAGCCCAACATATGATGTGTCAGCTATATTAACTTCTATACAGGTAAATATTATTTTTAAATCTGAAAAGAGGAAAAGCTTGTTTTTTCTGGAGTTAATTTATTAATTAGAAAATAGGTACCTACACTAACCATAATATTTACTGTAACTAATAAGAATGCAGTATAGCAGATAAAACATTTGTATTTTCTTGAGTGTTTTCACAGGATTGTTACATATCCAAAACCCACTATTTGATAAATTACAAACTCCTTTCTGTTTAATATTAAAAATCTTATAAGAATCCGCTAATTACTATACTTTTATGCCCTAATACTTTCATACATTACTGCACTTGTGCAATAATATTCAGTTAAATATTTTATAAAAACCTAATATTGTACAATGTTTTGTTTCAGTCCTTACTTAGTGACCCTAACCCCAATTCGCCGGCGAACTCTATGGCAGCACAGCTATATAAGGAGAACCGGCGAGAATATGAAAAACGGGTGAAAGCATGTGTAGAACAATCATTTATTGACTAGCAGGGGTCGGCCTGGATCTCAGTTAAATGTGGTGTACACAATACCTGCGTTGCCGGTCACCAGCCAATACCTCCTTATAAATTTCATTGGGACAACCATGTAAATTATAATTACATACATCATACACCAAGTTCATACTGCAAAAGTAAACCAGATTAATAATAAGTATGGGTTTTGGTAACTAATTTAAATATAATTGATAAGCAACCAAAATTTGAGTCAACAGGTGATAGATAGAAATAGCTCCACATTTATACAATTTGTATCATTGACAATATTAAACCTTACTACATACCATTAACTAAGAATAGTGTCAGCATTACACTCAAATATTATCTCATGTGTGAACTACTTTTTCATAGTGAACTTAATCCTTTTGTCTTACCATAGTAGGTATATACATGATTTATTCTAACTGTAATGGAAGGAACAATAGTTATATTGATGAATGGAAATATTTTTCAATAGAACTGTATTGTTTTTACTAACTAGTTAAAAATGTATGAACTTTTATCAAGTAATAGCACATGATAAAAACTTAACTAAGCTTTGCTTGATTATAAATCTAGAATGATTGAAATCACTAAAACAATTTTTGTAAATCTTGGCATACACAAAAATAAAAAAAAAATCTTTCTAACTTGATTGTTGCATTGTCCTGGTAACTTTTGGAATACTTGTATTTTTATTATTGATGAACTATACAATAATGTAATGTAGAAATTATAATTATTTGCTGCTGAATTATTATAATTGTTAATTAAACACCCTAGTGGTATTATCAAGTGTTTACCTAAAATAGTACAAGTTTATTTTTAATTTTCAAAATTATTATGTATTGACTCCAGTCGTTTTTTTACTAATACATACATATATTGTCATTATTACTCTGCTGCACAAAATTAGGTCGAGTCTCATTCTAGTATATTATAAGTGTCCCAATGGATATTTTTGAAAAGTGTAGCAGTTTTCTTGTTTTCTAATAAAGCTGAATGTTTGAAATGTCTGTGTTTCATGGACATTTTTAAGTATGTGTAATATTTCGTCTTCTAGTAAAATATTATTTTCGGTTTTACAAAATGTCTTTTATTTTTATAGTATGTAAATATTTCTGATAATATTTGAGTATAAATATGCCATTAGGTGGAACCTATAAAGCACAGTGTAACATGTCTGGCCACAGAATAATCAACTTTTTTGTTTATAACAATAAGGGTCAATTCGTACTATAGTCCGCGCGGAACTAGTTTGGCTGCGTTTTAGGTATGTGAGCGGTGGGACAGAGACGGATTACTCAGTACGTGCGTTGCAACCCGTCGCCTTACCCCTGTCCCCCACCTTAGCGGTCAACTAGTTCCGCGCGGACTATATAGTGCAGAATCGAAGAGTTAATCTGAAACTTAACATAGCAAATTCACCCTTATCTCCACAACGTAATGCACGCGCACTAATCAGCGTTGGTCGCGCTGCGCTCAGACGCGCGAATTCCGTCGAATACGAATTCGCACGGCTTTTTTTATCTCAGAAGAAATGTGTTGATAAGGGTGAATTTGCTATGTAAGTTTCATCAGATCAACGCTAAGATGCGCTCAGACTGCGCTAATATGAATTGACCCTAAGGGTCATTTTAGCGTGTCCCCCAAAATGGCTACAATTGCGCGGTGGTGAGAGTCGGAATTTTGTACATGCACGTTGCACATCCATCAAGCATTCGAATGGGAGTAATTCTCGAAATCCCAGATTTATTAAAGGTGTAGTGTTGTTTTTGAAACATAAACCTAATGTATGTAGGAACAAGATCAAGATTTGCCAACTGCTGATCGTGAGACTCTGGGTTCGATCTCCGATTACGTCGATTGAATGTTCGTGGCAAAATGTAGGTACTCCACACCTCTGGCTACCTCTATGAGGACATAAGAAAAATAAAACTAATTAAATAAGAAAAATAGTTTATACGAAATGTGAATTCTTACAAAAGTATTTCTTAATTATACTACACCATTATTGCAATATAATAACATTAAAATAATTCCAACAACTTATTAACATAATTTCGTTGAAAATTCTATAGCAATAAATGAAAGTTTTCGCAAGTAGACCTCAGGGACTGGGAACAATTTATCAAGGTTTTTTTTACTTTTTTATACTTTTGATTCAGATAAATAAATTTTTTATAAGAACACAATTAATTCTTCACCTTGTTTTAAGGTCTTCTTTTAATTTATAATGTATTAATTCCATACAGACTATGGCATCTTCTGCACTGTCGTGCCCATCTACAGAATTTTGTATTATCTTCTTCAAATATTCAGATGATAAGTTTCTTAGTGCTCGTTTGTATGGAGGACCCATTTTATGTGGATACAGAACACTAGTATCAATGACAGTCTCGTGAATTACTTTAAGTACTTTAAAATCTGATTCTAAACTATGCCCTATTAATATAGTTTTACTATTGAACATTGTAAGGAGTGTGGCTTGAACATCCAATAATGTTGTAGTTACTCCATACATGTGTTCTTCAGTAATTCCAGAATACCTAGTGTTGTAATCTATAATAGGGTGCAATGGTCTAATAAATGTCTCATACACAACTTTACATTCAGAATTTATCACTGTTACTCTAGTTAAATCCAAACCATGGGTGGTATAACACATCTCACAATCCAATGCATAAATCCCATAATCATCCATTTCAGTTTCTGGAGGTAGGGTCTTTACAAAGCCTTTCAAATTCTCATAGTCAACATATTCATAAACGTGACTGGGAGCTATACAACAGCCATCAGATGTTCCATCTTGACTGCAGCACTGGTACCTCGCTTCACCTCGAACTCTATATTTGTTATTAGGATGGTAAATGCATTCCTCCTTTGTTGCTGCAAAACCAATCTTATTCACCATGTATTCTTTCTTGCATCTACAACAGGTTCTGAAAAAGCCTTTTGGGGGTTTCTGTTTATTCTGACCATAAATAATAGCCCTGCCTTTTTGCCCACTCTCATGAGGCCTAGGAAAACCATTTTGTTTAAGTTGTTCCTCTGTTAAAATCCATTTTGCAATATTATTGTATAACTTTGCACCTACAAACTCTTTTGAATTATCTGCATTTTTTCTATTCTTGCTTTCTATGCTCCATGAGCCCATTGGTTTGCCAGGTGTTGTTCCCGGCATATTTTGTAATGTTAAGCAATCAGATGCTGATTTCTTTACCCCTTTGCATTCCTGCAACTCTTTCCTTAAGCGACTAACCGCTAATACTGCAGAATTCTTGTATATTTGTACAGTTGAACATTTTTTACTAGTATTCAGTTCTTCATGTTGAGCTCGGGCATAAGCATCATGTGCAGTAACATACAGTTTTAAACATTCATCAATCATCATATTTAAATATGTAGATCTTATATTTGCAGCAATTTTAGAACCAAGAGGTTCTAAAACACCAGGTCTGTCAATAAATTTTTCATTAGGTACATGAGCAACTCTTTGAGCTCCTTTTTTTACCGTTTGCGTGATAGTACAACTAGTTGAAGGCTCACTCTTGGCTGAACTCTGACTGGGTGAAATAGTTTTTTTAGCATTTAATAAAGTGGAAGCATATGGCACATGAGCTATGCGGATCTTGGTATTACCAGTAGTAGGAGGGGTGAAGTTATTTTTAGCAGGTGTATTTTCACTGTTTGAAGAAACACTTGTAATATTTTTTGTATTATGATATTCTCGAACTTTAGCTAACCTTTGGGCCATTGTTTGGGCTGCACTCGCTTTAAAATCTGTTTTAATGGGTGCTTTTGGTGCCACTTTCATGGGTTTATCAGCTGCTCGAGATATTCTTTTCTTTCCTATGATAGTCTCCTCATCATTTGTATCCTCTATCTTAGTTGTATCTTCGATAATTTTAGGCTTTTCTATGGGAACATATTCATCAAATATTTTCTTGCATTCCAATGCAATGGCATCTTCATCAGATTCCATATCAAACTCTTCATCTAGTAATTCCTCAGCGTTGAAATCATCATTATCAGATATGTTATTGCTTTCATTAAGCTTGCTACTGTCATATTCCTTTTTAGATTCTTTAGCTTTAGAACTCTTATGGGAAGTCTTACGGTCTTTATCTTTAGTTTTATGTTTAGAATTAGAGCTATGCTTCTTTGTGTCATGTTTTCTAGATGAGCTATGTTTTGAGTCTTTTGAACTATGGTCAGAATTTTTAGAACTGGAATGCCTTTTCTTGTCTGATGTGCGTTTCTCAGTTTTATCCTTGTCTCTATTTGAACTTTTGTGTTTTGATTTATGTTCTGAATTCCTTACTTTGTCTTCATGTTTAGTTTTATCTTCAGACTTAGATTTATCATCAGACTTAGATTTATTTTCAGACTTAGATTTATCTTTCTTACCTGAGCTGCTTCTGCGATGTGACTTACTATTATGATTTTTATCTGAACGCTTTTTATTAGAACCACTTTTTTCAACAACTTTTTTATTGTCATTGTTATTGCTTATGCTATTTTTAACATTAACCTTTTTTAAGTCACTACACAAACTATCATTTCTTACTTTATCATTGTCAGACTTTTCTTCATCTAATATTTGATCTAAAATATCAAATTCTGGCCCCAGGTCATCCAACTCGTTAAAGTCTGAATTTATTTTAATTTTTTTTATTTCAGGTTCTTCTTCATCACTGGAAAAACAAGGTGCAAGCGACCTAGGCGTTGGTTGGTAGGTAACTGATGGGGTTTCACTTTTTGTGCTAACTTTGGCAGGTTTATATTCTAAAATTTTCTTCTTACTCGTATTTTTATCAGACGGAACATAGTTAAGTTTACTAGTGTTATTAGAACCTTCATTAGGAATATATTTTTGCAGTTCTGTCTCAGTGCCTGGCAAGTACTTTTCAGTAGATACAGTTGATCCTGTAGGTGTATATTTGTTGCACTGCACATTTTCAGTGCTTCCTGGTGTATACTTCACTGGTGGGGGAATGTAAATAAAAGGTTTGGAGGACCCATTAGTATCTATGGGTCGTTGAATAGATAAACCTGCGGGTTTTCTCGGTGTATATGGTACTGGAATATGTCTCTTTCTTTGTTCAGGAACCTCCTCATTATTTTCCTCTGTGTCAGGATTGCTGATCTTTTTCAACTCTGCTATGGGTGTGGGATTGTATGTCGCTTTGGCAACATTTGGAACTAGATTTACTGAATTACTGTCTGGCGGTGTTGCGGTCGTTCCTAGCGTTGCTCCAGAGGCTTCCTTCTGTTGAAGAACCTTTTGCACAGCAGCCGACACTAGTTTCTGTAATATCGCTCCACTTTCAATTCCATCATTTGTTGTACTCTGAGGTTCTTTTTTAACGTGTCGAAAATGACAATAAGGTCTTTCGCATAGACCATTATCATAAAAAGGGCAGTTGTATCCTTTAAAATACCCTGTCGATGGAAGCATTCTACTGTAAATTAATTTTCAACCCACTACTATTGAAGAACGAACCAAAAACCAGCTAAAATCACTCTACTACAGATTATAAAACATAAAACTGATTTATTCATATTTCTATAAATTTGCTGTGCTGTATAGTACTTACTTATTTCCATGCCTGCTGTGCATGCCTGTGCTTGAAAAAAAAACAAAATGTTTTAGTAATTTTATTTTGAAAATGAATTTTCCGAATAATTCATTGACGTTGTATTATGCATGGAATTAGTTTTCTGCCATCTGCTGAAAACCAAAAGACAACAGAAAAACAGACGGTTGTGCTGTTTCAAAGCGCCCCGATCAAAGTTCTCAGGAACTAAAATTCAAATAAATAAAGTTGTGAATGTTCCTTGTCGATAATTTTCATCAGACAGTGAGTAATTTTAAATTTACGTCTTCAAACAGAAAATTAATAACGCCAGAAATTTCTGCAATTTGAATAGACGAAATAAATTAGCAAACACTAGTTTCTAATTTCTAAAGATAAATATAATATGTAATGTAAATACTTGTTTCCGAAGTAAACACCTAACATCGAAATACTTGTCATCTGCAATGTACTGTATACTTTTGTATTTCAGATTTCCCACCGACTCAACTAAGCAGTTATGGCTCAACTATAGTAGTTTTGGGGTAAATTTTAAGCCTATCCTCATATTTAAAGCTCACTGATCTGACCGTCATCGTCATGCGCTATAACTTCAGTAGGACAATAGTGTCCTACTAACCTATAAACTAGTGGATAGCCACTAGTTTATAGCTTGCGATCTGACCGCGCCCTAATGAATTTTCCAGTTAACCTTAGCAGCAATTATTCTATCACTAATATTATAAAGGCGAAAGTTTGTGTGTGTGTGTATATGTTTGTTACTTCTTCACGCTCAAACGGCTGGATCAATTTTGATAAAATTTTGTATGGAGGTAGCTGGCCCTCTGGATTAATATATAGGCTACTTTTTATCCCGATATTCCCACGGGATCGACACTTATGCGGGTGAAACCGCGGGGTGCAGCTAGAGAAGCATAAAAATAACTGAAAGTGATTCGATTTTTTTTTCTCTTACGTATTAAATTACTCTCAGTGGTTATAACGATCGATAAAGTTCTTAGAAGTATTTTTTTATCGAAGGATATGTCCCATCTCTAATATTAGTTCCACGGACCCTCACGTTGGTATCAGCGCCAAAATGGCGAAAATCAAATGTTTTCATTTTGCCATCGATTCGATAGTATGAACATGAAGTCTAGCGTACTTGTATAATACTGCAGGTCAGTGGCATGCATTCAGCAAGAAGTTGCACATCGCTTACACGCCAAGCAAGCTAAAGCTTACATAAAGAATCACGTTTCCGGTGCAGGCGAGTCAGTGCGGGTCGGTACCGATCGGTGCAGGTAAAATAGTTCCACATTAATTATGCGCTCGGTAAAACATGTAACCGTTTCCTTCCGAAGACCTGCAGAAGTGCAGAAACCTGTACCGGGAGTCGCGACCGAAAACCCTCTTCTTTATGTAAGCACCCAAACGTCGTAACCACACATTTGAATTTGTGATGGTTTGTCGAGGCTCGATAAGCGTGTGGGGCCAGTATTATGAAATATTATGAATTTGCCACCGCTCGCACCGCCGCTTTAATCTGAACCACGCTGAACGTCGAAGCTCTGTCATCTCATCCCCTAAAGCCACGTTTCCACTAGGGCCGCGCGGCCGAGGGACGCGTTGCAAACAATAGCAAAAGCCCCTTGAGGCCGGGCCTCGCAACGCTTTGAGGCCGCGTAGCCCGTAGTGGGGACCCGCCTTAACATCACTCACGGAGTCACGGCTATTTGATGTTACCAGAAAAAAAAACCTCTATTGTCGGGCTAAATTAAATAAATGTTTAATTTTGTTTAAACCCGCCTTGGGTTCTGCATTTTACTAGTATTGATATCAGCCGATAAAAATGGTGATACCAGCCAGTGATCATACAATGAGTATTTGAATAAAACACAACACAACCACAGCTGCTTAAACCTTTGAAAAATGATGTCAGGGTTGTTGTTGCGAATACCAAGATGAGAGGTGGGAAATTCAAGGCAAAGTATTTACTAATTTCTCAATAACTCGTTCTAATGGACATTTTCCGTCGCTGCGAAGAACGTATATCTGATACGTGCAAGTTTCAGATATGGAATTATTTTTGAAAGTTTTACGTTGGTGTCCATCGTCTTTTAGAGGGTTATCAAAACTCGTGTCAGATTTCGTAGATAAGCTAGTAAGTGTCATCGAATATTTGTATCCAGACTTCGAAGGCAAAGCTGGTTTTACCGAATAACAGCAAGATGTTGGACGAGCTGGTGAAAGATTACTCTGCATACTTGAAGTTGGATGTGTTAAATGGTTTTCAAACTGTCCAGGATGTTGTTGATAATATGCTTACAAGACTTGAAGAATTAACCAGTGTGCTGCAAATGGTTAAACTGAAGAACAGTGATTGTGGCTCAGCTGTTTCAGAAGACATTAGCAAATATCGCAGTGAAATAACAGCACTCTCTAAGAAAATAACAACACTAATCCATGTTATTCAGAAGCTTCAAAACAATGTAGATCATCTTGAAAAACAAGTGGACAAAGCAGAAACTGATTTTGGTGTAAACAATGATAACAAAATCAAAAGCTTCCTTAAACCATTCCTCAAAAGGAATAAAGAAATTGTTTCAGCAAATACTCCAACACAGCCTTATGAGAAACTAGTTTTTGAAAGTGTTTTAGAAAATTTTGAAGATGGGAAACCTTAAAAAGATAGGTCAATATTATTCTGTACCTATTTTATACATGTAAGATTTTTATGGAATAGAATACTATAAGTTTCAAACCTTGTAAATACTAAAATTGTATGTAGGTACTTATGTAGGCTAATTTTGATCTAACATTTTATAAAGTAGTATCAAGGGTTATTATGGTGCTTGCTTTGTAAGCTATAAAACAATTAATGCTATACACGTTGCATTGTAAGTTACTCTTAGTGCAGCATAGTCCTTGTGTTATTCATATTTTATTAGAATTCGAGATCAGTATCAGTGGGGCGTATATTATATAAACAAAGTTAAATTAAGTATACTAAGAACTTTATTAGGTGCTCATTGGAATTACAAATTAAATCTTAAAACATACAACAGTTAAGCACATTTAATGGCTTAAACATTTATTTTCGGCAACTAAGTGGAAGTTATTACCTGTGGTAGAAAATCTAAAACTAACATCAAAAGAATATAAACTAATCAGCCTAGGAACTAATAATAATGAAAAACTATTGAATAGTGCAATACAAAAAACGTGCCTAACCTTTTGACCACTCTGTTTTGTACCAATTACTGTGCCCCCAAATGCCCCCATGCCCGGCTCATAAAACAATAAATAGACAACAACCAACAACAAATATGGTTGTGCAATGAAACAGAAAACGACAATAGGTTCTCAGTTATTTAACCCCTTGTCTGTTAGGCAAGCTTATTAAGTTCAGTGACAATAGAAAAAGTAATTGTGTCTCATTACTGCCAGTTGAGTTCAGGCACGAAAACATCAGAAAAGGTGTGACAAGGGGCAAAATTCGATAGGAGCGGTCAATAGTTTAATATTAATTCAGGCAGCTTGCACAACTCACAACAAAATTTAATTAGCAATACAAATTTCTTAAAACTATATCTCAATAGTACAAACCTTAATCATAATGGAACAAGTAAGTAGTCTGGTTGTTGACATTCCTTTTTATTATACACATATTATTAATTCATGTTATTAATAAACCTTATGTTAAAAAAATCAACCCTTTTATTTTCCTGTTGATCCAAACCCTCCTTCTGCCCGTTTAGTTTCTGATAAATTGGTCACTTCTTTCAGAACTGGGTAATAGATTCTTTCACAAATCAGTTGGGCAACCCTATCACCCTTCTTGACTTCGAAGTCTTTGTCAGAATGGTTGAAGATAACAACACCAACATTGCCCCTGTAATCTTCATCTATGACACCAGCTGTAATGAAAATTATCAATGATTGCCATTTCCTAACTAATTTATTCAAGTTTTTGGAAGTTTGCAAATAGCATAATTTAATTGTCTCAAGGTCTTGGTAACCTCTACAACAGACCGGTTTTATCTACTCACATTATACGACACTTCGTACTTTCTATATATTCAGTTTGTTTTTTAGAAGTCAATGTTTTTTTTTTTAAGTTTTTAACATTTTAGCTGTCATACCTACCACAAATTTATATACCTACTACTAATAATGCTATGTAAATAAAAGTGACAGTTTTATAGCATCATCAACATACATACATATTATTGAAGCTAACTCAAGAACTACTAATTAAATTCTATGAGAAAACTGCACTAGCTTCCTTTAGCAAATCAAAAGTATGTGAAGGTACTCAAGGATTACAACATGACATACAGTGCGTGCCACGTAAGAAGAGACTTGACACACCACGTGGTTTGACATGCGCAGTACACGATTTTAGGTATCTTTAGCGGTATGAGGTCTGAGTGCGGGACGGGACCGGACGTCATAGGGGCGGCGGAAAGAGGCGGGGTCAAGTCTCTTCTTACGTGGCACGCACTGTACCCTGCATCATAACGTAAACAATGGCCTACATGATTATTGAAAAAATCTAAATATAATATTGTATAGAATCAACTATTTTCTAACTGAACAGACAGCTGTGCTGCTTGGGAGTTTGTTTGA
Organism: Luperina testacea; assembly: GCA_927399505.1. Lineage (NCBI taxonomy): Eukaryota > Metazoa > Arthropoda > Insecta > Lepidoptera > Noctuidae > Luperina > Luperina testacea. Next base: position 12,599,905 of record OV656775.1, on the reverse strand, counting down.
TGCACCATTTTTTCCCAGCGAAAACACTAGGAAAAAGAGAGCGAAGGGCGGGCGTTTTGGGGGACTGTCTTATGTAATTTTGACATTCGAAAAGTGCAGATTCTCAGCCTTATTCTAATTTACTTTTGATTTTGATTTGATCTTAGACATTTTGGAAATGTAATACTACATTATGTTAATTAGTTGGCAAGAGCTGAAGAGAAGAGTGTTTTCACCTATTGCGGTATCATAATTTTATTCTAGGTACAGACGTCAACGCCAGCACATCAAGTTACTACAATCTGTCAGATTTCTTCAAAAAAAAAAAAAAAAGAGCACATCAAGTTACTACAATCTGTCAGATTTCTTTAATAGATTTTCAACTTTATCACTAAAGCATAAGGTTCAAAGTTGATTGCGAAAATTTGACAGTTTCTGCTTGCTTTAGCTTGATGTGCTGGCGTCCGTACATCATCTTCACATAATATAATTACAGTGTAAACTCTTTATAACGTTATCCTTTATATTCTTTATAACAATAAACTCCCTGTAACGTTGAAGTGAGCCCAACTTGGTCGGTTTGCGTTAAAACCCACATATTGAAACACTCTTTATAGCGATACGCCATTTTCTATTACGAAGAAATGTGTTCATATTTTTAGACAGTAAATATTTATTATCACTATCACACAGGTACAGGTAACAAAAGACTTTGAAGCTCCGAAACATCCGAGGTCGGTCTAGCTTTTGTTATCCTTAATTGCCTTGAACACGTGCAGTATGACGCATTGTTTTCTCGGAAGTGATGGTCTTCGACCAAGCATACTGGGTACCTATCGTATTATCAGTCGTAAACCTACTTTGAAACTGTTAACATGGCCAGTAAACGGAAAGCGATTAGTGTTGACGAAAAAGTTTGTGTGATACGTGCGATTGAAAAGGGAGAAAAGAAAAGTGACGTTGGAAAGCGTTTTGAACTAAGTCAATCCACTGTTGCTACCATTTGGAAAAACCAAAAAACAATTCTACAGGCGGCGCTGGAAGGAAACTCTTCAAAAAAATTAAGAAAGCCAAAATTCGAAGACTTAGATCAGGCAATGTTGTCGTGGTTTAACAATCGGCGTCAGAATAATTACCCATCTCGGGGCCAATTGTAAAAGCTAAGGCTGAAAATTTTGCCAACCAACTTGGCATAATTGACTTTAAAGCATCTGAAGGTTGGCTCGGAAAATTTAAGCACCGTCACCAAATTACGTACGGTAAAATGAACGGAGAGGCGCGGGATGTCGATATGAATGTGACTAACAATTGGATTAGTACAGTGTGGCCTAAATTAAAGATGAAGTACTCACCAGAAGACATTTTTAACCCTTATTTCGACAGAGAAGGTGATAGTAAACTTATTAAAATTTTATTGTATAACCTAGTTTCCATGGTTTTTCTGAACCTCCAAAAATAAAAATAAAAAATCTACCCCCCACCCTTATGGAGAAAAGCGATGTCCGCCACACCGGACATTATCGAATCTTAGTAAAAAAAGTGTTAAAATGACTTGTCCGTCCTAGCGGACTTAATCGAATACGTGAAAGAAGTTGCATAGTATAAAGTAAAAGAATATAATAGTAAAAGAGCCTTTATTTTTTATAAAAGTACAAAGAAACTAAGGGCCTGTATTATTTAACATGAAAGCTCAAAAAACAGTTGCGAGGATTTTTGCCCGTCACAAAACAAAGGCGTGTATCACATTTCAGGCAGTAAACCGTAGTTTTTCAGAGAAAAACGTCAAAAAGTAATCTAAAGGTGAACGTAGTACGGGAGGATCTTCAACTACTGCAGTATCTTCTATCTGGGCTCTATACAAAAAGGTACTCTGTTTCCATTTGTACGAGAGGGAAAACTTTTGAATTTGCTTGGGTCTCTTTTTTGTCACAACTGATGGTTCTCTGAGTCTTCTTTTTCTATGCACAGGTATTGGCAACGAGGGTAAAGACGATATAGAAGGTAAGCTTGCAAAATTGGGTTCCTGCGACTGGTTCGGGAAAACTTGCTCTATAATTGGAGTCAAAGGCGTCGGGAAGTCGTTGTTGAGTTCAAAACTTGTTTCAGAAGGGTTTTCATCAGGGCTGTCTGCGATATTCAAGCGCTCTAGCGAAGATGCAATAGACGGTGCAGGTGAACTAAAGACAGAAGGTGGATTAGAGAATGGATGAGGCTCATTTTCGGCGCCGGAGCTATCACCTGTTTCAGACGGTGCACGTTCTGCAGGAACGAGTGCCAATATTTTTTTCGAGCGTGCATGCAGGGAAGACTGAAGCAAAATAAAAGAAATACGTGCTAAGCAAAACACCAGCACCAATAAAAAAAAATAGTTAATACGTAAAAGTAATGGGGTAAGTAAGAGGGCACACAGATACAGAGACTCATGGTGTACATTATAGAGTCAATATTAGTTTTGTAAATTAGAATTCTTTAGGAATAAAAGTTAGTAGGTACTTAATTTTGAGCATGTAAGTGTAACGTAAAGGCTAAGCAGATAAGTAGTAGGTACCTACCTATATAATATACACCAGTGAGTACCTGTTGAGAATAGGTATAGGGTTCTTTTCACGTAAGTAGGTAGGTCAGGTAAGTAGGTAGACTAACTTTTAGTAATTAGTTTTTAGCATTTTAGTTTTATGTAAAGGTTAGGTAGATAAGAAGTAGGTATCTAACAAGTTGGTAGGTACTGAGAATAGATGTAATGTTTTGACAATACCGACAACTCAAATCTTTTACCTTTCATACCATATTTCGACAAGGTCCGCCGTGACGGACAAGCTGTAAGACACAATAAATACAGGTGTTTCGACGAGGTTCGGTGTGGCGGACAAGTAAAAAACTCGATAATTATTATGAATAACGTAAGCAAAAGCTATGAAATCATATTATTTGAACGTTAGTAGACTAAATTCACAAAACACAAATAAAAAATCTACGCAACATAAGCAAAAAATAATATTTTTTAATAAATTACCTGAAAGACTTCCTTAGTGCGCAGTTTCGCCGACATTTTTTCGCCAACTGTCAAACTCTGGATTGTCACACGCAAAATTTATTTTTCTACTAAAATTTGACCGACCTCCCAATAGCTTAGTAGTTTTTTTGTTGCAAAAATAGAAATAGACGGGGCGGTGGATTTTTTTAAAGTACTTGTCCGGTGGTACGGACAAATTCGAAATAAGGGTTAATGCAGATGAAACTGGCCTTTTTTTCAAGTTGACTCCCGATAAAACTTTAAAATTCAAAGGGGAAAAATGTGTTGGAGGAAAACTGTCTGAAGAGCGTATTACAGTTCTAGTGGCTGCCAATATGAGTGGCACAGAAAAAAGAAAGCTCTTAGTTATAGGCAAATTGAAAAACCCTCGGTGTTTCATGAACATAAAACAGTTGCCAGTTACGTACAAAGCAAACAAGTCAGCTTGGATGACATCGCAGATTTTTGAAGAGGAAGTGAGAAAATGGGATGCTGAATTAAAATCACGGAAAATCTTGCTTCTAGTAGACAATTGTCCTGCTCACCCAATCATATCTAATCTTCGAAACATAGAGTTAGCATTTTTCCCAGCTAATACAACCAGTATTTTACAACCAATGGATCAGAGTGTAATTAAAAGCCTAAAGGGTCACTATAGACGGAAAATGTTGATGGATATGATCGAAACTGACGGCAAGGTCTCGATCAACATGCTACAAGCAGTGAACTTCTTATCAAAAGCCTGGCAAGAGGTAACAGCAGCCACTATCCAACATTCTTTTCGACATGCTGGATTATGTAGTAGCCAAGAAACGAACCAATTTGACAGTGAAGACAATCTACCACTGAGTGAATGGATAAGCCAGTTCAACATACCAAACAATTTTAACGAAGATCTACAATCGTACGAAAATATAGATGAGGATGTAGCCACAACTGGTACACTTACAGATGAACAAATTGTTGATTTAGTGTCAAAAATTCAGGAAACACCCGATAATCAAGATGAAGAAGATGACCAAGTGGACAAAGCCGAATCACCACCAACAATTCAACAAGCCTTAGATGCCGCTAAGTTGGTAGAAAAATTTTTGTTGTTTAATCAAGACGATTCCACCACATATCTAGATATGAATAGAATACATAAAATAATACAAAACAAGTACTGGCATAGCAAAAAACGTCAGACAAAGTTATCAAACTATATGTGTAAACAATAATTTATAAGCATTTATTATCTAAGACATACATATTAAAAATTCGTGTTAATTTGGTTGTTTTTTTGTTCATTCCATATAACGATAACTCTCTATAACGGCAAAAAATGCTCAATCCCTTGAGTTTCCTTATAAAGAGTTTACACTGTATATTATTAATGTACAGACGCCAGCACATCAAGCTACCCGAAACTGTCAAATTTTCCCAATCAACTTTGAACCTTATGCTTTAGCGATAAAGTTGAAAATCTATTAAATAAATCTGACAGATTGTACATAGTAGCTTGATGTGCTGGCGTCTGTACACAAAATATTTTAAAAGGCCCTGGAGAAGATGGCGGGTCAAGCTTAACACTTACAGACAGGATTGGTCCACACTACCTCAAGACAGACAGAAGTGGAAAGGATAAAGAGAGGCCTTTGCCCTGCAGTGGGACAACATAGGCTAAAAATTATTATTTTTAGCCAAACAACACAGCAACAGCACCAACATCACAGTTACTCTTTTGAGTAACTGTGAAGTTTCTTGCCCATTCTTCTCCACACAAAACTACCTTTTGGAAGGGGCAACTAGAATTAAATTATTGCTTGTGTTGTAAAGCTTACAGATAAAATTTAAGTCTATTGAGTTTGTCATGTCCCTAGCACACATAATGCTGAATAATGATAATAAATGCATTGATGCTTATCCGCAGACTACAGATAAGTAATTATAGGCATTGACATTGTAATGTTTATGCCAATATTTTAGAATATAAAATGATCAGACAAAATAAAAATTGCATTCATATGACTAGTGCAACAAGTATTTTAGAACCTGTTTGTACATGTAATCAAAGACAAATGTTACATTACTATTTTGTTGTAATGAAACAATTGAATGAAATAAAGTGACAATGGTCTTTCCTGCTTTAGGTAACTATAATGTTGAGTTAGGATTGTTCTTATACCAACAGGAAGTAAAAACCTCCCTAGAACATCATAAAAAGGACTTTCATGTCATGGTTTTAGCACTTCATAACCTATCTTTACCAGAAGCTAATATCTGTTAAAATGCAGGCATATAACACTCACCGCCAACATCAATGAAGTTTTTAACAGCTAGTCCTGACCTGGGTGCTACTCTGCCGTAGCAACCGACTGGTAGTTCGATTTGCAAATCTGTCTTCACTAGTTCTTTACCGCGTGCTGGTACTACGTAGTCATATGCACTGAAACAGAAAGAAGGTTAGGAACAGGTAACATTTCAACCATACCCGGCGGCCTAATACTGATAATAACCTCTTCAGATCAAATCCTGCAGCTTTTTCAGAACCTTTCATCGGTGGAAATGCATTCTCACTCAAACGTGTGAATCTCAGTTCAGTTTCTAGACCTGAAGACATTTTGGATATGTTAAATAGAATTCGCTGAATAATCCGTGAAATTTTGAAAAGCGATTAGCCTGATACTTCCAGAAAAAAAAACGTTCGGTGTTCAACTTCAAACGTAAAGCGATAAAGACGCCAATCAAGAAGAAAAAGGCTGCCAGTAGAGCTAATAGAGCTATACAATACAAAAACCCGCCAGATTTGACGTTAGTGACGTTTGTTGGCGCCAAATCAAATTGCAAATTTTTTTTTTAATAATATTTATTCATGACCATAGATACAAGTCTTTCAGTCGAATACATAAATGGGTTTTAACTTAGGTGTAATAATATTACAATAGCTATAGATACCTACTTAAAATAATGCTCGTTTTCCACTAAATAATAATACATAATATTATTCACTTGCCCCTTTCGAGTTGGGTGAATACATTTCAGTGATATCATTGTTTTTACATTAATTAAAATTATAATTAATTAACTTATTAAAATTATACAAATTACAGAATGAATTAAATTTTTCCTACCGTATTAAACAACACACTAAAATATTTCTTATTTTCTAGTAAATCTTGAACGCGGCGGGGAACACTGACTAATGAATCTCAAAATGATGTTGCCCGCCGCTATGATGTATTTGGTTTAATGCTCTAAGATTTTACCTGAAAATATTCAAAGGAAATACGGCACGCTTGCTTGCGTGTAGACACTAGCAATCACTATATACTATACAGATACACTCGCGTTCACTCGCTTGGCTTGAAACGCTGTTGTATATTTATCTATCAAGCCAAATCTAAGTTAACTGTTTTGGTCGCTCAGACACCATTTTAAAATTATAATCGGTAAATTTTATTGTTCTACGAGATTGGATTAAACGAGAGGCTGCACTATTCTGTGCTAGTTTTTTTTTCTGGAAGGTTTTGGCGGGAATTCAAACGAGGTGATAGAACCCATCGATGTATTCGACTGAAAGACTTGTATCTATGGTCATGAATAAAACTTATTAAAAAAAAACTAGTTTTCGTGACCCGCGAAATTCAATTTTTTTTGCAATTTGCTGGTCAGTATTAAGTTGTACGTTGATTAATATATGATTCGCGGCCGTAAAAATATGTATTTACAGAATTATGATCATTAAACTCATCAACACAACTCTCTAAGACCACGTAAGTTCAAAGAATAACTGTTTCATGAAATCATCATTCTTTGGACTTACGTGGTCTTAGAGAGTTGTGTTGATGACTTTAATGATTATAATTCTGTAAATACATATTTGTTACGGCCGCGAATCATATATTAATCAACTTACAACTTAATACTGACCAGCAAATTGCAAAAAACCTAAACAAGAAAATTTGAATTTTGCGGGCGAAAGCGCCAGGGTAGCCCGCGAAATTCAAATTTGAATAAGAATATAAAGTGCTAAGGAAGGAACACGGGTGGGTTTTAGTCAGTAAGAGTCTGACACTCCCTTCCGCTCCACCCAGAGCGAGAGGGGTCATTTGACGATTACTAATCCTGAAAAAAAAAAGGATTGTACAGTTAGGCATTTGTAGGGGCTTGACTCTACATTCGATTCGAACTGATAACTTTTTAACATAGACGAGACGAGACGACAAGACTTACTTAACGGTTCACCCGTTAAGTAAGTCTTGACAACCTACTTGACATGAAATTTTTTTGGTGGGATTTCCTATTTATTGAATAAAGAAAACCCAAACTATACGAAGCAGGCTGCGAAAATATTCGAGCTCGCTTCTCTCGCTCTTGCATTCTCTTAAACTTTTCTGCAACAGCCGACAAACTTATAATCTAGGTATCTACAGTTCTACACTAGACGGTGTGCTAAAATTTCCGTGCTCGCTTCTCTCGCTCTTGCGTCATACGTTCTCCACTTCATCAGATAAAGCAAGCACAGTACAGGCATCAGCAACTAGATATACATTAACCTAACTGCTAAGCAGCAAAATGCTGCACTATGTATGTTGTAAGTATAGAAAAATCAATAAATTGTAATTTTCAATACACTGCAATGCAAGTTAATACAACTACCAACGTAGGTACTACTATGTGTACCTAATTAAATATATTCATAAAATCGTAACACTGATAATGCCTTACCCCTAGGCCTACATAAATATACCTATTATCGATTCACTTTTGTAGGTACCTATACAATAGACGTTAACCGAACCTACTCTACCTGCTCATCATTTCAGCCGAAAGACGTCCACTGCTGGACATAGGCCTCCCCCAAGCACCTCCACTTCGACCGGTTCTATGCTTCTCGCTTCCAACGGGTTCTTGCGGCCTTCACGAGGTCGTCGGACCACCTTATGGGAGGCCTTCCAACGCTACGTCTTCCGGTACGCGGTCGCCACTCCAGAACCTTTCGGCCCCATCGGCCATCTGTTCTGCGAGCAATGTGCCCTGCCCACTGCCACTTAAGTTTGGCAATTTTTCGGGCTATATCGGTTACCTTGGTTCTCCTCATTCCTGATTCGATCATGCAGGGAAACTACTTAAGCATAGCTCTCTCCAATGCCCTTTGGGTAACATTTAGCCTTCTTATAAAGCCCATTGTGAGCGACCACGTTTCAGTGCCATAAGTCATCACTGGCAACACGCACTGGCACTCTACCTACTACTAATAGGGTACCTAGCTACAGCTATAAAACCTAGACTGGAATACTGGACTGAAATACAAAATCAGCAGGTATCCATTTGATATAGGATATACCGTACTACATCTTAGGGTCACAGGTAGGATCTCTATTCACTAATTTAAAATAGTATTGTACTGAATATCCCTCGTAATCGTAACTCTACAGAGTACCTGTAGAGATATAAAAAAAAGTTTACTTATTATAGGTACGTACTTATAGGATATACATCCCGGCCGACTTATGTGTGCACGTCCCTGGAATGCGTTGTTTATTATTTATTATATTTATGTTTATTATAAAAATGTTTATTATTTATTATTATATTTATCATTACCATAAAAACTATGTCTATGCAGTTGAAAAAAAATCGTATAAAATATTTTTACGAAGTTAGCTTTTTTAACCGACTTCTAAAAAGGACGAGGTTCTCAATTCGGATGTTTCTATTTTTAACCAACTTCAAAAAAGGAGGAGGTTTTTTTATGTAGGTACCTATGTTCGGGCATAACTCCATTGTACCTACATAGACGGATTTGCAATTTTTTTTTTATTCGAAAGAGCATATATTCCGAACTGGTCCCATTTAAATTTCGTAAAGATCTGATGATGAGTTTCGGAGACAGACAACGGAACTCTTCACAAAAAAAAACAACCGACTTCCAAAAAAACCACTACAAGTGAAAAATAACTTTAATTTCGAAAGTCGGTTGTTTTTTTTTTATAAAAATTTTTTTTCATACATTACGGACAGAGTAACGTCACAGCGCAGGCGCTAGCTAGGTGCACAGTTATGTCGGACGGGTTGCAGGCATCTAAACTATTAAAAAATCATCCCACATTATCTTAAGGGTTAATTAATCAACTCAGAAATGTAATATCCCAGCGCTGATTTGCAGGATTCGTTTTCTCCTATATACCGATAGTTTTTTCTTCTCACAGTTAATTTTGTTATTTTTATATATGTATGTATCTAATCTCTATCTATGTATTAGTATTTATTCTTGTATTTTATAGTAATTTATATTTCCTATCCCGTATATTGCAGTACTGCCATGTTTTGTCTCTGCACCACCCTAAGGTTGACTGATAGGTAAAAAATGCCTCAGGCATTTGTACACTATTTCTTACTGGTGCATAAAGTTTTAATCTATACTAATATTATAAAGCTGAAGAGTTTGTTTGTTTGTTTGGTTGAACGCGCTAATCTCTGGAACTACCAGTCGGATTTGAGAAATTCTTTTTGCATTTGATAGCCATATCTTGAGGAAGGCTATAGGCTATTTAACATCACGCTATGACCTTTAGGAGCCGAGCAAAAAGAAAAATAGTCAGAAAGAACGCTAAGCAAAAACGAAGTAATAGCGTGGGCAGGCGATGCGATGCGACGTGGTGGGTCGGAGTAACAAGAAATTTCACGCGGACGAAGTCGCGGGCAGAAGCTAGTAAATAAATAAATGTAAGAAAACCTTAAATACGACCTATACATACCTACATAACATAGCTCTACAAGCTTGATCATAAGCGTCTCGTCTCTCCCTAACTCCCACATAATCGTTTTAAAACAACATTTAGATACCTATATTACAATATCATCGGTCGGATCGGCTGCATATTAACTTGTACAAATAACTTCAAACCAACTCGTGAGTCATTTTTTAAAATTCCTTAGTGCGCGACCATAAGCGACCCAAAGAATACAAAAAATTCTACCTGCTTTAAAAGAGGTCTCAGATTTGGGCACAATACGGATAGCAGGCGGGTGATCTACAGCGATTATCTCCTTCCAAAGCTGCCCCTTTGAAAATGTCGAACAACGACGGGCGGCAGTCGCGTCGATCAATATTTTGTAACAAGCTGTACGGAAGTTTGCATTATAATTCGATACCGCTCAAATTTGAATCACCTCCGAAGCATTTCCGCCTATATTCGTGTTATACAAAACCGCAACGATGAAGAACGTCCTTTTAAAAAAATGTCCGGACTGCGTGTGAGATTAGTGATTTACTGTGATTCATTCGGTGAGCCCCCAAGAAGGGGAGTTTGTCCATTTTTATATTTCCAGCGTGTCCCTCGCGACATGCGCGTCGTCTCTCCGCCAGTCTCGCTACTACCGTTTCACGCACGTACACCAGCGCAATGAAACTGATGTAAATATTACTCCTACCATAATATTTACACGCGGATTGTTATTTTCAAAACATCAACAAATAGTGAAAGTGTTGTAAATACGAATTCGAGTGAAAAAAAGTGAGTTTGAAGTGAAAATTACTGAGAATTGTGACAGTGAATTGTTTCGCTTCGATCCAAGTCCGAGGAAATGCCGCCCGTACTCAATGTGCCTATTTCAGGAAGCATTTCAGCAAGGAACTTTTTGTTCTCATAACTTACGCTAGAGGTCAGTATAAAACTTAACCGCTAAAAGTAAAAGTTTTTCAGTCATATTTTATATAAAATCTATACGTTTATCTGTAGCTATAAGTATCGCGATCTATCTAGGGTTCAAACACTGACAAGCTTCCCTCTTTATCAGCCCTTCTCCGCCCTTTACGCATGATCGACCGGTAGTTTTGGGGTTCACTTCGGTGTAGGGTGCGGGTACTATGGGTATACGCGTACGTATATATTGTATAGTCACCCATAGCTATAATACCATAGAATACGATAGCACAATGCGCCATTGAGCTATTGAAAATTGAAGCTCTATACTTAAATTGGATCTTGAATCTTGAAGGATGTATGTGTGATAATTATTTTGTCATAGTAGGTACCTAAAACTTTTGACAATTAGTAGACAGTACTTAATTTAGTTGTTATGAAATTGGTTTATGAACTAAAATAATATTGATTCCTATAGCAGGTCCGCCGCCGCGTCCCTAAAATATTTACCTATAGGGAGGGAGGTACCTTACCTACCTAGTTCCTAATATTTTTTTTTTCTTAATTATGCACAAGTCGAAACATATTGATTATGTAAGTAATGAAATCGATGGAATAGATCAATTGTTTATTTGAACTGAAAAGTGCAGGAGTTAAAATTGTGACGTAAGTAGAGATACCTACCTACTCAGATAACAGGTTCAAATCTGATAGGTAAAAAATAAAATGTTACCTAATTACTACATTATAGCGCGACCCCTATCAACTCCCCGCACTTCTAGTGTTCGTCGTGTACGGGCCAGGTTACGTGACTAGTTAAGGTTCGGTATAACCCTAGAAATGTCGCCCCATGTCACGAACAGTAAGTCACAAGCGCCCGGTAACTGCGCACGCGCTCGGCGCTAACAGACTCGTGCGCCTCGCGAGCCGTCCATTACCGATAATTATGTTATTTATAAGTTAAATGTAACAGTTCACTATACATACGTTTTATACAAATACAGTTTACATGCACAAATAGTTGGAGTTTCTTTTACCAAAAGTACCCCGACTATAACTGGCGTCCCAACGTGCGGCCGTATTTTTGTGAAAAAACGGTTAAGCAAACATTATTTCGTGTAAAACTGTTATTGTGTATAACAACGTTGGTATAAAGACTTAAAAAAACAGTGTTTGAGTGTCGAAAACAGTGACTTTCTCGGGTTTTCTTCGTGCGGCGTTACATATTCATTATATACTTCGCCCACGCCGCCCGCAGATTCGTTACGTTTTGTGCACATATCAACATTTTTAAAGAACTTTTAGCATATTTTGGTGTAATATAGTGACTATACAGTGGATTCAGTGTGACGATTGCTATAAATCGTAATCCTGTAAACATCCGTGTACATACAATAACCCAGAGCATTGTTCATAGTAATGCTTCGTGCGAGTTAAGACTTTAAACTGTGGGTACCTTTGTTAGGATTCCTAGAACACCGACTCGCGTCGAACATTAATGTAAATAATAACTTGGATTTTTAAATAGAGTCTTGTGTGTTAGAGACCTAGTTGATTGTAGGTACATGAGGGTTAGAACAATCGCGTAAGTGTATGAACGTTTCGTAAGTACGCGTTGTGTACGAAGAGTTGTCGAACTTGAGTGACGAACTAGGTTGCCTAGGTACACTGTTACCTATTTGTGGTGCCGGAACGTTGTATATAGTGCAAAAAAGACATGGTGCTAACACGGTCGCGTAATAATAGTGCTTCACGTGCTACGCAGCAGCCTGTAGATACGCACGCTACGGCGGGTGAGCAGTCAGACGGTACGATGCCGTCTACTGCAGATGGACACGCATTGTTCGTTGACGTACGATCGTCGACGCCGCCGCTGGCTGGACCTTCGTCCGCCGGCGCCTCGGCTCCATCACCACCACCGCTGTATGGGCGTGAGCTGCCTGGCTCGCAGATGCCACATTACGGGCATGCTCCGCCCGTCACCACACCGCAGCCACCGATGCCTGCACCTATTGTTATGACGGACCAACAACTGGTATTCCTCTTGCAAGCTTTACGGTCGCAGCCGCCTACGCTGGGCGCGCAGCCACCGCCGACGACGACTGTGAGTACAAACCTGGCTAATTGTACGGCGAGATTTAATGGTTCTGGCGACGTAATGGCATTCGTGGATGCTGTGCAGATTTATAAAGACTGTGTTGGTGTTCACGACGATATGGCTTTAAGAGGCCTGCCAATGCTGCTCACTGACTTTGCGGCTACCTGGTGGCAAGGTGTTAAACATTCCATCACAAGTTGGCAAGAGGCCACCCATTTATTTCGCCAAACATTCGGACCGCGCCTCCCACCTCATAGATTATATAGAGAGATGTTTAGTCGAGAGCAAGGTGATGAACGGACCGATATCTTCGTGTGTAGGGTAAGAGCCCTAATTGCCCAACTGCCGCTGCACACGCTACCTGAAAATCCAGTGCAGCTGGATATGGTGTACGGCCTACTCCATAGGAGAATCCGGGAGAGGGTAACAAGGAGCGCCTTCGTTTCTTTCGCCGAACTGCTACAGCAGGCTCGAGTAGTGGAGGATGTGCTCGAAGAAGTTTGCACCGCTGCGTCGACTAAAAGGCACTCCCCTACATCTACCGCCCCGCCGCTCGCGCTGTCGCCACCGCATGTCACTGGACATGCTGCGAAGTCTTCACCAGCTGGTGCTGAGGCCAATAAACAAGAAAAAGCACCGCCAAACAAGGCTAGACCTAAGTGCACATTCTGCAAGATGTTTGGACATGTCAAAGATGACTGTCGAAAACTAGAAAATCGGAATAAAGCGACTGTTGAACCGGTCAAGAGCGAACCAGTTGCGACCCGATCGGAGCTGCGCCCGTCCGTAGCGTGCTTCGGATGTGGTGCGCCCGGTGTGATACGGTCAAACTGCACGGTGTGTAAAGAGAAACCCACTGCATCGCCGACCACGTCGACCGCATTCCAATCAGTGTCCGTAGATGCAAAAGTGTTAAACCCGCGTGTGCGTCCTATTTTTAATGTACAGGTATTCGGTGCAGTAGGTACCGCGTTACTAGACACGGGCGCGAAGCAGTGCGTTGCTAGCGATAGTCTAACAAGACATTTGCGGGCTAATGGACAAATATTTAATAGTTGCGAAACAGAGTTAAGATTTGCGGACGGAACCCAACGTCTCCAAACTGTAGAAACAGCTGTGGTAAATGTAAAAGTGCAGGGAGTTGAAATAAGCACTCTCTTTATGGTCTTGCCCGGCGCAATCGATTCCTTACTAGGTATGAACTTTATAAAGGACGCTGGCATGATACTCGATTTCGAGAGAAATCGTTTCTCTTTACGTGCTACAGGCTTTCATGAGCTACAGTATGAACACGAGGACCGAGTTGCGGTCACTTCGACGATTGGTCTCCACGAGTGCGAGGGCACTCTCCTGTCACCATCTGATAGGGACAAGTTGGCTGCACTATTGGAAGTTAATGCTAATATCTTCAGTGCAGGGGGAGGGCCTACGCCCTTCGCCTTGCATAGGATAGACACAGGTAACGCCGCGCCTATCGCAACGCCCCCTTATCGACTGGCTCCTGCTAAGAAGGAGAAGATAAGAGCTGAAATTGATAAAATGTTGGAACTGGAGGTAATAGAAGAAGCTGAGTCAGAATGGGCTTCCCCAGTGGTATTAGTGCCGGAAAAGAATGGTGAGACACGATTTTGCGTCGATTATAGAAAATTAAACGCTGTAACCCGTACGGACAAAAACCGCAGTCCTGGAACTAAGTTTCAGGAGGGTGACCTCGTACTCGTGGATAGCCATCGACTTAGTCAAGCCGCGAAGGGCTTCACCAGTAAGTTTGCCGCGAGACGAGAGGGCCCGTATTGCATTAGTAAAGTTGTTTCCGCAACCACTTACGAGGTAGCAGATAAAGAGAGCGAATCTCGTGGGAAGTATCATGCCAGTCTCTTAACACCGTATGTAGGCGATTCAGACGTTGTCGTCCATGGTAGAAAGAAGGGCAGACCCCGTAGGCTATTGGTTGCCAAGCCAGCTCCAGAGCCTTCTGCTGACTTGGAGGGGGAGGATATAGCGCGACCCCTATCAACTCCCCGCACTTCTAGTGTTCGTCGTGTACGGGCCAGGTTACGTGACTAGTTAAGGTTCGGTATAACCCTAGAAATGTCGCCCCATGTCACGAACAGTAAGTCACAAGCGCCCGGTAACTGCGCACGCGCTCGGCGCTAACAGACTCGTGCGCCTCGCGAGCCGTCCATTACCGATAATTATGTTATTTATAAGTTAAATGTAACAGTTCACTATACATACGTTTTATACAAATACAGTTTACATGCACAAATAGTTGGAGTTTCTTTTACCAAAAGTACCCCGACTATAACATAATGTTAGGTTATAATAAAGTAGGTATAATTAAGTAGGTAGATACCTAGATTTTTTTTTAAAGAATGTGCTCTTTTATTATTTATCTTATAGGTAGAGTTAGTCCCAGTTTAGCCTACCAGAATAAAACGTGTTATTTTGTCTCAGACTGCGAGTTAGTTTATAGAAAATCGACTTCTTAACAACAAAAACCTGAGGGACAATGAAAAAGCTGCATTCACACATAAAAAATCGTCGGTCAAAGACTGTCTTCAAAAGAAAATTGTTCTAAATTACCTTTCCATTCTATAAATTATCGTACATTGAACCATAAACCACTGCGGTACCATAACAACAAGTCCCTTCCCTAAAATCCAATTTACTCAACTACGTCTACATTATTTGCTCTACATTTAACTTTAACTACAACAGCTAGTGACTATAATAAGTTCATATCTGGTTACCGCAACGAATCGATCAAGAAGAAAGGCCAACGCTTTAACAAGCGAAGATGACGCTATAAATTGGCTACTTGAATTAAAATGACGCAAAACAAAAGGCCGATGTATCCATTCTAAATGCTCTCAAAGCTTGCGCTACGTCTGTCGTCTCTACATAGGTACCTACATAAATAATATGCTCGGGATGATACAAAACCAACCAATCTTCAATGTAACATCAAAGAAGTCTTATAGATTCTTTAGGAATCTTAACAATTCTAATCGATGCCTTTTACAATCAATAGTTAAAACCAGTAACATTGGAAAGGAGTAAATGCCGTCGTTGTGTACCGACCCGTTTGCGCAGTTTTTAATAGATCGTAAGCAGAACATAACTTTTTATTGACGAAAAATGAGTGAAACGCCTCTATGTATAGATAGAGTAGCGAGGTAACGAGTACTGTAGCGAGCGACATGTTTGTTTTCATACCGGTCCGAATTAACGTCGCGATTGGTTCAAAATCCATAACTGGCCTCCGAGAGCCAGGTGTCGTTCACACCGCGGCCTCGCGCCTCGTCTCGTTAATCACTCGTGTACGCTATTGTTAAAGCGCGGCGAACAGCCATCTTTGTCAAATTACGGCGATTCAATTTTAATAATTAAATTTGTTTAGTGATAGAATATTCAAATGGAACAAAACGCAGTGATACCGACGCGTAGTGTTGTAGAATCGGGAGTATCGTTACATTCTCTTTTGTTTCACTAGTAGCTGACGCTTAGTTGAATGGAAGCGATACGACTACGGCGTTAACAACCAGTCGACCATTAAAAATGATGGATGATGTCGTCTTTTGCAAAAAACAGTGATAAGTGATGGTTTTAGTGAATAATGTGAAGGGTGATGTTAGTGTTTATGTTTGAGCGTACATGCGATGAGAACTGCGTCGTAATTTGTTATACACATTGCATAAATGAGTGAAATGGCGTTGCGGAGCGCGCGGGCCCGAGCATGCGCGCCAGTTTCCTCGCAATTGCTAGGAACGCACTGAGTGTTCTTCGTTTACGTGCACATCAAAATGGGAAGGTCGAGATTCCCAGGGAAACCACTCAAATTCCAAAACAGAAAACGTATTAGTGTTCTATCGGGAGCTGTTTACCATGAGACTGCTCCAGAGAATCACCCGCCAGCGCGCGGCTCTACGGCTAATGATTTTGCTGGGGACCAAGAGGTAAAGCTTATTTGTAGTGATTTCACCATGTTTTCTCGTATGTTTCACTAAAATATGAGTGTACACACGGATAGGTTGTGTTTACGTAATAACTAGTAGCATTCGAGGCGATAATCGCATAGATAGAGCGTCAAGTATGTATCTACGTACGTTGAAATTTGCGTGTTCCATTTCATGTCAACAAAATGTAAACTGTAGAGTTTAGAATTTGTTTCGTTTATTTATAAGTTTGATAATAAGAGCATTACTTATACTGCTGAAACATATTCGATGTTATTTACAAATAAACTGTAAACATTTTATGGTCTTCATAACCTTCACTGCATTAAATAACACACTCCTCATCTTTACAACACATCTTTTAACAGTGATTTGACATGTCTATGATGTTTTATAGCAACCATAATTACATTCGTTTTAACATTAGTATGATAAAATGAAGTAATAATATGAAGATTATAGAGGAATACATGAACTTTTGTTAATTAATATCTGTTTGACCATTTATGTTGTTACATGAAATCAGACCCAATTTTGTTGATTTTACTTCTAAATCACTTGTTAAACATTAAACAATACTGAAATCTAGGCTCTACTGTGTTTATAGCACATATTTTGCATATATTTGTAATTCAGTTGACAAAAACATTAGAAAAATCTAACATTTTGTATTTCTCAAGGTTACATACTGCCTCGCAGACTACAAAAACAGCATATTTGTGTGCAATTTCATTACACTAAAACCGTGTAGACTTCTTTGTTAGGATACTTTAGATAAACATCACTTATATAAACTATTTTTAAGGGATTTCACAAAATATCACAATGTAGAGTCTAAATAAATTAAAAGAAAGTAGATGTATTAAATTCCACTATGACATATGTTTCAGGAAGAAGAAAAGAAAGAAAACAATAATGAGACGGAGACAGATGCAACTAGCCAAAACAAAGTGACTGATATAACAAAGAGTAAACCAGAAAACCAGGACAAAAACAACAGTGATTTGTCTAAATCTCCCGTTAGGACCAGGTCTCAGAACAAAATGGAACCAGTGAAAGCAGAAAAACCTAAACCAGTGAAGAAAACAGTCACTTTTGGCACAGTGGAAAGTTGTGAAGATATATTTTTCCCGCTAAAAAAGATACCGCTAAAACATCATGCGCCTCTCGTACCCATCATAAAGAAAAAGTCATCTCTGAAACAAACAGAATACTCTACATTTAACAGTATTCTTAAACCAGCTAAGTTAACAGATTTAAGCTCAAAATCTAGTTCAGAACACCATGAGGGTTATTTGAGAAAGAATTTGAACCCCTTGTCGAAGCCTATGAACAAATTTTCTCAATTCAGTGAAAGCCGGTGCATGTCACCACCTCCGAGGAATGCTTCACCTATAGAGAAAGAGAGTGGGAGCTCTGCAAAGTTTGTCCTGCCTGTTAGAAGTGTGCATTCATCAAGAGTAATCAAGCCTAACAAGAAGTTCATAGATGGTGAGGAGCCCACAACAACAAACAGCACAGCATCATCAAATAAAGTGCTTAAGAAACCTAAGTTGAAGAGGTTGGTGTTTAACAACTTGCACAATGATGATGACACTCCTGATGAGGAAGACACTGACAAAACAAACCAAAATGAGAAAGCTAAAGATACACAACAACAACCATTGAAATCCTCAAATCTTTTCAAGGACAAAACATCAAATTCGTTTTCAAGCCTCAGTGTTAGCACTAGAAAGGTACATGATTTATTCTCATATGAGAAAGAGCCTTCACAGGATGAAAACTCAAATGTGGAGAGTATTGAGAAGTTAAAATCTCCAGAACCTCCCAAGGAAGACAGAACAGGGCATGCAATGAGGAAACTCATGGACATATCAGATGCAAGTAGCTCAAGTAGCACTAGCAGTGGCTCTGAGTCAGAAGATAGTTGGGACAGTGCTAGTCCTGCAGGAAGTGGCGATGAGGAAGAGAAACCACCACCAGCCAGCCCAGAGAAGGACAAATCATCAGCATCTCAGTTGCTTAGAGGAAAAATCATTCTTAGAGAAGCAAGGTTGCAACTGAATCCATCAACACAGTCTACTTCAGCTTTGGATGGTCCATTCTCTACTGTTACATCTTCATCATGTAAGTGTTTGTCTTTTAACCCTTCGAATGCCGTAACGTGGATCCACACGAGATAACCATTCTAATAAACTTCCTTTGTGTTTCTCAGCTCCAGTTCCACCAACAACAGTAACTTGCGGTGTCTGTGGTGCTGTAAGGTTTTACAGGTTTGTTAAACAAGCACGGAAATTCGGAATATACTCATGCGAGTCATGCCGCAAATTCATATCCAAGATGTTGAAGAAGGAAAAACTGTCTCAAAAGACTGGTCAAGTTGTTATGCAGTGTTTGAAAGGCGAAGGTCAGTACATTTTGTAACAGTTATAAATAAGTGTTTATGTATGAAGTAGAATGTCTAACAAAAATTTTATTTTTAGGTAACTGTCATGTTCCACCGATAGTCCGTTCACAACAGTGGAAGCTACTACGGTGCACAAACAAGGCTCGATGTCCAGCATGCTGGCTCAAGATGTGCCTAAAGGCATTCCAGGTACCACCTAGCATAAGAGCTGGCCTCACGGCAATGTTGCCTCCATTCATGAGGTCAGCTGTTAAAACGCCTGGTTGTTTGACACAGGCAAACCCACTGAGAATAGCAACCAACACTACTACAAATACACCAGTGTTTGCAATAACCAATACTGACAACGACAATAGTAAGATCTTTGGTACTCTAAAGCCGAGTAAGAAGATTGAGGAAATTGAAAAAGTAGAGGTATGTGTCGTATTTATGTGTTTTTTTATTTATTAAAGTTTTTGAGTTCCATTTTTGTAGTTAGATGAATGGCTTGATAGTTACATATTTGGTGTATTTGTTTTTATGTGGATGTATTTTACAAAATTGATCTGTATTTTAGGAAAAACCTCCAAAAGACCGTCCAGTCACTGGCGAATCAGTTGAAGAAATTAACGCGAGTAGAAAGCGCCAGTTGACAAGGGTAAAAGTTAGGAAAAAAGATAAAACCGATGCTAAACAAACAGAAGATCCTAAAAGACAAAAGGTGGAACTCAAAGGACCAAGAGTCAAACATGTTTGTAGAAGTGCATCTATTGTCTTGGGACAGCCTATTGCTACATTCCCTACTCAAGATGAGAAAGAGAAACAGGATAAAAACCTTCCTGTGGATGAAGAGGGTGCTCTATGTATTGTGGAGAAGGACACAGAGACACCTGACTTATCCAGCTGTGAGTCTGAGATAGATTCTGAGAACAAAGCTCCTCAGATTGTTCCAGAGGCAATAGTTACGAAAGATAGTGACGTAGAGGCACAGATAGAGACCAAAAAGCGAAAGATTGAGCAACTACTGCCTATCAAATCGCAAAGCAAGGCTGAATCTAGTGAAGATGAAACTATTATGGACCTTGTACCTAAGAAGACATTCATGAAGCCTCTATCCAATATTACAAATGTAAGTTTTAGCAAATAATACATTGAGTTACACACATGTTAACAAAGGACAAAATGTTAACATTATTATGTATGATTACAGGTGCGCAGTCGGTCACAGAAATGTGGTCAGAACAGACCGGAACTGATCTGTGTAGACTTCTGGGAGAGCTATGACCCTGATGAAGTATGCAGTTCAGGCTTTGGACTCATTGGCACTGGCTCATTCACTGTCACCAGACTGTGCTTCTTATGCGGGAGTGCTGGCAAGGAAAAGGTAATGTTATTGTAAATATTTTCACAAGAAATCTTTTATGTACAGACGCCATCACATCAACCTACTACAATCTGTCAAATTTCTTTAATAGATTTTCAACTTTATCGCTAAAGCATAAGGTTCAAAATTGATTGGGAAGATTTGACAGTTTCGGGTAGCTTGATGTGCTGGCGTCTGTACCTATTTAGCTTCCTTCTTGTGGCTATGCTCATTAACAATTAATCAACATGTAGCATGTAGTCAGTGGATTAGATTTTTATATGTTCTACTCATATTATACTATTTACATTAATAATGTTATTATTGCTTCAATATTATAAATCATAAAGAAATTCTTGGTGTTAGTATTTCTATTATGTAACATTGCATTAGATTGATTATGCTTCTATGTTTATTTATTTATTTATTTATTTATTTGAATAACATGGGAGACTTACAGCTAAAACAAACAGATCAAGGACAGTACATTAGTCTGAAAGCCAATTACAGGTCTCCACTTATAAAATACAGAGAAGAAAACGTAAATTCTGAGGACATTCACACCAAGTTACTACCTATAAACTACAGCATAATTACTATGCTGCTCGCACTGCATAACAACCATCATAACAAAATGAATTACATGAAAAAGTTACCGCTTAAGCACTTCCTGGCTGACGATACACTAGTTAGGAACGGATCAATATCGTACTGTTTACAAAGCTTGTTTAAATTTCTGCTTGCACGCACAATGTAGGAATTCTGCCTATAGTTGGTTGGAGCAACTGGCACGCGCAAAGGTGGATTGTATCGCTTACACTTCATGGGAATATTGAAATAAAATTTTGACAAAATATCGGAACAGCTTATAGAATTATTAAAGATTTTCAACAAACACACACAGTCCGAAATCTCACGGCGGTTGAGTAAAGGTAATATATGAAATTTTTTACATAGGTTATGATAGTTTTCCGAATGATACGGTACTTTTTGATGATAACATATATACCGTATGAACCTTTTTTGGATGCTCTCAATTCGGTTAATATATTTGTGGTAACATGGGTTCCATATCTCGGACGCGTATTCCAAGTGGCTTCTAACAAAAGTACAATATAGAATTTTTAAAGTTTTGGCTTGAGTAAAGCACTTAGATAACCGCATTATGAAACCCAGTGATTTTGAGGCCTTGGCGACTATTGCATCAACGTGTAATTCAAAACTGAGCTTGGAATCGTGATGAACCCCCAGATCACGGATGGAGTTTGATCTAGGTAGAACTTGATCACCTAGGGTATACGATGTAGCAATGATTGAGCGCTTCCGAGAATACGTTACAACCGAGCATTTAGCGGGATTAAGATCCAGCTTATTTCTTTGGCAGTAGTCCTCTAGGCGACGCAGATCATTCTGGAGTGCCGTTACGTCCATTTGCGATGATATTGTGGCATAAATTTTCATATCATCAGCAAAACATAAAAGTTTGGATGAAGTCAAGCAAAAGTCAATGTCATTGATGTATATTATAAATAGCAATGGACCGAGCAATGAACCCTGCGGGACTCCACTAGGAACAGGGACCCAACTAGATATATAATTATTTAGTACTACTGCTTGGGACCTGTTGACAAGATAAGAGGAAAACCATCTGAGTAGATCGCCATGAATTCCCATGCCATTTAATTTGGATAACAGAATGCTATGATCAATTCGATCAAAGGCTTTGCTATAGTCTGTATAAACTACATCAACCTGCTTACCGTTGCACATGGCATCAGTTATAAATTCATTAAGGAGAATTAGGTTCGTGACAGTAGACCTCCCTTTTAAGAAACCGTGCTGGAATAAGCTAAATGAATTTTTCAGAGCAGTATGAACCTGATTATATATTATTCTTTCAAAGACCTTTGCTATAATACACAGTTTAGATATCGGCCTGTAATTCGTTATGTCTGTTTTGACACCTTTTTTATGTATAGGCGTTATAAACGCAGATTTCCATATTTGCGGCACAACACAGGTATTCAAAGATTTTTTAAATAAAATTGAAATAGGTCGCGCTATCGAAGGTGCGCACCCAACAAGAAGTTTGGATGGAATGTTGTCAGGACCTGCCGATTTGCATGTATCCAACTTACGCAGCAAGTTAATTATTTCATCAATATCAACAATGATATTGCAGATATCAGATGATAAGTTCGACGAATCGTTAAAAAGAAAAGAAGGGACTGGATGACTAACACTGGAATTAGAGAGAAAAGTAGAATGGAAGTATTCGGAAAAGGCCTGACAAATAGATTCCCCCGTCCTTAAGGTATCACTATTATAGTACAAGGTGCTTGGGATTGCGTTTGAGTTATGACGTTTTTTTACAAAAGTCCAAAAGTGTTTTGGGTTATTTTTGATAGAATTTTCTGTTTGATCCAAATAGTTACGGTAGCAATGAGATTCCATAGTTTTCACCCTTTCACGAAGAAGCTTGAATGTTAATTCATCCGATATATTACCATAGGTTTTGAATTTTTTTAAATATTTATATTTTTCTTTAATTGTTTTAATAAGTGACGAACTATACCATGTTGGATACTTTTTATTCCGAAACAGTTTTTGCGGGATATATTTTATTTGTAAATCCAAAATAAACCGATTAAAGAAGTTAACTGCATCATCAATTGACCGCGCGGAAAACTCAGATTCCCAGTCAGTCGCGCAAATGTCTTCGCTGATAGATTGATAGTCACCTTTATCAAACAAGAATTGAGTACGAGGCGCACATTCAAGCAGAGGTGTTACAGATAGGTCCAAATTAATTATTAACGCTGGGTGATAGGCATCAATAGGCACCAGTGGGGTAGAACATTCGGCCACATTAACTTTTCCATTGGAAAGGACGAGGTCAAGGATTCTACCATACCTATTAGTTACCGTGTTATACTGTCCAAAATCAAGCGTGCATAATTCATCACAAAACAAAACTTCATCGTTACTGTTAGGATTCAATGGGACAAGTGAAAGGTTGTCAGATGGAACCCAGTTAATACCGCTCATATTGAAGTCACCTATTACGAGAAAGGTATCAGAGATATTATTAATAACTGTTTGGTTTAATTTAGCAAGAAAATTAGAGAGTTGTGAGGAAAAAGAAAGGCCCAAGTTTTGTTGGCATAAGTAAATATCACAAATATGCAACGTAATATTGTTCCGTGTGATAGGATCTTTAAGGTGTATGGATAGCCAAAGGTCCTCTGCTGTAGAATGAAAATTAGGTTGGCAAATAACTGATAATTCTCTACGAGTAGCAATGAGTATCCCCCCACCACGCGATTGCCCGGTCAAAACATAATCTCGGTCGCGGCGCCAAACAATGTACCGATCATCAAAAAACTCAGAATTTAAAATGCCATCCAATAACCAAGTCTCAGTAAGTACTATGATATCATACGAATTAAGTGACATTTGTCGGTAGAAAGAATGAGTTTTAGTTCTAAGACCTCGAACGTTCTGATAATATATGTTTAAGTTATTACTGTTATTATACTTATTAGCCATTGAAAATGAAGTCAATAATTGAATATAAATCAGTGTGATGTACGAGTATTACAGTAACAGCAATCATTAAACAATAATGTAAGTATAAAAATATAAAAATGCAAGGAAGGTAAGCTTTAAAAAAGTTTGCGCGTGAACATAAATCATATGACAATAAATAGTAAACAGCTGAGCGAAAAAGCAAGCAGTAATGCGTGGTGCGTACAAGCGAGAGCGAGTCAAACATATTGGAAAGCATTGGGGCTTTGAAGTAAACAGCGCGATAAGAAACATAAAGGATTCCTTTAGCTAAACAAAAGAGAGGTGTCGAGCTCATTAGTGCGATTGAGGTGCTAAACCTTTTGTAAACAAATATTGAGATACTTAGGATCACAAAAACTATAAGCGATTGAAATGTTATAAAACAATGAAATAAAGTAATAAAATAACTTAGTAAAAATAGGAAGCATTTCAAACAATCTTGTTTAAATCGGATTCTTTACGTATAATAGCTACTTTACAATTAGCATTTTTTAATATATGGATTTTCCCATGCTTTACCCAAACGAACTCATAATATTTATCCTTGGCCATGGTCTTAACCTTACTTAATAGCTTCTTATACTCCACGCTCAGGTGATCATTGACATATACACGCTGAGTCGTGCCCTGAAACCCGATATGGGATGTGCATAGGTCCTTAACGGCACGTGCAGCTGCGATAAAGTCTTCTTTCACATACCGGTTTAAAAAACTCACTATTATCAATTTTTCGTTAGAATTAAAAATAGGCACTCTTGAGATATAATTCACCTGTGATTTGGGGCAGTTGTAATTCACCTTCTGGCCGATCGCTTCAATAATCGAAAAAAGATTTTCATCTTTTCTTAGAGGGACTCCCTTAATTTCCACATTATTTAGTCGGGATCGCTGTTCATATTTTGAGAGTTCGAACTTCGTTCTCTCTAAGTCAGTCTGCAAGCAACTCACTGTTTCATGAAGCTTGTCAAGTTCTGTTGCCTTCGCTTCAACCTCCGCTAGTCGAGTGTCAAATTCTTCAAGTCTACCACAAGTGCCTTCACATGTAATTTTTAGCTCAGCTAACTCATCCTTGATTATTCGAATATCATCTACCAGGGTCGGCAAATTAAGTAACTGGCGTTTCATGTCCCGAATTTCGCTCAGTATGGTTTCGAGGGAGGCTGGTTCAGGAGCAACCGGAGCTGGGGATGACGTTCTACAAGTGGGGCACTTCCATTGCGCCATTCTGCTGGCGCCAAGTTTTCTCCATCCGACTTCAGAAATATTTGCACATCCGAAATCTAGATGTTTCTTGCAACTCCCACATTGGACTCCGTCATTGAACTGCACGTTACAAGCTGCGCACGTTTTCATTATTAAAACTCAATATAAATAAAATTATATACCAAAGCAAAACCAAAAGAAATTTGAATTTGGTGTTAAAGTTAAAAAAGGTTGACGATCTATTATTCCGAGCGACGCGTACTGTACTAATGAATGTCCACAGACGAGTGTTGTTGTATGTTATGTTCTATGTTATGGGCTAGGTTTCCGCACTTAGTCCCACAATGGACCATTGTGCGTGATTATGCTTCTTTTAGTTTAGGAGTTGTGGAGATTATAATTTATTATTATGTATTTAATTATTTAGGGTTTTCAACAAAAGGTATGCACATGAATTGCTATAAATTAATCAATTTCTATGCCCATTTTGGGCAGGGTTTTGAGTCCATGATCCTATGAAAAAAAAAAATATTTGAAGTCAGCTATTGATTTATGATCAATAGTTGACTTCTAATAACTTTTTCTTTCCCAAAAAAACTTCCCAAACTTACATTATTGAAAGTTTGGGAAGAGTTTTTGACTCAGGGCTCCTGAAGTTGAATAGCCTACCTGCAGACTAATCTAGGGCCTGATCAAGACACTATAGTGTCCAGTAAGATACACAAGATTGCGTGTAAGAATGAAATCACATAGAGCATCTTTTTAGTGAGCAACTTTTACATACAAACCAAGTTGCTTGCATACAACTCTAAATACCATGGTTCCTCGTCCTGTCGCGTGGCAGGGCGCAAAGTGTGATCCGCCTCAGTTCTGCAGGGCTATTTTGTAAAAATCTCACTGAAAACTTAGGTAAAGTGAGTTTGAAATGACCAGCAGTTCTATTCTGTAACCACCTCACTGTGAAAACTTAGGTGAAGGGAGTGTGGAGTGAGCTGTCAGTGTCATTCCACCTGATACTAGGGAGTTAGGGACTGACCAAGCATACATTTACAATCATAATCGAGATTGTAATAATATTTTTATGCTAATTCTATTGATCATTTTATATACGTTTCAAAGCTAGCAGTTTAGTCGTCGCACTCGCGCCTCAGACTATATAAGTACAAGTCTAGGAAAAAAAAGAAAAAAGAAACAACATTAAGATTCTGACTAAGTATCTGTTTTGCTATTTTATTTTATAGCCCGACAAAATAGTAATGTTTTGACAACTGAAATATACTATAAAATGATCAATGGAATTAACATAAAAATATTAATAAAATCTTGATTATGATTGTAAATGTTTGCTTAGTCAATCTAGCATCAGTGGGATGACACTGACAGCTCACTCCACGCAAGTTTTCACGGTGAGATTTTTACAGAATCGAAATTGGCAAAATTGTGGTGTTTATTCCACAAAAGCCATTAATCAAGAGTTGAAGTTGAAGTTGACATGCTGTTAATCCCTAGTGTCAAGTAGGATGACAGTTCACTTATGTAAGATTTTTACAGAATACCATTGGTGAATTGGTTTACTCTTGTGGCAGATGTTGGTGTGTTCGTCGTGCTGCGAGTGGTACCACAGCTGGTGCGCGGAGGAGGCGGCGGGCGGCGGCGGCTGGACGTGCGCGCGCTGCGTGGCGTGCGCGGCGTGCGCGCGCCCGGCCGCGCGCCTGCGCTGCCGCGCCTGCGCGCAGCACTACCACGCCGCCTGCCTGCCCGCGCCTCCGCCCGACCATCGTAGCGACTGGCCACAGGTATGTAGCACTAACTTTTGCCCGTGCCTTCATCTGAACGAACGTACTTACCTGTGTGATAAAAATCGAAATCCGTTCAGCCAATAAGGCGAGAAAGTTATTTTTGCAAAATCACATAAATTGGCACCTAGTATGTGAATGCAGTGTACAGTAGTTCTGAAATTATAACAATAATTCCAGATATGCAGTGCATGCCTGAAGTGCAAGAGCTGCGACAGCAGCCGTGTGAGCAAGTTCGTGGGCAGCCTACCATTCTGCGGACCTTGCTTTAAGCTGCGGCAGAAAGGCAACTACTGCCCGCTATGCCAGGCTTGCTATCGGGATAATGACTTCGACAGCAAGGTATGTTCCATAAACATTAGACTATACTTACTCTTTATTATGTACAACATAAAAATTACAGATATCAATGGAGACATTTTTCACCATGGGCTGTCTTATCGCTGAAAGCGATCTCTTAGATGCAACCTTTGGATGGCTTAAAGGGTGAAGGAGAGACAATACTGTAGGGACATTATATCAGACATAAGTCCACTGCGGGCTCTCCCTACCAATAGATTTAAAATTTTATCTGTTTTCATAAAAAATGTGCATTATTGCTCCTTCCAGATGATGGAGTGTGGTTGGTGCGGCAGATGGGTGCACGCCAGTTGCGAAGGCCTCACTGGCGAAGGATATCAACTGCTGTCAGCATTGCCACCCTCCATCGAGTACATCTGCTGCAAGTGCATGCCACTTGATCCGCCATGGAGGAAGATGCTCACTGAACACCTCAAAGGGCGACTTCTACATCTACTGAAATTACTCGCCAAAAATAAGAAGGCCTGTGCATTGTTGAAATTGACGCCACACAAAAATACGCCGGTACCAAACAAGCCGTACCGACTCATGTCACCACAAGCTATTAGAAAGCTACACTTCGACGTCGTCGACGTCTCCATGAAGACATCGGAGACTAAAGTGTACAGAAACACTGCAAGAGGGCGGCGGAATAATAATTTCTCGCAGAACAAATTCGACGAGTCGCACACCCCACATGTGTGGCAGTGTTCATCTTTGCTACAAGATGTTGAGATGGAGAAAGAAGAAATGCCGCACACGTCCCACAAAGTGGTGAATCTACAAGAACCATTGATGCAGAATAAGGAAATATGCTTCTCTACAGGCCTCTATGGCACCAAAACAGAATTCGAAGCTGCATGTGTTGAAGTGCATGAAAATTATACTCCACAACCAAAATCAGACAAAGCAACTACAATGTTGCCGACAACTGTACATGACGATAAATATGAGGCGATATCCGATGATGATGAGCCTATGAAGAGTTTCCCGCAAGCTCGCAGCGAGCAGGACTTGAGCCCAGTCGTTTTACGACAATCCACTGAAATGGACAATACTGGTGATGATGTCGACAGAATTATTTCGCCATCGCTCTTAGACATCAAGAAAAGAGTAAACACTGATGGATATGTCTCGCTGAAAGACTTCAATCACGACATGAAAGAGGTCATCCAAAGAACAACAAGTGACGATCTTACATCAATATACAAGGACTTATTCTCAGAGACATTCCCCTGGTTCGATTGTGAAAACAATTGCCTTCAACCCAACTTAGAAGTAGAAGGTGAACAGGAAGATACAGAATCTATGAAAGACCTTGCTATAGCTGACAACAAAATCAAGGCAGCTGTGCAGTCTATCGAACGTCCAATGGACCAAATAGTACCTAAGTTGGAAGCTGATAGTGAGAAATTAGAAGAAGATTTATTAGAGTTTTATCCAGTAGTGGATTCAAGAGTGTGTGTGCTTTGTAAAGTTGGGGGTGATGGTTCACCGTCACTTGAGGGGCGTCTACTATACTGTGGACAAAACGACTGGATTCATTCCAATTGTGCATTATGGTCTGCTGAGGTTTTCGAAGAAATCGATGGATCTCTCCAAAATGTCCACTCTGCGATTTCCAGAGGCAAAATGATCAAATGTGCCGCATGCGAAGTGAAAGGCGCTAGTGTTGGCTGCTGTGCTAAGAACTGCAGCGAGACTTATCACTACACTTGTGCAAGAAAGGCGACCTGTGCCTTCATGGACGATAAGAGAGTGTTTTGCCCATCCCACGGCAAAGACGTGCCCAAGAAGAGCTTGCAAAAGGATGCGGACTTTGAGCTCACCAGGCCAGTCTATGTAGAGCTTGATAAGAAAAAGAAAAGATACAGTGAAATTACAAAAGTGCAATTCATGCTAGGCTCACTAACAGTTCACAGCCTCGGGAAAATCGTACCATCTGTTTCCGATTATGAAGAGTTCCTTATGCCAGTAGACTTTTCATGTACTCGGCTGTTTTGGTCATGCAAGAAACCCACCAAAATAGTGAGATACACCATTAAGACTAAACTAATACTTGCTGAACCACTACCAGGATTTGACTTTGGCGTGAATATAACCGTAGATCACACTTTAGATGTGCATGTAGTGGAAAGAGTGATGGCGGAGATTGGAGCCTGGCATGAGAGCATTGAGACAGGCACTGGAAAGACTGTCCTGATGCTTAAAAATGACAAGTCCCCAATAAAGTTTGGAAATACAGTAACATTAGAGGATTTAGCTGTGAAACAAGTGTTGGAGTACTTACTGGATAATGTATGCAAACAAGAGCAGCAGGATGAAGAGGAGCCGCAGAACACAGCAGATCTGTTGCCACCTGAAGTCAAGGATGCTATCTTTGAAGACTTGAATCATGATCTTTTAGATGGCATCTCTATGCAAGACATATTCCAAGACCTCAAAAATGAATTCTATTGCGCAATGGGTCAATCAGATGATAAAAGCAATGACAAATCTGATTTCCGATCGACCGATTTCATAGACGAACTCCTAAACTCACGATTTGAAACAGGGAGCAAGGAACTGAAAAGAAGCAAATCTGAAATGCTTCTGCAGAGTCATAACCTAAAGACTTTGACGACTGGCCGTGGACAGCAAAGGTCCAGCAGTTGGAACAACAAGTTCGACACAAGTCTACTGTCATCTACCATAAAAAGATGCAAAATGGGCAAATCATCTACAGTGACTGGAAAACTGAGCCCCATCCAGAGAATACCTTTAACAGAAAGTCCAATAGATTCCATAAAGGAAGAAAATGGTACTGACAAGAAAGTGAAAGTGGAGACGTGCACTAGTGGCGCAATTTGCGAAGAGGCGGCACATTCGTCGGGTATCACATATCGCACCACCTCGCCCAAAGAAAAGGATGAATCCAACAGTACCAAAACGGATAAGAATGAAGGCTATTACACTGATGTCATAGACTTTTACACGAAGATTCAGTGCAGCCCCATCTCCCAGTTAGACGGTGCCGCAGACTGGTCTGGTTCGGAGAGCACGTGTAGTTCTCGACCGGGCAGTCCCCGCGATAATGACAATGATTTCACGCCAATACAACAACTAGATGGCGCTGAAGACAATCACCATGGAAATGATAACATACAGAGAGGACAGACCAATCAGTTCATGTACCGAGCCAGTGGAACTGAGAGTTATACCGTGACATTTGCAGGTAACTCTCTAAGTGGCCAGCCAGAACTTGTGATGAGGCCCTTAGACGATGGCTCGGGCAACTCCAATCACATGGAACAACCAGTGAGGTGCGACAGATGCCAATGTACTTACAGAAATAAGGAATCTTACGACAGACACGTGCCCTCGTGTGATATGATGTCCACGAGCGAAAGTGAGAGTGAGAATCCTAAATCTCCTGAAAATAGAACATTGACGACGCTGCAGAATGCCTTCCAAGGCGCATTTGCGCAACCTATGATAATACACGCAGGCGTTGTCAGTGGCACCGAGAACACCGTCAAAGCGGAAGGCATTGCAGCCAGAAGAACGTCTATCAATACCAGACAAATCACAATAAACGGAACCATCGTTGAAACGCCATCTCCAGGCCCTTCAAACGAAATGACGATGACTATAACAGAACAGATGAAATCAGGAACTGTTATTTTCGATCAAAGTAAGACGACGAACGTGCAAGTGTCTGCTAACCAACAAATTATGTCTTCACCACAAATAGTCGTGACGCCACAGATGCTACTTCCTCCAAAAACAAGTTCCGCAGGCGGCCAGAAGATAATGACGCCGCAGATTATAACTCAACCGAACATTCTGCCGTACAACATCTGTGTGAAACCAGGCAATGGAAATGGAAATATTCAACAAATTCAAGGCAATGACATGACACAGTTGCTTTCGGGACCAGGCGGCATTCAAGTTATATCATCTAATTCGAACCAGGTTCTAACTATACCTCAAAATCAACAAGGTAATATGATCCAAGGCCAAATGATCCAAAGCAAAAATCATTTCCCCAATATGGCAAGCGCAACGTCAATTGCATTACCGGTAAATTCAATACAGGGAATGCCCCACGCGTCTATCATTCAAAATATTCAACCTATGATTCGACCCAATATGCAGGGGAATACTATTGTTGTCCCTGCAATGACAGCACAAAGGTTATCATCGCCTAATACGCAAAAACAACAACTTATATTACCAGGTAATACGCAAAAGTCCCCAAAGAAGCAACCTCAACAGGTGCAACCGAAGCCAATATTCCAGGCTACGAACCGAGGAAGAGGTCGTCCAATTCCTAAACCTACCACGATCAAGAGGCAAACTAAAATGGAGAAGACATATACGACCATCAACCAGTCACCATTAGGTCCTGGTAATACTGTCATACAGCTGCAAACTAACAATCAGACTGGCCAGCCATCAATTATAGTTCAGCCAGTTTCCAACCAGAACATAATGTCGGCTTATGTAGAGGCATTATCGCAGCAACAGAATCAAAACATGCAGTACATCGCGACAATTGCACCGCAAGGAGACTTCAAGACCGGTCCCACTCAGTTTATCTCCCAGAGCGGTCTAGTACCTCAAACATTCCAAATTCAACAGACAGAATCGGGAGGATTGGTCGCTGTGCCAAGCGGCGGAATACCTGTGTTGTTACCGCAAGGAAACATGGGAATATTGCCTCAAGCTCTCCAACAAGGAGCTACGATTCTACCTCAGGGAGCAATCCAAACACAAGGAATTATTTCTCAGGGCCCCAATGGTCCCACAATCCTACCGCAAGCAATACATACACAAAATGGCACTACTATAATACCACAAGGAACAATACAGGGATTGACAAATGGAAACAATGTTGTGTCGCAAAGTGGAATGGGCAATGGCCAAACGACCATAATACCGAATACACTACAAACGCAAGGCAATACGCTAATATCTTCAGGCCCTGGAGGTACCACTATCTTACCACAAGGAACTTTATTACCACAATTCTGTAACGACCAAGTGCTGCTAGGTTCAACACCTACTCTAGAAATGGTCACAGATCCGTCTGGCTGCATGTACTTAACGACAACGCAGCCTGTCTACTATGGCTTGGAGACGATCGTTCAGAACACAGTGATGTCTTCACAGCAGTTCGTATCTACAGCAATGCAAGGAGTGCTTGCACAGAACAGTAGTTTCTCGGCTACAACCACCCAGGTGTTCCAAGCGAGTAAGATAGAGCCCATAGTAGAGGTGCCCACAGGATATGTCGTGGTTAACAATGTGGGCGACAGCGTCGCTGTATCATCGACACCTAACGTGGTTACTGCACAAACTGTACAGTCTTCGCCACAAATGAAGAATGTTAAGGCAAACGTCCCTAACCTGACACTGCAGCCGCTGCCCGATAAATCAAATAATAACAACCGACAGACACCCAAAGTAATTCAAATGAGTCCATCACAACTAACCGTTGGCTCACAATCGGGAACTATTATTTCGGGCAGACAGAGCATTAATCCGATCACTTCTCAAATACATGGCATGACTATTTCTAGCGCACCGCAGATGCAAAGAGGAAACATGTCTAAACCCAGCATTGTGTCAATGTCTCCAAATGTAACACTTGTATCATCGATCGGTCAGCCCGTGATGGCGATCTCTCAATCGATACCGGCCACATCATTCCCCATGCAGTCGATTCCACTGACACAGCCAATAGTTTCGAGCTCTATAGCGCCGTCTGCCAAAAATAATTACAAGATCGAAAATTCCCATGTCATTGAAATCAGTGGAAACTTGCATGATAATTCAAACAACCCGAATATGCCTACCATAAGCGTTACTCAGAGCATAAAGTCACCTACGCCCTGGAGGCAAATTAATCAGCCCATCAACAGTTCTATGGACAATAAGATGGAACATCCAAACATAACAGTGAAACCAAGTACTGTGAACACCAGTTCTATGAATATACAAAGCAATGTTATGGCGGGGAGATCGCATCTCAACAACGATCATGATAAAGTTAATCAGAACTGTTTGATACAAATGCCTAATAACTCAATGTCTGGGATGAACATGCATTCTCACCAGTTTGAGCAGAGCCTCAACGTGAGCCACCACTCAACATCACATACTACATCTAACAATGTCATTCAAATTACTGCTGGAAACATATACCCACCTTCTTCAGTTATGAACAGCAACTTTGATGCAGACACTTCCTTGAAATTAAGCAAAATTAACGCTCTATCAAAAGCTGAAGGTGGTCTTTTGAATTTCTCGCAAGAAATAATGGCGTCTCATTCACAGCAACATGCTAACAATGACAAAAGCTTCCAGAACATGGGAACTGCTGACAACAAACATAACTCCGACAGTTTGTCGAGTCAGATGAATACTCACAAACTGAGTAACTGCCAGATGAGCGGAAATATCAACAACTCGCCAGCGATCAGCATCATACCCCACAATGTCATGCGGCCGCAGTTACAGAACAATCAGAATACTATTTCTGTGCCCAATAACCAAAACCAAATGTGCTCGATTCCAAACAGCAATTCTCATGGGCAAGTCCAAATATTAAGCTCTGGAAACAATTCACTCCAAAATATGAACATGTCGTGTCAAGAAACTACAAATAACAGAATGAACATCTCAGTTTCTAGTGACAACAGCATGCAGTCAAACCAACAGCATGAGATGTCCACTTCTATGAATTCATCGAATATGTCTCACAGCAGTAACATACAGATGATGTCGCATGATAACAATCAAATCCCAGCACCTAACCAGATCCACATTATGAATGGACAGATCCAACACAACCGCCAAGTTGACACTAACCAATTACAGCAGCTAAATCCACAAACACCCAGCAGGACCTTCCACGAAAATCTGATGAGTGCGCAACAAAATCATAATCAGACAAATATGCTTTCTAACCGAAGCACTCCTGACAACACCAATATTATGAATCAGTCTATGAACATGCATAATTTGGGAGCCAATAACCACAATATGAACCGATCAGATTTGGGCGATCTCAACCATATGCATATGCAACAACCAATGACAAGCATGAACATGCAAAACAACAGAATGATGATAGACAACATGCAGCCTCACAGCATGGGCAATATGAGTCACAATATGCACTCCAATAGATCTATAGATAACATGCATAATTCTCAATTGCATAACATGCAGCAGATGAATCATCACGCGAGTAATAATGCTCGAGGACAAATGGACAACAACATGCACGTGAACCAACAAATGTCGATGCAGCAGAACAGACAAATGGAGAATGTTGGCCTTCATCACCAACACCAAATGTCTAATGTCATGCAGATCCAAAATAATCGGCCCCACGTCGACAACAATATAATGAATATGCACCAGCATGTCCCCAATCAAATGCATAACAGACAGCAGATGGATAACAGCATACACATGCATCATATGTCGGGAAGTGCCCCAAATATTAATTTAGGCAACCAGATGGACAACTCTGGCCCTATGCCAAATATTCACGGGAGTAGATACGACAGTAACTCAATCTCCTTGCAAAATATCAATGCTATGAATCAGATACAGAACAACAGGAGCTCCATGGAACATTCTTCAATGATGCAACATCAGATGAATTCCATGAATAATATGAACATGCACACCAATCTCAACAGCACAATGCAAATTGTCAACACGAACCATCAGTCGATGAATAGTTCAATGATGCATATGCCGAATATTCCGGACATCAAGAACGATATTCAAAGTTCTTGCAGTGGCAGCTGTTCCAATAACAGCACGCAGTTCCCCAACAATCAGAACTCGATGGAGATATGCTCCAGCATGAATATGAACACAAATCAAAACAACATGAATATGGGCACAGGAAATATGCTGCACGGCATGAATGTGAATAACTCGAGCATGACAAACAATATGATGATGAATAATGTTAATAATAGTAATATGTATGGGCCCGGCGCTCAGAACAATATGACGGGACACGAAATGTTGATGAGTTGCTCCAACTCCACAGACCACAATGTTAACAATCTCATGTCTGGGCCATCCAATCACATGATGTTAAATAATTCGCAAACACACGCTGCTAACAACCAAAATCCAATGATCAGCAGCCAGGGGCCCAACACAACACCAATTAATATAAACAGCTGCAGCATGAGCAGCAATAATGCATCACAGAGCCAAAGTATAACTAACATGGACACTCAAATGAACAGAAATACATTACCAGTGCCGGATCCGCCTAAGTTTACTCAAGATACTTTACGAGGTAAAAATATAATGGGTCCTCCACCAACCAACAACTTACCCATGCCAAACATACCAAACAACAAAGACTGTTCTAAAGTTAATATGGTCAGCAATGAAAAGCAAAACCATACTATATCAGTGAACAATCAAATTGGATATATGCAAATGAACCCCCAGAATAATAACAGAGTTATTAATTTACCTCGAATGAATAATACAAATCTGGAGAACAATATTAACCAGCATGTGCCACAGCAACATAATATCCGCGTGGTCACTAATAATTCGAACAACAACGTGCCTGGCATCACGACTGATCCTCACGCTTTCCAACCAAATAGCGACAACAGTGGGACCATGATCAACGTTCCATTCCAGGCGATACCGAACAGTGCTCCCATGAACATCAACGTAAACTCGAGCAATAACACCGTCAATATCACAGTTCAGAATAATCTCGTTGATCCCAAAATCGCTTCAAAAGCTGCGGCTGACATAAACTTCCCGCTTCAGACGAACGCCAACTTACTCCAAAATCAGAACAACGCCAACAACCTGATGTGCATACCTGTGGCGAACAATACGATCAATTTACCGACGCAAACCAGTTCCAGCATATCATTGCCGAAAGCTCCTCCTACTCAACAATCTGGAATTCCAACGAACGTCGTTAATCCAATGTCTATGAGACCTATGAACAGAGTACTGCCATTACATAGAGATGGTCAAAGCAAGTCATCTACAAAGACCACCAAAACGGTTGCAGTGCCGAAGCAGAGGCCTGTAAGTCACGACATGCCAGACTTGAACATAAAAGATGACACTATTGACAGTGATCTGGAAAAGGCGATTGCGGAGTCAAAGCGTATGATGGAACTGGAAAAAGCTAAAAAGGAAAAGGAAGAAAGGGATGCTGCTCAGGCCATGCAGCTATCAGCCGAGATACATCAAGCAAATACGAGCACGGCAGCTCCGAACATGGATACTGGAAGAATCATTGAACCTATTGAAATCAGTTCTAAAATGTCATTACCAAGCTTGGATGCAGAGATGATTGAAGTTGAACCGCCAAAAGTACTAACAGAAAAAGATACAAACAGAACTCCAGTTGCAACAAAAATATCTAATGCTTCTACTAAAGTGATGAAGCGACCTTTGGGAGATAGGAAAACGGAAGTAGAACCAGTTGTGACGAAGAAGCAGAATAAAATATCGAAGGAGAACAAACCTACCGTACCCAAGCCTGCTCCCGAGCCGGCTAAGGATGATGGACCTAAACTTATTTATGAAGTAACATCGGAAGACGGTTTCAACTACACGTCTTCATCGCTGACCGACCTCTGGGCGAAAGTTGTGGAGGCAGTACAAAATGCTCGGAAGCAATCGGGATTACCGCCGATTCAGTACAATCTACCGGCTAGTTTGTCCGGAGCACATATTCTGGGACTGAATAACAACGCATTGAGATACCTCGTCGAACAACTACCTGGGGTAAGTGATCACTGTTATTCATGAAAATTATTATATGTTTGAGTATATGTTATTAATAAAAACCGGTATGCTTGCAGAAGATGCGGTGATTATGATGTAACCGCATCTGCTGCATATTCATATTTTATTTCTGGGCGGGAGGGGCAGCACTATGCATCCAAGCCAGGATCTAATTACTGCGGAATTAAAACTAGATATTTTGACATAACATTGTTTTGTCATGGATTTCTGCTAAGTAACGCCTGATTCCATTACTTAAATTATGTTAATATTACAGGCAAGTCGTTGCACAAAATACAAGACACGTCAAGGCCGTCCGTTGAGCAGCTGGGACAATGACTTGGACTTGAGCGAGGGCTTCAAGGAGAGCCTGTGGGGCAGTGCTCGTACGGGGCCAGTCGCTCGCAAGCAGAACCACGACATGTTCAGCTGGATGGCCTCGCCCTTCAGAGAGGAGCCACCACCGTTTGGAGGACAGGAGGGAGAGAGCTCTATTTCTAGGTAAAAATCATTGAAAGTAACAAAAGGTCTATTCAAATCCTTGTTTCTAATTTACATTATTTCCCACTTTAAGAAATGGAAAATTTATATTAGTGTAAATTAAGTGTTTTTTACATGACACTACTATTGAAAAAGTAAAGCGCAAAATGAACTTTATTTTTAGGTATTACAGTAAATTTTCCCAAAGCTCGTATTTGTTTACATGTTTGGGAATTGCGGACCCAGATTAGTTTATTTACTATCTACTCTATGACTCATTAAACGAGCTATTAGGCGACCTAAAAAATCTACTCGATCAAATTTCACCGCACGGATTAGTTACCAAACGGAGTACTAGCATGTGTAACTTTCCTTCGAATAGATATTTTGGTTCAGCCAAGTTTATGAAAACCTGTATTTATATTTCTTTTCTCTTTTCCAGGCGCTTGGCAACTTTACCGCCGGCTATGAGATTCAGACAACTGAAAGAGACATCTAAAGCGTCCGTGGGCGTGTACAGATCACACATTCATGGACGCGGACTATTCTGCAAACGAGATATTGAAGAAGGTAAGTCGTTTTAACTGTTTAAATATTTTCGATTGTGTTTGTCCTCTATTCTATAGTTGTAGCAGTGTTTATTAAAACGCAATCTGTGTATTTGTTCATAATTTGGTTAAAGAAGTAGAATAAATGACTTATACGTTCGGCCGAAACTCGAAATCCCGAACCGCTTTATCCCGAATGAACGCTATCCCGAATCACTCTATCCCGAATGAACGCTATCCCGAATCTCTCTCCCGAATGAACGATATCACGAATCACGCTATTCCGTATGAACGCTTTCCCGAATGAAAGCTATCCCGATTAACTTGAGTACGAAATAACGTTATCTCCAAGGATCGCTACCCCTAAAGCGATATTTAACCCTCACCCCGCCACCAGGACATACGTTAACATGGCCGACTTAAATCTCTAAATAGAGTTCGAGCTCAAGTCGGCCGGAACAAAGACTCTCCACGCCATGAAAAAAAAAAACATGACCCCCATGTCGTGGAGATTGACTGCATACGCACTTGATTTGATTTTGCACTTGATTTTTTGAGAAGATTTGATTTGGATTGAGATCTGAGCCAAATCTCAGATCTCAATCTAAATCAAATCGAGTGCGGCAGCGATTCACTCTCACCACAGACAATGGCCTAAAGCAACGATTTTTTGGTTGGGTTCAAAGTAGTTTTTTTTATGCATGCACACTTGCACACTATTTATATTGTTATCGGCAACAAAAATAAAAAATGAAATTGGAACTACATATTTGCATACCGTGAATTTATTTCTGGGGCCAATTCATTCTAAATAATTTGTACTTAACCGATACTAATTACCCTAAAAACGACTTCAAATCATCTCATAAATCTCGTAATTTTCGGGATAGCGTTCATTCGGGATAAAGTGATTCTGGATAGCGTGATTTGGGATAGCGTTCATTCGGGATAAAGTAATTCGGGATTTCGAATTTAACGTATAAGAGTCAGAATACTTATTAGCTAAACTGGGCGTTTCGTAGGTACGCCCCGTGGACGTATCGCACGCCCCTAGGCCGTATGTGGATGCAAACGTTCGAAGCAAGAGTTTCGCTTCTAAAATACGATAATTTTTATTTTTTCATCGAAATGTCTAAATTTGAGATCATTGCTCCCTAAATACGATATGTATACTTGTAAATTCCACACTAACATATGATTGCTTTCTTCCAGGTGACATGGTAATAGAGTACGCAGGAGAAGTAATCCGCGCAGTGTTAGCAGACCAGCGAGAGAAGCGCTACGAAGCCACGAGCGGGAGGCGCGGCGTGGGTGGCTGCTACATGTTCCGCATTGATGACAACCTCGTGGTCGACGCCACGCTCAAGGGCAACGCGGCGAGGTTCATCAACCACTCCTGTGATGTGAGTTATGTTGACCCGATACAGACTAACTTTTTAGCCGAAATCAGTCGCTTCATTCGAGTGGAAGTAAATTTTTGTTTCATTCCACATTCAAATGACACCGACAAAATTATATAGGAATAAACCCTTGACTTATACAGGGTGGAAACTTTCAGCGGGGCAGTAAGGGAAGTACCTTATCCGTTGCAGCTACGCGAAAATGGTCTTAAGAGACTATTCATAATTTTTTATGGAATTTTGATGCCCATTCGCAGATTTAAAAAAAAAAATATATAGTTAGCAAGAAAATAGCCATTTTACACAAAAAAATTTTTTGATGCCAATCGATCCTGTTTCTAATACTGATCAGAAACTTCTATGGGACCAACCATCGTTGGAGTACTCAAAAAGTCACAAATTGCAAAAAACTTTTCCCATACATTTTGTAAAGAATTTGTGTAACTGAAATTCAAAAAATAAAATAAAAGACAAATGATCACGTAGAATTTTACACATATCATCTTGGGTTGGGACAGCTACTACACTCTGCTACGCACTCGCTATTCGTGATTCTGTACATTTTGTTGCCTTTCAAAATGGTTATATTTTGAGATCCAAATAACATAGAGGTACGACGGTTAATGAAAGGTGTAAATAATCACGAGCAGAAGAGCGTAGTCGTTCTGACTCAGATCACCCCAAAAATGTGAAAAACGAGATAGGACTTTTAGTCATGCGAGCGACGATTTGTTTCAAGAGCTTTTATTCCTTTTATGATACCCACTGGCATTCCAAGTTGATTTCATAATACTTATGAGATTTTTCCTCTTCTAGCCAAACTGTTATTCGCGCGTCGTTGACATCCATGGCCACAAACACATCCTCATCTTCGCCCTGCGACGTATAACCATCGGGGAAGAGCTCACTTACGACTACAAGTTCCCCTTCGAAGAGGTCAAGATACCGTGCACCTGCGGCGCCAAGAAGTGCCGCAAGTACCTCAACTAACTATGAACTACACTATGGAGTGAGTGATTTGATTGTGTCAATTATGCTTGTGTTGATCTATGATCAAAGAGGTTTAAAATGCTGTAATCCCGAACAAAAATACTGCAAAACCAAGTCGAACATTGAATCTGTGCTAGTCCTGTAGTATTTTTGATCAGTAAATTTCCTAGCCTCACAGGTTTTACTTAACAAATAGCATAATTCTAGAAGTACATAACTGAATTAGACGTAAAAACTTAGTAATAACATGAGACGTGGGTGACATGTAATTTGAACGGATATATTTAGCGGTACGCGCCGTCTAATATAAATCGATGGATCTCGTGAGAGTTCTAAGTAAGCCTATTTATAATGTAGCTTGCGGAAATGAATGCTTGATGATGAAATGCTGGGTCGAGCACAATTACTACGTGTACATAATTAATTATGTATGTAAGACAATAAGTCAAATTCACATATCGCGTTACTCCCACCTCGTATCTTGACACTAGAGTTACTGGAGCCTACCTAATTGGACACATGAAATCAATTTTACATGAATCTTAATATGATCTCTTTCTTGAATCTACCCAGTGTTAGAGTTGTTGGATTTTATAATAATTTTGAATTAGATTTATTTGAAAAAAATCGTATTTTGAGATAGGTTTATACATTTTGTAAATATATTTTAGTTATGTTGAGTTTTTTTTTAAGATGGATAGGTGACTCGCGAACGGCTTAAGTCTGCGCACTTAAACTTTGATGTGATATGTTGAGCCCCGGATCGCTCGGGTAAGAGATGGTTAGTGTGTAGCTAGTGTATATTTGTTCCTCATTATGTTCTTATATTTTCTCTTCACTTGTGATCAGTTAAGTCTCGACTAACATAGCGCGTATGTGTACATATATCGAGGGATCTTTAGGCATAAATAATAATACAATTAGTACATTCGAAAGGAGGGTAGCAAAGTTACAAGTACAATGTTACTTTTTTAGTAATTTTATCGTGTATTGTATAGTAAAATTGTAAATAAGAGGAATTATCTGTCATAATAATGAGTTAAACGACAAATCGTTTTATTGTAGTCATAGTGGTAGGTTGTACTTTATAGAGTATATTTTACGGTGTATATAATAAGTTATTTAGTGTGCGGGCGGCCCGCGGGTGAGGGGCGCGGGCCGGGGAGGGGGCGCGGCCACGTGACGCAAAATGATCGAAATGTGTACAGTTGAATGACTCCCAGTACGAAGCACGGTTTAACATAAAAATGCACATTTGTTAGCTTTAATACTACTTCAGCAAAGCTTAATTGGTTTTAATTTAGAAGATATATATTTTTTAGTATTCTAATCGATTGCCTGTGTGTTGTTTTAATTGGCAAATATAATTTTTATAGCATTTTTTTCCTAAGCATTTATAGACTGAATTTTAATGCATCACACAATAACAGTCATCACACGAACCAGTCAAATTGCTAATAAATCTGCTTCACAATTTTATTGATTTAGTAATAGAATTAGATGCAGAAACAAAGTGAGTAACAAAGCTTTGGATACTACCTATGCCATTGGTTATCAGTTGATGTACAATTTGTTACTGCATCTAACAATAGCAGTATTAAAATAACTTGTATGTGTCTCCAAGTATTTTATAGATAAATTCAATAGGACAGATTAAAGTAGGCCCGAATTAAGAGGTAACTATTAGTACTTTTTGAAATTTATACTTTAGAACAAGATGCACATAAATAATGATAAATGTTCTGTATTTCTGATAATGGTCGGAAACTTTCATTGTATAAGAATCATGAAATAAATATACAATAGCTAAGGTACATTTTTGGTGTTATAATAAGCTGTGCATACAATTGAACTTTTAATATATGAGCTAATTTGTTATACAGGTGTCTTTTTTTAGCGAAAATCAATTGCTAGTTGCATATACATATTTGTCAATCAGAGCCCTTGTTTTGTTTTGTTATAGGCAGTTTGTCTACCTTGTAGATTATAATTTAAAATTGTTTTTGTGAACTGTGTTATTTATTAGATTATGATTAATTCACATTATATGTGATATCGTGTACAGCCATCAGATGTAAGCTAGACAGCAGTCACATTATACATTTAGTATGTGAATCGGATCTTAATACTTTAGTGTTATTTAGTTGTTACTTGAAATACAAATTCCAAAGTGGGATTTATCTTTTTTGATCGACATATCTAGTAGTTTCTATTGCATAATAATTGAGCCACTTTAGTAGACAAACAGCCTGAACTTGAGAAGTAAATACAAACAAATTGATGATAGTAACATTCTGTTGTATGTGAACTGTGTTGTCTGTGTTCCCATCAACGTTTTAAATTGATATTATCCAGTCGGCCTGGAAATATCTGTAGACTAGTCCTATCGGTTTTAGAACTGAAATGATGCGAACGTAGCCATAACGGTTATAAGCCATTCTTTTTATAAAAAAGGTTGTTATATTTTGTTTACATTTGATACGAAAGTTAGTCGAAGTTATAGCCTACATCGAGTTATGATAATAAAAGTACAGGTAATTTTAATCACGTTCGATTATTAAGAGTAACACAATATTTTTAAAGATTTAGTTTTTATTATTTTGACATAAGATTAACACGCGTTTCTTTTCCTCTTTCCTCAGCATTTCTTTTGTAATGTTATTTTACAGGTGTGACCTAATGGTAATGTCGACTTAACAATTTGTGGACAATTGTAAATGGTTTATAATAAAATTGACTTGTTTTTTAGACTCACGAATGCTTTAAAATTATGTACATTTGCATTTGTTAGTCTTGTATTAAGTGGCGGTGCAAGGCTTTGGGTTTATGGAGAGCTCGTAAGGGTTTAATAATGAAAGCTTTTTAAATCCAATATAAAATAAATTTGCTAACATAAATTGCTGGTTCCCATAGGGCCAGTTTCTCGAACGATAATTATATGTATGACAAGTTGTCAAGCGCGCGTGAACTGCTAATTGTGCTTGGTTGAATGATATAACAACAGATTTTCGTTCGAGAAAGAAACTGGCCCATAGACACAGTTTACCTTTGGCAATGGCGCCGCCACTCGATGTTTATGTTACCGCTAGTGCGCTGACTACCTTATAAATCAGACCAAGTCGTTTTTCGATTACCTGGAAAAATCCGCTGAAGTGCGTAGACGTAGTTTATCAAAATCATTCTAAACTCTTACAAAAACCAAAGCCGCAAGTACCTAATTAATTCCTGACTAAATACACAAGTGAAATATGGAATCAATTGAAACGAGGTGCATAAATTGTCTTTCCGCACTTTAGTGGATGGCCATGCGTTATTCCGTATATTGCACCTAAATCCTATAAAAAAGGTTTTTAAATTAGACTCCAAGAAATCTTATTTAAAAATTGCTTTGTGTAACGGGACGTGTCAGGTAGTAGACTACCTGACCCTGAGCCACAACACGCGACCATTACCGCACATAACTAGATAGTTTTGTGCGGTAATGGTCACGTGTTGTGGCTTTTTGCATTAACGGTAACATAAACGTGAAAAAATTAATTAGAAATCAAAAGACCAAATCACCAAGTGATAAATCATTTTGCGTTAATTATTAAGTGTATTGCATCTGCCCTTGATATTATTTGTGTTAAAAATAATGCTTTTATTTTTAAATGTACACAATGCCATTTTGCCTAATGTTATTATAAATTATAAAGAAATTGCTTTAAAAGCACCAATTTTTACAATGCATAGTTCTATGACCTGTCTATACATTTTATTACTTTATTTATTTCTATCATTATTTTGTATTGTGGTAAATTTTACCAAAAATAAAAATACTAAAATGTGCTTTATATTTTGTTTTATTTACTTTTGTCTGTGATGTTAAACCCAACGTCCTTTTTAATAATAATAATAATAATAAAAATGGAATTTCTTAATATCAAGAATCATACTAGGAAGACATACCAGAGCGACATGACCTCTCAAGTTCCGCTAATGCGACACAATTGATTTTCTATTGTGTCGTGCCACATGTACCTACGCGCGGGGCTTAAAAAAACGTTGACAGAACCCACACGCATGGCCCGTCGTTCTATTCAGCAAAAAAAAAATGTCAGGTCTTGTTTTTTGCCACTTGAACCAGGAAGTCAAAACCGTACAAAAACAC
Organism: Luperina testacea; assembly: GCA_927399505.1. Lineage (NCBI taxonomy): Eukaryota > Metazoa > Arthropoda > Insecta > Lepidoptera > Noctuidae > Luperina > Luperina testacea. The sequence continues at coordinate 12,555,211 of OV656775.1, read as the reverse complement.
TTGAATGCCTGCTTATCTATCACATGGAGGGATGAACAAAATACGCAAAAAACTGCGTCCCTTTCTTACAAACCTGTGGGCTGTGGGAAATACTTGAAACAGGATATTTTATATTAGTCAGATTCAGTAGCTCCGATCAGGACAACCACATTGGGTGTGCTTTTTTTTCTTAGCGTATCAATGGCAAAAACTTTAAATATTTTTGGCCCAAAATTCAGCTGCGCGAAGTCCGTTCACTGATGCAGTCATAAGATCATCAAGTGCACAGGTGACGGCATGCGGCGCAGGATGGAAGGTGGGCCATTGCGTGTGGGGAGATGCCGCATACGCACTTGAGATCAGGGGGCCTAAAAAGGCCACTTTGGCAGTATCATAACAGGATAACATTAGGGTCAAGTCACACCGAGACGCGACGCTGCGCGCACATTTCAATAGAGCTATTCAAAATCTAACTCTATTTACTACTCGAAAAGATACACATTTCGCAACGCAGCTCGACGCAGCGTGGCGTCGCGCTACGTTTTAATAGCGGCTCAAAATCTAACTTTATTTACTACACGAAAAGATACACATTTGCACTATTGTTGCGTCACGTCGCATCTCGGTGTGAGCTGACCCTTATGAATCAATCGTATCAAATCCCAATGGTGAAGGATTTTTCAGTTATTTTTTTTTTGTCTGCTAAAAATCAATCCAATCCCAATCTCTTTAATTATACCTTTTAATTATATCTTTTTTTCACTGCACTAGCTACGTATAGTGCAGTGAAAAAAAGAAAAAAAACACAGACTGTCTTCGCCATATTATGATTCATAATGTTATCCTTTTATGATTCCGCCAAAGTGGCCTTTTTAGGCCCAGCTTGAGCTTGGAAATTTTTAATTTAGTGTTGGGTTATTGGGTATTTGTATCGAAAGTAACGTCGCGTTGACGTGGTGGCGGCGTAAGCGCAGCGTATGCGTTCTAGTAACGCCTAAGGGTTTATCATATCATCAATTTTAGCAATATTATTGTTTTATCAGCAATAGGCTCAAAGGACTACACTTATCCTAGTGACCTGCTATACCTACATAGCTCAGCTACACTACGTTTAGAAGATTGAAGACTACAGCTGATTTTAGTTGTTTGTAAGTTACATTTAAAGGAACTTGTGTTCTGTACTTCTGTCATGAAACACAAGAGTCAAGAGCGCAAAAGTCATACAGAGAGAGTTACATATAGATACCTCAGAGAAGAACAAAAAGGTATAAGGTATCAACGTATTTAAAGTTAAAAAGCTATTTATTTAAATCTGCAAGGCTAGTCCCCAAATATTGACTATGCAATACATGTACTTGTTCTCCCAGCGTACGGTGCAAGAACCGTCAGTGGCGGTGTCCCAGTAATATGCTGCGGCTGTGTGTAAGCCCGCTCCATTCTTCTGGGTTATTGTGATTCGCACTGTGGGAATAAAAACCAATTATTAACATTTGTAGAGTCGGTCATGTAGTTTACTCGAAATGCAGCTCTGTAGAGCCGCTCTACCTCGTGTTTAAAGCATCGCCGAGGATTTTGGCTAAGGATAAACGTAGACATTAGGGTACAGCTAGCATTATATGCTACCTCTTGCACTATTTCTGCCATGGACGACGCGCAAATGCACACATTTTCATCGTAATAACGCCCCAGCAAACATTTTTGTCATATAATCAAACATTTATATGACCTTGAGTCTTATTAAAGTTATTTTACAGTAATTTTTTAACTTTTCGTCATGTACTGGTGCGTTATGTGTCCGAATAGTCATATACATTTTTTGTCGTATAATAATGTCATATAGACGTTATTTCGATTTTTTTTTTACAATCGTCATATAATAGTGTCTACGACGACATCTATAAAACTTACATATACAACTTTTCGTCGTGTAAACGTTTTCGTAGTATAAACGTCATAATACTGTCAATTTTGTCATATAATTACCTTTTAAACATTTGCTAAACGGATAATAATTGTTTAAACGTAGTATTTGTAACCATTATATATAATTCGAATATAAGTATTACGAACGACCTCTATACATCCTAAAGTATCACAAACATGATAATACGACCGCTATTTAATTAATACTCATATTAAAGGTTTATAATAACCTTGTATACCACTTCCACCATTTCTAACTATCATGGCGTAAACATTTAATACATGAACTCGCAGTTTATAGGTCGGGAAGTTATATAGTTGTCTTATAACGCATTCACATAATAAATTATTAATAAAAATATGTGAAAACATTAAAATTTTAAAAGCGCATTAAAAATTTGTTACAAAATAACCTCACATTAATCAGTAAACTTGATTGCACAATGGTTTACAAGTGATGAAATGGTTTTATCAGCTCAAATAACAGAAAAAATGCAATATTAACTCAGCTGTCAAAAACTGCTAAATTAAATTAATATTTTATAATAATTCGTTCAATATCATCTTTAAATGACAATAACACAACGATTACATCATATAAAAGTCATATTTTGTGACACAAAGTCGAATACACGCCGCAACAGCTATCATTACATGACATGTAGTCAAATCGACGACGTGTATATGACTACTATGCAACTAAGTAGGTATTTATATGACTGTTACACGAAACTCTTAGCGCCGTAAGTTGAATAAAATGGGCCCTAATGCCGTCGAGTAAACGTCCTTATGACATTTATACGATTATACTAAATAACATTAAGTTGCCACCAACACGTCTACTCAACGTCTTAAATGTTTATTGGGGCTAGACGAGATGAGGTACCTAGAGGTATTGGACTAAACGTGAGCATTCTCCGATTTGTATTTCTCTGTATTGTATTCCTATTCCAGATACTTACTGATGTATTTGAAAGGTTTGTTCATTTTATTAATTCTTGTAAGGGTTTTATCTGTAATATTACTGATCCACACCGGCGATCGTGAATGGCTGTACGTGTTACCCCCCAGACACAACTCTATATTATCTCTCACGATTTTCTGTATTTCCTCGACGTTGAACACAATATCCTAGAGCAAAATTAATTATATTAATATGTCAGTCAATCAACTCTGCCCATCGCAGTCCACTAACTGGACATAGGCATACCCAGGCCTGTGCCAATTAAGTTATGCCACAACATCTGGCTATCGTGTAAGTAGTTAAATAACGACTAAGGACACAGGCATTTACATTCTACAAGCATTATCTTTATCACACATATCAGCAGCATCCACATCAGTTTAGTTTCTCATATCCCATTTTCATTGTAGGTATGAATAAACCCAGATAGGCGCATTCTTGCACGCATAGTGGTTAAAAAATAGGGTAAGCCTGGATGCGTATCGTATATTTTGCACTTAATTATAGTTTGGAATTACATCGTCGTCATCATCCGCTGCTGCAGCTGCTGGCGGTGCTGCCATAATTAGTTACGTAAACTTTATAAAATTGAATCGTTTCAATGTAATCAATATTTGTTTGTGCAGTGGTGCAGTGCAATATCAAACGACGACGACGAACATAAATCAATGTCAGAGTTTAACTTGCCAGTACGTATAAAAACGATAAACTACAAAAAAGAAGTAAAGACTCTTTACTCAGTCTTTAAAACGACTCTTCATGATCTTGCTGAAAAATGCGGTCAAATATTTAATAATTGTACGAGTATGATTCCTATTATCAGGCAATAGTATACATTTAGATTTATTTTTGAATTTACCGCTTCTAATAAAGCTAAGCTACAAATAGATAGTTGTGATAGTTGTCACAAGTTGACGAATCACTGAGCTCTCGCATCACGGCACCACACCCCTCCCGCACCACGCCGCTACCACCAGGGGCACCAGGCAACGTCTCACTTAAGCGGTCGGCCTATAGTAAAGTGTGGCCCGGCCATTAGTAGAGGCATACAGAACACTTTTCAAAACCATGAAAAAAGTTTTATTACTAACCATAAACCCTTCGTCTATGGGTAAAAAAACAATAAAAATCTAAGCTGTCACGCTTATGTCAGCGACGTGTTTCTAAACGAAAATTTCTCATAACCCACTTGGAGCAGTGGAGCTTTATTTTCTTTATTGTGTTTTTGGTATGTTTGTGTTGCGTTTTAGCTCATATTGTGTGAGGAAAAAGTCTCGCGCAGGCTGAATAAGCGTTAAAATGACATCTTAGGTGAATATGTGGTTTACAAGTTGATTGTGAACAGTCTGAAATTAATGGAGCTGAAGGTCTGGGTCGAGGGAATACAAAGGATCGTTTGTGGGGTTACAGAGACCACAACCTGCCAGGTCAGTATACTAGAATTTCTATTCCCATGATTATATGCTACTGACATGGATGGAATGTTAAATGTATTCATTTTCACTTTTAGTAACTTTCGATGTTTGATACTATCCTAATATTTTTTGCACAGGATGTAGTTTTCGCATTAGCTCATGCCACTGGAAAAGTGGGCAGATTCACACTAATAGAGCGATGGCGAAATAATGAACGGCTGCTGGCACCCCAGGAGTATCCCCTCAAGGTATCATGTTCTATAAATAAGTCAATGAATTGCAGAAATCCTCAAGAGACTGTAGTCTATTTATTCTAAAATATTCCAATGCCTAGACATGGTTACTGAATGAGAGGTAACAAAATTTTGCTTATTCTTAGTTATATTGCAACAAATGTGACTGAAAGTATCTTTACTATAAATTTAGAAAACAAACCTTTTTGTCGGTTGTCATGTCTTAGCTAATCTTTTCCCATTTCATAGCTATCCATAATTATGTTTCCAGATCCTAATGAAGTGGGGTGAATACTCCAATGATATACAGTTTATACTGAGACGGTCAGACTCTGGCAACAACCAGAAACCTCAAGCAACTAACAGTTCTAAATCTCCAATAGGAAATGGGTGAGTTCAGACATAAAAACACACTTAGGATATCATGATTGTGTAAGGTAATAGGTAATACGGGCTGGTGTCTGTAACTCCACCTCAATGCGCATATTTTGCGTGTGGAACATTATTGTGTATCTAATATTTTGATTGTACTGTTATACATAGTTTTTTCTTTATTCATCACACCTAAATGTCTAACTATACAGGGTGGCACGGACATTGATGTGCAAACTCTAACCATGAATTCAGCACAAGAGTGTAGACCTTCTAGCGCAGAATTTCTTATTAGTTATCAAAAAAATCTGCTGTTTCATAGAAATGTGTAATATCAACACGGTCTAAATGTGTGGAACAGCCATTTTTACAAAATAACTGATCAAGAATTTCAACGCAGGGATCTTCAGAATCATGTACTGAATCCATGGTTACAGATTGCGCATTGATGAACCTGCCACCGTGTATAATTCTCTAATCACTACCATTCTCTCCTTTTAGCGGTCACACTACATCAAACTCCAACATGTTGGACTCTCAGAACTCCCCAAATAGAATGTCTACAACCCCAACATATAGTAATAACAATGTGACTAACACTTCACCTGGAAACCCTGTTGGAGTGGTTAAGGGTGTGCAGCAAGCCAAAACTCCTGAGTCTGACAGCCCTGTGCTTAAAGATGTCCCACCTTACAGGTAATTATTTCCTATCCTATTAAAATTTTATAGTTTCTTTGATTCAGGGATTTTATGATGGCATGACATACCAAGTACAATGCGTGCCACGAAAGATGAGACTTGACACACCACGTGGTTTGACATGCGCAGAACACGATTTTAGGTATCTTTAGCGGTATGAGGTCTGAGTGTGAGACGGGAACGGACGTGATAGGGGCAGCGGAAAGAGCGGGGGAGGCGGGGTCAAGTCTCATTTTTCGTGGCACGCATTGTAAAAGAGAACACAATCCTCTGGAAGCCTGTACTGGACAGGCTGTTAAGGCCATTCTTGGGGTATACATCCAACAGTGGATGTCTCAGCTAAGTTGAAGATGACAAATAAAAAGTAATTAAGTAATAAAAAAAAAAATTGCAAAAAAGGCTCTAGCCACAAGAGGTGAATCACGTGTTTGGAATTCACGCGCAATTTGCGCAATGATTAAGAAGTTATGAGACTATTTGCGCCGGTTTTGAATATCTCGCGAATTTCGTACCCATCTTGTGTATCACTTCATTTTGACCAAAGCTGTAACAGATCTATGATTATTGGATTGGCTGTGGAGCTTAATAGGTTATTAATTGACAAAACTGAAAGAATTTGAGCTTGCAATCATTTACTGTTGAACAGAAGCATAATATAGTAACAATAGTATAGTTTAAAGATTGCCTTGGCTAAGCCTTGCCTAGTAAAATTGTAAGAAATAGCTTCGTAAGCATTATTGTAATAATTCAGATTTCATTTAAATATATATGACTCATCACAGTCATCACATACTGACGTTTAAGATCCCTGACCCAAATGTCCTATGATTCATAAAAACTCAACTAATACTATTAGTTAGTACATTCAGGTAGGTAAGTAACCAAAACATCTTGTATTTGAGAAGGTCAAAAGAGAACTATTTTTTCATTTCATTAATACAGCTTTATGTTTACAGCATTAATTCAGTCCCATTTCACTTGTTTTAATTGCCATTAAACTGTTTTAACTGTTTATTAACAGTTACATGGAGAACAGACCTTTGACACTGTATTATTTAAATATTGGATAAACTCTGCTGGTAATTAAAATATCAAATTCATAATCAGCCTAAAATGTTCCCACTGCTGGGTCACAGGCCTCCTCCCTATGAGAGGGAGTGGGTTGTTAAAAAAAGCAAGAGAAATGTATGTGTACAAAAGGCCTAACTCCATGAGAAGTTTTCAGAAAGCAGTGTTTCTTTCAACTTACTTAGGATAATAAAACTTAACAATTCTTTCACAGAGAACCACCACCACCATACCGTTCGCCGCCGCCTCCATCCCAAGCCGTCAGAAAGTCTCCCAACCGCATGCGTTCGAACCGGCCTCAACACATGTCGCCCGTCAACTTGCCAGAAGAGAACCAGGACAACAGGAGTCCTGAGGCAGTCAGCTATAACAGCCAGTATAGGGAATTGGTCTCATTGGTGAACTATCAGAGGGAGAAGTTGTCCAGTCAGCAGGTGGATCTAATTAAGGTAAAGCATTGTATGATTTCCAAAACGTCGTTGCGCGTGCATAAGTTGCTGTGTTTTTAGTGAACTTTTTTGAGCTATATGAATTATAACATTTAGCGTGTTTATACGGAACTTTCGATGTATGAATATCACATAGCTATATTCCTTAACTCTTTAAATATTGCAATTATCACATAGCTGTTTATACAGTATGTGAAATAACGATTAAAACTGCATAAAGAACTGAAAATAACTAAATAACACATAGCGGCTTTTGCACGCGCAACGACGAAAAGCAATCATTTCTTTTACTAGTATGAAAGATTTCAATCGAATTTTATTGTGATGGTTAGGTTAGTATTCAGATTCTTTTTTATTCAATTCAATTTATCAGATAAAAAAAATCAAGAAAACACAAAAATTATATGACGCACATTACATATACATACATTAACGCCTACTTCGCAAAGAGGTAGGTAGAAACTACAGAATTTGACCTGCTAGTCCTGCTACAATCCATATTACAATATACCTACTTCTTCTGCTTCGTTTACGTTCATACATCTAGTCATTCACTTGCAATTAAATTACAATACCATATATTTTATGAGAGCCTATGATTGCTGTAAGTCTCATCACATGATCACTATGCTGCGTTGAAGCCTAGAAAGTTCCCCAAGGGAATATACTTGGTCCCATATTACCCATATTACTTATTCTTAAAAACCCCTTTACATTTACAGTATGATGCAGAAATTGGTTTCTGGGAAAACAAAGGGCGGGAACAAGAGCGTCAAGTAGAACTATTACAGCAACAAATAAGTTCAGCGGACAATCAACTGCGGATCGGTACTGAACAGGTAATTGGAACTCTCTCACAACATCGCACAAAGCAATCATCTGTTGGCACATAATTATGTGCTAACAAAACATTGTCTTATCACGACTTGCGCGCTCCGAGCCGCACGGTTTCTTTATTTTCTTTCGCGCTTCTAGATCGTAAAACTGTAGAAGACATTCACTTGTAATGATGATATCAGGTTGATTGAAATTGATAACTATGTCTCTTATTGAAAACATTGTTAATTATTCGTTCCACTGATTTAAGACTACTTTTATCACTTGCCCCTATTACTCAGTTTAATTTTTTAATGTAACCCCGTCTTAAAAACTTCTATGTTATTAAATCCGTGTGTGTACAATGCGTGCCACGAAAGATGAGACTTGACACACCACATGGTTTGACATGCGCAGTACACGATTTTAGGTATCTTTAGCGGTATGAGGTCTGAGTGCGGGACGGGACCGGACGTCATAGGGGCGGTGGAAAGAGCGGGGGAGGCGGGGTCAAGTTTCATCTTTCGTGGCACGCATTGTATCTATTGCCATTTTTGATGCATCACTCAGAGAGATTTCTATTGATATTTTGCTGATTGAAGGGGAGAGTAAGCTTTAATAGCTGAACCTCCTTTAAAACTTCGTGTTTTGCGTGGATGTGACGCGTATTTTCCCCTAATTGTCCTGAAAATACACGTATTTTCTTTATTCCTTTATTATCCTTTATGATGTTTTGTCGGATTCTTAAACTTTTTTTTTATACAGGTGCAATCACTAAACTACGTAGAAGAGGAAAGTGAAATAGTAAAACAAAATGAGAAGACGATAAAGTCGGAGATCGTATTGGTGCGCTCGAAGCTGGCGAACTGTGAAACTGAACTGTTGCAATGCAAGAACAAGATCCGGAAACTGATGGAGGAGATTCATAACGAACAGAGACTTATTAACAGTCGCCAGCAGGAAAATAGGTGAGTTGTTCTTGATTGGCACATTTGCCTGATTTAAGGCACTTATATATTACTACCTGACCCGGCGAACTTCGTACCGCCACGCCAGCCGCTCTGCCGCCGCTTTTTAAATCTCTGATATCTTCTAAGATATTCATTTTAATGATATGCTGTAAAGGGCAATTTTGATCTCCATAAAATGCACAGCGTATTTAATGTATTTAATTAGATAAGGAATAATACTGTATTGTTTAAAATAGCTTGGAGAAAAGGTAACACACCTACAGACAGACAGACAAACAGACAGACAGAGTTACTTTCGAATTAATAATATTAGTATGGATAATTATTTTCCGCGAGTTCGATCTTTAACGGGCAACCTAAGCAGCTTTGCCTAAAGGCTAGTGAGACATCTGAGCTACTTGTCAACTGAAGTGAAGAGAAATTTTCTTAGACACAATATTAAATCTAAAAGGTGTTATATGGTATTGAGTTATTAGTATGCTAAATTGAACTTACATAATATTGCATACTGTAATATGCGAAACGTTTTCTCTTTTTGTTACTGAGTGTAGAATAATATTCGTACTGAAATTATCATTATATTGCATATTATTTGCCTACTATTTGAGTTGTGGCTATTCAGATTATAACGTGAAAAGTGATTTTGTATATCTCATGCATGGCACAATTCTACGTTCATCTTGAAAACGTGTAATTACGGTAACAATTACAGGTACAGTAATAAGTACTTGTGTGAGAATGTAAATTAGATTGTTGTTTTGATAGTCGGCTGAGTTGTACTGGGAATTAAGAGACCTTGGTCTTTTGTTTGTTTAGATTGTGCCTGAACTTTTTATTATCTTAGTGTAACCTTCATAACATCACGCCAAAATTACCCAAAGACACGTGCAGGCAAAGATGAACGGTTCACCCTTTTTCCACAGTTACCTACTTACGTTTTTGTCCCACAACATACCGGAGAAAGCACCCATAAAAACTAAAATATTGTTTTTTTTTAAGTAGATTGATCTTATGATAATTTTCTTCTCATAACAGGCAAGCGCTGGAGCGATCAATGCTCGCTGAAATGGAGAGTTTACAAAGTCAGATACAGCAAGCAAAACACGCGACTGAAATTAACAATCTCACCGCAGAGAATTTGAAGAGAGAGGTATGTCTTATTTTCTAGTTTCATTCTTAGATTTTTGCGTAGGAAGTAGAATTTTTGATAATACTATTGGAATAATTTAATATCAGCCAGTCATTCAAGGACATCCAAAAACGTCCAATAAATGAACTTTTAATTGTTAACATTTGTGACATGTTCGTGTTCGACAGTCCAACTACTTTCAATTTCAAACGGGCCTGGAGCAATTTTTCAAGAAAATTTCCGTTAGAGTTCGAAAACTTATAGAGAAATTCGAAATGATATCATATCTATAACGTTATAAGGATTATTCTTGTTGTATAATGAGTCAGGTTTAAGATACACTGTCCGCAGGTCGGAGTGCTAGAAAATGCCATAATGGAGAAGAAGCGTCAGGTGGAACGGCTGGTCCAGGAGATGAAGGAAGCTAATCTTCAGAGCCTGACCGGCAGCGTGGATGAGTTGCGGCATCCTTTGGATGGTGTGTATGTTTTACATGATAAAATTGTAGGTAGAAAGTTTTGTTCGGTTTTTTCCCTAAGTATTTGTTTTTACGATTTCTGTTTAAAATGAAATCGTATTCCAATTCGTTCCAATTTTCTAGGTATAATATTGACGCATAATATAGATATTTCCAATGGATTACACCAAATAGTCAAACGGCGTTACTTCCCCGATGACTGGGAATAGTCGTTTATTACTCACTAAGACCGCCCATTGTGTCACCCTTTGTACAGTTTCTATATTTATGTCTGTAATTTATATGGTGTACATAATAAAGAGTATTATATTCTATTCTAGCGACCCACTCCTGCTTCGCAAGGTTTTTACGACTTGATAATTGACAAAACATCGAGATTTCTTCATTATTTTCTTTCTGCATGTTAAATATAATGTATTATACACATACATCTTCCCGAATAAAATCTCGAACGATTGAAAACTTAATAGGAATAAATTGGTCAGAAACACACGAAAAGCGACTTTCATTTATAATATGCATTAGGGATGTTATGGATATGAAATTTCGGATACGGATTAATTACGGATATAGGAATGATTATTATACCGGATACGGATACGGATACGGATATGAAATTATTTCGGATTATCCGTTAGTTTCGGATAATTTCGGTTACGGTTATTAATTTTTTTAGGAATTTCAAAAGTACAATACAAATAGTTAATAAAATAGTTTTATTTATATGTACGGTAACTATTTGGTAGGAATTACAATCAGTCTGTGAGTTATTACATCTATTTAAATTAAAAATGATTATAAATATATGTTGAGTGTTATCTAATCTACCTAAAATGAAAATGTAATAATAAAATTATTACTTATACTTATTTAGTAATTTCGTATTCAAAGAAAATATTAAAATTAGATTTAAATTTAGAATGCACATTGCACATATTTATTTACTATGATTTAAGTTTAACATAACAATCATAGCTATCTTTATCTTGTGTCTCAATTAGGCTCCGCCCCTATCCGATATTATCCGAAACTTTTATTTCGGATTCGGTTACGGTTACGGATAATTTTTTATATCGGATATCCGATAGTTTCGGTTACGGTTACGGAGCTCCCTAACATCCCTGATATGCATACATAAGACTTCTTCTGGCGATGGCTTTTTGCGGATGTGGGGGCATTTTGAGCACTCATTCTAAAAGTGTGGACTGGATTATTGCAATCTCTTAATGAACCTCCTAGTTCCGATCCTCTCACTTTTACGTACCTACTTGTAACAATTTTTTAATTATTTTTTTTTAACCCGCAGGTTTATGCAAAGCCGGTAGTGCTCGCAGGATCATCGGGTCTCCGAGACAACTAGAAAACGCGGCGCCCACCAATAAGAATCCCCACGGAGTATGGGTTTAATGTACAATGACACATTACTGTAAGATCGGCCATTCAAGTTCCCCCTAATTAATACACGACGGCCTAATTTAAGTAGCGAAGAAAATGTTTAGATCAAACTAGATATAATTTTTGGCTAGGTTTCTAAATCAGTTTGGCAGGAATCTCGAATGTATGTGGGTGGCATTTTAAATAGTTTGGAAAGCATCTTCTTTTATAAACTTTTCTTCTTTTAGTGTAGGTACTTAAGCTTTCTTTAGTATATGTCTTCGCTACAGGCTGGCAGGTACATCGTTGCGTCATCTGTTTTCATGGAGTCGCCAGGACATGATTCTGAACGCCCTGCGTTAACATTTCTCGTTAGTTATTTTTTCCTAGGAAATATTTCTTCAATGGTGTGATTTGAAAATATAGCTTTACTCACCTGAATCTCTATCTTTTCACACTGCGTTCGTGATTTAGAAACCTAGTGTCAGTGCTGCTATATAATGTGCACGATATTACTTTGTGGTACTTCTATAGCTTATGGTAGCGGTTAATTTATTAGTACAGTATTTTTATCTCACGTAGCGACGCGCGTTTTACTTGTGGTAACCAAGTGTACACGCTGCGAATGTGTGCGTGATGACGAGTAGCGATAGCACATACATAACACACACACACAGACAACTTCGACATCGCCATTGTCTCGGACGGTGGTACTAAGAGCTCCTTACACACACATTTACAGCGTGCTTTTACACTTGGTAACCACAAGTAAAGCGTGCGTCGCTTCGTGAGATAAACATACAATATTTGTGTTCAAATTAGTGTCATATTTATAATTATTACTTTGTCACAAATTAATCGTTTTAAGTGTGTATTGGAATTTTAAATGAAGTGTACTTAAAAGTATCGGCTCGATATTTTTACCTTACACTAAAAGTATTATTGTGTCTTGCCGTACTATAGTTAACGTTTTTTTGATATTGATTGATATTGGAATTAGATGGAACAAGTGCATTCAAATTATTAACGATTTTATTTAGTGTATTTTTGTGTGTTGTGTTTTGTGTGACGACTTTTTATGAATTGCGATCGTAGGTTTGAAACTAACCACACAGTAGATTTATAATAATTTGCATTCAGTTATCCATTTGACTACCTAGTTTCGTAATTTTATCCCATCTATTATTGTGTTCGGTTTATGATTGGCGGAGTGAAGATTAGTTTAGCTTGGAAATGTTGAGTGCTGAGTGAATACGCCATTTTTGGGTAATAAAGTAAGCTTGTGGAACGAGTAAGTTCTTAAGTATTATCACACCATGGGTGTATGAGTTTAGTGAACGTGACGTTTTAATTTACCATTTCAAACTCTTTTTACACTATTTATAAGGTATGGTACTTCACTATGTAAGAATATCTACCTATATTACTGTTAATCATCCTGTTTAAAGTATTTACACTACGATTAATTTGCAATATAGAGATACTTAATTATAATAATAATTCTAGTCGAAAGTTTAAGCCATTGCAATATTTTATAAACAAATATTAATCTTGATTTTAGAAGCATTTTAAATATAATAATGGCATTTATGACAAATCAAATTATTAATATTATAGCGTAATAGATGTAGTGAGTACGGACTACGTACTAAGAAGTTCTATGAGACTTATTTGAAGAATATACTACGTTTTGTTTCCTGCATGGTAACTAATTGTATCTAGACGATTTGTGTATAATTCATTTATGAAATAAAGGACATATTGTATACTGAATTGTTTTGTATTATTTTCATTGACTTAGGTACAGACGCCAGTTCATCTAGCTACTATGATCTGTCAAATTTCTTTGATAGATTTTCAACTTTATCGCTAAAGTATAAGGTTCAAAGTCGATTGGAAAAATTTGACGGTTTCGGGTAGCTTGATGTCTACATTGCACAAAAACTGTCTTGGAAAACATACCCACCGAAATACTAACAAACTACTTTCATAAATGGCGTCTTTTAGTGACGTCATTCGCCGGTAAATTGCAGACTCTATGAGGCGGCCACCGCTCTTCTAGTAAACCGAATTACATCGAGTCTCTCGTGCCCATCTTGATCTCTTTAGGAACAAATTATGTAAATTGGCGAGCTGTGTTTGATCGATATCATATTCCAGAGGTCATTCCATAATATGTCAAGGCCTTGCCAGCGATAGGCTAAAAGTGCACGTGCCTATATCCTATCTAATCGGGGTATCTATCTTATCGACGAATTGGGACAAACAACACTTCGGTTCGGATACATTTTTTTACTATGAGCTAATGGGAAAGTCCCAGGTCCCAGTCCAATGGAGCATTCTTTATTGATGATAAAGGATAGTTTTCTTAGGGCCTTTTTCCTGTCATTGGAATTTTGTGTCCGCGTGCGTCTGACTTGTATACGAACCGCCTGCATCCTATCGTTTCGTACCTACATACTTTTCTTGTCATGTATGCCACAACGCACGTGGGACGTGGGCGGGTACATCTGCTCACGGATGCGTAACACGCACGCGGCCTTAAACCCGCGTGACAGGAAAATGGTCCTTATTGAAAAGACCTTGATGATAATAAGGGACTTTAAGTCCCTTTCACGTGAAATAATAGGGAGGAAAAAAGATGCAAAACATAGTTATTAAAATTAAACAACTTCGCATTATTTATTAATCCTTATATTCAATATAACTTATTTAATTTAAGAAATTAAATCTTTTCGCAACAACCTATAATAAAGAATGTTCTTCTCTATTCAATAGATGCCGTAACGCGTAACTAAAGTTATGCCGTTATGTACTTACGAGTTCCGTGTTTGACCGTAACATAACTAGGTAATTATATTTACAACATTTCGTCAAATCGCGGAGTTAAATTAACAACATAGATTCGATGACTTCTATCCCGTGCTGTTGTGGAGATTCAATTAGTCATACTTCAAATAAATTTCGTAACTTTCTGTTACAACCACTCGACACAGTAGAAAGAACTGAATATTCATAAAATTTAAATCACATTTCAATACTTGAAAGTGTTCAAGGCAATCTGTGTGCCTTTATATGGACTAGAAACAAGTGAATACCTTTTTTATATAAAATTGAGCTGGAACTTGCTTTTTTCATGAGTCAGGATGTTTTACCAATTATTTGTTTTCATAACAGCTTACACTCCCACTTAAATTGTAGGGCTTCATTTAAAATTCGTATTTTAGCTATCACAATTTGATACCACACAAGCACCATCATAAAAATATTGCAGTTGTATTCACTCATTTCAAATCCACATGAACCTTATACCTAGTGTTATAGCAAAGACTATGCTTTCTCTTCTTTCTCCCTGTTATACCGTTCTAATTCTTTTAAGAATTGTCCTTTAGGTTTCATGACATTGGGTCGGTCTCCACGGCACTTTGGACAGAACCATTTGCCTTTAGGCTTGGTTGTGAGTGAGACGCAGGAGAAGTGGAACCACTCGATGGGACAGAGGTCGTTGTCACAGAGGATCATCTCGCCGAAGGATATCTGGTCACAGAGGCAGTAGCGTGGCTCGTCAGGATCAATAGCGTCTGTTTCTTCTGGCGGCGTTTCTGAACGTTGTGCTGCTTGGCGCGCTTTGCGTTTTTTCTTTTTGCCTATACCTGTGAAATAAAAGAAAAAGATGAATGGAAGAATGTATGGTGTTTTTTATTTTCCAATCAGCTGCTAACATAAAACCCTTTATTCATAAACGTTGCTTACTTTGCGGGACACTCAACGCCCCTCAACATAACAACAATAAAATTTCTTTTCTCTCGTTCAGTGTCCTTCAATATGTTAAACTTTGTGATTAGCAATTGTGTAACCATACATTTTTGACATTTGAATGTCACTTAACTTTTATAAACTTACTTCTACTTACTTTTACTTTGTTTATAAATAACCAGTTCATGATATTTTAGGTTTATGATGAATATGAGTACCTTTCTTGTGGGTAGTGTTGTGGGCATGCCTCTCACTATCCCGTTCGCTCGAGTCTGCTCCGTCGGTGGCAGCACCAGCTGTGGTCCTTGATCGTCTCGCGCGTTTCGACCATCTCTCACCTGGGATTGAGATTAGTATTTATTATTCACAATAAAAGTTATTTGTGGTTGGGCGAGAAAATGGCACAAGACAATTAAAGAAGAGGAAACAGAGAAAGGAGGTCTTTATGCTGTATCACTGCTGCTTGCTAAATAACAAAAAAATAATGACAAGCAATCACTAATCACACATAGGCGGTTATCACACTGCACCTCTGGTGTGTGGTACTGCACAACGGAGCACGACACAACAGAGTGGACATTAGGTGGTGTTCCATGTAGTGTGATAACCACCATAATTTAACTTTTTATCACAGTATTTTAGTACAACCATTCAAGAAAAGAGATGTGGAACTTACCTCCAGATTTATCTCTATTATCAACTTTTTCTTTCTCCTTCTCATTGGTACGTTCAGGAGGCGGAGGAGGCGGTGCATGCTGTGGTGTGACCACCGGAGCTGGCACCTCCTTCTCTGCAGCACGAAGTGTCTCTGGAACCGGTGCTGGCTCTTCTTTTACTGTACCATTTGTCTTTACCTCCAGGCAAGATACTGTAAACAAATGTACTACAAGAAAATTGTTTGTGTTTGGTGATAAATTAATTTTGGTCTTTTGCCAATATGTGATAATAAGATGAAGAAAATTATTAAATAACATACTTTAGTTAGTGTTGTTGTGTTTATTTTCATTAAACTTTGTTATGATAAGCGGTTGTTAACTTTTGTTTCTATTTTGATATATATTTATTGCATTTTTGTTACACACATTTTTTTTATAAATTGACTTTTCTCCATTTTGTTTCAAGCAGCAAACAATGGTTTCAAAATAGGTTATAATCAAATACTCACTTAGTTTTTTATGATCTGCATCAAGTGACCGTTGTTTATTGTCAATGAGGTCTTGCAGTGTCTGTACAACTTGTAGTTTCTCATCTCCTATCTCCTGAGCAGCCACTAGTACTGTCTGTAGCCGCAGAGCTGCACGGCTGCGGCGACGCTCTTCTGTGTTGGCTCCTATGCATACTGCTAGATGCTTCTCAGCTTCACGAAGACATTCTGTTAAAATCGAAAACTAAACTTAACACATAGCAACACAAAATCAGATAGGTTACCTCCATAGCTGCACTTTTTTTATAATAAAACAAGACACAAACATCTACATAGATGTAGTCAAAATTAAATCTTTTTATAACCATCTTTCGAAGTAACTACAGACTAGTGGTTTTGGTGTTATTTTGGTCCACTTGTACGCGCGAGTCGCAATCTATACATAGGTATGCATACGTAATGAGGTTGAAAGGCGAACGTCAACAATATAATTACAAGCTGTTGTATCAATTATTAATAACATATACAACTGTTAATACTCAGTAAGAGCAATTATGGCCTAAACGGCATGCAGGAATTGGAAAATTACCTCTGTATGTTACGTCAAGCTCTCGCATACGCGATAAATGCCTTTGCAGGTCATTCGGAAGATTTTCAACACAATCTAAGTAATTTTCGACGTAACTCGCTGAAAGCAATGCTTCAGTGGATGTTTGATTCAACATAGTTAAAGAATGAACACAGTTTTCATAGTGATAAAACAAGAGAAATGAATTAAATCACTTTGAAAGCGAATAACAAGTCCACTGCATTCAACAGCCGTCCCGTCAAGCATCATTTGCGTTCAGAAACGAAGCGACTTTTGTTTTTGTTGTTTTGTAATTTTAGTTACCTAGTATTATATTTGTCAAAAAAAATTAAAAGATATATTTACTTTCTTTAATTTAGTAATTCGATATATTTTATGTTTAATATTTAGAAGTTCAATATTGAAATAATTTCCAAAGATCCAATGTGACGCCACGTCGCAATAGTCATTGTGGCGTCGGGTTTTAGTTAGGTGTTTTGTTTTGGATTCTAGAAAATATATAAAAATTGAGATCAAATAAAAAAAGGGATAACGAGACATCGTTATCACGCAAAAACTTTGGGTTGGATTTTTTTTTTTTGACAAAACTCAACTACTTTTCTCGCGATATAGGTGGCTTGAGTCGGTGTAGTTCGGTTTTATAATAACAGATTGCGCTACGGTGCACGTCAACCGTAGAGCTTTCATGAGCAATTGAGCAACCAACATCGCGTGGCGTGGTCTGCAGTGCAGGCCATTGCTCAAAATGGATAACGGATGTCCTGCTGATCAGTGGCAGCCTTAACTATTGCGAGATTCCGGGCGGCAAATCTTTGTAAGAACGTGAATTGAAAGTAGAAGAAGTAGGTATTTCTGATAATTGATGAGAAATGCAATTTGTTAATAAATAATGGGGCAACCCGCCCCAATATGCAAAAATAAATGAAAATGCAGGATGCAAGAGCGAGTAAGCGAGAAGTTAAATTCAATTGACTTTTGAAAAGTAATACCTACAGAAATAGGAGTTCGTTATTCGACCAAATATGCAGAAAAGTTTGAAAATGTAGAGAATGTGGGATGCAAGAGTAGAGAAGCGAGCTTGAAAACATTAGCACCCCGTCTCGGTTAGGAAATAGCCTTATTTTGCCCATATTTATACAGAAATAGGAGTATCTTTGTCAAGTTATGTAGAAAAGCTTAAGAACGCAAGAGCGAGCGACTCTAACGAATGAGCTAAGTACGTCATTCTCAATTAAGAGAATAGCAAGAGTTGAAAGCCGATCTTATGTCATCGAATTCCTCAAATACATATTATGTTTTAATAACTGTTAACCTCGAAAAACTCCTTTCTACAAACGCAACTGAACTCTTAGGTGTGATGGCTATATTTTTTACGAGAGGTAAAAAATATACCGATAGTTTGGTAAACTTCAGTTTTTTTTTCTCATAAAATCTAAGTATTTCAGCACCGAAATAGGTAATGTCGTCGTTTTCTTCATAGATAAACATATTTCAGTTTTTATCTCAACCGTCAAATCTCTGATCATTAATTTTGTTATCGTAAATATTAGGTGATTTTTATGCCAAACTTATTTCAGTAACTATTTCACGAATAAAATAAAGGTTTAAAATCAACTTTTTTCTACTAGGCTTGTTGCGCGAGGCCCCTGCAAGAGCGAGGCCCTGGGCGGTGCCCTGCTCACCACCCCCTAAAGCCGCCACTGCTAGCGATAATTCTGGTGAAGGTTCTCGTCAGTGGTGTTCTTACCCTATGGCCAAGAGGCAGAGGACCATTCCCCGGGGTGGCAGACTGCGAGGGGCTCCCTCGATATAGGTCTATCAGATTCTCATGGTATAAAAAAAAAATTGTGATTTTCATAATTATGAAAATCACAATTTTTTTTTCTATGACAATGATGATTGATGATGATTTTTTTTTGTGATTTTCCTATGGCAATGTCAATCCATATGGATTGACATTGCCATAGGAAAATCACAATTTTTTTTTATGCCATGAGAATCTGGTAGACCAACACCTGGCTGAACTCTTTAACGCATTACTTATTTGCTATGCTTATCTGCTATACTCTTCTAGCCTGCCGCTCCGTTACTTCTATTGTATATCCGTATGAATGGTGTTAAAAAATCTACCAGATCGGATGAATAAAATATCTTTCTATTTGTCTATCGATGATTCCATATCGACATATAATTATTTGTAGTGCCTTTAAAAGGGCGTTTGTTTTCATGTTTCGATTGAAATTCTTCAGATGCTATGCTAACCAGAACGCTATATCTACCAACCCAGCTATAAATATACATACACATAAACAGCTGCCGATTGTTCTTCTTGTGTAGAATGTTTAGACCCCGTTAGCATTGCAACGTTAAGACTTTTAGTCGTCTCTGGTCTGTCTTGCTGAACTATCTGACTGGTACCTAGTCTCTAATAACTTATAGACTGGGGGAGCTAAACACTTCCATTGGACAAATTAGGAGCAAACAAAGTTAAGGACCTGAATTTGAATGCTTCTCCAGGAAATAGAATACGAAATAGTCCTGCAGTAAAAGGATTATTCTCATTTGCTAGCCTGTATTCCACTGAATAGCAAGGCCTCTTTCTCTATTATTAATTAATCAGCTGTGTCCATTGCATTGTCCATTACTTCCGTCTTCTTCACTGCTCTTATTCCTTAACTAGGAGCCGAACTCATTCCGTCTTTCTCTTCCCGAGATTTAGAAGGCTGTGAAGTTGTTATTACGAAAGAACGCTGAAGGTTAGCCAAGCAGTTTAAATAAGTTCGGCCGGAGATCATTCTTCTAGAAAAGGAAATGTTATTAATTGTGCAATATTATCATACAAGAGTCGAGGTCGATTTCCACCTACAATCCTCTCCCACGTATACTTTGTCATAAAACCTAAATGCAAAACGACAGTGTGCCGTACAAACTCGCCAGCACTGGCTAGATATTCTAAAACATACTCATTGATTTAATTATTTGACATACGTCACAAATTCACAATAATTATTATGATAAAGTAGGTTATAGTGAAATTATTCAATTTTTATTTTGGTTTTTTCGTGTGAATCAAGCTAAATTTTTCAGTAAATAAAATTAAGTGTTTCTTAGTGAAGTGTCCCAATGTCATCTACCCTTATTTTTGTCGGGCTGCCGGAAGACTCCAGAAGCTCTATCACAAAGTAAGTACGTGCTTTTATCGTGCTTTAATGATCTATTTAAGCAGCATTGATGGCTCAGGCGGGCCGAGTAGATTTCTGACTATGTCAGGTGGGTCGTTTGCTGAACGCGGAAATGGTTTTAAATCACCAATATTTCAGCCAGTTCAGCAATGTTTTATTTTGATGCGTGTTACGTAAATTTAGCACGAATTCTAACTGTCCTAATATTAGGAAAGATCTACTATCAGAAGTTTATTTTGATCGGCGACAATGGATGTCATTTTTCTGCCAAACCGAGGTAAAACTTGGTTGATTAATAAATACACTTGAAAAAGAGCTGTTCGAACGGTTTACTAAGAGTTTTACTTGCTTTAAGAGTTTTTATTTTGTAAAAAACCAGAAAAATACACAACAAACCCATTTTTCATCAAACTAGTTTTTTTTTTTATATACAGTATTTGATCAAAATCTTAGATCTGTTCGGGATTATTATGAAATCGATTTTCCATTTTGCCAAAATATTTCAACTTTGATTTGGTCAAAATACCAGCTGACCGTCAACAGTCTGCGACAATATACAAACTAGCGGCAATAAAAATGTTCTTTGTTAGCCCAAAACTCCATTTTTCGATAGTTTAGTAGAAGGGTGCCAAAATCTTTGACGATACGAACGCAGAAAATACCCAGTTATCTGCCTGCTCTAAGTTTAATGCCCAGTAGGGTTTCCTATAATTTCTGTATTATTAATATATTATTGTTCCATTAAACCATAAACAACTCTGAAAGCATCGTCTATTCGCTATTCAGCTGTACAAAGCGCCTGAATGTTATTATTATGTAATTTTGCTTTTATGTGCTTGAACGAGCGCCTCAGTGGCTCGTCATAAAATCCGTTTTAGAAACCCTTTAGTGTTTCCACGTACAATGGATCACCCGTTTTGGGTACATATTGCTTCGTTTATGTTGCATTAGCTGTTCCCCTCGACATGGTCTCAGGGTATGAGGATTTTAACTCCTAAAGGGTCCCCGAAACGAGCAATTGCAATAAATTGGTACCTATTTTAGGAATATTGTCAATCGCTTCAATTCGGTTCGGTTTAAAGAAACTTTATTCCCAAAAAAGACATAAGTCACTTACTTGAGAACAATACTAAAAAAAAAAATATAGATTACAATTATGTTCGTCATCAGTATTACAATAATAATTAGAATTACCCATCCAATGCATTCATTTCTCCAGAAGTGATCGACAAATAATTCAATTGCATTTGATAGACGATCAATTTGCGCATCGGATGTGTATCAATCAGTACATAATCAGCCTATAAATGTTCCCACTGCTGGGACACAGGCCTCCTCTCGGTGAGACGGAGTGTGCCGTAATCCACCACGCAGGCTCAGTGCGGGTTGGTAGATGTCACATGTCTTCGAATTTTTAGTTCAAGGACATGCCAGTTTTCTCACGATGTTTTCCTTCACCGTTTTGAGAGCAGTGGTGATGAAACAATTTTGCACAACCATCACTAGTCATGTGTACAAATTGACAATTTTATCGGCCGTTTCGGGGACCATTTAGAAGCCCAAGAACAGAAAGTTTCGAAAAATCCTTTTAGAGGATGCCTTATTTGTATAAAGCCTTCGTGTTATACGACTTATACGTTAGTTTCTTTTGCAGTTTAGTTCTAGAGAGTTCGAGCTCAGTAAAAAAGTTGGTGAGTCAGAACAAGGTTTTTTACTGAAATGCTATTGTGATCTAGGAACTAAGAAAACCAGACTGCAGTGTGTAGGAAATAAAACATCTAACTTTGTAATTAAAATAAATATAATAATAATTAAATAACATATTATTATATTTGTAATTATTATAAATCAATAGTTATTATTGTACCTACTTAGCGCTAAGCATAGGCGGCACATAATGTACTTGTAGAGTGCTTCGCTCTAATTGAAGGTGTAGGCAGTTCCAGATATATTCTCTAACGTGGGTGGCGCAAGCGCAGCTTTGCCTTGAGACTCCCAATTAGGGTGAACGACTGGGTTGTTTATGTTTTAGTGCTATATTTGTCTAAATTAGGTGTTATTGTACAATATTATAGTTAACTACAACCTAGAAAGACGCTGTTTGCGTTTTCACGACCTTGTAATTTTGCTATTTAGTGCGTTCTTAGTTCAGGAGCTCGTTTTCCTTAATAGTGGTATTAAATCTTCATCAGTTATGATCATAGCAATAATATTATTTGTAAATTATGCAGACACGTCAGTTAGAAGGGCAAATGACTAAAAGAAGAGCTTATTTGGAGTAGGTGTGGGCTTAGCGGTCTGCATGGCCCGGTGCAAATGTGCACACTTAGGAAATAAATAAGTAGGTATATTGCTTCGCAAACAGGTCGGCAACCCTTTACATTATTTACAGCATACAGAATCGAACCTCCGTTCTTGCTAAATTGTTCCTAATCAACATTATATTTGGTATTGGACCTCCCTCAATTGCAAAATAAATGGTAGAAAGAGAAAAAATATTTTGCGAGATTCACTTTTTACCTAGTTCGGCTCCAAGTGCTCCTGCAGTAGAATTTTGCGAGGACTTTGCAGCCAAAAATACCTACGAAATATGAAGTATATGAAAGGCTCTTAGACTACAGATATTAAAACTGCCAGCATTGTTCGCTGGAGGCCTTATAAAGGTACTATCCAGGTGTCCCAGCGTGTCATTAAAGTTGCCACACGCCTTTGTGACAATAGTTCTGTTGTCTTTGACAATTCGCTCCGCTCATTCGCGATTGGTCGAAGGAACAAGTTAACACAATAGAATTGTGTCCTTTCATTTTAGTACGGCGTTAATTTTTGCGGCCCTTTCTAATTCGTGCTGTATTTAGGTCGGGTTTCCTGTATAATATCCTCTATTTGAATTTTGTTTTCATTGTGTTGTTCATGATTAAAGACAAGCCGTGCAATAAACCGAACTCGACTCGCCATTATATTGGAAGTTGTTACCTAATTTCTCAATAAGGTTTTCTCCCTTAAACAAATTATATTCTATCAACATTGCCATATTAATCAATTTAGTATTCGATCCGCGTCGTTGGCATAAAGTGTCAATATTCCACGCTATTACCTCGATCAATTATAACAGGATTAGGCTCGATGCGCCAGGACTGCGGTAACAGGATAGCGCGGGTGGCGAAGCCCTGCAGGCCCACCTACACGGTGCATGCGACGCGACTTGCCCTCTGTTATGAGTGCATATTGTATTTCAGCTAAATATGATTCTGTTTACACCTGCTGTTGGTTGAGGGTCTTCCGGTTGTCGTGTTTATTAGTAATTGAGCCTCGCCATACGGAATTAAGTAGGTGATTATTCTGGAATTATCTACTGTTTTTGGAAAGCTTATTACAATGGCCAGATTTTCAGTTAGTTTGAAAATCTTTTTGGGGATGTTATTTATTTTATTTATTTATTTATTTATTCTTTAACTAAAACGGTTTACAACCAATTACAGAAGTTAAAGACACATATAAAACATTAAATATAAAATCAAATAAAAAGTTAACAACACTTTCATACATCCCTCTCACAATACTTCTGACATGCCGACAAAATCTTCGTCCACTCGTCCGCAAACAGATCGTTTGTTGGATTAGAGTCCAAGAGATCATTAAGTGCGGCCAGAGTACGTGGTATTGGGGACTTAGCACGGGCAACTGTGCGACATGGAGGCACAGCAAACAGCCTGTGCCTTCTGCCGCGGCAGTAGTTGTCTGGCACAAAGAAGCAAGCCAGAACAGCATGTAGATCAGGCGCGTCAATATTGCCACGGAGCGTCTTACAGGCTATGGTGAGCTGGTCTTTTGCTCGCCTTACCTCTAACGAGTTATATCCGAGGCATCCCAGTAGAAATTTAGTCGGATAGAGGTATGGGTAATAGCCGTGTTTACGCTTATAAAGAAACCTAAGGAAAGCTTTTTGTACCTTTTCCAATATAAGTACGTAGGTACTTTCGTGTGGATTCCACACGCAGGAGCTAGATTCCAATTTGCTACGTACGAGTGCATTAAATATAATTTTGATGGCATGTGCGGAGCGAAAATCACGTTATAAGGTAACTACATAATCAAAAGCAACTTAGTCTGACTGTAACTAGTATCATGCTATGTAACGTTAACTATCTTTGACCAATTCTCCACAAAACTTATTGGATTAAATACATTTTGCTGCAAGCCCCCTGCTATTATCAGCCAAGCAAGAACAAACACAGTCTCGACATTTATAGACTAACCAGAAATTACTAGATTCCAGTCTCGATTTGTTGTCGCAATTGCAAGGATGAGTGGTTGACATTCGCTAACAAACACTGCATCATCGGAAGCTTCTGGTGTAGTCAGAGCGGGGGCGGCAGTCACGCACGAGCCGACTCGGAACAATGGCGGCACACCCTCGCGGAAGCCGACGCCATTACATGCTCGGCTACTTGCGACTGCCCGACTCCCCGTCTGCGCCTGCGGTCACCCGCAATCTTCGCTGATAACTATTGCATTCTTTTGGAATCGATTGCTTTGAGAATTATTGCTGCCAGGTGTGGATTTGATTGGAGTTGGTCTGCATCCGACTTTGTGCGCATAGACGGAATTGATTACAACATCATAATAACTAAATTCAAGCACAAAGCATTTATTTCAATTAAATCAATTACAGGCAGTTTTGAATTGTCAAGGGACCGACGACCCCTTCCAAAGCGTAGTAAGTCCCTATGGGAAGAATGGGCAAAGAAACTCTATGGACACTCTTTTAAATTGTATTATGTTAGCAACATATTTTGTAAAGGTAGTAAAAGCAAAATTTAGATGCGCCAGTTATTAGATATTATGATACTGATAGTCTCTTCTAGTTGCTCTCTCGGAGTATGTGTAAGCCTGTACATAACCTTCGACCTATAAATCTTTTTTGCATTATTTCGGAAGGCATTGATGGTCTTGCTAATTTGTCGTGTTGCAGTAATAGACCTGTCATATTATGAGAACTTACAACATGATGAAGAGCTTCATGACAATACATTTTGGGACTGTTTTCTACTACTAGCAGCGCCCCACGGTTTCACCCGCATAAGTTTCGAACCCGTGGAAATATCGGGATAAAAAGTAGCCTATAAATATGTTAATCCAGGGTGTCAGCTACATCCATGCAAAATTTTATCAAAGTTGGTCTAGCTGTTTGAGCGTGAAGAATTATAACAAACATATAAAGACACACGGCTATACACTAACAAACTTTCGTCTTTATAATATTAGTGTGATTTGAGATTTTTACAGTTTGAAGATCAATAACCGTTGTGAGTGCACAGGACAACAATGACTAACTGGCTTATGTCTGAGTACAATCGTATTCCCTTGATGCCATTGTCCGATTATATAACTCAGCATTTCTTTACAAGATAATATTTACTTTCTACTTCTAGCAGAACCTTGGTTTTTCCTGTTGTAGTTGTACTTCATCCATTAGCTTGAATCATGTTTCCCAAAACTTGGTACTTTGGATGCGCATGATTGCCTTCATTTGTCATGTTTTGTTTCATGACATGATTCATGATTATACCTTTAATCTTAACGCCGAAACGCTTGTTCTGACTAATGCTCGGTTCCTATAAACAAAAACTTTTCTAGTGCTAACGGTCACAGAGATTAAGCGAGGACGGACAGGTGGATAGACAGACATGGCGAAACTATAAGGGTTCCTAGTTGACTACGGAACCCTAAAAACGAATCGTTTTGCTTACCAATCATAGCATTTTTTATAGCCAAACTGGGCATATATATACCCAAATAGATTCGTAAGCTAATTTTACCTGTGATAGCCATTTCCATATGGTAGGGTCTGCTATGCAAAGCTAGAGGTCTTTACTTCATTATTGATAAAGATACAAGAGTCTTAATAAACAATAAAAGTCTGTAAATTATAAGAATCGGCTATAAGTAGCAGTAAAAACAAAACCAACCTCTTGCATAACAGACTGAAATAGTCTGTCAAAACCGTCTGCTAGTAAACTACAAAGTACTTACTCGACACAAATCCGGTCGAGCGATTTACTAGATAATGTCAGAGTATATAAGGATGAGGGGATCGCACTCACATAAATTAGAAAATAGTGTTTTAGTAACTACCCAGGTGGTCGACTGACACGCTGACTAATATGGCGTCGCTCGGCCTGTCTTGCGCCCGCGCAAACGGTTTGACATTTTACGGTCAATACTATGATACTTGAGCGCAATTTCTGGGACATCTTTACGTGTTTTCTTGCAACGATATTGACATGTTAGGCGCTGAAATGCTCGTTGGAACTGTTACTTGTATTATTTATGAGATGTCGGTAGTGTTGAATTAAACAAATACGTTGCTATTTCCATGCTGACGGAACTTAGTTGTATTCATCAAATGTCTTTATCTTTTAATAACATCCATATTACTTTATCACATACATTTCAGACCTGCACCCTAATTGGCGAACAATTTTGAAGGATATTGCTATCCATTGCTTTATGCGTATAATTATTATGTTCGAAAAATTTGTCTGCTCAACAACGTAAATCACGCAATGAATGTTGTTGAACTGTTAAAATTAATTACAATGCGAGCCACGAAAGATGAGACTTGACCCCGCCTCCCCCGCTCTTTCGGCCGCCCCTATGACGTCCGGTCCCGTCCCGCACTCAGACCTCATACCGCTAAAGATACCTAAAATCGTGTACTGCGCAAGTCAAACCACGTGGTGTGTCAAGTCTCATCTTTCGTGGCACGCATTGTAAGTCATTGCTGCTGTTAGTGTGTCACGCAATTACCCCGCTGTTCTATGGATCATATTCGACATGAGGACAACAAACAACATTTAATATCCATTTCCCCATGTATCCAGAAAAACAAATAACAATAAAAGTAAAAACCGAACTCTTTCGGGGAATGTTCATTTGATTGTTTGTTATTTGCAGCACCAAGTCACAATGTCTGTTAATTGAAGGGTTCGATACAATGGCTATAAAAACCGAGATAGTGTCAATTAGTGGCCGTCCCTTGGCGGCGTTTGTCTATTTTGGTCCATGTTGGGGAACAAATTGATGCAGCTATCAAATTAAGGAAAACTTTATGGTTTACAAATTGTTTCTAAGTTGTTGACGGTATTAATGGGGTAAAGAATGCGTTTTTGTGCACGGACTTTCGATCTTGGTGTATTTTACAAAGATTCGAGAGACATAACATACATAACACAATCAGCCTACAATTATTTCCATTGCTAATACTCATCCAGCATGCGGGCCCAATGCGGGTTGGTAGATGTCACATGTCTTTGAATTTTTAGTTCTAGGACATGCCGGTTTCCTCACGATGTTTTCCTTCACCGTTTTCTAGTAAAGAGGTGGAATGTTTAGGTTTCTGACTCAATGTGGCGTACAAGCCCTTTGTGTGCTTTTCTAGATTATATTTTGATGTAGAGCCATTTTTGGGCTTTACACTTGATCCCTTTAGTGTTTAGTACAAGTAGGCTTTGTAATGGGTCCATTTTGTCATTTTTGTAGTATTTTAGAAGCAGTTTACGTACATTTTTGATCCCATAAATGTATCTGTCAACTTAGCGTGCCTCTACCGTTAGTACTATTAGTTATTCTGTGCCTCTACGTCTTTTTCTATAATTGGGTCTTTCTTTTTGATTTATCTATGTAAACTTAGGTAGGGGGGTTGGTAGATAGGTAGTAGAAGGCACCAATGGGGGGGTCGGTACTGCGTAGACGGTACCTGTCGGGGTCGTTATCGGGTAGATTAGTGGATAGTACTTATGTAATATTTTATGATCTGACCAAGATTATGTCTGGATTTTAAAAGAGACTTTGCCCCTCTGAGTTTGTTTCGCCATTTCTTCTCAGGGGTAGTCAGATATGAAATGTCGCCTCTATTTGATCTACATTAAAAATATGACGGGTGTAAAAAGATACTTACTGAAGCCGAGAGTTACTTGTACTTCTCCACATTGGTATTTTTTTTTGTACTGGACCATACCTGCTAACCTTCTGGTTACGGAGATATTGAAGGACAAAATTTCAACTTTTACTGACGGTTTTTGTCGAAACAATTTTTTAATGCTATAACACAAATTTTTTAATGCTATAACATAAATACCCCACGACCCATTTACCGTTGCATGTACCCACAATAAGCACAATGTTTTACGTGTGTTACATTGCGCATTACCGCAACTAGCAAATTTTCACACCATAAATAATAGTCGTTTCCCAGCAATTATTTTTGTGCAATGTACAGACGCCAGCACATCAAGCTACCTGAAACTGTCAAATTTTCCCAATCAACATTGAACCTTATGCTTTAGCGATAAAGTTAAATCTATTAAAGAAATTTGACAGATTGTAGTAGCTTGATGTGCTGGCGTCTGTACTTAGTTGGATGTACAGAATGCGTTTTTGACGACTATACGATGGGTCTTACACCCTGTATGTTACGTGTAAAAGTGATTCCGAAATCTAGAACAAACAATTTCATTTCACTCTATAGTCCTAACCATTACGGTTAGTACATTGTTATCTATGAACCGTTAATTGCTCGATTGTGAGATGTTTACTATTGAACAAGGCTTGATTAGCAATGCCTCCCTTTTGTTGGCTATTCATTAATACGAATCGAGATTATACAATTAGAAAGTTTGTTTAATTATAACTAAAGCGGCTACCTGTTTACGTGTATGTCTGTTGGCTTTGGTTACATTTTCTCAATTACCTTTTGTGTCTACGATTGGTCTAGTTGTTGTAAGTGCTATTACTGAGCATGAGGTGTTGGGTACGATTCTCGAGTCGGCCAAACTGTTATTGGGTTTTTCCATCAGTTGTATCTACGACGTTCACTGACCTCTATTAAACAAGTATGCTGGACTAAACATACTGAACGAAATGACAGATGTCTTTTGTTCCGATTCAAAGCTCGAGGTTCTCAGGAACTAAAATTGGCGCGTTCCTTCAAATGGACGTTGAGTTGTTTGGTTCGTGTCTGATGATTTGGGTCTAATGTGTGTGTATGTGTTTTGTGGATCACCATAAAACACAGATTCAGATTTAGATTCAGATTCTTTATTTGTTAACATAGGTGGTTACAAACAGGTGTTACATTTTCATATGCGCTCTATGTTTTGCCATCACATACACACACACATATTCTTTTACATAATGTGGATCACCACATTATGTAAAAGAATATGTGTAGGAGTGCTATTAGGCGCCTTTTTAATCAGCGACGCGCAGATATCGCGTTCTATTCCCAGGCAAGTTCAACGTTATTGCTTTTAGGTCTTGGAAACGACCTCAGGTTTACATACTTGTGCTTCCCTACTAACTAGGACCTTCCATTACTTCCCTTTCCCTAACCATTCTGTCATTATAGGTCTGAAAACGGCTTGAGCAATCCTGACTTAAGTTTCGACATTAAGTCAGTCGTCATCACGAGTCTGGATTACAACGAGCAAGGGTAAGTTTTTAAAGCTATAAGTAGATACTTATCTAGAAAGTTTTTTTAAATAAATTCAGTGACTTAATATTGGAATGGTAGTGGTTATCGAATACTGGTCACATCATTGACGTTCAAAAAGTGCTGATTCAGCCTAATTGGAATTATAGGTACTATCTTGATTTTGATTTGACTATAATACGGAGTAAGTATTTATAAGTAGGTACTTTTACCGTCATTAAATCAAAGAAAGAATTGAAATTGAATAATTTACTGTGAAGAATGTGGCTACGTTAGTAATACATATTATCTACTATTTATTTTTGTTGACGTTCTTTATTCATTAAAAGCTTGGTTATATTTCCTATTGCATATTCAAATCCCTCACATTGAATTGCAACCAGTTTTTAATTCACAGCATTAAAAAGCTCACAGAACAAAATGTTGGATAGTTAAATTCTTTACATTTTCCGACGTTTCGAGCACTTTTCAAGCGATCATTTTATTACGGAGTCGAGCAATTGAAATATACAAAGTTTTTTAAACCGTGGAATAATTCGTAGCAAAATTTTTAACCCGAAACGCTTGACTGTAAGCTTTTTCTTTAATTAATAAAAACAAGATTTTTTTTCTTGAAGAGTCTTAAATAATCTGTTGATGTTATTGCATGTTTTGCCTTGTGTGCTGTAATGCATTTTTTTTATAAAATTGTGTTTTGGGGAAGTACTGGTATTGTAGTATATGACACCGTTACACCAAAACAATATTAACATACCAATAAAATAAAAAAGGCCAATAAAGTGTCCAATTGTATCCGTAAATAACGATTGTAAAATACCATACATTTGTGTTATTTTAGTACATAAGTACATACTGTCACGTCCCTTTTCCGTTAAGGGATGCCCTATGAATACCGACCCGAAAATTGCCGAAGTTAGCCGAATTCACGCGTAGCACATGGTAGGTTTTAATAGCGAGCATAAACTATTGACAGGTCCGCTGCGCATGTACGTCACAGTAACCCATTTTCTCCGGTTCATCCGCAAATAGGTCGCGGATAATTAGTTCGTTATAATGTCTGCCGACATGATACTCTTGGCCAAGCATTTTAGAGGAGTAATTTTCATCAAGGACAAATCCAAAACTAATTATTTCAAATTTTACCTCTTAGACTTTTTAGATGATTCACAAGTGGTAACTAGAAACAAAAAGTAGCAGACATAGCATACAGTTTTTCCCTTGTCATGGAAGCGGGATTCAGTGTGGACAATCTAAAATTATTAAAAAAAATTAAGTAGGTAATCAATGAAATTAATTCTCAAGACTCGACAAACTAGGTACCTACATATTTTTAATTTGGTTTTGTTTTTTTTTTGTTTAGCCTGTGCTGTCCCACTCCTGGGCAAAGGCCTCCCTCCACTCCTTCCATCTTTCGCGAGCCCGCGCGTCCTCCTTCCAGTTTTGATGGAACCTATCCAGCTCGTCCCGCCATCTCCTACGTGGTCTGCCGCGACCCCGCCTCACTGTCTCAGGGCACCAATTCTGCGCTATTTGGGCCCACAGTTTGTCCGGCATGCGGCAGACATGTCCTGCCCTTTGAGCCACGTCAGCTATCTTTGTTTTGGAGCGCAGTATTGTGTTAATTTGGTTAAATCCGGAAATATTTAATTGACTGCATTATTTCTTATAAGGTAGATAATTGTTTTCGCAAAGCAAAAAATACAAGTTATATTAATCTTATTAAAATATACACAAGTACCTACCTAGTTAGTTGTGTTATAAACAATTCTTATAAATCGCATACTACCTTATAAGTGGGGTAATTTTAATTAAATTACCCAAGGTTTTACCGCATATATATTACTGGAACTTATTATGTAGGTACTCAAATGCTCATAAGAAGTTTTTACTTCGATGATCAATTCGCAATTTTATAAGAACAATAAAATCTTATATTAGGTTAAGTCGAATTCCAATAGTTTTACTGTATTTTTATTGTTTTAGTTGTAAAACAGGGAGCTTTTATGGATTTGTTTTAGTGCAAGAAGCCGTGTGTATAATTTAGCATGATCATAAAAATATAAGGTGTCAGATTCATTAGTACCTACCTGGGGTATATTGGCAATGGTAGACGAAATTTCTCTTTGGACAATAATCTCAATTTTATAAATGTTAAAGCGCGGTCACCAGCGGTAAGCGAGCATAATATTGAAATGGTAGAGCTACGTACAGCTGTATTAAGGGGCTTATATGACCCAAAGCGCGGTCACTGTCGGACTGCATAGAAAAGAAAGAGAAGTGCGATGACACAACGCTGGTAATTTATTGCAAAATATGATGCAATTATCTTTTTACAATAAATCTATTGTTTGGATTTAAAAATTAAAACTCTAGTGCTTTAGTATGTTGCTTGCAGAATAATCTGACAAAAAATCAGAATGATTATATTAGTATGGTTCTTATGTAAAACGAAAGATTTAATAGTACATTACGATATTAGTGCGTAAAGATGGTTATAACATGCGAGGCGGAATTTCAGCCCGAGCCGAAGGCGAGGGCGTAATTGAGCCGAGCATGTTATAACCAATACGCACGTATATCGTACGACGTTTTTTAACACATTTGCGAGGAAACAGAAAAAAAAAACATTTCACAATACAACTTGTACAAACAAAGAAAAGAAAATTTGGTGCATTCAGGGCCGTCTTTACCCGGTGGTGCAAGGGGTGCGCGGCACCCAGGCGCAAGGTCTTAGGGGGCGCAAGCCGATCAGGCCATTACTGATCACTCATTGTAATCACAACGCTCCAGCGCGCTGTAACCGCACGTCACCGCCTCGAAAAAAACTTTTGGAAAAAATTGGTGAAAATCATCTTAAAAATGGAAGACAAAAATTAAGTTTGATTTCTTTTTGTTGGCAAGGGGGCGCAAGCTGATTTTCGCACCCCGGCGCCCAATATGATTAAGACGGCCCTGAATGCACCAAAGAGTAATATAAGTAATATGGGTTGGAATGCACACTGTTGCTTTCCCGCCATTTTAACAGCGCGCTAGCGCTGCCTACTGACTGGCGCCGCGCGGCGATTAGTTCGAAATTTGAATAGCAACAGCGCGCTGCTCACTAGCTGGAGTCGTGCGGCGCGGCGGCGATCAGTTCCTTTGAAATGGCAAATAATACTGTTATGGAATTTGTATGGACTATAACTTAACTATTTGCTTTGATAACACACGCGTTTTTTATGACCCTCTTTACATATTTAAAACCGGTGGAATTACATCAGCTTTACGAGCAAGGGTGTTAAAAAAGTATTTTCATGATTTTTTTCTATCGTATCAAATAAGTTGTAAGTATTATGTTTTCAACACACTATCTACCTAGTATATATATCCTGAAGAATATCATATATTTTTCTGATTTTGTTTACTGTAGTTGATCATATATTTTTATTGGTTCTAAAACATGCGTTTTTTGCGTTTAGGTCCTGTAATCCCCTTAAGTATTTACTGTTGGTTATTAACAATAAGACACTGAATAGGTATCGATTTCCTGTTCTATTGCAGCTAATATTCGTTTCTGTGAAAGTTAAATACTATTCGATAGGTTTCCACGAAATGAATAAGTACGCGCCAATTGTTTATTGATGCGACTCTCGGTCATTTCCTTTTTTCGTTTTACCTAAGACGTTTTTTAGGCTGACAACAAAACAATTAGGACTGAACAGAACATTTGTTTTTTTAGATAAAGATTGCTTGTATTCTTAACTTAGCTGTGGTAAAAGAAAGTCTGATCTCAGTTTCAATATGTCAAAAATTCCTCTAATTTCCCTACATTTTGACAAGTTTTTGACATTTGTTTGTCGCCGAGATCATTTGACATTGGCAGAATTGTCGACATCGGCACTATTGCCATAGAGAAAAATAGAATAGAATAGAGATTACGACTAGATTTTGAACGTTTTTAATTACGAGAATTGGCCGTCTGATGTAACGTTCTGTAGTTACTACCTACCCCCATGGGTTGTGGGAAAACTCTACGATCTTTTGTAGGAAAAAGAGATCACAGGAGTAAAACTTGTTTATATAATTTCGTTTCTAACCACCTATGAGAAAGGAGTGATGTGTCATATTATAACACTCATAACGTATTGCATGTTTTGCATTAACTTAATCTTCCTTTAGATCTTTATCATCGCATGTGAGTTTATTCTCTTAGTGAATTGAGCATAAAATTATGTATCTAGTTTATAAGGTTACAAGTTGCGTTTATTTGGTGACATTGCTCAGCTCCGGAGCTGGGATGACACGCAAGTCCCGTCCGGGGCTGGTACGAGTCCACCGAGCCCCGAGCTCATCCGATCCGATCGATACAACAAATAATGTTCGCGTGATGGATGATCCTCGCCGAATTCTATTGTTGTTCTTACAATTTTGGGAAGAATGGAAGAATGTAAACTGTGCGACGGCCCTTTGGTTTGAAGGCCTACTTTAAATTTAGGCCAGGCGTCATGATGACCTGGATGGAAGCTTCTGGCTTTGCGGAAGTAGGACGAGCGAGACATGTGGAATGGATTCGTGTAGGCTTTTTACATTACTTAAGTGGGACGCTAATCGTCTTGGTTTTGCAGGTGCTTGTTGTAGGTTAATCAGTATTTTGGTCCTTTTTCCAGTTGCTTTGTCGTTAACGAAATACATACATCTGCAGCTGCTGATTAATAATTGGTTGTTCATCTCTAACCAGCGCCCTAATTGTGTAACACATTTTAATTAAATCACAATTCTAGGGTTTTGATGGGAATTCCTAGTCCATAGCTTCATAGGTTAATTACGTAAATTACGCAATGAATGTGGCTGAACTGTCAAAATGAAAATATTTGCGGTCAATTGCCATTTTGTGCAGATTCAGCCTATAATGTTTCCACTGCTGGGACACAGGCCTCCTCTTTGTGAGAGGGAGTGGGCCGGTATCCACCAACCTGGCCCAGTGCGGGTTGGCAGAGGTCACATGTCGTCCAATTTTTGGTTCTAGGACATGCCGGTTTCCCCACGATGTTTTCCTTCACCGTTTTGAGAGCAGTGGTGATTAAATAATTTACGCAAAGTAAAGCGCCTGTCTGGGTTCGAACCTACGACCTACAACTCGTAATTCGCGACCGTTATCACTGCTCTCGCAGGTTCTTATTGTAGATTAATGAGCATTTTGATACATTTTCAAGTTGCTCTGTCTTTATCGATATACATACTGCAGCTGCTGATTAGAAACGTGTTGTTCATCTCTAACCAGCACCCTAATTTTGTAACACACTATCAATCACAATTCTAGGGCATTGAAGGGGTAAATTCGAATGAATGAATCGAATGATGAACGTCATCATAATTTTATATTGGAAGACCTCTTGTCAAAGTGGTGCCAACTGGTGTCGTAAATTTTCACGAAAACCACTTTGACAAGAGGTCTTCCAATATAAAATTATGATGACGTTCATCATTCGATTCATTCATTCGTTCATCAGTCCGTCATGACATAAAGAAAATATAGGCTCTTTGACAGATGCCTGACGTGTCAGTGCTGCCATCTAGCGAACGTCATTTCAGAATACCCTCATTACCCCTACTTAATACTGATCATCATAGATTGGGGCGAAATCCTTTGGCGAAGTCGATCGTAAGATAGATAGTCTGTTCTAGTTTATTTCAAACTCTTTAGATATTGCACGACTTTCCTTAGTCTTTTACGACCTGGGACCATCTCTGATACATTTTATGCGTCTTATATCTACAATATCAGATCAACGTGGGCGATATTCTACCTCATATATTATTTTATGCGTAACATTACCATTAATTAGATTCTAATGTTGTTAATGTTCTCCGACAATTAGAAACGGAAGCAATAAAGGGTGGTGTAAATGATGCGAATGGTCGGTATGTTCATGCTGACAAGCGAAAGCGACGGCTGGCGCGAACATGCAAACTTGAAGCAAAATATCCAACAGCGGGATTGTCCGAAAGGGTTACCGCCGGCCCGGAACATAAAAGGCTAAGGAAGGAACACGGGTGGGTTTTAGTCAGTAAGAGTCTGACACTCCCTTCCGCTCCACCCAGAGCGGGAGGGGTCATTTGATGATTTCCCACGCTGAAAAAAAAAAGCAAAATATCCAACAGTTTACGTATCAAACTCTAATGTTACTGCAACTCCTGTATGCTAGGATGAACAGAGGCGACCAATTAACTAGCTAGATAAATTGAGACAATTGATTTAAGCTGGACTGGGTCCCAGGAAATAGATTCAACTCTCTGGAAAGCTTAAGGCATTCCTTGGATGATGAAATCAAGCATACATTACATCTCGATTAAAAAAATAACATATTTACATACTAATCATTACCAAATCTATACTAATTATAAATTAAAGTCGCTTTTCGTGTTTGTTTGTGTGATCGCGTTGCTTTTCTAAACTATGCAACGCATTTTGATACGGTTTTCACGATCGTTTAGAGCATTTATTCTGAAAGATTTACAATAACATTAGTATTAAATTGACATAATTTAAATAAATCTTGATGTGTTTGATCTAGTCATTAAAACCGCAAGGGCGGGTTTTTAGTATATAGTTGCATAGTTTAACATCGAAATTCAAACTCAAATATCGGTCTTGAATATGGACTAAAGTCGCCAGGAATGACCGCTCTCGCCACCGCTTCCGCGCTTGTCTGTGAACAAGCATTTATTTAAATACAGCACAGCATAAGTGCTGCTCACACATAATTGAATAATTCCTGCCTCCTTCCTGTTGCGGTTAAAAAGTCTTTAATTGTGGAGAGTAAAAGTCAATTAGATATGAACTGATATTGATTATTGAGGCACTCGGAATTCGCGGATGTTTGTCTCAGAAACGGATGTGTTTACCGTTCCTTGGAGTGTTAGTTAGTTTTTCTATAAGAGTCTTTCTCTTAATGAACTGTTGGGTAACATTTTCAGAAGATTGCTTTCCTACCTTAATGTTTTAAGTTTCCGAAGGTTTGAGTGAAAATGTTTCTTGTCTGACTGGTCTGTTAGAAAAATCTTCCCCTCTGGTCTCATTGGCATCTATCAGAAGCCCAATTCCCGTAATTAAAAACGTGCAAAATCTAGTCGCAATCAATGTCAAAAACTTCTCAAAAATGTAGGGAAATTAGAGGTATTTTTGACAGATTGAGTCTGAGATCAGACTGTGAATTGCCCCTTTAGTGTCCCACAGACCCGCATGGTACAGGTCAGTTGATGCCAAACAAACTATTAGTGCTATTGCTACTTCTCACATAAACAAAATGACACCAGACACTTCCCTATAATATTAGATATACCTACGTCTTTTCCATAAATATCCGCTCCACGCTCGGCGCTATCTTAATACTCAAAGTAATTTGTGTGGTAGCGCAAATTTAACGCTACCTGGCCCGGTCCACAGGTGGCGAGATTACCACTAAGATATGGCCCCCAGGAAAACTTTTGTGGTGCACATTTATTCTTATTTTGGTCGTCGATCGTGACTGGTCCTTGCACGTGCCGTTCAAAACAAACCGTAGCCTCTAGTCTAGGAAAATCACCTTTGGAATTGATGACTATATCGCCTTCCAACGAATACATTGCGCGCTGTATACCAACCGACGCTTTCATAGTTTGAGCTTCCTCAGTAATGTATTGTCAAAGTAATGTGTGAGTGATACCTCAGTGTGTATTGCCTGCCTCGAAGGGATGATTTACAAACTGTTTAGTGTTGTCCAGCGCACTTGTTTCACGCTGTGCGCGTGGCGTCACGATTGTTTCGAGACGAATAGCTCATTCGGTTAAGGCACATACCTTGTGTAAAGGTGCTTTGCCTAAATACAGCGCTGTGTCGGGCTAAAGCTGATTAGCTAAGAGATAGTAGGAATATTACTTAACATACCGCCACATGGTGTTTTATGCAATCGTTCTTTTAAGGGCTGAGAATTTCCCAGTCATTTTCTTGGTAACAGAAGTTTGAGTTTTCGGGCAACGAATGTTACTGGAGATCGAATCTCACTCGTAAAATACCCAATTTGTATTTTGTCCATTTTTACGATTATCAGGAGGCTTTAGAAAAAATAGAAGCTAATTCAAAGTCAAATCATTTATTTCAATTAAGCACATAAAATACACTTTTGAGTGACAAGATTTACAATCAAATAGAGTAATCTCACAGACACAGTAGCTAAGGACATACGACTAATGAGGAATAACTTTATGTCGCAGGTGGGAATATAATCTTACTCACATCCTTATTTCAACGGGAATTCATATAGACGCGGACGTGCAAATTGTGCAAACTGGTTCCCTTTGACATGCTATATCGCTGATGACATTGTAGTATGTAATGGGTTAAGAGACGGCTTACACTTACGACTTTTTGGCCCCTGGAAATTCTCTTATATTAAAGATAGACTTATCAGAGGCACAGAATAACTAATAGTTGTCAGAGGGGCAATTCCCGTAATTTTAACAACGTTCTCAGGCCTGAGTACACCAACATTCAAACCACCGGTTAGGTATTTAAACAGTTAATGTCAAATTTCCTAAGGAAAATTCAAATATAGAACTGATTAATATTTAATCAGTTGATTTAAATGTTGGTGGACACAAGGCTCAGTCTGATCTCAGGCTCAATCTGTCAAAATTACGTCTAATTTCCCTATATTTTTAACATTAATTGTCGCTGATATGAGGTTGCGTTCTGAATTTGAACATTAATCGTAGAACATAAATGTTGATGGATGGAAAGGGAGAGATAGGCCAAAGAAATGATGGATGGTTTGGGTGAGGAATGATCATAAAAGAGAAGGATGTAAATTATAGTGTGACGGTTGACAGCGGTGAATGGAAGGAGAAAACGTGTTGCGCCGAACACAAGTAACATGGACAAGGGCACGAAGATGATATCAGTTAATCGTATCAGCATTAAAATCTAATAAAATAGTTTCTAGTTTTCATGGGAACCCCAATCCTTATGAGGTAAGCGATCTACTATGACTGATTGTCTTTTCTGTTCCCTCGAATGGTCACTATGGTATTCATTTTAGGAGCGTAATTTGGTTGTTGGTCAGTTTAGCTAAGGTCTCCTAGAAGCCCGGTGGCTACCACAAAACGGCCGCAGTAATGGCTATTATGAAAACGATGACAGCGGGATTTGACTTTACGGTGTCAGAAAACGCTATCTAAGACCATCTTACTTCGCCATGGGATCTGGAGGCGATAGTCCTCGCGCGCCTGTATGAGTGGCGCGCAGAGGCACTACGCCGGGGGGAAACTCCGCTTCTGCAGCAAATCGCGGCGGAGCGGACGGACCTCCGGCGCGATCTCATGGCGGCTTGGAAAGAGCGACTGTCGCAACCCAGCGCAGGGCACGCCACGATAGCGGCGGTAAGCGAGGCGAAGCCTGCCGGGTCAGCGGGATTGTCCGAAAGGGTTACCGTTGGTCCGGAACATAAAGGGCTAAGGAAGGAACACGGGTGGGTTTTAGTCAGTAAGAGTCTGACACTCCCTTCCACTCCACCCAGAGCGGATGATTTCCCATCCTGAAAAAAAAAGACCACCTTACTTTAATTTCATAAATAACGTTTCAGTGTCGTCATTAGCCGGTAAATTAGGACTGGACGGTTTCATAGAACTATGACTCTTCTACGACACCGTAGCATTACCTATTCACTGCAATGATAACTTGTCTTCGAAAATACCATCTCCTTAACCGATTTAGTTGGTTATAAGATTGACATTATTACCAATACATTTGTCATGGTTTCCATTTGATGCTTTATTCTGAAGTTTTGACATTTGATAGCTTTGGGCCAGTCAATTCAGTTCGTAGTCACATTAGAGTATATTGATGTTACTTGTATATTTATTGCTTTAAGGAATATATAATATCCGGTGTTTTAGAAATGTCAGAGTCACCTATTTGACCTTTCGGAAGAAAACATGTCACATGTGACTTAAATTAGTTCTGATTCGGTAGGTATTATATAGAATTCTTTGGAAATATTTGCTGTGTATATTCACTGGCAAATTATTGGTTCGCAGCATGTATAGTGGTAAACTGTATGTATGTTAATCTCACTCAATCACGGCTGGCACGTGTCAACAGCAAAAGCAACCGTCTACGGGTGTCGTCGGCTTTGGCGTAGTAAGGGATTTTGTCTAGGGGGAGCAGACGTTCAGGTGAACTAATCACAGTCATCTAATGAAAGATCATAAATGATGCCTCGTAATATACAATCCCACCAAAAACATTTCATGTAAAGTAGGTTGTCTAGACTTAAATTACGATTTCACTGTCATAAAGTTATCAGATCTAATGTAGAGCAGAGCCTCTAACTCGACAAACCTGACATCTTGGTCAAAATTTACGGCTCTAATAAAAAGCGATTCCTAAACAGTAAGGAATTCTTCAATACTGTCGATTTTTCTAGGGTGGGCAAAGAAGTTTCTAAGGTAGACATTACCCACCCTTGCCCCGCCCTAGCTACGACCATGGTCGTCGGCTGCAACTGGCTTTGCCGTGGACGCGTGCCGATAGTGTATATGCACACCAAGGTGGATGACATTGTTGCCATCGCAGATAAAAGCTGGATAAGCACATGGTTAGCAGTTAGCACAGGAGAGTGGGGAATGGCACAAGAAAAAAGTGGGAAATGGTCATCAGTGGATGAAGTAGAACTGTGGATGATCTTGATAACGCTATGATGGTGACTGCATGTGGTCCCCAGTGGGGTAATGGCGTAACACACTACCTAGCAATGGTTTCGTTTTGGCAGTTCAACAACATTCATTGCGTTATTCACGTTGTTGAGCAGATACATTTTTCGAACATTTGAGGCAATGGATTAGGAATATCCTTCAAAATTATTCAGATTGAAATTGATAGTGTGTTGCGCAGTTAGGGTGCAAGTTATAATAGTAAATCAGCAGTGAAAACAGTTGGCAATCCTTCTTATTAACGTCTACTTAGTTGTTTCCCGTGACTTCTGTCGCAAACAAGTTTTATGTTTCCTCGGTATTTTAGACTGGATATTGTCTGTCAGTTAGTCAATCAGCCAGTCAGTCACTGAACTGTTTTATAGGTACAGATTTGTTATTAGGATAACCATACGTTATACTGATTTCCGATGTTTTCTTTGTATTTATTTATACTAGCTACTACTATACTAGCTTCTGCCCGCGGCTTCGCATATATGTATATTGTGTATTCTCCAGAATGCTATCTATCTCCTTGCCAAATTTTATCGAAATCTGTTCTGCAGTTAAGGTGTGAAAAGGTAACATACAGACGGAGACATTTTCTAATTTATAATATCAGTATGGATATATAAAAAAAAAGTGTAGTTGTAAGTATGATTTACTAGGTAATTTAAAGAGAACCTTTTTGGATCTCTCTTGACCAAGCAGTTATTGAGATATTCGAGTAACGCCGGTATTGATAAACGACTTTATAATTTGTTGATTAATCGTAAGTGTGTGGCATCCACAACGGGAGAGCGTAATTAAGATCAAAGTAGGTACCTGTGTACAAAGGACAGACATACAGCCGTTTCTAATTGCAAATGTTATTACTCGGGATAAGATTGTTGAGCAGATCGCTACAAGTTTGTAATCGCGTGATTTTCACCGTTAATTGCCACTTTTATACAAAGTATGTTATTTAATCATGCTTTTTAATTGGTTGTTGAGTTTTTGTCACTTGTGTGTCTACGGTTGATATTTTTAGCCTCAGAAAGTTAATGATTTCTAATAAAGTAAGGAGGTAAACTTAAAATATTAAGTCCTTACATATGGAAATGGGCGTTTTGTCAAACTCGCCACTTTGATGTCAAGTATCTGGGCGTTTGGTTAAATGCTTAGGAATTCCAAATTCAAATTATAATTAAACAAACAAAGATAATATCCACTTAAATATCCGAAGTCTAAAAGTTACCGCGAACGAAAACCGTAGAATGTCCGGACGTCCAAATATGAGCTCGCTCACAGTTACGGGCGAAAAGGGGGTGTACCTACTATAGATACACCTCTGCTTAAACCTTTGGAGAATACAGGCGAGATGTTTTGTTATGTTATGTCAAATTATTAAAAGTTTAATCATTAACCTCTTTATTCATAAACATTTCTTAAAGTTAAATAGTGATTAGCGACTGTTTCACCATACATTATTGACGTTTAAATATCACTCGTCACTTAACTTTAATCATCGTTTATAAAGAAACCCCGATTTTTTGTTTCATCTTTTCATCCAATCTGCACTACATACGTTTGAATCTACTCTCAAATAAATACAAAATAATCACTTTCTATCTAGGTTTCTACATTGTAAAACCGTTAATGAAGCAGGCAAAAACTTTATTGCCCATGACCATCCTTCCAACATTTCTAATTATTCCAAAGTAAGTTTAAATGACTAAGAAGCGGACATTTAAACTGTCTAATAACATTGCCGTTACATGTAGATATCAATTCATAATTTATTACCTGCGTTTGCGCACTATCTGCCGCGGATGGCTTGTATAAGTTTATGAT
Source organism: Luperina testacea (assembly GCA_927399505.1). Classification (NCBI taxonomy): domain Eukaryota; kingdom Metazoa; phylum Arthropoda; class Insecta; order Lepidoptera; family Noctuidae; genus Luperina; species Luperina testacea. The sequence continues at coordinate 12,512,637 of OV656775.1, read as the reverse complement.
GAATGAAACTAATTGCTTTTTAGATAATAAATTTGTCAATAGGGTTAGACAAATTATTATTCTAGTACTTAAAGAAGATTTACTTATTTTAGATATGGGAGAATAATAAGACCTTTTTATGAGTCGATGTACAGACGCCGGCATATCAAGCTACTACAATCTGTCAAATTTCTTTAATAGATTTTCAACTTTATCGCTATAGCATAAAGTTTAAAGTTGATTGGGAAATTTTGACAGTTTCGGGTAGCTTGATGTGCTGGCATCTGTACAGTGGGTAATTAGTTCTTTTTTAAAGCGTGTTATCGATGAAAAGTGAAAGAGCGTAATTTCTAAAAATATTATTAGGTAGGTGGCAGTACAGACGCCAGTACCTCAAGCTACCCGAAACTGTCAAATTTTCCCAATCAACTTTCAACATAAGGTTGAAAGTTGATTGGGAAAATTTGACAGTTTCTTTGCTTTGTTTTCTTTGCTTAGCTTTGGCGATAAAGTTGAAAATCTATTAAACAAATTTGACAGATTGTCGTAGCTTGATATGCTGACGATCGTTATTGTGAAACTATCAACAACAGTCGCTCTATTCTATAAAAATCTTACCGTAGAAACTTTGGTGAAGAGTGACCTGTCATTCCACCTGATGCTAGGGATCGCTAAGGATTGATACTATTGACTATGATTCACAGTATTTTTTTACAGAATAAATCAGCAGTAGGTCTATTCCGTAAAAACATAGAAGAGGTGAGCTTGACGCGTGCTGTCAATAGTGTCAAACCATAGCACCAGGTGGAATGTTTGTTCTTAACTTCACCAAAGTTTTCACTGTGAGCTTTTTACACAACAGGGGGCACTAATTTTAATTCCAATGAGATGCCAATATGATTCCAATGTTAATTTTACAGTCACGTGATTCGGTACTCTTGAAAACAATATTGTCAACAATTACCCCACGCCAAGCCCGAACCCAATTCCACTTAGATCTCCAAAATGGACACTCAATCTAAAAATCATTTGGCGCTAGCATCGAACTCAATAGTACGAAACGTCACAATTCCAATGTCGATCTATCGGAATTAAATTGAAGAGTAAGCACCCAGGTGTGCGGTGCTTAGGGCAAACGACGAAGTAAATAAGGAACCAATTTAAAATATTCTATTAATTTTATGAAATGACCACAGATGTGGTCAGCCCTGTTGACTGCGCAGGAGCACTAAGTTATGAGGGAGCGTGTGACGCTGATGTATTTACGATGAGCGCGCGCTTTCCCCGTGAGATTACAAGCGCAGACGCACCCCCCATCGGTTTAACTCCTAATTTTATTGGCGTAGAAAGGAAGGATGAGCACTTATTCCTTAATGATGTATTAACATTGCGTGACCGATCTCAATACTAGTTATGATTGTTTTACGTAGGTACTGAACAAGTCTGCCGCATGGGCCGTAGGCTTAACGTGCTTTCCGAGGCACGGAGGGGTATGTAAAGATGGTCACCCATCCACGGACCAGCCGCGGCAAGCGTGGCTTAACGTGATCGATCGACCCGTGCGACTGTTAGTTATTACTTAGCCACAAGCCTCTTTTTCCATTTAGTCTATGCGACATAAGTAGGTCAGAAGAGGTTATCAAACCCTTATTCCATAAACAAATCGACCTAATGCCCTACCATGAATGTCAATGTCATAGAACGCCTTGGAATTAATGGGAAAGTGCAGTTACTTACCGCGAATAGTATCGGGAACAACCAAATATAATAACCAAAGGAATACTAAGTTATACGTCGCGAGAATTTATATCTTTCGTTTACATATCAATTCGTAATGTACCTAATGGATTACAAGTATCATCGCTTTGTGGTCACCGGTATTTATAGACCATCCTGTAGCTGTTTTTTGTTGTAAAGACGTGTCAAGTACATAATTTAGGTAAGAAAGAAAAATATTTTATTTGGGATACGCACAGGAGTTAGGGTTCAGTTTTCCCCCCCGAGGGAGATTATCTCAGGGAATAGTGGAATAACTCAAAATGCAAAGGAGACTTTTTGAACTTTTTTACATTAGGGTCGAGATTTCCCCCTTGAAGGGAATTCTGTCAGGGGGAAAGGTGGAATAAACCGAATTTTTCGCTCAAGAAACGTACAAAAGATTGTAGGTTCCGCGTAAAAGAGATACATGTATTAATAGTTGATTGTTGACTGTTCAGACCGTCGGCGAGTAATCGTTTGTCGCAGCGTTATGAGCTATTAAAGAGAGTTCTTACTCAGCGACACTCGCTTGGCGGGCAGAATACTCGCTGAGAGAGAGACTCATTTTTGGTACTCATGTTCATTTTTCCAGCGAGTATTCGCTCGTCGCCGTCGCGTACAATGCGTGCCACGTAAGAAGAGACTTGACCCCGCCTCCCCCGCCTCTTTCCGCCGCCCCTATGACGTCCGGTCCCGTCCCGCACTAAGACCTCATACCGCTAAAGATACCTAAAATCGTGTACTGCGCATGTCAAACCACGTGGTGTGTCAAGTCTCTTCTTACGTGGCACGCATTGTACTCGCTGCTCGCTACTTACCAATTCGTTAGTTGCTAGCTCTATCCGCTTCACGTTGAGCCCGCGGTGGAATCTGTATTCTTATACAAAGTCTGACGGCTAAAGTAAAGACTTCAAAAACTACACCCCATGACCACATTACAAACTTATCATCTGCCTAACCTTTTCCCAACTATGTTGGGGTCGGATTCCAGTCTAACCCAGCTGAATACCAGTATTTTACATGGAGCGACTGCCTATCTGACCTCCACAACCCAGTTGCTGGGTAATACGATACCCCTTGGTAAAACAGGTGGTCAGACTTTCGGGCTTCTGACAACCCGACTGTCAAAGATCCACGAATGACAGCCGGGACCAACAGCTTAACGTGCTTTCCGAACAATCTTCTATGCCAATTTTTTGTCAAGCTAAACCATTTTTAACCAACTTCAAAAAGCAGGTTCTTTATTCGACTCGTATGTATGTGTGTACGCATGTATGTATGTACTGTACATATGTCCACGATTTTCTCAAAGACTAATGAACCAATTTTGATATTTCTTTTATTGGATCCTATTGGCAGTTAAGATACCTAATCATACATAGCTGCAATGGAATTATCAATGTTTTGTTTTAGAGAATAAAACAAAACTAGCCGATGATTTCGTTACGACAGCAGTGGCTCCAATTTCGCCAGTGACTTGCGCTTATTCTGCAACAAGTTCTTTATTGGTTTCTATTTCCATTTCAACAACATAATGACCAATCAGATGTGCTCCACAAAATGATATAATTTACTGTAAGTTATGATCGGCAATTGAACCGGCAATGGTCTCTTGACCTGAGCCGCGGTCAATTCAATTTGTGACAGCCGACTGTTCGCCAGTTCGCCACCGGCAATCAATCGCAATGAATTACTTTCTTCTTCTTTGTTATTTTATCTTAATCTTAATTCGTCATCATTTAATTATTCGTATCGCGCTCGAAAGTTCCAGTAGCTTGTCGGAGAGTTGGAGGAAAAATTTGACTTCAATTTCGTTGTTTTCTTTGTTTTGTTTTTGTTGCTGAGCTAGAAATTAGGTTCGGCTTGATTGAGGTGTTAGTCTTTGTTGAGCGGTTTAAACTGTTGTATGTTAGAGTTGATGAGTTGGTATTAAGATTTAGAAGTACAGACGCCAGCACATTAAGCTACTATAATCTGTGAATTTTCTTTAGTAGATTTTCAACTTTATCGCTAAAGCATGGTTCAAAGGTGATTGGGAAAATTTGATAATTTCGGGTAGCTTGATGTGCTGGCGTTATGATATCTATGTTTTGAGTTTGTGACACATAAATTCACACCGGAGAAGGTGTGAATTTATGTGTCACAAACTTATTGAACTGATTGAACTCTAACCCATACTGTCCAAATGTAAAAATTGTTTTTTTTTTATTTGTTTCGCCTATCGCCTACTAATAATTTAATGACTTCCTTTCACAATCAAAACTGTCCCATAAAGGATTCACAGGTGGCAAACATAAATACAAATCAACCATCCGATTACGATTTACACTGCCATTCAAACTAAATAGGTGTAATACCTCTTTTGACACGAACCATAGACTATACTCTATAATGGCCAGTATTCATGTCACAGACGAAATCAAACAGTATGCCCGTGGCCGTGGCCCTTCGGCATGCATCGAATAATGAGTGGTTGTCATTCTATAATGACGAGTGTTACAAATTGCAGGGCTATTCACGAAAGTAAAACAGGAAATGTTCAAAGGGAAATAAAAATGTATGCCGTGCGTGTGTAATTGGTCTAAGTTACGAAATAGCGTTAGCATGCAGGTGACTGTGTAGTCATGGCTTTTTTGGTCGATTTACTTTTGATACATTAGACTTGGGATTTTCTTATTAGGGAGTTGAAATATTGCTTTTTTTATGGTTTCGTGTGTACGGTTGATTTAGTTTACTTATTTTTATTGTAACATGTGCTTATTTGTGTTTCTTTGACATAAGGCAAAGTGATTTTCCGGCATTTTTTTCACATTTTTTAGATTTATTTACAGGTTGCAAGTTAACTTACGTAAGACGTAAGGCTGTCTTAACAGCATCTTGTGGCTAACTTGACAGGTAATCATATGTTATTAGAGCGGTATTTACTCGTATTAGCATACCTTCCAGTTCTGCTGATCCCCCAAGGGTGGATGTAATGAGCTTATTTACTGTAGCCGCTCTATAGTTTCCTGTGAGACTGAAGTATGGCTCGCAGCACCCCTGAATTCTATAACAACATGATCATAGCGATCATATATCGCTATGATCATGTTGTTATAGAATTCTTTTAGGTACTTCTTATTCGGAGAAAACACGAAACCCCTTGTAATTCTTCTGCCGTTTTAGTTCAGGGGGCCAAGTCTACTAATTTACAAACGATGCAATGGTCTTTTCAATATAAGTTTTTGACAGGTTTACCATACAAAATCTGTCAAAAACTCACAATAGTGAGAACTACCATCTCCTACCGCCCTCCCCCCCTCCCCTCCTCTCGGAGCGGATAATTCCCATTACTGGGACACAGGCCTCCTCTCTGCGAGACTTAGTGGGCCGTAATCTACCACGCTGGCCCAATGTGTTTTGGTGGATGTCTTTGAATTTTTGATTCTAGGAAATGCCGGTTTCCTCACGATGTTTTCCTTCACCTACAACTTGTAAGTTAGGGCTGTAACCACTGGGCTGCAACTGATCTCTGGCGAGACCATTGCAACGTTTGTAGTTATGTAAACAGACCCTGACAGGTCAAAACTTTTACAAGTCTTCAATTTTACAAAATTTGTTAAATTGTAGAAAAAAAAAATCATCACACAAAAATTACAAATATGTATGAGTTACAATTTACATTTTACAATTCTTTCGCGTTTTTAAAAGTGTTACAAAAAGCATGAGGGTTATGTATAAATTGTAGACTTAACACTACAATTTATATATTTGTAAGTGTAAGGATTTTCAGTCACAATATTGTGTGGCTTACGTGTTCAGTTAGTATTGTGGTACACCGTACACGGACTTGTAAAATTTACAAATTGTTATTGTAAAGTTTCGTGGTATTATGGTGTGTGTGGAACTATCTTATGTTGTTTCTAAAATAGAAGTATTTTAGAAACAACATAAGATATTCCCACACATAACACGTATCCCAGATATTTACAATCTTCACTTGAATATTTCTTCAAGAGAACTATCTAATAGAGCCTGTATTACATGGGTTCAAGTGAAGGCTCACATAACATTAGCACGGCCCATGTGTTGTATCACGCGCAGCATTTTATGTAATCTTTCATGTTAGATAGCTGCATAAAGTCACGGTAATAATATATACAGTAGGTCGTCTTCATACAAACGGACGAAACGCGGGCTATACCTACGCGCTTCGATCACCGTGTGCGCTCAGGCGGCTCGGAGTCGCGACTGTACAACAGTGACGAACGGACGGTGTGTTGTTTTTTATAACAATAACCGCGCGATTTTTTCACTAAAAATAAGTTCAAGTACATATTTAATATGACGAGTAGGCGATATTGTGCTGTTTTTGGTTGCATGAATTCGTCAATAACGCATCCAGAGATAGCTTTTTTTACATTACCTGGAAACTCGGAAAGGTAAGACTATTTTACTTACTAGTGGGTAGGTACATAATGTGTGTCTTTTTAATGGATAAGTATTTCCTATTATCTCCGGAAAAAAAGATGTCTGGATTAATAAATAAAGTGATTAAAGTAAAGGAAAGTGATAGACACGAGTGAAATATATAGGCGGTTCATGAATCATTATACGGTAGGTACGCTTGTGTTAAAACCTCGGGGCATGTGTGTTTTGTTAGTTTGTATAATTCAAAGTAAAGACGTGGTTTTTATTATTAATAATAGTTGTTTATTGTACTGTGTGTATGAATAATACTAGAAAAAAATTGGTTGTCTGTAAAGTCGATTTACGGACGATAGTTTAACGTGACAACATCATAACAAAACATTAATGAAATGATTGCATACTTTTATGAATAAAATTAATTATTTTTATTGAATAACTGTTACTGTAATAAGAATAACTGTTTCATGAAATCATCATTCTTTGGACTTACATGGTCTTAGAGAGTTGTGTTGATGACTTTAATGATTATAATTCTGTAATAGTACATTACGATATTAGTGCGTTAAGATGTTATAACCAATACGCACGTATATCGTACGGCGTTTTTTAACACATTTGCGAGGAAACAGAAAAAAAAAAACATTTCACAATACAAGTACAAAGAAAAGAAAATTTGAGAAAAATGGCGCGAGGATTATTTTCTGCCGTGGCTGCGTGAAAATGTTGGCAAAGACACTAGAGCATACAGCCAAGTTTTTAAATTACCGAATAAACTGTTTTTTTAAATTTTAAATAAAATCAATCTGTGAATGCACACTTGCTTTCCCGCCATTTTAACAGCGCGCTAGCGCTGCCTACTGACTGGCGCCGCGCGGCGATTAGTTCGAAATTTGAATAGCAACAGCGCGCTGTTCACTAGCTGGAGTCGTGCGGCGGCGATCAAAACAACACGCATTTTTATTAAACACTTCCTATTCAATTCACAAAGTATTTTATTTGTTTATATAAAAAGAAGTATATTTATTTATTTATTTTATTATTTATGTGTACATACTGTGTGTACACAGTAAAATACAATAACAAAACTAAATGGAAACACAAAGTAGGCAAATGTAATTAAAATACTGGAGGCGGGCAGCCCTATCGCATGTTTACGTACCGCGCGGCTGTAGGCATTTACATCAAGGTTACGGCCGAGATACAATACTGTATGTCTTTATACTGTGATAAAGTGCATATTATAGTGCTTGAGCATAATATTAGGTCCTATAAAATTGCCGTTTTACGTAGAAAAATATTTTTTTTTTAAGAAAGTTATATATTTCACTAATCGAAGTTTTGCCCATTAGTGAAGATGCACTATTGCCATTTTAGTGGAAATTCGTTGATGGCTCTGCTATAAAAACCCTGGGGACGGAAATCGATGAACTCTTTAGAGGCGTTTTTCACCACCTCGTAGGATTTGTAATTTATGCCCTGTAAAAAGTTATCCAAATTCTGAATAAAAATAGAAATCAGTTAGAGCAAGAGTAAAAAAAAAAGATCTGGTGAGTGTGGTAGGTGACGGAGGTTTCCAGTCGTAACACTTATAGTTTTGAGACGCACCATTGTGCGGTGCTTCGACATGATTTTGTTGTTTTAAATTTGGAATTCTAAATAGAATGAAAGATATCGATCTTTACAATAGCCAGTATCAAAAATCGGTAACTTCATAGGTTAGGTCCTAATATGCTCTACATTCGTTCCTGCCGCACAAGTAAATGCAGACTAGACAAATATAATATAATATATAGAAGAGCGTGTAGTATAGATTCTCATATTAATTAATACATGTGTTGCAATGAATTGAAACAACACTAAATAGTTATTTAGCATGGTATATTGAACGAAAGGAGCACACCATGACAGGACATGTTTTATAGGAGTGTCAGATACGAAAAAGAAAACTATATATTAACAAAGCATTAAAAAGTTTGCATTCCAACTTTTATTCCAACATCATCTCCTGAATGCAAACCCATGGCTTTGTGAAGAATTCATGCCTTGGCCGATGCAATGGCTTCGTTAGTATATCAGCAACCATATCTTGACTCTTCTTATATATTACAGATACTTGATTGCTTGATACTTTTTCTCTCACAAAATGATACCGGACATCGATATGTTTGCTTCGTTCGTTATAACATTCAGTACCTGAAATACTAATAGCACTTTGGTTATCGCAGTACATAATGATTGGAATATTAGCAAGCTCAGGCCAAAAATCTTCATCCAATTGTTTTAGCCAGAGCCCTTCTTGAACAGATGAGGCCTAAGACATATATTCTGCAGAGCCCTTCTTGAACAGATGAGCCTAAAGACATTATTCTGCCTCAGTGCTTGATAAGTATCCAGTACAAGATCTTCGATCTTCAGAATGACTGGCCCAATCAGCATCACAGTAGCCAGTAACATTGCCTTCATTTCTTTTAAATATTAACTTGTAATCTACGGCAGCCTTTAAATATCAAGTCGTCGGCGCGATCTTGTATTTCTCTGTGGTGGCGCCTTACACCAATTACTTGTGCGGAAAGAGAAGTTATTGCGTTTATCCCAGACGCTGGGAGCTGGTTGGATAGTGGACTGTATTATTGCGGGGTGGTAGAAGTAGGTACATACGTGGATAAATCTGACCTTGCAAATGCGACACGAATTAGGACGACGAAGCTGTGAGGGTGGACAAAGGAATTTGGCAGGAACCATGCAACACCACTGACCTGTAGATTCGCCGTCTTCCTCCGCGTGGGTCGGCAGAAGGTTCGAGTCCTTGCTGAGTTCAGGGCAGCGCACGAGGGGGCGCGCAGACGCCGTTTACCACATAAACACGCACTTTCTAGTGTTTTAGACAATAGTTCGTAAATGCACTCGCGGCAATTCGCAAACCGTAAATTTATAATAAATTAATAATGGAGCATGTTCTTCGTAACGCTACTCTCGTTCAAGTGGACGAGGGTCTTCTCACAGTCACCGTCGGCGGTGACAAGGACAGCGATAGTCCAGGTGTGCATGTGGGAAAAGGATGGGATATGGTAGGATAGTGACGCATTTTGCAAGTCATTTCTACTTCTACCCTACAATGAAAATTATAAACTAATACGAAATCCAACATCCCCCCAGCCTTGAAGAAACCCTTCAAAAAAGGTTAGAAAAGCTAGAAAATAGCTATATTAGCAACTTCAAGTAGCGAGTATTTGGTTACTAGAGCGGATAAATATAATGAAATTTATAAACTAAGCTTATCTAACGTAAGCTATTTAATACTTATGAGCTAAAATTATGTATACCTAAAGATAAATTGACTATTGAGTCGGAAGCGGGCATAACCGCACTACTGGTCGTTTATAAGTACCGGTATTAGTTTTTACTTCCGCTACGCGAACAACACCATCCTTACCAGGGTATACATTGGTAACAATTCCCAATGGCCACTGCAAGGGTGGAGCGTTATCTACATTTAACAACACTACGGTACCGACTGTGATTGGGTTACACGGAGTATTCCATTTCTCGCGTTGTTGCAAATTATGTAAATATTCCGACTTAAATCGTTTCCAATATTTGGATCTTAATATCGAAATTAATAACTGCGGCCCGGCGTGACAATTGTCGCGGTGATAAAATTCAATTAATAGTTTAACAATATGTCCTTGCCCGGGAAGTAAAATCGGATGTTTAGAAGAATATTCTAGCGAGGAATTCGACAAGCGACCTCCGACACGTAAAAGTCCGTTACATAAAAATGGAAACAATTTCCTTAACTTGGCCGAACATGGTTGACCTTTAGAAATATTCTTAATGTCTTCAGAAAAGTATTTAGACTGGATCGCGCGAATTATTTCCAATTCAGCTGTATTTAAATCTTCAGCTGTGATTGTATCGTTTTGCGGCAATTTTTTTATAAACCGAAGCGAAAAAACAGTAGCTTCCAGCAGCTTTTCCCAAGTGGAACACTCTGAAGCTAATTTTAAAAGCGGGTTATCATTATCTGTGACTTTAGTCACGTGCGAAACGGTTTTTTCTTCTGGTAATGAAGAGCGGTTGGGTAAAAATCGTTGTATAGGCCAGTCTTTCCTAGGCAAGGAAAGCCAGGATGGACCCTTGAACCATAACTCATGTTGAATGAGCTGCGAAGGCGTGAGCCCACGAGATACACAGTCTGCGGGGTTATGTAAACCAGCGATATGATAGAAGTTTTCAGGTGAAATATTTTCTTGAATTTGAGAAATGCGGTTGGCAATATAAGTGTTAAATCTGTGTGGCGAAGCAACAGACCAACAGAGTGCTACTTCAGAGTCCGAGAATGCATAAATATTTTCAATTTTATGTCGTTTAGACAAAGTGTCATAAACGGTTTTAAGAACTCGCGACATTAAAAGTATTCCGTTTAATTCCAAGCGTGCGAGAGTGATTTTAGGTTTAGCGGATGCAACACGCGATTTGGAACACACGAGTGAAGTAATAGGCGATTTATCGTCATTTACGACGTGCAAATAAATCACACAACCGTATGCGGATTCACTCGCATCTGAAAATGCGACTAAGGAAACCATAGAACCGGTTTCTATACCTAGATGGCGTGGAAATGATAAACTAGTTATGTGCGGTAATTCTAATAAGTATTGTTGCCATATTTTAATAATGCGAGAAGGGGGTATATCGTCCCAATCGAGATTTAAAAACCAGAGTTCTTTAATGATTAATTTAGCGAAAAGAATTATAGGGCCGACGAGTCCTAAGACGTCGTACAACCGAGCGGTAGCGGATAAAATGGCGCGTTTAGTACAAACAGGTGGAGGACTTGATATTTCAAAAACAAAGGTATCCTGAGCGGGTAACCAACACAAACCTAATATCTTAAATGTATTTCCATCGTCGAAGGAAATGCATTCAGATTGACGGTGCGACTCGGGAATATGTTCGAGCAATTCCAGCGAGTTGGAGGTCCATTTTATTAAATCGAACCCGCCAGTTTTGAAGATCTGGATCAGATCGGTAGCTGTCTTGACTGCTTCCTCGAGAGAAGAAGTAGATGAAGCTACGTCATCCATATAAATGTCCCTCTCTAATACGGCTGTCGCAGTTGGCCAGTTATGCCGTTCATCGCTAGCGAGTTGACGTAGCGTGCGGAGCGCCAAAAATGGTGAAGACCGAAGCCCAAATGTAACTCGAGTGAACTCAAAAACCTCGAGCGGGTCGGTTTCTGAAAATCTATATAAGATTCGTTGATATTTGCGGTGCGGAGCATTCGTATAAATGCATAAATACATTTGTTTCACATCGGCACAAAAGGCAATGTAATAAACACGAACATTCAAAAGTATATGAAATATATCAGCCTGTAGATTGCAACCCGTATATAGGACATCATTTAGTGATAAGCCTGTATCGGTCTTGGCACAGGACAGCACGAACGAACACAGCTATCTAGCACAGGACGAACCTTGGTTGTCGCCTTGTCGTTGCGAACTACAGGATGGTGCGGTAGATAAAAGCCTGAAGCGGCTAATGCTTCAGGTGCGGTGCGGGACAGTATACCTTTATTTAGGTAATCACGAATAACATCGTCATATTTTAATTTTAAACTTGGATCCTTAGAAAATTTATTTTCCAAAAGTAGAAAGCGTTTTTTAGCCGTACTATAAGAATTGCCTAGATTATTTGGGTCTTCTTTAAAAGGAAGGTCAACTGAATAACTGCCGTCGGAGTTACGGACAGTGGTTGAAGTATAAATATTTTCACACTGCTGATCGTCGGGACTTAAAAATGACTGCGAAGGTAATTCCTCGACTGCCCAAAATCTTTCGACAATCTGGTGTAGCGAGTCAGAAGTAAAAGCACACAATGTGCGGGTAGCGGGTTGCGGAGAAATAATAGGAGCGTCACCAAAAATTACGTAACCTAATGTCGTTTCAAGGGCAGAGGGCATACCATCATGTTCGCTTTTAATGTGACCAGAAAGTAAAACTTCACAATAAAGTTTAACACCTAAAAGTATATCTATAGTTCCCGGTTGAGAAAACTCGTCATCAGCGAGCGGTAAGTTACGAATAAATTCAATAGACGCGGTATCAACACAGGTGTCCGGCAACTGTGACGTAATCTGTCCTACTACCATCGGCCTTATAGAATATTCGCACTTATTATCAAAGCGAGACGTGAATTTAACTGAAGTAACACCGAGAATTTTTTGTGAAGCTCCTCCAATGCCTTGAACTTCCGAATAGCGGGTTTGAGTATAAATAGGAAGCGATAGTCGCTTACAACATGATGCGGAAATATAATCACTTTGAGAGCCAGGATCCACTAGACATCTCAAAAAGTGAGTGCGGTTTAAAGAATCAACAAACTTTACTTTTGCGGTCCCTAACAACGTAGTCGTTTGATAACGAGATGCTCGATCGTACGAAACTGTACAGACCGATGCATTGTTTACAATCGTAGGGGCATTAGAAGCGGCGAGCGAATGAGTCATAGCGGACTCTGCATGACTGCTGCCCGGGGTAGGGCGCGGCGCGTCATGAGCGGTAGCGAGAATAGGATTAGCGGTGTTGGACACCACGGAACCAACGTTACAATTTGTTTTATCATTTTGAGTTGGATTGAAATGTAATAAGGTGTGGTGTCGCTTTGAACAATGAGAACAAGTATGTTTTGAAGTACAAGAAAAAGTCTTGTGTTTTATACTTAAACAATTGTTACAGAAATTATTAAGTTTTATAAAATTATATCTTTCTCGCGGTGTTAATTTAATAAACGATGAACAAGAATATAAATGTTCATGTTGTTTGTCATTGCATAAAGCGCATTTATCGTCTACACTTGGACCACACCCTATGTCTGTATTCACAAAAGACTTGGACGGTTTAGGGATGTGCTTAGTTTGACGCTGCTGTTTAGACTGAGAATGATTATTATCTATCGATTTACTAAGGTTCGTAGAACGAGACAAAACTTTACTTTGTTCCTTTATGAATTCAATTAAATTATGGTAAGAAGGTATTTTATCTTTACGATAGGTAATTTCAAATAATTTAATTGTGTCTGCGTCTAACTTTTGCAGAGCCAAATGCAAGAAAATAAATTCTGTTAAATCATTAAGTTTTAATTGCTTAAGCGCTGCTACAGATGAATCAAAATTATTTATGAATGAATCTAGCCCATCAGAACTAGCCATGGATAGCGGTTTAAACTGTAACAATTGGTTTAAATAAGCGGATGCGAGTGAGCGAGGATCGTCATACTTTTGCACGAGTGCCTCCCAAATAATAATATAATTTTCTGCGGTTGGAGCAAACCCTGCGCAAACGCACGACGCCTGCCCGGTTAATTTACCTACTAAGTAAAATACTTTTTCACTATTAGTGAGCGATGCGTTATCGTGTATCATGCTTTTAAATTGTTGATAAAACAATGGCCATTTTTTGACATCACCGTCAAATGACATCAAATCAATGGGCGGAAGACGAGCATTAGATCTTTGTAATGAAGTCTGAGTATCAGGTACAGGACACTCGGGTTTGTTATTGAGTAAAACCTGTTTTATAAAACAAAACATTTCTTCAAACGATAACCAGGAATCATATTCGACCTCGGAATCGGGGTTCAACTGTAAATTTAATAAATTATAGGAATCTAAAGCTTGTTGATAATCATTACGCAATGTATCAATATTTGAAGCACTAGAACAAAACGACTTAAAATATTGTCGATCATTATTTGTTTTTTGTGCAAGTTCGAAAATATTTTCTACGCGTTTGTAAATAACATCACGTTTGACTACGTATAATGATAACTGGTTTTTATTAGTACTCGTACTGTCGAAGAACAGATCCGTTTCACTACTCTTTCTCTTAGACTTAACCATTGTAAACAATTAATGTAAATAGTATAGCGGCTTTAAGTACGTAACACGAATATGTAAACTAAGTATTTATAAGCGGTTATTATCGTAAAACAATTAATTTTACTTAGTAGCGAAATGAAATAAAATTATTGCGGGTGAGTGAAAAATATCAAAAGAACTGGTATGCGAACGAGCGCCAACGAAGCGAGCCGAAGTTTACCGAACAATTACGAACAAGTTATCTAGAACACGAATCATAGAGGAAACAATACAAAATGGCGGACCACAAAAATGGAATGAATTTGGAAAGAAATAACTTTTACGTTGTGTTGTACTATGCAATGCGGGTGCGGAAATAAAAGAAAATAGTTGTCGGTGCGGGAAAATACAAAGAATAAACGACAATCTATTTAATTACGTAGTACAGTGAATGCTAAGTTATAACTGACCATGCGGTTTGAATTTAGAATGCGGCTAAAATTACCAAAAATAGTTCGGTTCGAAGTGACCATAAAATATATGGTGGCGCCTTACACCAATTACTTGTGCGGAAAGAGAAGTTATTGCGTTTATCCCAGACGCTGGGAGCTGGTTGGATAGTGGACTGTATTATTGCGGGGTGGTAGAAGTAGGTACATACGTGGATAAATCTGACCTTGCAAATGCGACACGAATTAGGACGACGAAGCTGTGAGGGTGGACAAAGGAATTTGGCAGGAACCATGCAACACCACTGACCTGTAGATTCGCCGTCTTCCTCCGCGTGGGTCGGCAGAAGGTTCGAGTCCTTGCTGAGTTCAGGGCAGCGCACGAGGGGGCGCGCAGACGCCGTTTACCACATAAACACGCACTTTCTAGTGTTTTAGACAATAGTTCGTAAATGCACTCGCGGCAATTCGCAAACCGTAAATTTATAATAAATTAATAATGGAGCATGTTCTTCGTAACGCTACTCTCGTTCAAGTGGACGAGGGTCTTCTCACAGTCACCGTCGGCGGTGACAAGGACAGCGATAGTCCAGGTGTGCATGTGGGAAAAGGATGGGATATGGTAGGATAGTGACGCATTTTGCAAGTCATTTCTACTTCTACCCTACAATGAAAATTATAAACTAATACGAAATCCAACACTCTGAAATATCGGTGTGGAGTCGTCATCGCTTTCGGGCCCATAACCTGTTGAAATGAATTGAAACAACACTAAATAGTTATTTAGCATGGTATATTGAACGAAAGGAGCACACCATGACAGGACATGTTTTATAGGAGTGTCAGATACGAAAAAGAAAACTATATATTAACAAAGCATTAAAAAGTTTGCATTCCAACTTTTATTCCAACAACATGCAAATAAAATTTAAGATAAAATTCTTATGGGTAGTAACAATTAAGAAAAAAAAAATTAACAGCTGTTCACTCAAAACCCATATAGAAACAGCGATCTAATCCAGTCAGTGGTAATTGTAACGTCCACGCATAGCTTCCGTGTGCGCGGTGGTCAGGCAGCGGATGCATTCGCGGAACAATGCGCCCGCGCAACACGGTCACTGACCCCGCGGTCAGCACTGATTACCACGGAGAAGTTAACTAATGAAATGTTAGATTTTGTAACTAAATAGGCCGACAGACATTTGTGAGTGTTTAATGGCAGCACTATTTGTAAAGGGAAGATGTCGAAATCCTATCAAATACAGTAACATTTCATGTTAGTTCTAGATTTAACAACGGTAATTTTGATCTGTGGCGCACACTCGTTCATAATATTCGTTACCGAATTACACAATGTTTTGACGTCTACTGTCAAAATAAATGAAGTAAAAACATTTTCTCGCACATTATGAGATTTATTGTTCAATTAGGACTAGATGACATGCTAAAAGGTAATATAATATAAAGCATACGCATAAAGTTTCTTAATCTAGTTAATGGGTGCCGTTACTTTAGAACTCTATTTATTCATTACTCTGAACAACTGACTTGTAAAAACAATCGAACATTGTTATCCACTGAAACAAGCCGTTTAAACTAAAGAAAGCGAAAACTTAAAGAACATTTCTAAATTAACGTGTCTTCAAGTTTCCTCACAAGGAAAGTCAAAGAAAACCTCAGTTAAAAGTTCTTGTACGACTTGTTTTTGATTTCTTTGATGGAGGGAAAAAGATCCGTGGCATAGGTACCTCCCTGCCCGCCGTTTTGACGGGGTTTGGTCCTATTATATTTTCCGTTTGCATTAATGTCAGCTATCGATTTATATTTAATTAATTTATTTAAGTTCGACAAAGTGGTCCATATTTATGTTTGTATAGTATAGTAAACTTTTTTCTTTATGTAGGTATATAGCGTGGTCGCCATTTTGTAAAAAAAAACAAAATGGCGCGACAGTGGCATACCTAGCCAGGCGCCATTTAAAAATCTTCAATCCCCTTTGTCAGCCTTCGTCTTGTGTGGTCGTTGCGTTTAACTTAACCACTTAAGAGGAGTAGGTACTGACGACTCGTAGTACTGCTAGTTAAAGATGCTATCCCGCGATAAAGCATCTAATGGAGTTTCATGATGTTTTATGCGATTTAATTTCCTCTTGGCGGCACCATAGAGCTTGTAAACGGTTTTATATGTATAGAGGTACTTGTCTGTTCGTTTTTCAAGAGATCTATCTCTAGAAACATTTAACAAATTTAGACAACATTAATTACTCACATGCAATTTTCCCTCCATTAATCTATTAATGGAGGGAAAATTGCATGTGAGTAAATGTTGTCTTCCAGTTCCTTATTTAAATCTTTTCCTGTGTTTTTAATTTTGCTTCTGTTTCTCATTATTTTATTGTGTTCAGTCTTATGTCAAGAGATTTTAGTGGGTGTTGTTTCAGTTATTCCAGCCAATCATAGTAGTTTATTTGTTTGATCAAGATTTCGGAAATCGGGAGGACACCTTGTATTTTTATTAAACTAGATCACCCACGAATACATATCTTTAACACTAACATTATTAGGTGAGCTCGCGGTTCTAGTGAGGACCGCCAGTAAACGGTCATCACAAAATACCAGTTCCTTATATTATATTAAAGTAGAGCAATCACGTATATGTTATATATAACACTCAAATGTATCTTTAACACTAAAATTATTAGGTGAGCTCGCGGTTCTAGTGACGGCCGTCAGTAAATTGACGGTCATCACAAAATACCAGTTCGAAAAAATCATTGCGAAAAAATCAATTTATTGAGTAATTATTTTTTTTTATAAATTCTTTTCACTCATTGGAGGAACCCTATTGAAAATGGTTCTTGTATTCAAAGTAGTTTAATTATAATTAATAAAAAACTAACTAATATAATATCTATGGTTTTTTATACGATCAAATGGACATTATGAGCCTCGCACTATTGGATTTTCCAAATTTTTATTAAGTAAGTAATTGAATATAATAGAACCTAACTATTTTCCGTGCAATCACAAAAATTACAACTCACGCCAAATGTCGCCATGTAAATGCGTGTACTTTAATTGTGCTATTATTAGGGCGTAATAACAGCCACTGTTATGTTTTTAAATAAAAGCCACTTTCTATCGAACATAAAGAAAGACATGCCATACAAAGAGTTACATAAACAATTACTTTATAGTTGTTTACAACAGCCACTTCGCGTGTATGTTAGTCTTTAAGTCCTTTTGGTTGCAAGTAGCAATTTGTCGATCAATCACATCGGTTGAGAGTTGTGACACACGGAGGAATGTTATGTCTATCGAGGCTGTGAGTTATCGCCTTAATATCGAGAAGAATAGTCCGTGATACGCTCCACTTCACTGCAGTTGATCTGTGTTGTAAAGGCGCTTACATATCTGATTCGATTTTATCGATCGATGTGTTTGATGATATCGAGCATTGATTAATTGATGAAGGGTTTTCCGGTAAGGAGAAAATCGCTGTGTGTGCTTATGTGTGTGATTGGTCGTGGTTAATGAAAACATACGATTGGAGCCGAGTACACCCGATTCAGCGTCACCGACCCGAGCGTGACGCGAGCAAGAGCATAAAGCGCGGCTAAAAAGTTTTCCCTTCAATAGGGGATGCCTACCCTTTCTCACATGTTGCTCTGCATGAGGATGAATTTGAGTTTTATTAGCAGGGTTCACCTGACTGTTAATAAAACTCAAATTCAATTCCTAATTCGTCCGCTAAGCTGAACATTTTGTTTATCGCTGCCTTAGAATGAAAACCTCGTAAGTGAAAAGAAGTAACTTGTCGGGAGGAGGAAAGAACTGCGTGCTGTAAAATTTTTGTGCGTCTTTTATGTTTTTTTTTTACCGACTTTTATTTTTTTTTATATTTTCTGTCGCTGAGATGATATTGTGACTTTAATTTGAACGTTTTTTAAGTACGAGAATTGGCCTTATATTATGAAGAATAACCCCTTTAAAAAAGAAAGAGAAAAAAAAGAAATTTCTCCCTTGATTATCCTTTGAGAGCGATGTTTTCTGTGCTAGTCCCGTAAAACTTCAACAGCTTTCCAATCGGCTATCGATGAAAAAAATCTAGCGAATCTGTAAACATCTTAACAAGTTAATACTCGTAAATGCCGATAACTCACAAAGATACGCTTAATTAATACTCTTCAAATCACTTAGATCGCCTTAAAAAGAAAGCACAAATCTATTCAAGTAACAGTAATCTAACATTTCAGATTTCAGTAATAAGCATCTAAAAAATAAAGAAACTTTCACTTTCTAATTTGTAATAAGTTTTCAGCGAAATGATATGCGGTAAATTATATTTTAATTAACTGTTTATGAACCGGAAACAATGAAACTGAAGTGTAAAAATCACTTTCATTTTGTAAAAGCTAGGGTTGTTGTACAAGATATACAGGTTGTCCCGTAATTAATCATTGTACTTAAAATTATGAACAATTTTTACTACAGGACCAAACATGAAATCGCGAATAAAAATCAGCTGTTCCCTACATTTATGTTCGCATAACTCGTCAAAATGTAGGAAACAGCTGATTCTCTTTAAGGCTCCTACAAACAGGCGCGACACGCGATATAATCGCGCGCGACGCAAAGGCACCACTCGTTGCGCGACTTGCGGTGCCTTTGTGTCGCGTGTCGTGTGGCGCCTGTTTGAAGGAGCCTTTACCAAACATGACCAGCCCACTGCCATTGCCAGTGTTGTCGAATAATTCCGGGTTGCGCTTAATAAGAAAATAAACACTCCATGTCCTTAATGAAAACGAAATTTTACATAGAAAATGCTATCAAAAACTGTTTTCGTCTAATGGTGAATTAAATAATATTGTCTAAATGTCACCATTATTCACAGCAAGCTTCCATATATGGCAGTTTACACATAACATAACGCCTATATTCCCCGAAGGGTGGGTTAGACAGAGGTGTACCTATAGGACACTCGCATTTAACCAGTTATGTTTGTCTCATGAAACAGGGAAGCCTCTTGCCATAAATTGGCTACCAATCCTGACTCCGGGCGTCAATTCGAAATTCTGGATGGAAAACCCAATTACACTGACCGACCGGGGAATCGAACCTATAACCTCAGTAAGTACTTCCTTGCAACCTCACACCCTCCACCCATGACCTTAGTAACCTTCCCTTAAACTTCCCCCTCCCGTCCCCCTTTTCCTACTTGACCCTAGTAATATCTAAAGAAAATAATACAAATACCTAGACAGGGGCTTACTCTCCAAACTAATTTTAATTCCAATGAGATGCCAAAATGATTCCAATGTTAATTTTACAGTCACGTGATTTGGTACTCTTGAAAACAATATTGTCAACAATTACCCCACGCCAAGCCCGAACCCAATTCCACTTAGTTCTCCAAAATGGACACCCAATCTAAAAATCATTTGTCGTTAGCATCGAACTCAAGAGCACGAAACGTCACAATTCCAATGTCGATCTATCGGAATTAAATTGAAGAGTAAGCACCCAGGAACCGTTCCGTTCGCGTCTCTATGAACAATCATGAGAACCGTCACAGTTCATTAGGTTGGCGCCAAAACTTTCAGCATTTAAATAAGATTATTTATGAACCTCTTGTCCGATGCAACACTATTTAAAATTGAAGATGCCCGGTAAGCGTATTAAATGCGAATAGCTACCGGTCACAAATCATAATAAATCTATGTATCTTCAAGCCGCTCGGGGGGTAGCCAGAGGCTAATGTCCTTGCGTAACGAACCCAGTAGATTTATTACACCACGGACTCATGCTCTCTCTCTCTCATTTCTCAAACGAGTGAGAGGGTTAGCATGATGTATTAAAGCATGTACCGCAAATCATATCGTGATTTAACTCATAGTATTCAGAATTATTTTCAAGCTGTAAATTATTGAAAGGGTCTTATGAGAACGAATTGGGTTTTGGATAAGCGCTGCGTTGAATGTGCTGGTGAAGTGGAGAAACTAGGAATTGTTACTGTGATCTTTGCTGAACTTTCTTCCATTTATATTATAATACTTTCAGCAGCTTGTAGCTGGGAATTTTGTGTTCATTATATTTTTTACTAGCAACCCGGCGTGGGTTGCTTCGCAGGGTTTTTACGACTTAAACATTGTGATTTCTTTAGCCTTTTTTTTTCTTAAATGCATTGCATGAAATTCAAAATGAGCCAATACGTGAGAATCGAATCATAAGCCTTTCTTTATTACGTGTAAGCTAAACATAACAAATATATTTGAAAAAAAAAATCTTTAGGAATATTTTTTTCTAAATGATGTGAAAACCGCATTAAAATATGTTGCGTAGTTTATAAGAACAAAGCGGTTAAACTGACAGACACGAAAAGTTTCTTTTCTGGGCCCCAATTCTGTATTATTCTCCGCGACATCTTACCACGCAGACGGACGGACGGACGGACAGCAGAGCCTTAGTAAGCCCGTTGGCATCCTTTGAGTAGAAAACACTAAAAAGAGTTCAGTATACATACATAGAGAAAGATCAAACGTCAAATTACGCTCATTTCCATCTCATCGTAGTCATGAAGATGACAAAAGTACACAATACAGCTATCGGTTGGATGACGACAAGCATTCAAAATCAAGATTGCTCGAATCAGTAGTACGATTCCAAACTCAATGTAGTCCGATCGCAAGTCAGTCAAACAGATCATCAGATCAGGGGGCCTAAAAAGGCCACTTTAGCAGAATCATAAAAGGATAACATTATGAATCATAATGGACAGTTAATCGCATCAAATCCCATTGGTGAAGGATTTTTCAGTTTTTTTTTGTCTGTACTAAAATACCAATCAATCCAATCCAAATTCAATCCCAATCTCTTTGATTATACCTACGTAGTATAGCGAAAAAAAAGAAAAACGCGGACTGTCGTCGCCTTATTATGATTCATAATGTTATCCTTTTATGATTCTGCTAAAGTGGCCTTTTTAGGCCCCCAGATCGATATCCCCTCAGGATTGTTCATTGTATGAAGCGCGATCAGTGGCGGTACCTTCATAGAAGCCGAAAAGCCCGGCTTGCCCTAATAAAATCATAATTAACAACAAACGTACTTAAACCTATCAATAAAAAATATATTTTAAAAAATACCAGTCAAACATTCGCAACACACACGTACACAATAAGAAAATCAGCCAATCCCTCAGTTGGCCGTTTTTTTATACGTTGAAAATCTGTGGACTTTCCCTAATTTTGACCCCTAGGCACGCCACTGAGCGCGATCAACAATAGGTATTCATTGACGGCTATTCAGGGTCAAATTAAATTAGCTAGCGAAACCCCGCAGACGTGATGTATATTGATATCTAAACACGAAAAAATAAAAATTAAGTATGTTTTTTGCGGGGTATTTGACCTAGGTTAGGGTAGCTACTTAAAATATCAGTACACGTTTTTTTTTGTGTAAATTTCATAGGCATGGTGGTTATCTACCATGATAAAACAAAAGAAAACAGATTTTCTCAACTCTTACTAAGTAATAAAACTACCAACGGTCGTTGACCCAAAAAAAAAATCATCAAAACTTTTTTTTTTTTATTGTAAGCCTGTGTTGTCCCACTTCAGAGCAAAGGCTTCCCTTCCCTCTTTCCACTTTTCCCGGTCTACTGCTATTGTTGACTGAAATATCTTATCTCTTGTCTTATCTTATCTCTTTTATCTTTTTATTTTTTGTTTTAGCGTGTTTAGATATCGATATTCATCGCGTCTGCGGAGTTTAGCTAGCCAAAGTTTCTATAGTTTTTTTAGTTTAGCTTTACAAAGACACCCTGTATTTATTCTCTTGCCAGTACGACGCCTTATCGTATTGGGTCATCGGGTCTGAAGAAATTTGGAGAAAATAATCTGTTAGCTTTTAAATGAAAGTTTTTTAAATGTTAATTACGTAGGATGAAAAGGAGCTGTAAATACTTTGTCCGTGATAGATTTCAGGTGTTTTTAGAGACGTAATAGTTTTGTGTATGTTTGAATTGATCGAATGCTAAATTAGAAAAAATCTTATTAAACTTTTATTTATTTGAATAAAGAAACTTTAGTCAATTAACTATTTTAATTTGCATAGTACCGTTTAACGATTAACACGCTCTATATACGATTTTCTTTCACGAAATGCAACATGAAATGATATAAAATAAATTTCATCATTTGCATACTCCAATCGAACAAACTAATTCATGCATCGTAGAAGTATGGTCCAATTAGCAATGTTAATTTTAACTTTTAATGTTTTTATCGCAGTTAGTCGGGCAAGATGAAACGTATGCGCGTCTTGATTTAAATGATTTTCTTTTGAACGTTCATCTCGGTCAAGTGAGCCCCTATCTATGCGGTTTCACGGCGCAGTGATTAATAGCAATCGTATGCACGTATCTGAACAAAATGTGCATTGAAATGTTGCGTGTACGCATGTTAGGGTGACCGCACTTTATTGGTTCGTTTGATACAGTTTTAAGACTGTGGTAGGCCGTGATTAGAGGGTTAGAACATAAAGAGCAGTCGTTAATGGGCATGATCTAACTGATACTTACAGTTAATCGTTTCTGAGTAATTGTTGTCGGTAGTTATGTTCATGTTGAGAGACATAAAATGATCAAGTAAAACCTGCGGGGTAATTGCGTAACACATTATCAGTACCTAGCAATGGGTTTCATTTTGACATTTCAACAACATTCATTGCGGTATTTGCGTTGTTGAGTAGACAAATTTTTTGAACATATGCAGCAATGGATTAGCAATATCCTTCAAAATGATTCAGATTGTGATTGATAGTGTGTCACGCTATTAAGGTACTGGTAAACAGAACGTAACGTATGTCTTTTAGCGTTTTGCTCCATTACCTAAAGAAGTTCAAACTGTTAGTCGTTTATCCAATTAACCTATAAAAACTAAGACATATTATGTATCTATAAGTTAACGATAGTTTTGACAAACCGTTGTGTTATTTATGTCTACCCTAAATTTTGTTTCTGGTCGTTTCCCGGAACGTCTCATTTTTAACGCGGGATTTATGGTCACCCTACACCTGCTTATAGGAGTTTGAATTAGTCATCTTACATTTTTAAGAGTGTGCATTTATGCGTTTTTTAAACAAGTATCTACTTATAGACTGTAACAGATGCGATGCTGCGGCATGATGGCAGAAGTGAATAAATCATGCCATTTCGATTGCGAAAGTATACTAACGGTTATTGCAGTAAATTAATTATATTAGCATTTCAAAAATAATGAGATTTATGAGCTTTTAAATTAAGTACAAAGAGATAACTGATTTTGTAATTTTCGATTGATTTTTATTGCAGGTATTATAAAACTAATGGTTTGAGAAATTAAACCATCCCAGATTTAATTATAGCCCAGCCAATGGCGGCTAACGAGATAGCGCTAAAAGGATTGCATCATTTCGCGTTCACATACAGGCGCGCGCGACGATCGCAAATCCATGCGTTGGACGTTTAATTTTAGGGCGCCTCGTTCCCGGAGCCACGAGGAAGTGCACAGGCCTATTTCAGTCCGGCCCTTTGTTGCTCCGTTTATTTCTGTTTACGTCGCGTTTCGTAACTTTACGACCGACTCTCGGATGCGCAAGCGCACGCTCTGTTGCAACAGTTATTAACGGTTGCCCGGAGCGAACCCAATAAGAAAAGCTATTCTGTATTGTAGCGATATAATCGCTCTCTCGTCAACACATGTCTATTCGATGTTAAATCGATACGATTAATCGTTTTATAATGATGTTTATAAATTAAGTATTGTGAATAATGTTATCGATTAATTGAAATTTATTGTCCCTGCGTTAGCGACTTCATTTCTTTGGCCGCGGTGCATTTGTCTTTATTATCGGTAGGGCTGCCAGGTGCTTCTGTGATTATTTCGTTTTTGTTAATGGTCACAATATTTTAATCTCATTTATCATAGATAAAATAATAAAAGAAAAAGATACAAATAAAATAAAGATTTTTCATTTTTTTATTATCACTACAAAAGTGTATAATGTCGCCGGTAAAGTAGTAAATGCACGTGGAATCTGAATATCGTACAATCCTTCTAAAAGTTTTAAAAGTAAACGTTTCTCATTGTAATTAAATGGAAATTAAACAGATCGCATGTTATTTATCATTATCTTTTTGTAAATCTTAATTACATATCATAGCAGAGAATGACGATGTTATTTATATTAAAATACCTTAGCAAAAATACTATTAATACCAATTAATTTGTGCAACTTAAAAGTACCTAAATGTTTCTCATTTCAATGGAAATTGAACATCATTCTCAATTTAGAAATCTTAATTAGGCAACATAGGAGAGACTGACGATGTTAGCACTAAACCTTGCATTACACCGCAACGACCTCCCTTTTTATTATTATTCGTGCGACTGTATTTTAGATCTTCGGGTTAACCGCTTAACACACTATCAGTACCAATGGGTTTCGTTTTTGACAGTTCAAGTACATTCATTGCGTTATTTACGTTGTTTAGCAGACACATTTGTCGAACATATGAAGCAATGGATTAGCAATATCTTTCAAAATGATTCAGATTGAGATTGATAATGTGTTATGCAATGAGGGTTTTCGTGAAAATTTACGACACCAGTTGGCACCACTGTGACAAGAGGTCTTCCAATATAAAATATATGATGACGTTCATCATTCGATTCATTCATTTGTTCATCATTCAGTCATGACTAAAGAAAATATAGGCTCTTTGACAGATGCCTGGACCTGACGTGTCAGTGCTGCCACCTAGCGAACGTCATTTCAGAAAACCCTCATTAGGGTGATTGTTGGCCCAAAACGTTTGCCACTTCTACGGCGTTGTCGACATCCCTACAGTCCGCTAATGTGCGAGCATCAATATGATAAAACCATATTCGAACACGGGTGCGGATAATTGACCTCTAGCCCATTCCCACATCGACGCAGACTCGCCGTGTAGATCGCGGTTATTGCGCTGCCGAGGCGTTAGAAAGCGCTTATCGTCAGCTAACTGCTTACTTCTAAATGAAGTGTCGTGATTTTTATCGATAGTCTACCGGTTGATTAATTGTTGCCACGACTTGCCCCCGCGCAGCTGGGAGTGACACTGAGATTTAAATGGTTGTGAGAAACAATAGTTACCTATTCTCGTATAGCTATACCTACCTACTAGCGTAGTTTTTTTGCTTGGGTAGGGGTGGAAGATCACTTTCGAAAATACGTTTGGTGCTCTTCAAGACTCTTTTATCTACAACAGTTACTAGTTGTTCAAAGATTTAAATTAGATTTTCAGTGCTTGAACCGCCAAACGCTTCACTTTTAGTTTATTTTTGTCTTTCATCTTTTACTCGAAGTGAAACATCAGAACTCAAAATTGAAAAATGTATTATATTAGTGAACCGATTCAATAATGTTGGATATTGGCACTCTGCATCTTTCACTCGCCTACCGAATGATCGAAAAATTACTTGCAGTTAGCAGATGAACTTTCATTCCTATATAATTTTGTCGGTGTCATGTGAATGTGAAACAAAAATGAACCTTTATTGTGCGCTTTTATACTTTCTTGACGATATTGTCATGGACGTTCACGACCATCGTCACGTTATCATGATAAGTAAAATGTATGGCTGGAAATATTAATGAAGACGCTTTTAAATTTCCGTCATAAATTTTATGGACGTCCATGATAAAATCATCACGTTAGAAATCATAAAAGCGCACAATCCCGTGAAGCGTCTGATATATCGGCTTTATAAAACTGTTGAATATTCGATACATATAACTACACTAGAGCCTCAAAAGTGGCATGACTGTTATAACAATATCTCGCAAAGTGTTGTTATTCCACGTATAAGTATTTCAAGTATGAAGTATTTCCACGTGGTTGGTCTCCTTTGATGTCTGCGGAAGATTCTATGCGTGTTTGCACTTGCCAGATGTATTTACGTACATGTAGGGAAATATTGTTCACGCTCTTCAAGTTACCTATTTACTTTATTCAGGAATTGATAGATATTGCTCTTACGTTTCATAATCAGTCTATAATGTTCCCACTGCTGGGACACAAACCTCCACTCTTTGAGAGGGAATCAGCTGTAATCTACCACGCGGGCCCAGCGTGGGTGTACTTAATAAGTACACCCGCGCTTAGGTACTTGGGATTTTGGTTCTAGAACATGCCGGTTTCCTCACGATGTTTCCCTTCACCGTTTTGAGAGCAGTACTGATGAATTTATTGACACTTTCAAGGGCAGTATAGGGCTAGAGCCGCCATAACAATAAAACGTCTATTGTGTCTCGGTTAACGCAAAGTAAAGCGCCTGTCTGGATTCAAACCTACGACTTAAAACTCGTAAGTAGGGGCTGTTACCACTGGGTCAGCCCTGCACCTGCACTGCTTTGAAGTTTAACATAGTCAGCATATAATGGAGGAACGGTGAGCTTGAGCAGTGGTGGCCAAGTGGAAACGGCCGCGACTTACGAGTGGTAGGTAGTAGGTTTGAATTCAGGTAGGCGCTTTATTTTGTGTAAATTATTTTATTGATACTGCTCAAAACGGTGAAGAAACATGTCTTGGAACGAAAAAAATCTGAGACATGTGTTATAATATCTACCAACCAGCACTGGGCCCGCGTGGTGGATTACAGCCCACTTCCTCTGGAAGAGAGGAGGCTTATGTCCCAGCGCGTGAGAACACTACAGGCTGATTATCGTCTTCATTTCAAGTTATTTTTCTTAGTCAGGAATTGATAGGTACGACTTTGACGTTTAGAAAGTCTTAATTATTAATACATTCAGTACCTCACTTTCAGGTTCCAAGTGTTGAAATTAGAACTCTATTGTTAAAATTAACCTCTAAAAACCACTTCAATATCTCTCTCTTGCTATCCATTTACGCATTTCCATGTAGCCGTCATCGCGGATTTGATTACCTTTCCATTATCATGCAATCGGTACGAAATGAAAGGCGGCGTTGGTACCTAGGTACCTACTGACCGCTTTGGGAGGCAATTCTCTGGTAATATGATGCGACTAGTACCGGCCATGTTCAATCGCTCTAATTCATGGTAAAGTGTAAGATCTTGTACTAACATATTTTGATGAATTCCTTAGTATGATAAGTAGATTGCTTTTCTGTGCTGTAGGTACCTACCAATGAAAGTAGTTACTTGGTAGGTACAGACGCCAGCACATCAAACTACACGAATCTGTCAAATTTTCCCAATCAACATTGAACCTAATGCTTTAGCGATAAAGTTGAAAAGCTATTAAAGAAATTTGACAGATTGTAGTAGCTTGATGTGCTGGCGTCTATACATAGGTACGATTAGCCTCAAAAAGATTTAAACATCGACAAGAACTCATTCAATTGTCCACTATCTTTCTTTTGTAATATTGTATCAATGTGTAACCACGAAACATATTCTTCTTCGTGTCGCGGACACGACTGTATGTCAGATCAGATCTTGTTTGCCCAAAACTTCACCACTTGCACGGCTTTATCGGTGGCAGCGCAGAGGTCACTTTGACTGCATGTTTTGGGACACGGAGATGGAGCATGGTTTGCGATATAGCTCCACAACCGTCGATGTAGGACACTTTACCAGGTTGGGGTTACATTTTCCCACTTATGTCAAAACATGTCACACATTGGGTTCTTAAATGTATCAATACCATAGAAATGTCTTATGTCTATGATCAATACAGTTAAGTATTATGGAATACAAATTGTTGACAATCAAATGAATTCTTGTGAATGTATATGTTGCAGTCAAAACTCTTAACCAGTCAAAAGTACTATTGACTAGCAAAATCAGTCAAAAGTACTTTTGACTGAATAGGTTGGTCAAAAGTGGTTTTGACTGAAAATTATTGGTTATTAGTACTTTTGACTGCAAATTTGCGGTTAAAAGTACTTTTGACTGACGCTCTTCGTCAAAAGTAGTTTTAACCGCAATAAAGCATCAGTCAAAAGCACTATTAACTCGTTAGATGTGAATAAAAAAGAGGTTCACCCTTGTTTGGTATAACAACTTTTGATGTAATGTTACTAATTCGAACAACGTTTAGGAAAATAAACAATTTGTATAATATCGATTAACATAATTTACATTTCATCGAATATTTATTTGCGATAGGTAACAACATTTGCGCTGTTGATCAAAAGGTATAATGTTGATTTGATGTAATGTTCCCACCCCGAGGTTCGGTTTTGTTAGGTTACTTTAAACCCTTTTCACAGAAATAGGAGCCCCGCGAAGCGGGGCTCCGTCGACATTGGATGCAAGAGCGAGTGAATGAGAATACAAATACCTTTAGGTACCTCATATCATATTAAACAGGCAAATTAGTGCATTTGAAAATTCGTTCAAATGACATTATTTCTAAGAAATAAATATGCTAAATAATTTTTAAGAGTTTTGACTGATACAGCCAGTCAAAACCACTTTTGACGGAATCAATTAGTCAAAAGTACTTTTAACCAGCTCCATTGGGCAAAAGTACTTTTAACTGTTATTTTAGTCGAAAGTATTATTGACTAAAGCATACGGTCAAAAGTACTTTTGACTGATTTTGCTAGTCAATAGTACTTTTGACTGGTTAAGAGTTTTGACTGCAACATATACATCTTTTTGAGGCTGATTGTTCTGCAAAGTTTGAGAAAAATTCTCATGAAGAAAAACTTATGAAAACGATCGAAATATTGGCGATGAATAGGTATAGGTTTTTTTTCGGGATATTTATACGTTTAATGTTGTTTGTCCATTAGCGATCCGATACTGAAGTGCTATTAACTATGAACTCAAGTTTTAGTAATAAGTTATAAGTAGAACTTAGGTAGGTACTTAAGCACGCTGTATAGTAACGCCAGCTCAACTTAAACCCCTAACTTAGCAATAACCGTAACATAACAAAAACGTAACGTTTCTTACCGAAACCATTTTACTAAGAAAACCTCTTACGCGTATGACCAGCGCTAACGGCGGCGGCGGGATCACTTAGATCTACAGTTAAAGCGAAAATAGCAATCTGCGCTTGCGCGGGATGAAATTCATACTGTGTTAGTGTGCGGTTGCAGGGATGAAGCGGGAGCGGGAAAGCTAATGGTGTAGGTGGCCATAATGTGTTGTGCTCTATTGTGAAACCAACAATAGAACAATGTGATTATTTTTATCTTCATTAGGGTAGGTATATTGTGCTGATTACCTCATTTTATATCATGTTAAGCGATCGTCGAAATTCGTAAAAATCACGCGAAGCAGGGGCGCCTGCTTCGCGTGATTTTTACGACTTTACAAAACAACGAGATTATTTTATTGTATACAGTACGTAAGTTAATTAATAATATATTAAGAACAACGCGGTCATACAGACAGACACTGCTTTAATTTATAATATGCATAGAAATCTAATATAATTAATTTATCTAATGTACTGATTAACTCGTTATATATCATACGACATTTTGTGAGCTTGTTCCTTATAATTTGCAACTTTCTGAGTGCCTTATAGCTTTAATTGACCATAAATATCGTCGTTAACAATCAGTCATAATTATTTAGGTACTTACATCACAATAACGTAACGCAATATTTTTATTTTTACGCATTTCACCTGCTGCAATTAAACCACAGGTAAAACCTTTTTATAGCGATTTTATGTCTAAACAAGTTTCATTTATTTGAGGTAGGTGAAAATTTCCTTTTCTTTAAGAATTTTCTGTATCTACAAGCCGTGCCCTATGGTATTTCCTATCGACAAATATTACGAATTTTCCATTAAAACTTTCATTTAGGGACGTATTTTCACAAATCCTTACTGGTGCTCCCCAGTGGTTTAGGCTGTGCGTATTCTGTTAGTGAATTTAAGCTATAGAGTGCGCGGAACTAGTTGGCCGCGCCTTGGGTGGGGCGGGGGTGAGGGCGGCGGGGTTGCCTTTTATTCGCAACGCACATACTGAGTATAGACAAAGGCGCCCTCGCCCCTCCGTCCCACCGCTCACATATCTAAGGCGCGGCCAACTAGTTCCGTGCGCGGACTATAGGTACAACCGCGGACACTGTGTAGTAATAAGGTTGAAAAGTGGTCAACCGCCAGTGTCCGCGATGGTACCTTTACTACTTACTTTTTGATTTCCGTATTTCACAGATTGTTTTTTCTAAGTTCTTAAAACGATCTCTTACATCAAAATGGTAGCCCTCTTGATCTGTTAAGGCTGTGCATTTTGGAAGTTTGCAACCTCGTAAACTGTAATCCATAATTAATAGGTATGTATGTGTAATATAGAGCGATATTTCATATTTTCATACAATAGTATTAACAAATTATTAAAAACAGGTAAATATTTGACAGCTATATGCAATGACGTTGGTAACTTTTAGAACGCCCGCTCTTAACATAGTCACAACCTTACCAGCAGACGTCTTGCCGCTGAATAACTAAGGCGTTTGAATGATGCACTACAATGGCATTTCTGTGACGTAACTGTTGCAGCTTCCGTTAGCTTGTAGTTATAGTACAACTCGTGATACGGGGAAATGGGATATAGAATGGAAAGACGGTAACTATGAAAAAGGGAAATTGATTTTTTGTGAAGGAATGGCGTTATTTGGAATATTGCCGGTCCGGAATGTAGCTTTTGACAAGACTTGCTACAGCGGATATTTTAATGGATCTTGCTTTTGCTAAAATATAAGCAATTTGCAAGACACAAAAAGGGTGCAAGTAGTGAAAAGAAAAGCGATAGGTAATATATATATAATAATACATATATGTATCGATTTACTCCAAAAGAATATCAAATTACTCATTTATTTGTCATAGAATCAAGATGCATTTCTCAACAAAATGCAAAAAGATCATTAGTCATTGCGGGTCACGATCCTCAACGAAGATAGTAAGTCTTAAAGAGAGAGAAGGATGAAATGCAATACAGAAAATGTCTAAGCCAAGTCTGCAATTTGTCTCACCAGGCATCTCATAAAAAACATTGAGAATAAGGGTCCTTCTTACTTTGTTGTTAATCCTGTAACGTTATCTATTCGATTGTAATCGACGGATTTATACCAAGATCAGATTCCTTTAAAATTATTATCTAAACAGAGAAAATGGATGTTTGAAGTAGTGTTTAAATATAATTGTTCACCGTTATGAATAAGTGGTCAATTAACATTATGTACTTGCTTTTTCCGTATCTATATAATTACAAAGCTGAAGAGTTTGTTTGTCTGAACGCGCCAATCTCTGGTACCACCAGTCGGATTGAAATTTTCTTATTGCTCTTGATAGCCCAATGCTTGAGGAAGGCTGGCTATATTTAACATCACGCTATGACCCTTAGGAGCTGCGCAAAAAGAAAAAAAGTCGGAAAGAACGCTAAGTGAAAACGAAGTTCGCGGACGGGCGCTAGTTTCACGCGAAGTCGCGAGCAGAAGCAGGTCTTTTATATACGTAATATAGTAATTAATGACTGTCTGTATTTTACAGCAATAACATTCGACTTAAGCAGTACTTATTATTATCTTTACAAGGTTACGATTACGATCCAATTAATAACGTGAGCGGGGTAGGACCTGAGTAGTATTTAGAACAACACAGTTCGAAGTAAAAAGAGTTCACTTCGCCAATAAAACCTTTTCTAAAAAAGCAATATAGCTATATTACAGAGAGACACGTTTTCTCGCGCCAGAATCTGCGCAAGAGTTGTAACAGCTAAGTAAGTGGCCACAAAGGAGGTTTTTTATGTGGCCACGCGACTAGTCGTGCTTCAAGCGCGTGATAGACGCTGATAGCGGCCATTACCTAGTGATACCGAGACGTATGGTCACCTCTAAACGATCTACGCTTCAGGAAGGGCCAGTCTTAATGGCTAGCTGTGCTTTGACTGTTTTACGATGCTGATGGCTCGATGGTGGAGTTCGAGCTATCTGTGTGATTGCGCTATGATAGGCTATGACTAATTGTGATAGGATATTGTTAATGTGTTTGCTTGGATGGAGTTTTAGTTATCGTTTGCACTAAGTCGTAGGGTAGAAAATTTCGGAACAGGAATGAAGAAAGGTAAGTTAAAGTAGTCGCTAATATATGGCTGATTTTCTGGTGATAACTGACAGTTGTCTAATTAATTTCGGCGAATAGGTAAGACCTAATTTCTTACCTACAGATTCCGGCTCTCTTACTTAACTGCAAGTTGTGTCTTTTCCATTTTTTTGGTAATTTTACCCTCCCTTTTGTTCTAGGTGGAAAGTTAACTCTGTTGTGTAACTTTTGTGAGCTTTTAACTCTTTGTAACCGTAAAGTTCATTCATAAATGCAGAGCCCGAAGCTGTTCGAACATTGTTCGTACACGCTTATTGTAAGCAAATAAATTCTGAACAATTTTTCATCGATTGTTCAGTCGATTACAATCAATCGATGCTGGGCAATCGCTTCTTATCGATTTGATGTTATCTAATCGCGTAAACATTTGGACGTCCCGCGTGTCGGTGCTCGGCGCTTGCTCACGAACTCCCATTGTGTCGCGTTTCACGCCCGCGCTGCGCCTGCGCCGCCATTCGAAAGTAGGGCCCTTGCCAAGAATGCGATTAAAAAAAAAGTATTTGGTACACTGATTGCGTTCAAGAAAAATATTTATTCGATTGCATCGCTCTCAGATGGGAGTTAAAAATAATATAAATAACGTTCATTGTCTTCTAATATTTTGTTAGTTTCAATTCTCTCGCCTAATTTGTGTCGGTTACTTACTTGTTTTTGGATCGAGGAAAGATAAATAAGCCTATTATGAACGCTTGCGGCACATCTCTAAATAATAGATTTATCGAATTTAAAACACTGTTTTTTTGTTCTTTTCTTTTACTAAGTCAAATGTTAGCGGATTTAGCTGCAGTCACGATTAAACAAATTATTACAGTGGCATGACAGGGTCACAGCGTCTATTTCAGCAATTTCAACATAATACTGTTACGTTTTATCCGTAACTATTTTTATTTACCTATAGTCCGCACGGAACTAGTTTGCCGCTTCTTCGGTGGGGACGGGGGTGAGGGCGGCGAGGTTGCCTATTGTTTGCGACGCACGTACTGAGTAATGACAAAGCGCCCCCGCCCCTCCGTCCCACCGCTCACATACCTAAGGCGCGGCCAACTAGTTCCGTGCGGACTAAAAGTTCTTCTGAACTTGGTTTTTATCCAACTACTTACGCTCGGTTCCTTATATATAAACAAAAACGAATCATTTAGCTAACCAATGTTAGCATTCTTTATTGCCAAACTGGTACTGGTCACATAAATAGATTCATAAGCTAATTTTACCTGTGATAGTTACTTCCATGTGGCAGGGTCTTAATTTTGATCAATGACGGTCCGTAAATTGTAGGAATCAGCCATTAGTCTATAATTGAACATCTTCATCTTGATCATATCCCAATTTATTTTGGATCGGTGTACTACCTACCTCTTTTTCATCCACATATCTCTATCAGCTATTTTTAGCACCCACTTTATTCTTAGCCATATCATATTTCACGGTTCACGCAATCTAAGTACCTAGCTATATTTACTAGTGACCCACATTGGTTAATTTTATTAGACTTATAATGCGTACTTAATGTATGAATAACATAATCAGACTATAATGTACCCACTGCAAGGACACAGGCCCAGTAACTGGTTGGTAGATCTATGTCACATGTCTTTAAATTTTTGGTTCTAGGACATGCCGGTTTCCTCACGATGTTTTCCTTCACCGTTTTCAGAGCAGTGGTGATGAAATTATTTACACAAAATAAAGCGCCTGTCTGGGTTCGAACCTACGACCTACAAGTCCGTAAGTCCGCTACCACTGGGCCACCACTGCTCTGAACATAATGAACGTACAGACGCCAGCACATCAAGCTCCCCGAAACTGTCAAATTTTCCCAATCAACTTTGAATCTTATGCATTAGCAACAAAGTTGAAAATCTATTAAAGAAATTTGACAGATTGTAGTAGCTTGATGTGCTGGCGTCTGTACGTACATTCGGTATGTTTCAGAAGCTCCCACCAGCTAACGCTTTTAAACTTTCCCAAATAGCCCTAATAAATTACGTTAAACGCGTCAATTTAATTCCCGATACCAGCTAGTATTTTTACTTTCATCCTCCACCTTTCACCCGCGTCTCGTGTGTACTCGTTACTACTCATGTTACCTCACGTTGCTTTGATTAATGTATCGGTGCACCGCAGACCATCTTATTGACAGGCGGTCCTACTGCTTGCATTGTTAGAAAATCTCACACGCTCCCAATATGTGTGGAGTTTGGTAGGACTGTGAGCGGGGAGCGGATGAGAAAATGAGTTAGTTTTGCAAAATTTAGAATTTTCGAGGATTAGTCGAGCTGTAGAGCTTCTGTTTTTATTGCAAAATGGGCCAGCACCAGGCGAATTCGAGCCTGGTGGAAAGCCATGGAGCGTGCCCAGAAGATGCCTATTCTCTCTTGCTTTGAAGGCCTGACGGGTTATACGTGGAAGGGAAGGAGAAGAAAGCCGTTTTTGCTCCTCGAAGTTATACAAGCAAGATCAACCGATTTCAGGCCGCAGAGCAGTGTTATTGTTAGCATTGTTGTCTGTAGGGTTTGAAGGATATGCTATGCCTGCATGTATATGAATATACCTTTGCCCTGTTGTGGGACATGAGTGCCGGTGAAATGGTAAGCTCAAATTGGTGTACGTAGGGTTAGCAATAAAAAAAAGGTATACAAAAGCATAACCATATCATGTACGAGTACTAGCGGTGAACATATGAACAAATAGATATAAACTAGGCATAGTTTGGCAAACTAAATAAAAATATTATAAAAGTTGGTTATGTGTGAGCAATGGTGGCCCATTGGTAACGGCCGCGACTT
This sequence comes from Luperina testacea, assembly GCA_927399505.1. Classification (NCBI taxonomy): domain Eukaryota; kingdom Metazoa; phylum Arthropoda; class Insecta; order Lepidoptera; family Noctuidae; genus Luperina; species Luperina testacea. The sequence goes on along the minus strand of OV656775.1, from coordinate 12,477,260 downwards.
ATGAATTCTGACAGGCGCTTTGATTTGTGTAAATTATTTCATCACCACTGCTCTCAAAACGGTGAAGGAAAACATCGTGAGGAAACCGGTATATCTTAAGACCAAAATTTCGAACACACGTGACATCTACCAACCCGCACTGGGTCATGTGAGGAATTGTGAGGAAACCGGCATGTCCTAGAACCAAAAATTCGAAGACATGTGTCATATGCCAATCCGCACTGGGCCCGCGTGGTGGATTACGGCCCACTCCCTCTCACTGAGAGGAGGCCTGTGTCCCAGCTGTAACAACATTAGAAGCTGATTATGCTATGTATGATTCTGACGAAAGTCTAAGATCTTATAGGAGATACAGTGATGTGGATAAGAGAAGCCAGGAATTAAAAAACAAAGGCCAATTAGAAAGTGCAGCTTGATTGGCATTCGATTTCATATTGAAGATAAAAATTGCGCGGTGAGATATGAAGAGGATAATATTATAATATTATTACAGAGCAGAACATAATTAACTTGTCTTCATTATGGCCAAAACGTGAATGTAAAAAAGACGAAAACACGAACTCTCAAAATATTAACGGAGATATCCCTATCGAAATCTATTGTGATGTAAGTTTAAGGTGAATGCGCAGTGGTAGACCGCAAATTATTTTTTTTACGTTTTTTGCAATTTGCAAATCAGTGTCAGGTTGTATCTTGATCAAAATATGATTTGGTGCAACAAATGGGAGTCCAGCTCAGCATGTGTCAGGCAAATGTACCTGACGCTGATATTCTGCTGGATCCCTGCTGTGACACACGGACGTTGATAAGACGAGACAAATTGGTGTTGTGTTGTTAAATGCAGAGTGAAGTGCAGAATTTCGCGGTGTACCACTGCGCATTCACCTTATGTTTATGTACAGACGCCAGCACATCAAGCTACCCGAAACTGTAAAATTTTCCCAATCAACATTGTACCTTGTGCTTTAGCGATAAAGTTGAAAATCTATTACAGTGACGGATTGTAGTAGGTTGATGTGCTGGCGTCTGTACCTGCCATAATGGGTAGGTAATAAGTAGTTAGAAGGTCCCGCTGTTCTTTAGCAGTTTAGATTCTAGACGATTCGTCATGCAACCTACAATGTTCTCAGTTTGTAATCTGTCAATCGTGATGCGAGCAAATGATCTGCCAGTTCTGAACTCATTTGCGTCTGCGCACATTTGTCATTCCTCTTAGTAATTTTCATATTACTATATCTTAGAAACGTTGAATTTTTAGCTATCAATTATAATGAGAAAGTTATGTTTTCCTTATCTTTTTCGGTCATCTAGACTTTATTAACGGCTCCTCTTCGTAAAAATATGTTTGTAATAAGTAGTTGTATTTTTATACGATATATCCTATCGTATCGCCTATGGCGTTTGGTATAATAGTCGGTATGTGCAATAGATGGTGTGGTGTTTGAAGGAACATGAATTAATTTCTGTTTCGCTTGATCTATGTAGTGATATTTTTGGCACGGGGAGGTGTTATGTTCCACTTTATAAGCAATCTGATGATGTATGGGGAATATTGTTTAAAGCTACATTTGCACTTACCGTTGGAGATATTTTCTCTGAAGCGTACCGGGTGGTCTTCAGATTTTAATCTTTTTAATGGGAAGCTTTTTCTAAAAGATCTAGTCATCCAACTGTTTATAGAATACAAAAAACTTTTATTTCAGACAGGAGTCTATAGGGTTAGTAAAAATTGTAGGTTACAGACACAGATTTACAATTAAAATTCAGCGTGGATCTGCATCCATCTCCACACACTGAGAATATTGTTGGTGCGCTGCCGCGAACACGCGTCGTCAGAGATGCACATCCAGTCCTAATAATGACGGCAAAACCATTAATAATAATTATTATCCGCAAACACCTCTGATGCACTACAACGTCACGGCAGCTGCATCAGTAGGTAATAGATTTTTAACTTTATTGCTAAAGTATAAGGTTCAAGGTTGATTGGGAAAATTTGACATGGGTAGCTTGATGTGCTGGCGTCTGTATTTCACGTCTGTGAAGATTACACACAAAAAACTGATGTTTAAACTGATATTTGAAGTAACTACACTACCACCACCTGTCTTTGATCCCAAAAAATAAATTCATCAAATAAATTTATTTTTTGTTTGTCTTTGATCCCAAAAAATAAATTCATTAAATTAATTTATTTTTTTGTTTTATCATGTTTAGAAGCCGATCCTCATCACGTCTTTGGCTAACTAATTTAATTTACCCTGTAAAAATTAAGTTATATTATTTGCAGTACCTAATATAATATTTTATTGCCGTCATGAAATCTAAGAATTCCACTCTAAATCCAAATCATCATAAAACTGACAAGGAAATGAACAAGGATGTGGTGGTCCTAGTTCCGGCTAGGTTCCATATTAATTATGAACTAATTACAGGAAACGAGGAAATTGCTCTTATACTGTAATGTTCACATCTGGACATGAAGTTATATACTTGCCTTTATTTATGTACTTCCACATCGCATTACAGAGCATTAAAAAAACCAATATTCGACTTTCCATGTCTACGAGACTACATGTTATGAATGAAATGAAAACTACAAATTAAACTTTAGAATCTGTTCAGAAGAAAAATGATTGATTTTGTACTTAGAGTGAAGATGGGTTTAGTAGCAGTGGAAGACTAGAAAAAACGATTGATGGATTGTGTGAAAGATGTTGGATGGAAAGAGGACGATAATATTGATGTGTACTGGTTTTTTTTGGGCGTGTTTTTAAATGGGAAAACACCATTGAACTCGCGACACTATTACCGTAACCGAAACCGCGCTACGTTCGGATGTGTTCGGCTGTCCTCGGGATGTACTCGGTTTTAATGTATAATATCCGATATGTCAGTGAGTGATGGCAAAGTATTCTGTTTGTGTTTTGTTTATAAGACGATTAAAAAAATACACACGTAATTGTTCAAGTTTTCACTACTGTCGGCAGTCCCGGAGTGCCACTGTTACATCCACAAAGGAAATTGCCTGACTGGGTTCGAACTCACAAACTACCACTTGTAAGTAGGGGGCCACCACTGCTCCACCATGATTTTATTTTATGACAGCATCTTAATATGCTATGTCTTCTAGAGGTCATTTACAAGGCTAAAGTAACAAATACTCGTTATTACCATCGATCGAAAATGTCACAGCATTTCCCAACAGTAGAAAATGTATTGAATCGTTTGTTATCCCACTTACGCGAAAGGTCCCTGGTTCGCATAAAATGAAACTGTAGTGCCTGGTAGATGTAGTGGATGGCCGCGCGAAGTTTGTAGTTCTCGTTAGTCCCCCGCCAATGAATCTCGCGGGACGTTGAGTATCGTGCTTACATTGTTTCCTTATTAACATCTACGAGGTATATTTACTGCTATTGGCAGGGATTAAAAGGTAGTTTCGAAGCTGAATGGTGGGCTACTAATTTGAAATCATACATTTAAGACAAATAGGTTGGTTATAGTTATAGGTAGGTGGGTGTTAGGTTTAATAGGTACAGTTTGTGGATTAAAATGATCAACGATTTCATCCAAAATAAAGTGTTTATTCACAGACATAGAAAGCCCGTTGTACACGGCGCGGTTTCTTCATGGTACGGTGCGATAGCTGCATCGTAGAATAATCGTGTGACCTGGTATATATGACACGGCAAACCACCAGATGACGCATACGGCGACGGCGCCGTCCGTAGTGCCGCCGTTTCTGTCAACAAGCTTCCATAGTGATCCATACAACACTGGCGACCGTGCCTACACACGGCGGATCAAACGTAGTTTTCACGGTAAGAAAAACGTGTACCAGAAATCTCGACTGAATTTTTATAATGAAAATCCGAAGTAATTTTGTCACAACAATGCATGCTACGCAGTGTTGTTTCTATTATGTTACTGTTTTCCACATCACCTTCATGCATTATTTCAGGCCATATCTTGAATAAATCTATCTATCAATACCATCGGTTTTTCCTTCAAGGATGACCCACTCTTCCGGCACCTTCACCCACGCAAATCATTATTGTCCATAATAATAAAATAATTTGCCCGGGCTTCTATTGTGCTTATGACAATAGCGGGTATAATTTTAAGCACTATCATTCCTCGACAGAGTGGCAGAATATGGCAAAGGTGCGGGGTTTTATTATGAGAATTCATGAGCCTTGACTGGCATCTTTAGTTGCGAAGTCATTTGTACTGGCTTATGTAAAGGAGGCATGGGTTTTAAATAAATAAATGAAGAGAACGTGAAAGTGATATATTAAAGCTGTTTACTTTGGCAACATCTAGGGAAAGTAAGGCTTTCATTGATATAACATAATCAGCCTGTAATGTTGTATACATGGAAACGAGAAGGCTGACATGTTTGCAAAGAAAGCTATTTTGGAAGGATTGGAAATTGACATCGCTCCGTTCTACACAAAAATACTTGGCTATTACAATAACATATGCTATATACAATCGTTTAAAAGAGTATTTCGACAGGACGTCTAAAGAAAAATGGATATGGTACCTATTAGAATCTGCAAAGTGAGCCTCCTCGAATCCCTTGGTTCGCTGAAAGTCATGCAAAGAGGTCGTATGTTGTTATGGCACATAGATTGTGTTCTGGTCATTTTCCATCTAGGAAATATGGATGCTTAATGAAAAAAGTCAATTCCCCTAATTGCTAAGTGTGTAATGAAGTCGATGTCCAACATTTGCTGGCGTAATGTGAAAAGGACAGGAGAGAGAGGGAGATAGTGTTGCGGGAGTTAAAAGTTAATATGTATGATGTTGGGGCTATTATCTACACCTAATTCGGGAGAAGCGACACTGATTTATAAAAGCTGCATTACTTTCTCCCTCGCTTACGCAATAATATATTTGTATGAACAATATTATAATTACGTATAATAATTAGTTAGATTAGGGTATGATGAGGCTGACGTGCCTTTGTAAGGTAAAAGCCTCGAAATAAATAAAGATAATATTCACACTGTTGGGTATCAGGGCCTTTCTTCGGGAGCGAGTGAGTCTTAATCTCCACGCGGGCCCAGTGCTGGTTAGTAGATGTCACTTGTCTTCGAATTTTTGGTTCTGGGACATGCCGGTTTCTTCACGATGTTTTCGTTCACCGTTTTGAAAGCAGGTGATGAAATTGTTTACATAAAGTAAAGCGGTTTGAAACCGCGACCTTCTCGTAAGTCGGAGCCGTTACCGCTGAGCCAACACTGCTCCCCATCGATATAGTGTCCAACGAACTCAATGAACCAACGTTTCCTTACTGAGGCCTAAGTGTGAGTTTTTTCGACTCACATTCGATTGCGAGCGCGTTAGAATTTGTGTGGGAAATAAGGTTTCTCCTAGTGACCACCAGGTGGCGTTATAACTTTTTCCCATAGGTATAAAATTCTAACGCGCTGGCAATCAAACGTGAGTGGAAAAACTCACACTTATGCTTCTGCTCTGCTAATATCGTAAGTCCAGTGACTGACAGTAGCTAAGTAATGACCCCGGTGCGAAAAAAAAGTTGGGGTTCTATCTGAGCTGGCTATGTTTTATTTTATCAAGTAAAAACATAAATACATACCTATTATAAACAATACTAAAGATGCAAAGCTAGTTCATCATCAGCTCTTTATCGCCCACTGCAAAGCAAAGCTATTTGCTAACGTAGTAAATAATATTAAAAAATAAAACAATAACAAAGTGGAAAACAGTTTACAATATAGGTGGAACTAGGTGGGTTTTTACAAATTAAAGAAACTTGAATATTTTCAAACCATTCAAAAATAATTGAAGTTCTGTTGATTATTATAAAATTAAAAAAAAGTAGAAATACTTAATAGTGCCCCCTAAATTCCCCATGTGGCCCCCATAGAAGTTTCCCGCAGCCTGCCCAAATTAGGCTTTCCTCTTTAGGCCCCTATCCAAACCTCCTTGACATGTTCACTGCCAGCCGCGTTAGGAATCCCCAATGGGTCCGCCTTGGGATTTATTATATTTATGTTCTGAAGGTGGAAGTACCTAATGTTTTGCTAGATCAGCTCTAGGTTTGCTGATCAGGGGCCGAGGGGCCCCCTGAGCTTGGGGGACCCGGTGCACGGCACCGTCTTTCCTTCCGATAGCTACGCCACTGCGTAAGTCTGAAAAATTGGCTTCAGATGAGTCTATTTAGGGCGTGGTTGACAAGTTTTGTCAATATACTATATGACAAGAAACAAGTCACGGATTGCGTTGGACATCTCATATTATGTACAGACGTCAGCACATCAAGCTATCCGAAACTGTAAAATTTTCCCAATCAACTTTGAACCTTAAGCTTTAGCGACAAAGTTGAAAATCTATTATTGAAATTTGACAGATTGTAGTAGCTTGATGTGCTGGTGTCTGTACATCATGCGACAAAACTCGAGACACATGCCGTGCTACACCTGCAGTAGGATTTTACTAGTACCTCAAGCGAGTGCTATAACTCTAGTACCGGACAGTCGGCCATCTAGATTCTATGCTATTAAACCACGGAAAATAACAATTATAACTAAATTAACACCCACGAATGACTATTTTTGTAAAGCTTAGAGACCATGTCCAATTCATTGTGCTCGTGCCTAATTGTATAAGATGGATTCTTTGAATACTGACCATTTTTGTTCCTTCTAGTACTTTCCATGTAAAAGTTTAACTTTCACTCTTTATGTGATAAAATACTTTAAATATTCTGAAAAGATATATTTGGTTTGCTATTCGCTTAATTTTTGTTTGTTCTGTGGACTGATGGAGTGGATGTAATTAATCATCAGGGCTTTGATGATTGCTTTTGAGAAAATAAAGAAAGAAAAAGAAAGTAAAAGTATTTATTGCGACTCGTACAGGAAGATCACAAACAAAAGCAATCATCAAAGCCCTGATGATTAATTCAATTTCAATTAATCTCAATTTTTCAATACTATTTTCATTTGTGGCAGTTTTTCATTTGTAATGCAGATTTAAATACAAAGGATTCATTTAAATTAATAATCGAGCTAGATTTAAAGTTTAGTGTTGCTGTTGATATCATAATACTATCACCGGTGGTCGTGGGTTCAAACCAGGCATGGGCTTAATTTGTGTAAATAATTTCATCATTACTGCTCTCAAAACGGTGAAGGAAAACATCGTGAGGAAAACTGCATGTCCTCGAATCAACAATTTATTATACAAGAAAACAACACTGCTTATCACCTTGCTTTACCATTTACTTATTAGAAAGCCTAAAACCAAAGAAAGTACTAGGATGAGTTTGCTTCCGAACAGCATCAATAACAAAGTAAAAATCAAGAAGAATGATCACCTAGATATGAATCTTTAATATCACTGAGCGCATTCTCCCGAGCTATGTTTTCATTTAAGGCCAGGATCTTCGAGCGTAGTAGGCATTTAGCGTTACCTCCGTCCTCGCGTGGCAAATGCCGCGAAAGCGCAGTTCGAATGAACTCGCTGACCCCTGTCACGGTTATTTTTATAAGTAATAGTATTGTGAATCGGCCCTATTCTTGAAATATAGGGCTGCTCGTCTACAGTATTTTAATTTCATCATCCTACTTTAGTTTCTTTCTAGTTTTGTGATTGTAAATATTATATTTTTAACCGACTTCAAAAAAGGCGGAGGTTCTCAATTCGGATATTTCTATTTTTTTTTATGTATGTTAGGGGAGGCATAACTCCATCGTAAATAGACAGATCTGCAATTTTTTTTTTGAAGTGAAAACTTCTTTAGCATCGTTGTGATGTGATTTGAAAATTTTATGAAACGAAAAAGCAACAGTAAAAAGAGACATGAGATTTAACGTGGGAGAAAATGAGATAGGAAGCATTATACAGTGTTTTTGTTTTTTATTATTACAAAGGACATCACATTTAATCCTATGCTACTAATTTGTGGTGATGATGATGATGGTGATGGCGATGGCGATGGCGATGGTGATGGTGATGGCGATGATGATGATAGCGATGATGATGATGGCGATGGTGATGGCGATGGTGGTGGTGATGGTGATGGCGATGGTGATGATGGTGATGCGATGGTGATGGTGATGGCGATGGTGATGGTGATGGCGATGGTGATGTTGATGATGGTGATGGCGATGGCGATGGTGATGGCAATGGTGGTGGCGATGGTGATGGCGATGATGATGATGGTGATGCGATGTTGATGGCGATGGTGATGGCGATGGTGATGGCGATGATGATGGCGATGTTGATGATGGTGATGGCGATGGTGATGGCGATGGTGATGGTGATGGCGATGTTGATGGCGATGGTGATGGCGATGGCGATGGTGATGGCGATGGTGATGGCGATGGTGATGGTGATGGTGATGGCGATGGTGATGGTGATGGTGAAGGATGGATGGATGGATGGATGGATGGATGGATGGATGGATGGATGGATGGATGGATGTTCTTTAGCATCTTTGTGATTTGAAAGTTTATGAAACGAAAAAGCGACAGTAAAAAGAGACATGAATTCATAAGATTTAACGTGGGAGAAAATGAGATAGGAAGCATTATACAGTGTTTTTGAAGGTTTCATTTCTACCACGTGTGAATTGCACACATGCTGTTTTTTCTTATTTTTGTAAAGATCTGATGATGACTTTCAGAGACAAACAACGGAACTCTTCAATAAATGCCAGCAAATCAACCGCGATTGCTGCTATAGCATATGTAATCGCAATCACACAACATAACATCACGCCTATACCCTTCAAAGGGTAAAGCAGATGTGTTCAATAGCTTTGTTACTGATATTCACATAGCAAGTAGTGACATATGAATTTGTTTGGGGTAGGTAAGTACAACTAAAAAGTGAAAAATAAAAACTTTTTTACAAAAAAAAAACCGACTTCCAAAAAAAAAAGCACTACAAAGTGAAAAATAACTTTAGTTTCGAAAGTCGGTGTCAAAAAATGAAAATATATTCTTCACGTTGTAATGTTTTTTTTTTGAGACGGTTGTTTTTTTTGTAAAACACTTTTTTTGGTTGCTTGAATTCGTCAATAAGTTTTTTTAATTAAATCTACTAATCAAAAACACCACAATACGTATTTTTATTGAACTCTTCCTATTTCATTCACAACGAATTTCATATTTTTAAATAAAAAAACAGCAAGTGTGCAATTCACACGTGGTAGAAGTGAAACCTTCAAAAACACTGTATAATGCTTCCTATCTCATTTTCTCCCACGTTAAATCTTATGAATTTACATGTCTCTTTTTACTGTCGCTTTTTCGTTTCATAAACTTTCAAATCACAACGATGCTAAAGAACATCCATCCATCCATCCATCCATCCATCACCATCACCATCGCCATCGCCATCGCCATCGCTATCACCATCGCCATCGCCATCACCATCGCCATCACCATCTCCATCACCATCATCGCCATCACCATCGCCATCACCATCGCCATAACCATCGCCATCGCCATCACCATCGCCATCACCATCATCATCATCGCCATCGCCATCACCATCGCAATCACCATCGCCATAACCATCGCCATCGCCATCACCATCATCATCATCGCCATCACCATCGCTATCACCATCACCATCGCCACCACCATCGCCATCACCGTCACCATCGCCATCACCATCGCCATCACCATCGCCATCACCATCACCATCACCATCGCCATCACCATCGTCATCGCCATCGCCAACACCATCACCCTCATCATCACAAATTAGTAGCATAGGATTAAATGTGATGTCATTTGTAATAATAAAAAACAAAAACACTGTATAATGCTTCCTATCTCATTTTCTCCCACGTTAAATCTTATGTCTCTTTTTACTGTAGCTTTTTCTACTGTAGCTTTTTCGTTTCATAAAATTTTCAAATCACAATAATGCTAAAGAAGTTTTCACTTCGAAAAAATATAATATTTTACCTATACAATCACAAAACTAGAAACACAAACTCAAAAACTCAAATTTTGCAATTGAATATAAACCTTATTCCGTTGTAGTAAAGTTGAAAATCTATTACAGATATTACGATAATTGTAAATTTATGGTACCGACCTGCTACTGCTAGTACTGTGACGAAAGCAAGAGAACCTATACAACTACAATATTATTCTGTCGCGTCGTCTTATAAGTGGGTAGTTATAAATACGTAGAAAAATAATAATCAAAATTACCTTATTTTTTTTTAAGCTTTGCAGTTCAATGCTGAACGTTTTTTTTTCTTTCTTCTGTTTTTATTCCCCATAATTTAATCTTAATTATCACTATATTACAACTATATTATAACAAACTAATATTTAGTTTAATTATTAATACTAGAACCTAAACAATATTTACAGACTGAATTTTGAAACTAATACACAAACACGGAAATTAACTAACAATATTATAACGTATATTTCGATCGATTAGCGGGAACGCGGCGAGCCAGCAAAAGCGACACAGGTCCTACCTCGGTAACGCCCGGCGGGCTACTGAAGTGAAGCGCGCAGGCCGCCTTTTTAGATTATATCTTGTTAAGACAATAAAAATCAGTTTTGAGAAAAATTAACCGTAGAATGTTCTACTATACATCATTGCCTATTTTTTCATATATTTTTTGCGAGTAAAAGTTAAGTCTACTTCAAATGCGACTTGAAAAACGATTAAAAACTTCGCTGTTTTCGATTTGTTTGCGATTTTTTATGATCGAGTGAAGTTGTAAATATCGTGTTTTGAACCATAGAATAATCAAGAATGTTAGTTAAACTATGCCATATATTTTTTTCAGATTAAAACAAAGAATATTTGATTGTTTAATGTTGAATCAAAAATAGGTCGATTCCGAGATTTCCGAGAGTCCTGGCCTTAATCCATTTAGATAAAAATCAATACAACAATCTTCTTAATGATTTTCGAAAACTCGATTAAAATAAACCGCAACAATTTGCTGGTTTAAGTAAGAAACCATGTTACAGTTACATCACCCTGTTTATTAGGGTTTTGTTGTCGTTCATTAAACGTTTTGCCTTTGGATCGGCTATACCTCGTTTCGAAGCACATTCTAGTAACTACAGTTATTTTACCTCTGATTTTGCATGACTGTCAAATCACAGTGATCTTTATTCTCATTCTAATAAGGCTGCTGTTAAGTTGCTGCCATTGACAAGTCTGTCAAAATCATTGTCATCTTTATTCTTATCACGATAAGGTTGGTGTTAAGTTGCTACTGTCAGAGGTAAAATAACTATGGACGGACTGTAGTTTGAGGTTTATATCCGTGCTAATCTGTGTACAAATAAAAAGGCTCAATAGTCGTAACACTGGCCGTTTGTTTTGTACATTAATGAGGAGTTCTGCAATTAAATAGTGTGCTGTATAAAGTCATTAATTGAGTCTATTTTATTGCATTAATGTCTCGTTTGATTACTTGCACTTTCTTTTTCTACTAATAATAATGCATTGAATTCGCAGTTTGTGGAATGGCGTTAAATTCTTCATTAGTTCCATGTCATATCGTTAAGTTTGTATGTAGGGGGTAATCTCCGGAACTACCAGTCGGATTTGAAACTATTCACTAGAAATATTGAATAAATAACATATGCATTGAGTTATGGTGAATTAATGACTTCAAGAGAACAATCCAAAAATAGCACGCACATGTGGCAAAAAACAAACAAACCTTGCTCGAGAATTGGGTTATCAAATGTTTTTGAATTTGATAGCCCAATTCTCGAGGAAGGTTATAGGTTATTTCACTAAAAAGAAAAGATGACTAAGCGTAAACGAAGTTGTAGCACGGGCGAGCGATGGGATGGGTCGGGGTCCGAAATTTCACGCAGATGAAGCCGCGGGCAGAAGCTAATATATGTATATTTATATAAATTCATTAATTGAGGCATTTTATTGCATTGTTTTTTGGTTTGATTAATTGCACTTTCTTTCTCTACTAATAATTCATTGGTTTCGTAGTCGTTTTGTAGAATGGCGTCAAATTCATTATTCGTTCCATGTCATATTATTTCTATCAGTTTTGTGATGGTTCTAATTCAAATTTTGTTATGAACGTAAATGTGCCTTATGAAATTGAATTGCTATAGTATCATGTAGATATACGGAAACGACTCGTACATATAGTAATCACTAACATTAGTAATACAAATCAAACTCTTCCGATACACGGCTTGACCTGCATCCGATCCTGATATACAAAGTTCGAATCGACGGCTCCTAAGTATACTGAGTCAACTAACAAATTTTGAGAATTGCACTTTTTTGTGTATTAACAATAATTAAATCATTTCCTATTTACCTGTAAAAGAAAAAAAATCATATCTTTATAAATAACTAAATAAAAATAGCGTAAACTGGATCAAGTATAGTAATTTATTTATTTATCACCCAGTATACTGAGTCAAGTGTTTGCTACCAATATACGCGGGACGCGAATGCGCGCAAGTTCAAATTGGCTCAGTATACGGCGAAACAGCGCGGTGTGCGGACGTTATTGTGTGCTTTTGTTATCAAGAAATAGTTGCTTTTCTAGTGTCATTTTTATTTAAATTTAGAGTCATAATTGGAAGAATGTCACATATTTGAAAACAATAAACAACACACAGAACAAGAAGCAGAAAAACAGGCAGAGCACTTGAAACAAAAAGATTTAGCAAGATAGTTGAAAGCAGAAGACAAAGAATTAGCGCAACAGAATCCAGAAATACTAACAGCCGCTTACGATCTCCAAAAGTGCTTAAATGTACCCCATGGGAACGTTAGCACGTTTTTATTTTAATTTTATTTTATTATAATTTCACTGTATTTGATTTAGGACATCGTCAGGGTTATTGCTTTGCCTGGCATCAACAAACTGCTAAAAGAGGAGCCAATAAAATTGCTAGCTGTGTTTTTAAATTCATTGAACAAACAGTTATGGCAGGTATAAAAGATTACCGATTCTGGTCTGATAACTGTGGTGGTCAGAATCGGAACAGAATCGTTTTTTAATGTATATGATGGCAAGTTATAAATACAATATAAAAATTAGTCATCGTTTTCTAATTGTTGGTCACACCCAAAACGAGGGAGACAGTATGCATGCACTAATAGAAAGACAGACGAAAGACAAAATACTATATACGCCTGCCCAGTACATGGCGTTTCAATTTGCTAAAACCGACGATAAACCTTATAAGGTCACCTAGGTGTCTCAAGATATTGTGATCGACTTCAAAACAATGCTTAAAAAGGTCAACAACTGGAGTTTTGCCTGCGATGGATCTAAGATGCAATGGAATAAAGTCACTGAAATAAAAATTGAGCCAGAAAATCTTTACAAATTATTTTTTTAAACTAGTTACATGGTAGATTCTTATAACTGTATTGACTTTGCTAATAAACCTAAAGCAACACGTAATCAAACTGTCCCTACTATAGATGCCAATCCCAATAGATATAAACACAAACAATTTCGTGATACCTAAGGACTTGTTTTTTTTTTCTAGTTTAATTAAGATTGACAGCAATAGAAATGAGAGCGATTCAGAATAATTAATAATTTGTCTTTTTTCTTTGTCTAGATTGATTGTTTTCGTAATTATTAAGTATTTACCTCATAAGTTAATTTTTGAGACTGATTTTATTCTCAGCAATAAATACTAAGTATAAAGATATTAAGAATTGTGATTTTCTTTAAAAAAATAAGAACGATTACTTTTGTTTGTTTGTTTTGTATTGTTCCTAAATTATAGTGATTTCAAACAATTAATAAATAATTCTCCTATTTTACAGAAATGTGCAATTGATACAATCAATATTTTGTATTTTATTACCTAAGACCAACTTATACCAACTTAAGCGTTTGTTTTTATTGGTAGTATTGTTAATTTTTGTTATTTTTTGTTAATTTTATAGATATCCTAAAGTTGTGTTAATGTTATGTTACCGATACCATTTTGAGATCTCTTTGATTAAAATATTAAACATTAAAGGCGTTTTTGATTGTTTTAACTATTATGTACCACACTTGACTCAATTTAAATATGGTTCACTTTTAAAATTATGTCCATGTATAGTGAGTCAACTTATTATATTTTAACAAAAAATGAATCTACGACAGACAGTATAGTATATAAAAAATCCAATAAATAAATAACAATATTTTTAGCCACACTTGTAAAGTAATTTTTCCCCATAATGTAGATTCAATAATGCGACGTATAAAAATATAAGTGGTACTTGATCCATTTTTAATAAACAAATAATCGCCGTATACTAGTCTTTCTACATTATCTCATAAATTAATAAAATAATATGAAATTTATCTTGTACAGATGAAAGGCTTTATTATATTTAATTCACTATGATTAGTTATTTTTTCTTATTTGTATTAACAATTTAAATATTAAGCATTCGATCTTCTTAACGCCGTCCTGTAAAGTTATTAAAAGTATAGTTGACTCAGTATTCTTAGGAGCCGTCGGAATGATGTTCCGAAAATTACATCCGACGTTATTCATTATATAACGACGAACTTTTGAATTTCTAATGTAACAACCAACAATGCTTCGTTTGCTAATGTAGGTTACATTATAAAGGGCAAAAGGGCCAGATGACAACCGCTGGGATTTGATAAGAAATGAAAATTAAACTAATCTATCTAAAAGTAGACATCAGAAAGTTGGTTGTAGTAATGTAAAGGTTACTTGGCTCGCGATATTCTGTTTACTTTATCTGCTCCAAGAAAGTGAGGTACTCCGGCTTAAGATAGCCATTTATAAAGTTATGTTACGTGAATTCTAGTTGGGTAATTATTTGATCGTTTTAATTACGAATCTGTGGTCGAATCGGTCTAATTAGTTTTCCGTATTCCGGTATTCGATGTAGATCTCGCTTCGTGCTACGCCGATTTCCTTGTTATCAACATATTTTATGATATTCGTCGTTTCCCTGTATTGGTATATAAATACTTTAGTATTTTTTACTTTTATTACTTTCTCCTCATATTTTTTTTATGTTTACCTGTTTTTTCCCACTGCTGGACAAAAGTTTCCCCCATACTTTTCCAGTTTTCGTTATGTTGTGGCTTCTCCAGCTAATCGGTCAGGAACAAGTCCAAATCGTCAAAACGCTTTTCTTAGGCCTGCCTCGGTGACAATGCTCGTCCAGGCGTGTGACGATCCTGGTCCATCTGTTTGGATGCATCGTATACGTATGATCCACCCAGTACCATTTTAGCCTCGCAGACTTATCGCCAAATTCTCTTTTCGTATAACTATTATAATTTAGCTATTATATCTTAAAAGGTTTACTTGTAACTATGTAGCTTCCTTCCTAATGCATTATCTACTGTTTCAAACTTTATTATACAATTAAGGTACGAGATATGTTTCTGTTTACTCTTAAACTGTTTACTGTAAATCTTTTGGATACCTATTTCGATATTTATTGCGACATAGCTTATTTACATCGTAAAAGGAAAGATGCACCTAACACCATATATTACAGCATGTATATATACATGTGGTAATATTACTCTTCAGAACGCACAATATGAAAATTCACGTGTCAAAGGTATTTATGTTCGTTTTATATTGTCGTCGTAAGTGCATCTGTATGTCCTAAAGACAACCAGAATGTCACACCTAGACGTACAATCTTACACAATTAGCAATGATATGTTCGCCCAATCGATGCCGTGAGAGAAAATTCTCAGAGAGCTCATAAACGTCTATTATTTCAAATATAAATCAGATAATCTGTCGGATTGTTCGACATTTCGGAGTTCGCACGGCGCGGCGCGGGCGCAACCTCCATTATGGCTCCAAAGAGTTACGTAACTGCCGGGCACTACGATTTTTTCTACGTCAGAGATGGTAAAAAAAAGTAATGCATAGGCATTAGCCATGCTTCCATGTAGCCGTTCACTTTGAATGGTATCTTATTGCGGATCGAACGAATAGAAAATTATATAAATTGGTTCTCGTAGTACGCGGCCCCTCGCGCCGTTATGGGCACTTCGTGAACAATTACTGCTGCTAAGAAGAAATATATGCTTTTTGTTATGATTGACGAGTCACTTTTATGCATATTGCAGCACGATTACACGTGTACTGTTAAGGGTTTGTTTGCCCAGTGGTTTATCGAGTAATTGAAAACAACCTTTACAGGAAAACCTAATCGTGCACGAATCTAGTAGTAGGTATTTTGCAACGTCAAACATTTATATTGATTTACAACGACTCCTGAAACGCAAATTAATTATTATCTTCAGTTACAGAATGCATCATATTCTGATACAAATGAAAAATGGTCTGAAGACCACCTTTTTCAGGGCCATGAAATCTGACAGGTTACAAATCGGTGGGTTTGTAACCTGTTTGAGAAGACTGTTATAAACTAAGGGTGGGGTTCCGCAGGGGTCAGTTCTTGGACCTCTCCTGTGGAGCCTGGTATCTGACACTGTCATGTGTAGTAGTAGCAGAAGTATTCACCATTCTAAAAATAGATAGGTACTTAGTTACATTTTGAACCAATCTGGAATGAAACCCTGAAAGTGAAAACAGCATACTCTTTGTAATTATTAAGCAAAGCAACAATGAATAATCATCTGTTTTCATTCCAAATAGTTATATTTTGAATCAATCTGGAATGAAACCCTGAAAGTGAAAACAGCATAATCCTTGTAATTAAGCAAAGCAACAATGAATCATCTGTTTTCATTCCAAACGTTAATTACTTAGTTAGTTCAGGTGCCGTTTCTATTTAAGTCTTCCAGTATGACACTGCCTGCTTAATAATAGATGAAATAACGTTATTAGCATCAAAAGCTTCCGCGACTTGCGTGTTCGTGTTAAATTCTCATTAGAACCTTCTGCGTGATTGGAATAAATCCTTCCACTTGTTGACTGGGTTGCTATTACTGCATCTTGATTTAATATTTAAGATCTATTTCTCTAATCGTAATATTGTTAGAGGCAACAGATCTCTTCTCCTTCTTTCGTATCGGCATGACTCGAGAGCTAGGTATACAAAGTGTAATTGTCATAGTAATCTTTCTACCCATTTAACTTGGGGTCGGCGTAACACATTTTCTCATTCCATCCTCCCCTGTCAACTGTTAAGCTATCATTCCACCCGTCTTTTCTTTAGCCTTTCTCTCCTTCTCCATCCAGCAACATTTAGGTATTGTCACCACTCTTTTAGTCACAAGGTGTAATTTTAATAACTGAAAAGGGGTCTTTGTACTCATAATAATGAACAACTTTTGAGGTTTTTAGTTATTTCAATTACACCACGTACAAGAAAAGTTCATGGTCTTGTGATAAAGTGGCTTCCCCTTTTTAGTCAGCAAAGGTGCCAAGATTGTTAGCAGGGCTATCCAGGGTCGTCGGTGTTACTACATAAGTAGAAGTACTAAGTAATTCGTATTGTCAATTGTCAATTGTGGACAGTTATAGAGGATTTTTTAAATTGATTTCTAGGCTAGATGCTTGTAACACTTTTAACCACTTGTCTGTTTCCGAACTCTAAAATTACTCGACTTAACAACAGATGCGTAAAATTGAATATGTAGAATAGGGGTTCTAGCTGAGGGCAGCGGCGCGCACGCACATTAATCAGCAGCTCAATGGGCATGTTACAGACAATTAATGTTCGATAAGTCATCGCTGGCCTGTTGCGAGGCTACGATAATTTACCCCCGGCTATTACTATTTACTACTAGGCATTAGATTTCAATGCAGTTTCACATGTGCCTTGTTCGAAAGCGCGGTTTAATAAGACCTATATAAACGGGAGCAGCGATAATGTTTAGTAAATGGTCTTAACAAGTCTACTTAGCTAAAGGCCATTTGTACACACACGTTATTCTTGCCGTGAAAAACTACGGTTTATTCGTCGTGTTGGCACGCTCGTCAGTGTTGTATGGTTGACGACACGACGCGACGGCGGCATCGCGGCGGCGACATCACGGCGCGGCGCGGCGGCGGTGGCATCACGGCGGCGGCATCACGGCACGGCGCCGTCGCCGTATACCATAGAACCGTGGTATATACAAGGTTATACGATTTTTCTACGGCGCGGTTAACACGCCGTACCGTAAAGAAACCGTGCCGTGTATAAAGGGCCTCTGTTATGGATGGTAGACAAGGTGTAATTTTATAAATGTTACGGTCCAAGGTGTTGGTGGAGTGATAAGCTGGTGCTGCACTTATCCCGCCTTTGCATTTAAGCTAAATCCAGAGCATTAATTCATACTTCAGGGCTTCAGGGGTGAGAGACGAGTACTTTTTGAGTTAGTTAAGAGGGCTAACTCAATATGCATTATGCCACTCATTATTTTAAGACATTATAACGTAACAACATAAAATCAAAATCAAATAAAACTCCACTGAAAGGTTAGGCAGAGCTGTACTTACAGTACATCCACTGTTTCATATCCCATGTAATATGGAGCGAGCCTATTGCACACAAACAAACAGGCACAAATCCAGACTCCGGAGTCCGGACTGCTATACTGTGAAATTCCTAATAGAAAAAAAAATAAAAATAAGAAAATACCACCTCATCCACCTCTTACAATTGAAAATCAAATACTCGAACTCAAACAACACGAGAAATACCTTGGGTTAAGACTAGACTGCCATCTAAATTGGAAGGTTCAAATTGAATACATCAGATCCAAAATAACATCTTTATTGGGCTCACTACGAAATATCGTACACTGTCTGCCATACAGTGTACGCCGGACAATATATAACTCTTTGATAAAGCCACACATACTGTACCTAATTGAAATCTGGGGCAACGCACCTAAAACAAACTTAAAAGACCTACAAATTGCACAAAACAAAATTATTAAATTGCTTTTTCATTATGACTACCTAACACCTACAATTAAAATATACAAGGACACGAAACTCTTGAGCATCAACCAACTTCGTGCATACTGCACCTGCATACTCATTCAAAAAATACTTAATAAAACCGTGCATACACAAATTTCATTCACCAAAACACATCAATTGCACAACCGTAGCAGTCGTAGAAAAGATCACATAGTTCTTCCTCGAGTGCGAACAGCTCAAGGTAAAAGATCACTTGTTCACGAGGGAGTGCAAATTTACAATAAATTACCAGATGAGATAAAGGGTGCGATTTCGATCAATGTTTTTAAAACCAAACTAAAAAAATATGTTCTCCAAAATATCAGTATCAGTTAACTATAACGTAACTTAACACAAAACCAATTAAAAAAAATAACAATAAGAGAAGGAAAAAAAAAAGATAGCAGCTGTATACAAAAGTTGTACTATTGACTGATTTTTCTGCATTGTGACAGTGGGATCGCACTCTGTATCTCAAGGCAGGGTAGTTATGCATAGTGGCGCAGTGTTGGATTTTGGGAGTACCCGCGGACCTAAATAATTCCGAATTCGTAATACCTACTAATGTAATAATAATAGTCGAATACGTCAGGTAAATTGTAAGTCCGAGTGTCGAAGGACAATGACTAGTTTTTACTTTGTTTAAATTTGTTCTCATGTAAGTGAAATGTAAATTTCTTTATGAGAAATAAATGTCTTTAACCAGAAAAAACTCGATAACAACAACCCATCAACGCTATCTGAGCTTTTTAAAAAACTACCTGAATATGAAAGAAAAAATGTGTGAGAGTTTTGACGAATCATTTGGCCGCAATTTTCGTGCCTATACGAATGTTCGCCAAAGTCCAATCAGTGAAGCCATGAAACAACATGAAATTGAATGTTCGTTGTATTTGTGCTCGCGTTGAAATGAAAGGGTGTGATCATGTGTGAGAGGATTGTGTTCAGTCATGCTTGCAGAAGTGCAAATATGGAGATGAGAGCTCGGTTTTGTGCAGGTGTGAAATTGAATTCGATTTCGTGGTCATGCAGATGCATTTGTTTGAATTTTGACACCGACTACTTACTTACTGCGGTTTACCTAAAGGTGTGTGTGTGTGTGTTTATATGTTTGTTACTTCTTAACGCTCAAACGGCTGGACCAATTTTGATAAAATTTGGTATGAAGGTAGCTGACACCCTGGATTAACATATAGGCTTTTTATCCCGATATTCCCACGGGGTCGAAACTTATGCGGATAAAACCGCGGGATGTAGCTAATAATATTATAAAGAGAAAATATTTTTTTTTTGTATGTTTGTTTGTTACGTTTTCACGCTTAAACTGCTGAACGGATTTGGATGAAATTTAGCACTATGGGTAAATTATGACCTGGATAAGGACACAAGATACTTTTTCTCTCGATATTTCCACGGGATCAAGAATTATGCGGGTGAAACCGCGGGGCGCAGCTAGTATTTAATATAGAAAACGCAAATCATCTTGGTAAACAACAGTTTCTTTTTTTAACGAGTTTGTTTAACAATGTATGTGGGTTACAACTGTTACGAGGGTCGGTGTAAATATGATAGGAACCCTTGGAACTTTCTTAATTAACACCTATGTATTTCCCTATAGAAAACAACTCCATTCTGTAAATGTATCCCATTAATTTTACAATGGAACATTGCGCTCGTGTTCGCTCGCATCGAATTGCAACCGATTATGAATCGAGATCAAATCGCATTAATTACATCGAGTGGAACGTCGATACTTCGATAGTTAATAAAGAGCCAGGATTATATTGCAAATAAACGATCTGAACAAACACTTTGACAGCACAATTCGATTGAGGCGACAGGTGAAATGTATTGAATTAAACTCTTACATTCATTGAATTATAAATGTTTCATGTTGTTTATTTTTATCATGAGGATTTGAGGTTAATTTTGTACATGCAATACAATGTAAACATACTCTATGTATAGACGAACTGACTATTAAATAATATATCCAATGCAAAAGAAATATGTAGGTACAGTCAGCAATAAAAGTCGATTAACACTTCAGTGTTTTTATAATCTCAGTTATTGAGCAAAATATTTGTTCAAAATTGCATTGTACTTCTGCTGCAATTTTGAACAAATATTTTGCTCAATAACTGAAATTAAAAAAACTAAAGTTTTAATCGACTTTTGTTGCTGACCGTACATTATTGCCCCTAGTCGGCTCTATGAAAGTATTTTCACTTCAGTTTTCCGTGTTCTGTGAGTCTACTCTTCATGTACGAATTCCGTAGTTGCAGTCCTTCGGACATAAGATTACATCGGGGCCCGAACTAAGAATGAATGACAACACGATTTGACTGCTGTCCTTACTCCCGATGTGCTTTTGCCCGTGCAAAAGACTATAGTTCATTCCGAAGCATCTTACTACTTTCGGACGGCCCGTATCTTCGTTGACTGGCTTAGAGAGTAGGGCTCCTGAAATAATAGAAAACGCGATTTCAAAATTACTATTGTCATGTTCAAATATTAATGTCATGTCATGTTATGTTACCTACAATAGATTCAGTGAAGTATTATCGACTAACGAAACGCATCATAACATTGCTGTTGTTGTTGTAATACAATATCATTATTCTACCAACCTAATTAGTTTTTAAAAACCATTCAACCAATATGACGACTTTATCCAAACTCAATCAACGCGATCAATTTCTCAGTTCCGGTTGCCAATGACGTCACTCGTTTCCGATTCCATTGACGAAATAATCCGATTACTTACAAGTTTATAATAATGTAACCTCAAGAGTATTCAGCGGCTTTATTTAGATTAATTCTGTTTGATTAATGAAGAGTGCGGAGAAAGTTCGACTCGCCGTCTCCTTTGTTTCATGCCATGATTTTGGGATTAGATTTACTGGCATTCAGTTTCACCTCTTTGCTCGATAATACTGGCTTACATAACCGCACTGTACTCGAATTTGTCTATGCTTTTTTATTTTTTTTTGTGCTGTCGATGTTATAAGATTGGATAGCTGTCGAAATATTAACTGTTTATTAGGTGTATATTAAAGTTTTATGTAATGTAAATTCGGAATTAACTAAATTGTTATTTGCGAGTCCATTAAAAAGTGTTGTGTAAGTTTACGGATAGATTTAACAATATCTAACGTTTATGTTGGGGTCATCAAGCGGCGAAAATTTACAGTCAATTTCTCATCAATCTAGCAACATGACTCGTTAGATTTAAATGAGGTCGTCTAGACTAGCTTTTAAAGCAGACAAAGGCATTTTGCTCAGTCTAGTATTAGGATTAAAGGCGGGTTTGTC
The DNA here is from genome assembly GCA_927399505.1 of Luperina testacea. NCBI lineage: Eukaryota > Metazoa > Arthropoda > Insecta > Lepidoptera > Noctuidae > Luperina > Luperina testacea. The sequence continues at coordinate 12,455,052 of OV656775.1, read as the reverse complement.
GTGGATGGCACGAATTGTTAAAAAAATATGTAATTTATACTTACGTTGGAAAGTGGCAGCGATTTGCAGTATGTGGGTCACTGTACCGCGCGTTACCGCTGTTTGAACAGTATAGATACAAATAAATGAAATTGAAGTGTCTGTTTGTAATGTCAAAATAACAGCTTTTTACTAAATGCATATGAAAGTATACTTTTGTCTGTCAGTCTGTCTATCAGTTTGTCCCGACTAATCTCCGAAATGGCGGGACCGATTTTGACGGGGGTTTCAGTGGCAGATAGCTGATGTTATGGAGCAACTTAAGACTTAAGACTTTTTATTTTAGAAACAACAACTTTTTATTTTAGGCAACTTAAGACTTTTAATTTTAGAAAAAGAATTAGGGTTCCGCGCAAAAAATTAAAACCCATGCTCGCGAACAAAGTCGAGAATACAGCTAGTCTTTTATAAAAACTACGATGAGTGTGATTCCCACCAACAATGGGTTCTGTATCAACAAATAGCATTCTGACTCGTCGTTTATGTACAAAAGTAGTTGTTATTGTGCGCTAAAAGAGGAATTATCCTTATCTAATAATTATCCTGCTGTGTATTGGTATTTAAAAAGTTGCATCATGTGATGTTTAAATGGTCGCCTATCTATTTGTTTGGGGAGTACGAGGAAAGGCCACTAATATTATTATTGTGTTTGATTACAATGCAAACATTATTTCCCTTGGTTAGAAACCCAATTGTGTCGACAGTCGTCCTACATCTACTTTTGTTAAGGGATTATAGGTGTGGGAATTCGTGACCATTGCGTTGGGCGAGTGATACACTGAAGTAAGTTGTACACAGAAGTAGCGATTAATTTATTACGATATCAAGTAACTAAAGCTAGTAGTTACACTTGACACGAAAAGGTAAAATTAAATAATGTTACATGAAGACATAAAACTAATAGAAACACGAAGCTCGCCGTAAACTATTACGGCGAGCTTCGGCGAGTAAAATATGATCGGGGGTCAGAGAGGACCTCGCACGATCGTAGTTCAGCACAGACTGAAGCTCAGAACTAAAGCTCTCCCACATCTCCCGTTCACTAGACAAAGGAAGCGGCAAAACGATTTTACACAAAGGCCGCGGCACATTTTAAAAGTACAATAATAAAACACGAGAAATGCAAATGGGTACAATACAAGACAACTAAAAATAACAGAACAATGAACCTTAACTATAAATAGCAAATGGGTACAATACAAGATAACTAAACATAATAGAACAATGAAGAACCTTAACTAAAATAAAGAATCATGAAAGACAATAGTACCTATAACTTAAATCGCTTGCAGATGTGATTCGTGGGAAAAACACAAAATGAAACTTTCTAAAAATTATTACAATAAGTTCTTCTATACAATACTACATTCTTAAAACTATGCAAGGGATGGGTACGTAAGACACAGTCCCTACAGTACCCCCCTACCAGTGATAAAGATCACGAAACACCTGCCTGATAGTTATCAGGAAATTTAACTCGCCTACCAGAACGGCGAGGAATATGCTTGCCAGGCCAACTTAGGTTCCAGTGAGTCGGGACCGGTTGCCGTATAGTTCACGGTAAGTCGGAACTGTCTGCGAAGATGTCCCCAGTGAGTCGGGGTGGCGCGGGCGCTGCGTTATGCTCCGGTGCGTCGGTGCCGCATAGTTCACGGTGAGTCGGAACTGTCTGCGAAGATGTCCCCAGTGAGTCGGGGTGGCGCGGGCGCTGTGTTATGCTCCAGTGCGTCGGATGTGGTACAGCGCCGGGTTGAGGCTGGCTGCTGCGTCGACCAGGAGAGGAATTGAGCTCTTCTTGTTGACCGGCCGAAAGTGCAGTGTGCTGTGCCGAGGTTGCTGATGACTTGATGAGGCTGAGGGTGATGACCAGGTATGCGCGGTCGCTGCATGCTGGTGGTCAGGATACCCGTTGAAGCCGTGGGAGCTGGCTGGCTGGGAATGCGCGTCATCCGCCGCTAGTGACTCCCGCTGGATCGCTCGCCATTTTAACACGTACTTTGATTTAGCACTCGCGAAACTCTTTCCGCACTGTCACGAACTCACGCTATTGATAGTTTTGATCACGTCGGGGTCACCACTGTGGGAATTCGTGACCATTGCGTTGGGCGAGTGATACACTGAAGTAAGTTGTACACAGAAGTAGCGATTAATTTATTACGATATCAAGTAACTAAAGCTAGTAGTTACACTTGACACGAAAAGGTAAAATTAAATAATGTTACATGAAGACATAAAACTAATAGAAACACGAAGCTCGCCGTAAACTATTACGGCGAGCTTCGGCGAGTAAAATATGATCGGGGGTCAGAGAGGACCTCGCACGATCGTAGTTCAGCACAGACTGAAGCTCAGAACTAAAGCTCTCCCACATCTCCCGTTCACTAGACAAAGGAAGCGGCAAAACGATTTTACACAAAGGCCGCGGCACATTTTAAAAGTACAATAATAAAACACGAGAAATGCAAATGGGTACAATACAAGACAACTAAAAATAACAGAACAATGAACCTTAACTATAAATAGCAAATGGGTACAATACAAGATAACTAAACATAATAGAACAATGAAGAACCTTAACTAAAATAAAGAATCATGAAAGACAATAGTACCTATAACTTAAATCGCTTGCAGATGTGATTCGTGGGAAAAACACAAAATGAAACTTTCTAAAAATTATTACAATAAGTTCTTCTATACAATACTACATTCTTAAAACTATGCAAGGGATGGGTACGTAAGACACAGTCCCTACATAGGCTTAACCTCTTACTAATAAACGTTGTATATCGTCTGTTTTATAGTTATACAACGTTTTGTCTTCTTCTTTCGAAAGTCAAATTACTGACGACTGAAAGAGAGAAATCGGTGTGTAACTATTCATTTGATATAATACGTTTATTAGTAGGGGGGTGAGGCATACAATTATAAGCTATGTTACTGTGAATTTTACATTACACAACAACACGCCTGTAATGCCTGAAGGGTTGGGCAGAGTAGCTCACCGTCCGATCAGGACCAGGCCCGTGCCGGACGGCGCGTACGTGTTCCATGCGCGCCTCAAAGAGATGTCAGCATCATTCGAAGGGGCCCGCCAGGGCCGAAGCCTGCCGGGTCAGCGGGATTGTCCGAAAGGGTTACCACTGCCCCGGAACATAAAGGGCTAAGGAAGGAACACGGGTGGGTTTTAGTCAGTAAGAGTCTGTTACTATTCCGCTCCACCCTGAGCGGGAGGGGTCATTTGATGATAACCCATCCTGAAAAAAAAAAAGGGTTAGGCAGAGATTTAGCTATAGTACCTACACCCACATTTCGCTAATTATATTTATATATTTCTATGTAATAGAGGGCGAGCCGGTATTGTTATCAATCGGGCACAAATTCAGACTCCGGGCTGCTACTGACAAATCCCTAACTGTAAAATCCATATAAATTTAAAAAACAGAACAAACAAAGCAAACAAAAAAACTTCTTTCTTATATCTATGGTAAAATCCAATAACGCTTTGCCCGTCCTTGAAATCGAAACCTGCCGGTCGATTCTGTAAAAATCTCACCGTGAAAACTTAGGTGAAGTGAGTTTGTTTTTGCTAGGAATTGACACTATTGACAGCTCACTCCACGCTCACTTCACCTAAGTTTTCACGGTGAGATGGTTACAGAATCGCACTGCAGGACCTCATGCTGAGGTGTGTGGTACAGTAGAGAATACACAGCATGTGTTGGTGGAATGTGTCCGATATACTAACAAAAGAAACGCACTTCTCAACTTTTTGAAATTGTCGAAAATGGATGTTGGAATGTTTCATGGTGTTTTAGCCAAGCCTACTTCTAAAGCAGCAAAAATATTGTATACTTTTTTATTAGGTAATAAATTAGATTAAGTTAAGTTTTGTATGACTAAGGTTAGTTTGTTTAGTTTAGTTAGTAAGTTGTTATTTGTAAAAGCACGATGGGATTGACATCGTCGCATAAGCGTACAAAAATCTCTTAAATAAAACAGATTAAAAAAAAAGGACATCATGCTCAGCAAGTCAGCAGTAGCGCTTGCGACTGATAGAGCAACGAGGCAGTCTTTGAATGTTATGTCTTATAATATAATAATTATATTCCTACTAGCAGCGCCTTGCGGTTTCACTCGCATAAGTTTCTATCCCGTGGGAATATCGGGATAAAAACTATCCTGTCTTTTCCCGGAACTTAAACTATCTCTATACGAAATTTCATCTAAATCGGTACAGCGGTTTAAGCGTGAAGAGGTAACATACAGACAGACAGACACACTTTCGCATTTAGATATTATATATTTTACAGTATGGATATTTAATCGCGGTAGGTACTCCAAAATGCTCTTTACCACATGGTCGTATAAGTGCACCACAAATCACAATAGAGCTCGTCTGCGCCCGCGTCACCATCATTAGTGACAGACGCGACGTCCGACGACGCCCAATTTCGTCATTATGTTTTAAATCTACCCGTTATCATTAACTGTCATTTTGGGTCATTTCACGAACCGTTAGATATGGAGTCTGCGGCGTGTGCGACGAAAACGGTTGCACTATTGTTTACGGGTGAGGGTATGAAATTAAATGGTCTGTTAATTTCATATAAGTTATGAGGTTTATAGGTCCTAAACGCAAAAAAAACGCAAGTTTTAGAAACAATAAAAATATATGATTAACTACAGTAAACAAAATCAGAAAAAATATATGATATTCTTCAGGATATATGCTAGGTAGATGTGTGTTGAAAACATAATACAACTAATTAAACTTATTGGCGTTTTTAGTTTTCATAAATAATACCTTCTTAAAAGAACGCATCCTATTCGGTGAAACGCGTTATAACTAGACGTTGTAAATGTCACTTTTCCCGCCAATTTTGCTGTCATTGTCATCGCGGTGTAATGGCGGACGCTCGCCCTCAATGCGATATTTTTGATGAATCCGAGCAATTAGAGTAAAACGCTGCTAAACAGTAATTTGAACGAATTTCCCGTGTTTAATGCGCCATGTAACTTTCTTTTTGTTGCGACGGTCAAGAGGTTAAATAGACTGTAAATACTGGAGCCAATTGGTTTCTTTTTTCCAGAGACAATGTAAATTATTTTCCTTTTTTAACTTTTCTAATTATAATTGACCACATACGGTTTAAATATGGTTTATTACGTTTTACGGTTCATTTTAAATTATTTAAATTGATTATAGTTTAAAAATAGGTAACAAATATTATATGATGTATAATTATGTAGGTAGTTGCAACTTTCAGGAAAGTATATTGTGTGAATTATACCTATTTTGATATTGCGTTTTGCTCGGTTCATGAACCATTTTTAGTAGGGCAGTCATACAGGGAAAAGTATTCCAGTTAAAACCAATTAAATATGTTTAAATGACGTTAATTCTTTCTGTACATAGATTTATAAACAGTTTATAAATCAGATTTAAATATTACCTAATTAATTATTAAATGATACAGGTGTAGTTATTTTAAATACATTCAAATATCTCCACATATTAATTATAACAAAACGGAAATGTTTGAACACTCTCAATTGAATGCATGAGTGAAGATTTTCGCGTCACTTTCCTAAACTAATAAGCAGAACTAAACGTTGAGTCATCATGTCACTACAACAGCTAGTTACAATTACCAGCTAATTGACAAGCCATTATTGGCAGTATCGCCATTGTATCAAGGGTGACAGCCGTTTGTTCGTGTTTGATTTAATTGAACTCATCGTGTTCGCGACCGTACGAGATAGCGCATTGAGACTTTGAAAGGCGACGGATAGAATGCTAATCATACAATACGCCATACCTACTATAGTACAACAAATAAAGAAAATTAAAGTGTCTGTTTGTACCTATTGCCAAAATAACAGTTTTTAATAAATGCATATGAGTATATATGCTGTAGTACTTATAACAAAAATCAATTTTTAAAATTTTCGCAGTCTGTCGTCGGTTTGATCCGGCTAATCTCCGAAACGGCTGGACCTAAATTGTCGGGACTTTCACTGGTCGCAGATAGCTGATGTTATAAGGAGCAACTTAGACTTTTATTTTAGAAAAAGAGCCAAAGTTCCGCGCAATTAGTTTTGCCGACATGCACACGAACGAAGTCGCGGGCACAGCTAATATAATACTATTATTGAAAGCCAATAAGCACATTGATTTGCTGTTCCGATTATGCTAAAAGATGACAACGATGACTTGTACAATCTTTTTATACATTATGCGAAATGTAATAAGGTTAATACACACTGTTGTAAGGAAAATGCTCCACTTTGTATTCCAAATTAATGGCAGGTAAGTATGTCATTCTTTGTGTATGGATGGTTTCTTTATCTAATAATGGTCTATTGTCATTTTGATTTACATCATTTGTTAGTTGTTTTGGATTTTTACTTTATTTTTTTGTTTGATAAGATCAAAGAAAGAAAGAAAAATGCGTTTATTGGCATTACAGCAAAGTAAATATGTACACCATAAAACTATTAAAACAGAAAACAAAGATTATAATGCCAATAGGGCCTCAGCTCAGCATAATGTCAGATGACAACACAAGGTGTACCACCTGCCGCTAATTTTCAGCTGCAGTGTACCTACAGACAGCTAAATTATGTATGTCGCATTTCGGGAATTAGGGAAGAATCTATGTACTTTTTTTCTTTTTTCTTAGGTGTTCATGTTGTGGTTTTGTGATTAGGTACAGACGCCAGCACATCAAGTTACCCGAAACTGTCAAATTTTCACAATCAACTTTGAGCCTTATGCTTTAGCGGTAAAGTTGAATATCTATTAAAGAAATTTGACAGATTGTAGTAGCTTGATGTGCTGGCGTCTGTTCATTGATTTGTCAATATTTGATATCGTTTGTCTGAGCGTCTTATGTTTAAAAAACTGTAACATATCACAATAAGAATGAATATTCAAAGTCAAATAATTTATTTCAATCAGGCACACAAAACGCACTTTTGAACGTCACAATTTACAAGAACAGATTTGATTCTAGTCGCCCTTTTCAAAAGGTAGTTTCGTATTAAGAACTATGGGTAAGAAAGAAAATCCATATTTACCTACTGTTTTAAAATATTTTGCATACAATTAATTATATTATATGGGAAGACGATATTCCTGGAATAAAATTACTATACAATAGGTACACACAGCTTCATTAAGTGATTACCCCTCCAAAAGACATGTGCGTTCAAATCCGTGATAGACCCAAGTTGGTTTTTGTATTTTGCAAAAACATTTTATTTTAATTAATTTATTGTTTTAGTGAATAAATAAGTTTAAGATAATATTTATTTTTTTAAATTCTGTTTTTATTATTGTTTTTTTCAATAAAACGTTAATACTTTTATTATTGCGAAAACGACAAGCAATAAATAGGGTTAACATTTACGAACGTTTCATTCATCGTCTAAATAGACTAGAGGTTTCAAGACCGCTTGCCGTGCCTATGAGTGGGAGTTCAAATCATAGGCACGAAATGTGCTTTTTGTTCATTATAATTATTATTTTAATATATTTTTCTATTTTGTTTTAGTAATTATTTATAAAGAATTTTAAAATAAAGAAAAATAAAATACCTTAATAATCATATAATAATATTTATTATTGCTATTATTTAACAAAACTATGATCTTATTTTACAACAAAGATTTATTTTGATTTGATAATTTTATTTACAGTTATCATAATATACTATTTTACCAACTGACACAATTGGGTTCCTAGACAAGTAGCATCCTATTAACGTAAACGATAAAATAGTAAGCGGTAGAAATATTTTAGATTGACATAACCTAACGAAATGTCACGTGACCTGTCATGCCGTCTCAGTATACAAATTTGACATTTGACAGTCTGACAAGTGACATCGAAAGAGACAAGTTTTGAAGCATTTGCAACTTGTCTAGGAACTAGAAGTTAGTTTGGCAGGATTACAATCATGAGCATAATAAGTGAATAAACATGTTATCAATAGATAATCAATTAACATCTCTTATTAGCTCATGATATCTACTTAGAATATTTTGCTATACAAAGTAAAATAGTGGAATCAAATGAGTTAAATGTCTTCGTTGTTTATTTTGTTGTCATACTTAATTAATATAACTGCTTTTTCTGGTTCTCTTCGATGTTCTTCTGTTAGACATATTTTGCAGGTCGATAACTGTGAATGTTCGCTGCGTGTAAATGTCTTCGAACCGTGGACAGAGATATTCCATGCCGTTGCGAACTGTAACGAGTGGATGTAAACGGCGGTGTAGTGTGAACCTTAACAATATCCCGATTATGTTCAGATTGGTCCGTATAGATCCCAGTAATTCTCCGACCCATGGACATTGTCTTAACATCGCCGGTTTCTTGAAATCTGCGCACCCATAAGCGCACCGTTTGTCTCTGTATAGAAAAACATGGTTTTAAATAAGTTATTAAATACCACACACAAGATACCGCAAATAGCTCAACAAGAAAAAAATCGGAGAACACAATTAATATTATAATGAACTTACTGCTATGCCAAGCTGTCTCGCAATTCCTTTTATGCTCACATTTTGTTCACACAGAACAACTACAATTTTAATTCTCATAAAATCATAAATCATTTTAAAAATTATTGGATAAATCGTAGTCGTTTACTCTTCGCCGTTTTAAGTGAACGTATACATCAAACGTTGTAGTTATAACTTGAGGGTATGGATTAATTTTATAAAAACAACGTAAGTAAGTAAAATTAATGGATACCCTCAAATTATAACATCTATCGATTAGACATCCCCACCTAAAGATAAAATGACTCAGACCATAGTAGATAACAATTTCAACGCAATTCATATGGGCTCGCTGGCTAGTTCGTCAAACTGCCGGTATGAGTATGACGACGTTCGGTGATGCGATGGTTCGAATCTGAGTCGAAACAATGTGGGTTCTTTTTGAAGTATTCTTTAGATTATTTGTAAGGAATTTAATGTATAACATTTTAAAACTTGAGGGGTTAGCACATACTGATGCTGTCTGTACCTACCTAGGTACAATAAATTAAAAATGAAGCAATGACACATACCTACATTAATTTACATGGTACTCACACTGCCAGCCTAATATAAAAATGAGAGCTTATTATTTGCCTGCCCACCCATCTCTTTTGTTGGCTGTACAAACAGTTCATAAGGTCGCGTTGATTCTAGTACTTTCGATCGGCATTCTATCATACTGAACTGAGCATCGGAATATTGAACAAGCGTCTCGTTTACAACAATATTTGTTTCTTTATGGTCGTGGTTTGTATAAGTCAGATGATATCGACGATAAAGGCGCTGAATGTGCGAAATCTGGCTTGGCTTAGTGCAGTCTGCTGCCAAAAGATATTGTTTGTGATAGACGATAGTACTTGTGGTCGTAGATCGAATCGTACAAAAGTTTTCTAGCAATTTTTACTAGTAGATAGGTATACATTTTATAGAGTGGCCTGTGGCTAAATGATAACAGCCGCACAGGCCGATCGATCAGGTTAAGCTACGCTTGCCGTGGTTGGTCTGTGGATGGGTGACCGTCTGTACATACCGAGACCCCTCCGTGGTAGAAAGTTCGCCGGGTCAGCTAGTTTGAAATAAATGCTTTGACTTTGACTTCAGGAATTGAACGCAGGACTTCATGCTCAGAGCAGCCCTAGGTCACTGCAGTCCAGTTGCCCCCCGCTACGAGCTTTTTCGGTGTCATAGATACCGGAGTGGTTTCATGTAGGCATAACCTTTCGCCTTCCTCTAGCGGAAGGGTAAGGGTAACTATGAAGTTTATCTCATGAATAAAGGTCACTGCGGCTTACCCTACCTTATCGTACCTAAGGGTCTAAACAGACTGACTGCATTTCAGTTGCAACATCGCAGTTTGGGTGCAGTTGACTTAACTGCTTCGAAACCTTCTTATGTCAGCTACATCTAAACTGCGATGTTGCAGCAGGCATGCAGTTCAAATGCAGTCCGTCTGTTTAGACCCTATCTGGGACGAAGTTCAAAAGTAAATTCACCAATAAGATGATCCACGAAGTACACTCCCGTACACAACGCTAACGGCATCAATATGCTACATACATCTAGATATAATTCGCGTGTGACCGGTCCATTCGTTGTGCCCGTATTCCCGACGCGCTATCTCCTCGGTCGCTACACCGCGGTACAATCGTGAGTGGTCAACTTGCAAAACACAGCTGTTAACATTTTTTTTATTGATTTATTATAAGTACTTGTTGATCAAGAGATCAAGAAATCAGTGGGGCTAATAAAAATGTTGTTCAGTTCAATGAAGGCTCCCGCAGACAGGCGCGACGCGACTGTGCGATGCAGTTCTGGTAGAATAATCTCGATGACGTTTTCATAGAAATTGTTCTACTAGAGTCGCGTCACGCCTGTCTGCGGAAGCCTTAAGACGAAGTCTTTTTGTGTGTTTTGTGACGACAGTCAAGACAATACAGTTGTTGCCAGCATGAATCATAACTTCATAAGCAATGTGTATAAGCCAGGAGTTTAAGACAACTTTCAAGATGTGGAACAAAAAACTGAATGATAAACTCAACAAAGTTCAAATTCCATTGCAACCAAATAGCAACTTTTTGTTACAAATGGTCACTCAAAAATCAACTTAGAATACATCTCACTAAAGTGGATAACTGATTAAGTGGCGATGAAATGTAAATTATCTGAGGTTATGAACACTGCAGCTGTATGTTATTGGTTTGGAAACAATAATCACTGTTTTGTATGTGACACAACACACGTGGTTTTGAGAGTTTGCAATATCCTCGTATCGAGAGCTTATCATGACAGGCAAAAAAACGTGCGCGCACCGTCTGTTTATTTATTCTTTATTTGAACACAAAGAGAGTAAAATTCTTGTTTGCATAAAGAAAAGGGATTTCTAATTAATTTTTCGTTTCTATGTACATTTTATGAGGCACTTCAGTTGGTACTAAAGAAATTTCAGTTTATTCCTTTTTCAGAGTTAGTGCTGCCATAAAAAATATGCTTTAAAAACGCAAGATATGTGTAAAACAATGTCTTGCGTTTTTAAAGCATATTTTACTAGGCAAATTCTAAGCATATTCTTCTGAGTGGGTAGTTGACAGGCCTACACTATCCTCCCATACCTGTTAACACTGTAAGTAATTTGAAAACATTGTACAAGCCAAAGATTTTTCAAAGAGTAACCGTGGAGTTTCTTGCTGGCTCTTCTCCATAGAAAACGATCAATTGGAACCGTGCACCTAGCTTCTGACGTTTCATAAGTGCCCATGTAGGTTTATGTGAAATAAAATATTTTGATTTTGAGCCGCCCACGTTGGACATTTTGACGAAAGCGAGTACAGCCACGAACGAACTTACTCTCTTCAACAACACAGAGTTAAGGCTCCTACAAACAGGCGCGACACGCGATATAATCGCGCGCGACACAAAGGCACTGTTCGTTGTGCGACTTGCGGTGCCTTTGTGTCGCGTGTCGTGTCGCGCCTGTTTGAAGGAGCCTTTAAGAGTATAGTCGTGCAGCGGGACACACAACTCCGTCATATATTTCTTTTTAATGACCTCCTAAGCACTTTGTGCTCGTCTAGCCCTAGTGAACACTTTCCGTTGTTACTGCGGTCCCTTGTTGGCTCGATTATTGTTGTTAATTTGTATCGCCTCTGTTTATCACAGTTTTGTATTTAGGACGCCGCTCGCCCCACCTGACCGTGTCTCTCTCTTAAGCCTTGGTTACACAGTATGAGTTGCTGACCTGACATAGACAGCTGCTATTAAGTTCTCGTATGGCAGTAGCTGCCCTGCCATACGAGTGTGCACTCGTACTGCTACTCTCTCCAATCGATGACACGATGAGAGTAACTGCCATAACAGTGGCATGTAGCTGCTACTTGAGAGACAAGAGCTGCTACATTGTCGCAAACCAGCAGCTCTAGTCTCTCGGGTACGCCGTTTGGTCACGTCTGATAGAAGGCGAGTGGCGCGTAACAACAAAAACTCGGGTGAGAGCTACTGACCGATTTGCACAGGACTGTAACTCTTATGATGCGGTCACACGGTGCGAGTAGCTGCATTGCAGTAACTGACTAGGTCAGATTGTACGCTAACTCGTACTGTGTAACCAAAGCCTTTATAGATAACTTTCGACATGGATTTGTTATGTTCTGCGTTTCCTTGTACGCGTAATTGTTTTGTAATTGTGTGGGTTATGTTAAAATTTCTATGCTTGAACTGGGAATGTACGAAGTTGTACTTGAGATTAGCGTTTTCTAATGTGGTTTAGAGAAATGCGTGAACTTTGACTTTCCAAGGCGTCAACCACTCTTGTACGTGTACCTACTGCTATGATTATGAGTGACAGGTGGTGATGTAACCAATACCATCGAAGGTCGAATGTAGCTCACGAAGTCACAAGTAATGATGTATATTCGAGAGGACTCTGGTCCTATGTGATTGCTAATTTGCTTGATTGGAGCGACGACGCGTAGAGGGTAGCTAATGCTACAAGCGTTCTACAAGCTTTAGTATATTTTGCGATTGCACAGCTTTGTTTGGGGGTTATCTCAGTATTGTTAGAACGGAAATTGAAGAAAACTTTAAGTGGTAATTTGAAATAACTGAAAGTTACGGAATTTTTATGGTTGTTATACCGTAGCAGTGTATTGCATCATCAGCGTATAACGTTCCCACGTCTGGGACACAGGTCACACAGGCCTCCTCTCTGGGAGTGGGAATGGGCCGTAATCCACCACGTGGGCCCAGTGCGGATGGCAGTGTATAGATAAATACACAAATTAATGTTTTAAAAATAAATGTTTTAATAATATTTTGTGAAATATTGTCGGCTACTATAACAGTAAGAAAAGGGTAATGTAGATCATTCATTTAATTACCAACAAAGATATTAAAGTTATGTGTACTACCTTTTCCGTGTTACCGTCAATATTTTAAGATAACGCTAGGGTATAGATGTTTTACGCTCCATTAAAAAGCGGCTAATGGTTAAGAAAATAATAACGGCAATAAATTGTTAAGATGATAATTATCTACACAATTACAAGGGCGTATCGCTAAGACGCCGCGCGTGCGCTCCTACCTCTTCGGCTTTCTTCGGCGCAAGTCGGAACCGAACTTAAGATTTATGGATCACTTTTTGTTATCCGCGGCTTTGGCTTCGGGCTATTTGTATTTTATGAGTGGTTTTATTTTTATTGGATACTGCGAAAAGGTTGACATTTATGTTTTGTAATCGATACCTGTCATAACAATTAGTGTATTTTCGATTGCGATTTTTTTGCAAATTAGGGGGTCTGCTCTCAATGTCGCGGGAAATACCTGGATAAGGGACGCACGGACAAGAAAGTATGGCAGGAGAAAGGGGAGGCGTGTACCTATCAGCGAGTGATTCTGGACTGAAATATTGTTGGACGAAGCACGAAGTCCGTAGTTCCTAGTCCGTATCACTGATCGGTTTGGGGCCCGAACTCAGAATGAATGACAACGGTATTTGACAGTTGTCCATAGCCCGATGTTTTTGCCCGTCCGAAAATTTGAATTTGACATTTGTTTTGACGGACTAAATACCTCCGGGGCTTCAGGCAGTCCGTAGCTTCGTTGATGGACTTAGAGAGTAGACTACCTCGAAACAAAGACCACTAGACAAAAACTTACTGTGAATCATTTTCTTTTTATCTGAGATCAATCAACTCAGTCTATCGCAGTTCACTGCTGGACATAAGCCTCTCCCAGGCTGCGCCACAATACCCTGTCCTTCGCCTTCCGCATACAGTCTGTTCCAGCCACCTTTCTGAGGTCGTCGGTCGTGAGTTGTGAGGTTCCACACTATGTTTGCCAATACGCGGTCTCCACTCCACTCCAGGACTCGTCTGCTCTACCGGCTACCGGTCCTCCCACCAGCCCACTGCCACTTCTGCTTGCTTACTCTGTTAGCTATGTCGGTAACTCTCGATTCTTTTCCGGATAGCTTCATTCCTGATTTTATCCTTTAAAGAAACTCCGAGCATAGCGCGCTGAGCACCTTAAATTTGTGGACAAGCCCGACAGTCAGGGTCCACGTTTCGGCACCGTATGTCATAACGGGCAGGACGCACTCGTTGAAGACGTGTAATGTAAGATAGTTTCCCAATCAAATTATACTCAATAAGAAGCACCATGTAGGTACTAACGTAGATCACGTATCTTTACGCAAGATCGATGCGATAATTTAAGCAGGTAGGTGGGTACTACACGTCATTATCATTATCTTTCTCGTTAGAAAACCAGTTTACTTACACATATTTATAGAATTACATGGTATCGATTGAAATTGGTGGCATTATTGTATGGTCGATTCAGCCGGTCTGTGTAATTACGAGTACACGAGGGCCAGAACAGATGCAGGGCTGAAATTACAGACTTACGATGCGTACGTTGGTTTCTAAACGGCTGTTAAGGCTTAGTTATACGGTCTACGTAATATTTCTAAACGGGTTTAATAATAGATTTTTTGAATTGAAAACTTCTTTAGCTTTTAACTTCTTCTTTTCTTCTTTTATTGGGCATTTTTTCAGATGGGAAGAATCCATTGAACTCGCGACACTGTTACCGTAAACGACGCCGCGCGTGTTTTTTTTATAAGACGATTAAAAAACACCCGCTTCGGATGTGTTCGACTGTCTTCGAGATGTACTCGGGATGTACTCGGTTTTAATGTATATCCGATATGTCAATGAGTGATGGCAAAGTATTGTATTTGTGTTTTGTTTTCACTTCTGTCGGCACTCCCGGAGTGCCACTGTTTTTTTTTTTTAATCGATTGACTGTTAGTATACATTTTCTCACGCACGAGGATGCATTTTCCTATTAACAGCCTACTTATATTAATAACTAATCATAAACTCATTGCGCGTCAGATCGTCTGCACTCTGCAGCATTAACAGTTAACTGCCAATTTCTCTATAAAAGCTAAGTTTTATGAGCTACTACCGAGCACTAACTTGTAGTAGGTAGTATAAAGGCTCATTTAGACGTCAACAGTCTTTAGTAAGTTTTGATTTTAATTCCAGCAGTGCGATATGTTTTGAAAAGCCATAATATATTGCGGCAAAAGCACGCCCAACGCGCCTATAAGAAGTTTTCACTTCAAAATATATTGTTAACTTCTATTCACTTGTCATATACCTAATCAGCCGTACGTTTCCACTCCTGGAACACCAGTTTCCTCTCTTCGAGAGGGAGTGGGCTGTAATCTAAACCACGCGGGTGCAGTGCGGTCGATGTCACATGATTGTCTTCGGATTTTTGGTTCTAGGACATACCGGTGTCGTCAACATTATTTATTTGCACCTGATTAGCATAATAAAGGTAAGTACCTATTTCCAAGTTTTAATAAGTAAGTTTCCTAGATGGTTCGAGGAAACTTACATCTGCCCAATTTGAAAAAAAAAAATCCCGTGCACACGATGACCACACCTGTTAGCAAGCGTTATAGCCGGAGAGCCGGCTGTATAAAAGTCCTATGGATCAGATACATGAATCATTTTTGGGGTATGAACAATAATACCATAGGTCTAGAGGTCGACACCCCTGAATTTGCTTGATTTTGCCCGCATGCAAAATTATGACGTCACTTCCGGTTTTTATTTTAGGTGTAATTGTAATTTATGAAATACATCAAGAAAATTTATGTCAAACGAAAGTTTTTGATGAGTAGAATAGAAATGTCAAGGGTCGACAAGCTCTATTTATTCGCTACCCTGAGTCGACCTCCGTTAAAAATTATTTTTTTTAAATTTATCTTAAGCCATCGAATACATGGATTTGCTTACGATTTTCTGAAACTAGAACCTCTTAAATGACTGAAAAAAATTGGTCGACACCTTTTATTTGCCCGGATCTGACTGTCGACTTAGTTTGAAGAATTAAAGAGCCTATGCTTAAACATTTCATCTCTATGTATGTTTAATTATTTAATTATCTGCATATCTTTTCCAAATACATTGATAATTTTTTTTATTAATTCTGGAACTCTAACATTACTACAAAAAATTGGTCGACCCCTTTTATTTGCCCGGATCAGACTGTCGACTTACTTTAAAGAATTAAAGAGCTATGCTTATACATTTCATCTCTATGTATGTTTAATTATTTAATTATCTACATTTCTTTTCCAAATACATTAATAACTTTATTTTTTCATTAATTGTAACATAACTACAATTTTCTTGAAATACTTACTTAAAAGAACACGAGTAGGTAGGGAGAGCCTGATATTTTTCAGCCCTAAGTTTGGGACAGTAGTGTTACTAGCTTGGGGTTCGTGACAATAAAAACTGCCGATTTAATAGCCAAAAAAGTGACACTTTAATCAACACACTAAATAACACCAAAACTCACAATATATGTGGTAAAGAATGGAGAAATGTACAGTAAGTATTTCAAGAAAATTGTAGTTATGTTACAATTAATGAAAAAAAAGTTATTAATGTATTTGGAAAAGATATGTAGATAATTGAACATGTATAGACGTATGATGGAACGTATGAGTTAGAGCTCATTGATTTTTTAAACTAAGTCGACAGTTGGATGTGAGTAAATAAAAGGTGTCGACCAATTTTTTTAGTAATGTTAGAGTTGAGTTACAGAATTAATTAAAAAAAAATATTAATGTATTTGGAAAAGATATACAGATATTTAAATAATTAAACATACATAGAGATGAAATGTATAAGCATAGCTCTTTAATTCTTTAAAGTAAGTCGACAGTCTGATCCGGGCAAATAAAAGGGGTCGACCAATTTTTTGTAGTAATGTTAGAGTTCCAGAATTAATAAAAAAAATTATCAATGTATTTGGAAAAGATATGCAGATAATTAAATAATTAAACATACATAGAGATGAAATGTATAAGCATAGCTCTTTAATTCTTTAAAGTAAGTCGACAGTCAGATCCGGGCAAATAAAAGGGGACGACCAATTTTTTGTAGTAATGTTAGAGTTCCAGAATTAATAAAAAAAAATGATCAATGTATTTGGAAAAGATATGCAGATAATTAAACATACATAGAGATGAAATGTTTAAGCATAGGCTCTTTAATTCTTCAAACTAAGTCGACAGTCAGATCCGGGCAAATAAAAGGTGTCGACCAATTTTTTTCAGTCATTTAAGAGGTTCTAGTTTCAGAAAATCGTAAGCAAATCCATGTATTCGATGGCTTAAGATAAATTTAAAAAAAATAATTTTTAACGGAGGTCGACTCAGGGTAGCGAATAAATAGAGCTTGTCGACCCTTGACATTTCTATTCTACTCATCAAAAACTTTCGTTTGACATAAATTTTCTTGATGTATTTCATAAATTACAATTACACCTAAAATAAAAACCGGAAGTGACGTCATAATTTTGCATGCGGGCAAAATCAAGCAACTTCAGGGGTGTCGACCTCTAGACCTATGGTTTTATTGTTCATACCCCAAAAATGATTCATGTATCTGATCCATAGGACTTTTATACAGCCGGCTCTCGGACTATTACTATAGCGGCCGAGCGTTGCAAGCAAGAATAGCCCTTACGGTGTATAGATGTAAGTTTCCTCGATGGTACCTCCACACAGACGACGCGACGTCGCCCAATTTCTAATCGATTAAAATGTTCAATGTGTCAATCAATATGTCAAATCAAAGCACTGAACGTCCATCTCAATTAATTTAAATATCTTATCGAATTTTTGTTTCTAGGACATGCCGGACGTTTTCACACGATGTTGTTTTTAAGCGGTCGTGATGAAATTATTTACATCAAGTAAAGCGCTTGCCTGGGTTCAAACTTACGACCTACGGCTACGCCTCGTAAGTCGGGGTTGTTACCACTGGGCCAGTGGGCCACCACTGCTCTATGAAAGATTCTTTCGCTTGTTAGGAAGGATTAAATAGATTGTTAATATGATGCCCGGATTTATTGGGCACTAGCTTGCTTGGCAATTTTTTTTGGTTGGCTAACGCAAATTGAGACACAGAGCCCATTGTCGCTTTCATTGGAGCTGTCAATTATCATTAAGTACTTTAGGATAGTTTTCGGCATGTTGCATAAGCATTAAGACATCAGTATTCTTTGGACCTCTTTGGAAGTTTTACTGGAACATTCTACTGTAAATAAAAATAAAAAATCATTTATATAAATTAGGCTGAGAATCAACTCTTTTTAACCGAAGAAAAAAAAAAGAGGATGTTCTCAAGTCCACACGTAAGTATATATTTTTTTGAATGTATGACCACGCATATTTTTTACAGCGTGGACTGATTTTGAAGATTATTTTTTATTTGAAAGGGTGTACCTCAAAATTGGTCTCATTAATGTGAAAGTTATATATGACGGTCCCCCAAAACGGTCGCCTTTCACCACTAGTGGTTTAGCTGGGATGAAGAAGTGGCGCACCAAACACATAAAATATTCCTTTCATCTGTTTCTTGTTTTAATAAAAATCAAACATTCAAAGATCTCGATTCCAAGATAGTCATCATCGATAGTCCAGTCCATTGTAAGTAATTCTATACTAAACATCTATTTTATGCAAAAATCAAAGCATTATTCATAATTACAAGTCGAACTGCGTAATTATTATCTAAGCTGCGCTTTTGTGCAGCTGAAAGTGAAACATTACCTACTTCTTATGTAATTTCTGTTAACGCATTATCGTAAGTTCTGAAGATATTATGTCTGTGTTGAAACACAGACTAATCTGCTAATATGCTAATACCGCAGGTGTTAAAATTTGCATTCATCGATTGTGTTCGGCAAATAGAGCTTTTATTTTGTGACATAAAGCTTCCACTGAGTCATAGAAAAACTAACTTACAATCCTCTATAATTGCTCAGAATAAAATAAACGAAACCGAATCTGCAATAAATTGCAAAATTAAAAAACAACCAGTCCGTTCCACTGCAGTTTTTACAGAAACCCGTGTAACAGCGAGATATTTAGAAGGAGCAGCCACCGTGAGTATCGCGGGTCGTTACCACGGGTTTTTTCTCCTACCAATACTTAGCGGTTACGCGGTTCGCCGAGGAAAATAACAATTCGCAAGGAAAAGATGTGAATTTCACTAGAATAGAGAGGCAAATTGAATATGAACTTTCGTTGGGTAATGTGAGGTTCCGATGGAAAGTTATTGTCTAAGATATGCTATCAATGTTGATGAGATCTACGCTACGATACGGTCAGTTTTGATGAGATTTGTGTACATGATTGATGTTGAATGCGATTTGGTGTTTTTGTTCGATTTTGTTGAGCGAATGTTGTTGTTTGTTATGACGTTGATTTGTTTGTGTCATACTATTGATCGTTATAAGCTATTGATAGAAATATTTAGATATCTAACTAAAGCCTCGTTTTCATCTATACTAATCTTAGAGCATTCTAAGATACTAATACTATAAAGAGAAAATATTTGATTTTTTGTATGTTTGTTTGTTACGTTTTCACGCTAAAACGGCTGGATGGATTTTGGATTAAATTTGGCACATACCCGTGTGCCAAATGAAAAAAAAAAGTGCAAAATGTGTCTGCTCAACAACATAAATAACGCAATGAATGTTGTTGAACTGTCAAAGTGGAACCCATTGCTATAACTGATAGTGTGTGACGCAATTAGGTACCTACCAGCGGTGCTATCCTGTAAAAATCTCATCGTGAAAACTTAGGTGAAGCGAGTATGGAGTGAGCTGTCAATAGTGTCAATTCCTAGCACAAACAAACTCACTTCACCTAAGTTTTCACGGTGACATTTTTACAGAATCGACCAGCGGGGTAATTTCATGGAGAACATAAATTATTAATCAAAATCATGAACCGAGTAGATATCGAGTGTATTTAACTGGTTCCACTGACTGATTTAGAAAATAATAATCATCCTTTACATGTTTCACTTTCTATAATAATTTATGATTTACATTTAATAGCTACAGCCAATGATATTGGCTACAGCTTTTTGTTGCCACGCGGTATCGTTTTCAATGCGAATTCGTTATGATCCAAATGATAATGACTTTTCATGGTATTCAATGCCGTTTAATTTCATTCATTTCTATTTAATTTCACGATTTTGCTTGTACTTAGTCCAGTCGTGAAAGTATGGGGACATTTTGTTCATTCGCTTGTTTGGAAATAATAATAAAGATTGTCCATCGCTTTCCATCAGGCGTGATCGAGGTCATGAGCAGGCCAATTCAGCAATAAAAAAAATAAAAATAAGATAAAGGCTCCTTCAAACAGGTGCGACGCGCGATATAATCGCGCGCGACACAAAGGCACCGCTCGTTGCGCGACTTGCGGTGCCTTTGTATCGAGCGCAATGAAGAATGTTACCTAATTTTGATTATTAGCACTCCATATTCTCTATCAAAAATAAAAAATACTAGTGAAAGAATTACTTCGATACGTCAATTAG
The DNA here is from genome assembly GCA_927399505.1 of Luperina testacea. Classification (NCBI taxonomy): domain Eukaryota; kingdom Metazoa; phylum Arthropoda; class Insecta; order Lepidoptera; family Noctuidae; genus Luperina; species Luperina testacea. The sequence continues at coordinate 12,434,539 of OV656775.1, read as the reverse complement.
TTTCCGATTTAGAAATAAAACAAGTTGTAACCGCACGACGCGGGCTGCCGGTGACGGTGTGACGTCATCGCACAACACGCTCAGTCTGGCTCACTCAGTCCGCTCGCGGTCGCGCGCCCGTGCCGTCGAAATTATACCTAAATACTTAAAAAAATGTCCAATCCAAATACTAGGAAATCATGCGTTGTGCCTAAATGTAAAATTAAAACTACCAATTCACCGGAAAAGTTGTTTTTTATAGTTCCAAAGGACGTTAAAATGCGAAAAAAATGGATAAAAGCTATGAAGATTGTTCGTTCGATTGAAGCGGTGTTCTGGCGTGCTTCTACATTTAACCGTACATACATCACCTACTCTTTTTACTTGAACATAACCAATAGCATCATCGCCATAGCAGTATCTTGCCGATCTGAAATAAGTTTCAAATAAAAATAAATGGCCTTCCGTATTTTGTTAGTAAAAAAAATACAAATAAATAAAAAAGGTTTAGTACATCCGTTCGAACATCTACATTTGCAATAAAAATTTAATTAAATAAAAATATGGCCTTACGTATTTTGTTAGTTAAAAAATACAAATAAAAAAAGGTTTACCTAGTACATCTGTAACGTTCAACCCACTACATCTACACTACATCCTAAGTACCTATCCTACTTCCTACTAATATTATAAATGCGAAAGTTTGTGAGTGTGTGTGTGTTTGTTATCTTTCACGCAAAAACTACTGGATAACGGATCTTGACGAATTCTGGGATAACACATAGGCTACTTTTAATCCTGGGAAAATGTACAGTTCCCGAGGGAAACGGGGGCGAAGCTGCTGGCGGAAGCTAGTTTGCAATAAATCAATGTATGTATTCATTTAAATTTACTAAGAAGAGCAGTACCTACATACGTACCTACCTATAGCTACAAAACTATAATACACTGCCACTGCCCACTGCACTGCACTGCTGCACTGCTACTGTCTTTAAGGTAAAAATTTAATGGTAGGTAGGTACTTCTACTATTTGAGTTGCATTCTTCCATTACGACATTAGTTGGGTATTTTGTTTTGATAAAACAATTTAGAACAGATAAACTATTAAGCTTACTTTGCATTTTTATTCCTCGCATTTCGGCGGCAACGAAATCACTAAGTATTTGTAGATAAATAATGCGCAACCATTAATCCATCTATTTTAGGCAGATTATCCGATTGCCCTTTTTCGAATCCTTCATCCATTTTATTAATCGAATAATATTTACTATTATTAGACTATTAACGGACGAAAACACAACAAAATACTGCGCAAGCTATTACACCTATTATAACCCCTGGCGACATGATACTAAGCGGGCCGCGGCCCGCGCGGGGCGTTGTGACATGACATCACAAGCGGTCACGTGACTGTTAGCGGGTCTCGATATTTTTCGAAACTTTGAATGCCTATAAAATCAAAACTACTAGGTATTTTTGACTACAACAAAAACTAGTGTATTTGTATACATACAGGCTTTACTGTGACAAAATTTCAAGCGATTTGGCATACCTAGTAACATTCTTCATTTTATCACGTGTCGCGCCTGTTAGAAGGAGCCGTATAGAAACGCATATATTAAAAAAAAAAGAAAATAAAAGTTGTATGTTCAGAAACATCACCTAGCTAGAAAAAAAAGTGCATGATAAAATATCCTTTTGTTAAAATTTAAAACCTTTAGAAACCTACTTTTAAATATTTTGTTTTGTTTTTATCGATGTGTCGGAGTCATTATAATTATCTTAACACTGCATGATTTGTTTGTGTAATATATCTCATTCTAATTGAACTGTTTGTGTTCTTTAAGAGAATAAAACTCTTTAAACCTAAACCGGCCTTCAAATCGAGAAGCTACTAATGATATATACTAGCTTTTTCCCGCGACTTCATCTGCAATCCAGGATTAAAATTAGCCTATGTCCTTCTCCAGGTCCTGGTCTACCCATGTGCCAAATTTCATCCAAATCTATTGGGTAGTTTTAGCGTAAAAGCGCAAAAAATAAACTTAGGTACTTTCGCATTTATAATATTAGTTAAGATTAACAATAATAATATTAATCGACTATAATGTATCTTTCTCAATGTCGCGCCGCGTCGTCCAGTCGCAAAGTTATAAAAACCCGACGACACAACCTTTTTAATCTCTGAAAAATATATTTCATAATCTGTAACCTAATCCAGTTTCTGAAACGTCAGGCTGTTCGACATAAATAAAAACAGATGAAATAATTAATCTACATATTAAAACACACTGCTCATCGAGACTTCTTTGTCCCAAATACCGTCGGCTTTCCTGTGACAGTGTAAATTATTATTATACTACACTTGCTTAGTAAGTGTACCAATACTACCCCACTAAAAGGCTTGAAAGCTGTTCATTAAACCTTCTCAAAAATCTAGGCAGTTTATTGTATGGAATTTCATTACTGCCCTGAAAATCAGGCTATATAATGCGTTCATTACTAACGCGTTTTGTTTTTGAAGTGAAAACTTCTTTGGCATTGTTGCGGCTTGAAATTTTATAAAACGAAAAAGCGACAGTAAAAAGAGACATTTATAAGATTTAACGTGGGAGAAAATGAGACAGAAAGCATTATACAGTGTTTTTGAGTGTATTGAGTGTTATTGAGTGTTTTTGAGTGTTATTGAGTGTTATTGAGTGTTATTGCGTGTTTTTGAGTGTTTTTGCGTGTTTTAAGTGTTCTTGAGTGTTTTTGTGTTTTATTGAGTGTTTTTGAGTGTTGTTGAGTGTTATTGAGTGTTTTTGCGTGTTTTTGAGTGTTGTTGAGTGTTATTGCGTGTTTTTGAGTGTTCTTGAGTGTTTTGAGTGTTTTTGAGTGTTATTGAGTGTTTTTGAGTGTTATTGAGTGTTTTTGAGTGTTTTGAGTGTTATTGAGTGTATTTGAGTGTTTTTGAGTGTTTTGAGTGTTCTTGAGTGTTTTTGTGTTTTATTGAGTGTTTTTGAGTGTTTTGAGTGTTTTTTTTTTTTATTTTATTTATTACTTTTAAGAAGGCTTACAGACTAATTACAAATAATAGGTAACAACAACACGTTATCAAGTTGCTAATAACAAGCCTCCACAGTTATATAACATACCGATTACTTAAAGCCGAACAATTAAAGTATGTACATTGTGTTAGGTTAGTTTTTTTTTATTTTTTATTTAAGTAAGTACTACACACAAGTTAAAGAACCACTAGCCAGCGCATCATTCACAAAAAATGATTTGGCTAAGAGCATCCTTGCCGTGCTTATCTTAGTGCAAAATAAGTCAATATCATGTTCAGAAGACACATCATTGAAGCATCGAGCGCTTCTTATAAGAAAAGCATTACGCCTATAATTAGTAGTGGCAGAAGGCACACCTAGAAGCGGCCTTCTACGTAATCCAATGGTATTAGTGCGTAATCCTAACTTTGCTAATAGTTCAGGGCAGTCGATCGAGCCATTCGCTATGTTAATCAAAAAACATACATCATTAATGAGTCGCCTACGATCCAATGGAAGAAAATGGTACCTCTTGCAACGGTGACTGTAATCTATAGAAACCTGGTGTGCCTTATAATCAAGATATCTCAGAAACTTTTTCTGGATACCCTCAATGCGCGAATTGTAGATCCCATATTGAGGGTTCCAGACTTGTGATGCGTACTCCAAGTGGCTGCGCACGAACGAACAGTACAAAACCTTGATCGGCTTCAGAGAACGGAAACAGGCTGAGGCTCTGATTACAAATCCTAGTGCTTTCGAGGCCCTGCTCACGATACTGTCAATGTGTTGATCAAACAGTAATTTACTATCCTGTATAATACCTAAATCCCTAATGCTGTCAACCTTGCCCAAGGTTAGTCGGTTGAGACTATATATTGAATTTACTATAGACTTCTGGCGTGTGAAGGTCATTTGAAAACATTTAGAGGCATTCAATTGTAACAAATTGTGATTGCAATATTCTTCAAACCTATTAAGATCAGCTTGCAACTGGTGAGTATCAGAGATATCACGTATAATCTTATGGACCTTCATGTCATCAGCGTATAGCAACACGTAAGAGTGCTTGAAGCAGTTTACAACATCAGCAATAAACATAGTGAAAAGCAAGGTCCCCAAAACTGAACCCTGTGGTACACCCGAGGGGACCGAGGTCCAACCCGAAGTGTAACCCTGAAGAACCACAGCCTGACTCCGATTCTCAATGTAAGACGAAAACCATCTATACAGGTCGCCATGTATACCGGCTTTGAGCAACTTCTCCAGCAGCAGACGATGGTCGATACGGTCGAAGCACTTGCTGTAGTCAGTATAAATGACATCCACCTGCGCGCGTTGTTCCATACCACCCGATATAAACTCATGCGATAAGACCAAGTTAGACGTAGTGGATCGCTTTTTGAGGAAACCATGTTGTTCCCCCACAAAGTTACTTTCCATAGCCGCATAGACATCATTATACACCATACGCTCAAGGATCTTTGAAAACAGACATAATTTAGATATCGGGCGATAGTTTGTAACATCAGATTTGTTTCCTTTCTTGTGAACAGGGGTGATGAATGCCGATTTCCAGATTTTAGGAACTATACCCTCAGTAATGGATCGATGGAATAGGATACATAACGGGGCAACCAAACTATCAGCGCATTGTACTATAAACACCGGGGGTATGAGATCCGGGCCACCTGATTTAGAAAGGTCCAAGGACTTGAGCAACTTCAATACCCTAGAATGAGATATTTCCAACGTACTGATAAATGCAACACTGTCAACACTACTAACAGCAGTATGAGTCTGCGAAGATGTACCAGGGACTGGTAGAGGTTCCTGAAAAGTGGAGTGGAAGTACGCCGCAAATAAATTGCTGATATCCTCACCACTACTCGCGGTGACGTCACCATACTGCATGAACTTAGGCATTGCATTAGAGATTCTCTTACTTTTCATATAAGACCAGAAAGATTTTGGGTTTTTGACTATCGATGATTCTATTTTATCCATGTATATATTAAAACATGTCTTTTCCAAGTCAGTAGCTCTACTCCGTAAGAGGGAAAAAGAATGAAAATCCGAGATATTACCATACGTTTTATACTTACGATGATACTTATATTTCTCTCTCAATACTTTTATTAGAGCAGAATTATACCATAGTGGATACGAAGATTTTTTAACACATTTAAGAGGGATGTACTTGTCCCTAAGTTCATATAATTTACTGTAAAAGATTTCAACAGCGCTGTCCATTGACTCCGAATTTAAGAGATCAGTCCAGTTTACTTTGTCCAATTCAGATCTAATGGCCACATAGTCACCCCTAGAAAATATATATCGACGTGTTATGTTGTCCGCCAATTTATGAATTTCAACAAAATCAGCTTGAATTGATATCGGTTTGTGATGCAAATCCACTGGCAAAACTAATGGATCATGACATTCACTAACACTTAGCGAGTCATTAGAAAATACTAAGTCCAATATCCTTCCGTTGATATTCCTCTCACCGTTATACTGAGACAAGTTAGAAGTAAGAGTGGCATCAAAGAAATCATTCAAGTGTTGACACTTAACGTTTTGCGAAATCAATTCCTTGCTACCAGCGTCGGTACTCACTATCCAGTCTACACTATTGCCGAAGTTAAAATCACCCAATATTATGAATTTATCCAACGGGTGTGTTAAAATTAAGTGTGTCAAATTATCAGTGAAATTATTTAATTGAATGCTATATGAATTGCCAAGATTTTGCTTACAAAGGTAAAGGGCGCAAATGTGCAACTTATAAGTAGTAGCCGGCCGAGACCTCTTGAGAGCAAGCGACACCCAAATGTCCTCAGCAGAACTACACCAATCACGTCTCTCAACTACAGCAAGCTCGCTTCTCACCGCTATTAAAACACCCCCACCGCGCTGCTGAGCAGTACGAGAGTAATCACGATCTCGTCTTATCACAATGTATCGACCATCAAACATCTCACTGCTGAATATATCATCTACCAGCCACGTCTCGGTAAAAACAATAACATCATATGAACTAAGTAGTATTTTACGAAAGATATTGTTCGTTTTCGTACGCAGGCCACGTACGTTCTGATAATATATGTTAAGAGTAGCCATTTCTGAATCTAACTACAATAAAATAGATAATAAAAACAATTGAATTGTATAGTAAAAGCGCAAAAGTTGTTTTTACCATAAGAAATAAGTAAACTACGAAGGTAGAAGCTAATAACTCGCGATAATGTAATAAGCACACTAATGCACAGTGTGCGACAACTAGTATGTTTAAGAAATGTACGCCCATCGACTTATGAACAGAAACAAAAGGTGACGATCGAACATAAGATAAGAAACGCTCGGTGCAGATGGCATTAACAAACACGATGTTGCATTCAAAACTATGCCGTACTACGATAAACAAAAGATCGTAATTACATTGGAACAATTTATATGAGTAAAAATAATATTTAAAAGACTTACTTTTTAGCACTATGCAATGACACAATGTCATTTGGAAAACACTACTAGCACGCTGCTTTATGTGGCTCTCAAACTTTATATGCAATGAAATATGTTTTAAGTATTTTATGAAGTTTTTTAGCTGAGTTATACAATTTTCGTGAGATCCTTTTCCGATTTGACAAATATTACCGGAGCGGTGTCCATTTTCCTCGCGTGGATTTTTGCATGCTTGACCCATACATATTGAAAATCCATTTCCGCAGCCATTTTTTTGGTTTTCGATAACAGGAGCTTATTTTTCGTTGTAAGGTGGTCATTAATAAATATCCTTTGATTCCCTGATAGACCAAATTGGCTTGCCGTTATAGGCGAAGTCTTGAGAACGTATCTCGCAGCAGCAACAAAATCCTCCTTTACGTAGCGACTACAGAAACAAACTATTATTGGCTTCGTACGATCTTTTTCCCTCGCCGGCACCCTGGTAACAAAGTTGATTTGTGTCTTGGTAATGGGATAATTTATTTTGGCGCCAATTTTGGTAATAATTTCAAATAGGTTTTCATTATTCACTTGTGGCAACCCTTTTATCTCAACGTTATTCGATCGCGACCATTGATCCCTAGTGTCAGATTCTTCTTCCAGCTTGTCCAGACGATCCTGAAGTCGATTCACTTGCTCCTTAACTGTTTCCATCACGACAATACGCTGTTCCATATCGCAGATTTTATGCCTAAACTCATTGACCGTCTCTTCAAACTGCTGGTGTAAGGACGATTTTAGTTCAGCGAATTCAGTTCTTAGTGCCAAAATCTCCTCTTTTAGACCATCTAAGGGAGCAAGCTTCGCAGCCAACGCTCGTATCTCTTGTAAGACTGCGGATTCCGGGTCATGTCTTGGCAATTCCGGTTCAAACATAGGTGATCGAGGTGCGCCAGTCGGAGTGACAGTAACTGCAACTGCGTCAGGTGGACGAACAGCTCCTGTCTGCTTACAGTTCATGCATCGCCAAGTGAGTTTTCTATCACCAAGTTTCCGGTAACCGGCCTCTGTAATGCCCGCACATTGAAAATGCAATTCACGACCACATACCGTGCAAGGCACCCCATCCGACATCGATTCGTCACAGGCTCCACACATTCGTGCTCCCTCCATTGCGTACAGGGTATTTAAATAATTTGTTCAGAACAATAAACAGCAACAACACTAAACTTTGAGAAACACTGTTCAAGCTTTAGAAATCGTAAGTAAGTTCAACCTAAACACAACCGTAAACAACAGGGTCTACGATCAGACTGAGTTGAGAGTTTTGAGTGTTGTTGAGTGTTATTGAGTGTTGTTGAGTGTTATTGAGTGTTTTTGCGTGTTTTTGAGTGTTGTTGAGTGTTATTGCGTGTTTTTGAGTGTTCTTGAGTGTTTTGAGTGTTTTTGAGTGTATTGAGTGTTATTGAGTGTTTTTGAGTGTTATTGAGTGTTATTGAGTGTTATTGCGTGTTTTTGAGTGTTTTTCCGTGTTTTAAGTGTTCTTGAGTGTTTTTGTGTTTTATTGAGTGTTTTTGAGTGTTGTTGAGTGTTATTGAGTGTTTTTGCGTGTTTTTGAGTGTTGTTGAGTGTTATTGCGTGTTTTTGAGTGTTCTTGAGTGTTTTGAGTGTTTTTGAGTGTTATTGAGTGTTTTTGAGTGTTATTGAGTGTTTTTGAGTGTTTTGAGTGTTATTGAGTGTATTTGAGTGTTTTTGAGTGTTTTGAGTGTTCTTGAGTGTTTTTGTGTTTTATTGAGTGTTTTTGAGTGTTTTGAGTGTTTTTGAGTGTTGTTGAGTGTTATTGAGTGTTGTCGAGTGTTATTGAGTGTTATTGAGTGTTTTTGAGTGTTTTTGAGTGTTTTTGAGTGTTATTGAGTGTTTTTGAGTGTTATTGAGTGTTTTTGAGTGTTTTGAGTGTTATTGAGTGTTATTGAGTGTTATTGAGTGTTTTTGAGTGTTTTGAGTGTTCTTGAGTGTTTTTGAGTGTTTTGAGTGTTTTTGAGTGTTGTTGAGTGTTATTGAGTGTCATTCAGTGTTTTTGCGTGTTATTGAGTGTTATTGAGCGTTTTTGCGTGTTTTTGAGTGTTCTTGAGTGTTTTTGAGTGTTTTAAGTGTTTTTGAGTGTTATTGAGTGTTTTTGAGTGTTTTGAGTGTTTTTGAGTGTCTTGAGTGTTTTTGAGTGTTTTGAGTGTTTTTGAGTGTTGACGTATTTTGTAGAAACAATTTTCTTGGTAAAGTTTAAAGTTTGGCGGTGTAAATCACAAGTTGAAATGAGTGATTCCAGTGACAATGATAGCAATTTATTAATGTAGTATAACAAGTGTAGTATAAAGCAGTATATATCACTCGAGGGTAAGTACAGATTACTAAACTCGTGTGGTTTACGGCCCTCCGCTTCGCGTCGGGCCTCAAATGTACACTCGATTAGTAATCTGTGCCTTACTCCCCTTGGTGAATAAATAGCTATAGTATCACATAGAATAGATGATTGCTCTCTTAAATGACAATAAAAACCCTTTTACGAGCGAATTAATTAAATATTTATTGACCGTATAAATGCCGCGGTAAAGTTTAATAGGTTAACTGTGTCGTGATAGTGGCACCGAGGGCGTAGAGCTAGAGACATGTTATACCTATGTAAAACATAATGTACAGACGCCAGCACAGCTTCTACAATCTGTCAAATTTCTTTAATAGATTTTCAACTTTATCGCCAAAATAAAAGGTTCAAAGTTGATTGGGAAAATTTGACAGTTTCGGGTAGCTTCATGTGCTGGCGTCTGTAAAAAAATGCGTGTGTAATAAAAGCGAGTTAAAAAGACACATGACGAAGCCGAGAGTCACTTGTACTCCCAGTCATTGCAATCATTTTTCATTTGTGTACTGGACCACACTTGGGAACATTCTGGTTACGGAGATATTGAAGGTCAAAATTCCAACTTTTACCGACGTTTTTTTTACGAAAACACGTTTTTAATGATATAACAGAACTTTAAATACCCCCACGACCCCTGTATCGTTGCATTCACCCATAAAAGTACATACGCTAGCATATCAAGCTACTACAATCTGTCAAATTTCTTTAATAGATTTTCAACTTTAGCGCTAAAGCATAAGGTTCAAAGTTGATTGGGAAAATTTGACAGTTTCGGGTAGCTTGATGTGCTGGCGTCAGTGCAATGTTTTGCGTGAGTTACTTTGCTCACTACCGCAAACAGCAAATTTTCACAACAAAAATAAAAGTCGTTTACCAGCAATTATTTTTGTGTACTGTTACTTAGTTTGATGTATAAAGAATGCGTAGTTGAGGGCTATGTGATGTGTCTTCTTAGATCCAATATTTAATATTAATAGTTATGTCACATTCACACAAGCGGGGTAGCTGCTGTCACTCATGTCATCTGTCAGTTACGAGGAATGGCGGGAAAAAGAGAAAGTGAAACAGGGTCTTTACGATAGCGCTTGGTGTGGTGTGAGCTAGTGAAGTGATATATTCAACATAAAAAAAAAAATTAAAAAAATGAATGAAATGAATGGTGATGTAAAATGTGAAAAACGTGAATTTAGTTTAAGCTTGAATGTTTACTGTATTTTTTTTTGTGGCTGTATTGTGTTGTTCACACTCTTTCTTTGTAATCTGTTTTTAAAAGTGAGGACTTTTAATTGGCTGTCAGTCTCACATACTATTTTTTAATCTGTTAATCTTAGCTGTAAGTCTTCAATAGTTAATAAATAAATATGGAACCAACAGGATTCTACAATGCGCTTCTTGCTTCATCAGTTTTTACAATAAAAAAATCTGAGAGAATATTCTACATGATGTGGGCGACCATATCCATAGTGCTCTATGATGAAATACTGCAGACATGTGTGTGCCTGTCTGTGTTTAGCCTTTAACTCATGAAAAAGTCAGTTTTCATTTAAGAGCAGAGGTGGCCTGTGACAACAGCCGCGACTTACGATCACAGACAGGCACTTTACTTAGTGTAAATTATTTCATCACTACTGCTCTCAAAACTGTTAAGGAAAACATAGTGAGATCTTATGTTTTTGTAAATTATTGTACAATTGATAAATATCTGGCTAAATGTGGGTGTATAATACACCTGCCCCTTTGGTGACTAAGCGTGATGTTATTTCACTGAAATGTTACCGTTCGCTTTCTCGCAGCCGGAATAGTATACTTTATTACTATAGAAAATGATTGTATTTTTGATGAGTCGCCACCAATCGGTTGGCTATGATTGAATTCCAATACTTCCGTTGTTTCGCTTGGAACAATCGCTTAGGAAAGTGTGTCGCTTATTTGTTTGTGAAACGAATAGTTTCGGTCAAAATAATTATATAACTTATCTGCACGCCTAGCATGACCACCGTAGACGAATCAAAGAGTATAAGGTCTTTGAGACGAATAGACATAATGACAGGTAGAATAGACAGAATGTCATTCAATGTGTCATTTTGTTCTGTTAGTCATTTTGTCTATTCTTCCGTCGAAAAAACCCGTTTCTATGGTGATCATGCTACGCGTGCAGCTGCGGAGTTTGCTGCGCCATTTCTTATTCCCAGCTAAAGTACTAGGAAGTTGTAGGCAGGCATTTTGGGGAACAATGTTATGTAATTTTGACGTTCGAATACTGGTGATTTTTAGCCTTGTTTGAATAAATGACTTTTGATTAATTCACTTCGTAAATGATGCTACGAGAAATAGGTACAGTTATTCACGTAGAAAATTGAGTCTCGATGGGGGATGATCTAGTTCTATAGTGGAAGAATCGTAGGCCAGCCGTGTTCAAAAAGTTTGCTCTACGGAAATTGCATTTTCCAATATCGGCTTTCGTCCGTGTCAACGACTCAGGCACCCACACTTTTTCTGTTTTATCTATGTCACTTAATTAAAAAAAAAGATGTTTTGAAATTGTTCGGTACCTAACGCATGGGCGGTAATGCGTTCGTGGACAGGTGAGTGAACTGTCAAAATTAATTCCAAGTTCAAACTGTCGCGGTGTTGCCGCTTTCAGACATGTTTGTTGCCGAGTTAAGTTTAAGTTGTATTGACTTATTTACTCTTAGTGCGTTTTCACTTTCACGTTTTATTTTCACTTGATAGTTTTTTTTTGGATTCCGTACCGAAAGGGTGCCAATCTTAGAAATACTTTCTTATATCTATGGTGCCAACGGTACCCTACTAAGGCTTCCGCTGTCCGTCCATCCATCTGTCACAAATCTGTATCTTTTGAACCGTAATACTTAGACACTTATAATGTTCACAGAGTGTGTACTACTATGACCGCTATATAAAAATAAAATACCATACAAGAAACGGTGTTAAATAGATATGTAGCGTTACATATTTTACGGTGGTATGGCACCCTTCAGGTGCAGCCCGACTCTCACTTGACCGCTTTTTTGTGTATATTTCCTTGCATTAGTTGAAAACTTGTATATCGTAGGTATGTACAGTTCGCCTAGATCCTTTTGGGGTACATATGATCTCTATTTCGTTCTTATGATATAATCATCATCATCAATGTTATTATTGTTAATATTAATGTTATTGAGGTAAACAACAAATGTATCACGAACCCTCAAAGTATTGCGCAAAATTTTAATGATTATTTTATAGACCTAGTTCAATCTAATGGACATTGTTTAGCTTATAATAATACGAATGTTTTAAAATCCCATAAATCTATGTTCATGGAACCAATAGTCCCAAAAGAAATGATAACTATAATAAATAACCTCAAAAACACAAACAGTACAGGGTATGATGACATCAAGACCAGCGTGGTCAAATCAGTAGGGCCTACTATAGCACCAGTGCTATGTGATATAATGAATGCTTGTATATACAATGGGGTTTTTCCAGAAGCTCTAAAAATCTCGATTGTCAAGCCATTACACAAAAAAGATGACAAAGAAAAAATGTGTAATTATAGACCCGTAGCGTTAATTCCCATATTTTCAAAAATTCTTGAGAAAGTAATTTATATTAGACTTAACAATTATTTTGAAAACAACAACATTTTTTGTAAGGAACAAATGGGTTTTAGGCAAGACAAAACGATTAACATGGCAGTGTACAACTTCCTTAAAAAAATACACCACAACATGGACAACAGAAAACAGGCTGTAGCAATGTACATGGATATGACCCGCGCTTTTGATTATGTTGACCATAAAATACTATTAAAAAAGCTCTATAGCTACGGTATTAGAGGTAATTTACTTGACCTCATACAATCGTATATAGAAGGCAGAAAACAGCTTACTCAGATCAGCCAAGTGAACATTAAAGCAAAAACTGAAACAATATACTCCTCAAGTACGAGAATAATTTCGTATGGGGTGCCACAAGGGTCTGTCCTAGGTCCGTTACTTTTTATCTGTTACATAAACGATTTTCCCAAAGTAACCAGTCATCAGATGTGCTTATTTGCAGACGACAGCACTATTGTTTTCGACCAGAATGATATTAAACAAATTGAATTAGATATAAACACAAACCTGGTGTCAATTATAGAATGGTTAAATGCTAACAACCTTAAAATTAATTTAACAAAAACCAAAATAATGGACTTTAAACTTCGACAAAAAAAACAAACACAATACCAAATTAGGTATAAAGATGACGCAGTACTAGAAACAAACACTACAAAGTTTTTAGGATTGCACATTGACAATGATTTGTCATGGAAAACTCAAATTGATAGTGTTTGTTTGAAACTTTGCCGATTCTCTTATGCCCTATATATGCTAGGGAAAATTGCAAACAAAACAGCCCTCTTAACGGCATATCACGGTTATGTAGCCTCCACATTGAGGTATGGACTTATATTCTGGGGTAACGCTTCAAATATATCCTCCGTGCTTTTGGCACAAAAAAGATGTATCCGAGCCATCTGCAAATTAAGAACAACAGATACATGTAAGCAACACTTTAGGGATTTAAGTATTCTGACAGTACCTTCACTGTACATATATGAGGTTCTGATGTTTGTAAAAACCAATATACATTTGTTTAGTCATGTAGAAAGTCAACGTCGCTCAGATAAGTTGAAAACAATAATCACGAGAACTGCTTTTGCTTATAAAAGTGTCTATGCAATGGCACCAAAATTGTATAATAAACTACCTTGTCATATTAGAAATTGTCAGAATAATAATAAATTCAAAAGCGAGCTCTTTAAGCTACTAAATGACAAAGTATATTATTCAGTCAAGGAGTATATGGATGACAAATTTTAAAGATTTTTTTTTTTTTATATATTATATATGTATATCTGTTTTTTTTTTGTTTTAAATCTATTGACATTGTGTATTTTCATGACATTTTCCTTATATTATTAATTTTATAACTTGACATGCCTAATAATATGTTTTTTTGACATTGTTAATTTCGTTTATAATTGCATGAATTTTTTTGTTTTAATCTTATAAATAAGTTTACTATTAACTTCAACTCAGATTTTGTATGCCTATCGGCGGAACATGGTTTGTGTACTTGACATTTATATTGAAAAACACCTGTAATCACCTATGTTCACAAAACAAAATAAATAACAAAATAACAAAAATAATCATTTCAGCCGAAAGACGTCCACTGCTGGACATAGGCCTCCCCCAAGCACCTCCACTTCGGCCGGTAATGTGCTTCTCGCATCCAACGGGTTCCTGCGGCCTTCACAAGGTCGTCGGACCACTTTCCGGTACGCGGTCACCACTCCCGAACCTTTCGGCCCCATCGGCCATCTGTTCTGCGAGCAATGTGCCCTGCCCACTGCCACTTAAGTTTGGCAATTCTTCGGGCTATGTCGGTTACCTTGGTTCTCCTGCGGAATTCCTCATCGCAGGAAAACTTCAAGCATAGCCGTCTCCATTGCCCTTTGGGTGACTTTTAGCCTTCTTATAAGGCCCATTGTGAGCGACCACGTTTCACGTTTCTTATGATATCCTTTAAATCTATTTCGTTCGGAGCCCATGAACAGATAATTACAGCAGGTTCAATTAATACTAAGAAACTTTAAAGAACCACGATCTTTTACAAAAACACCAACCTTTTCTTTGTAAACTCTAACTAACTTCATTATAAGAAAGTCCGGTGTTATATCAAAGCATCAAGTACGCCTCGTTTGAACAGAAGAGCGTAGTCAATGAGACTGGACACTTGAATAGGGCTCCGTACTTTTTAATAGCTTTAACTATTAAACTGTCTTCGTCATTTACTGACGACAGGTCTGCTGGTTCTCATCTTCTCACTGCTACAGTGTTTGAAGTAGGGTCACTTAACTTTTAAGTAGTTGATTCGGGACAGATATAATTTAATTTAAGTGTCAATAAAATTAAAGATTTCTAGCTAGTCCGCTTGTTAAAGTAGGAAGAAATGCGTAATTAAATTATTTCTATAATCGTTTCGTGAGCACCATTTGTGAGCTTTGCAGACTTGCAGTAAATGATTTCAACTATAGCAGTGACCATAATCTCAGATAATTTAATCGCCATTTAATCAGTTATCTACTTTAGTGAAACGTATTCCAAATTGATTTTTGAGTGACCATTTGCAACAAAAAAGTTCCTAATAGTTTTTGGTTGCAATGGAATTTGAACTTTGTTATGACATTCAGTTTGTTCTTCCATAACTTGAAAATTATCACAAAATTGTTAATTCCAATACAAGCAACTTTAGGTAGGTACTGAAATACTTGGATGCATATTCTTCCTTCTCCATCCATTTTACTGATGACAATGCGGATTTGGTGCCAATAGTTGATTATATCAATTCAAATAAGTATGACATGAAATTGTTGTCGAAATTAGTTGTTTTATTTATGCTTCCCTTATTTTTCTCAAAGCATATATGAATTTACAATTTATGGCGTGGTTGTGTTGGGTGTTTACCCTTTTAACATAAAATTCAAAGCATTTATTTCAAATAAACTAATTACAGGATCTTTTGAATTGAATTTGAAATAGAGAAGAACAGTCAAGGAAGTCCACTGACACTCTTTTAAATCAATATACAGGATTAGCTCTATACTAATAAAAGCTTGGTCAACCTAACCTATACAGTTTATTTTACAAAGAGGAGGCTCAGTATTGTTGATTGAATCGGAGTGAGAGTCCTATTCAAATATCGCCATTGTTTCTCTCATGTTTAAAAATGGAACGTCCTTTCAACTTGACTTTACGTTGTCATGGGAACGAAACGTCAGCTGTCAACCTGACAGAATGAATTGCGTCATAATAAAAATAAAAAGTTTCTTATAAATGAAAAAAAAAAACAACCGCAACAATAGTGTAAATCAACGTCAGAGGTAAAAGTAATAATATAAAGTCGTTTATAAGAGTTTTTTACTGTTGAAAACGCATTTGTCTTTGTGATGAATATAATGAATTGTATGTCTCGAATGGCTAAACATTAACACAAATTAGAGTTTAACGTTAAAGTTAATGAAGAAACATTTTTTTCATTGTATATGGGTACTGTCTTGGTTAAACAGTAATTTGTTTTTGTTAGTTAACGATTAGAAAAGAAATAATTAGTATGAGTCGAGTTATTTCTATGTATTTTTATTGTATTTAACTTACGTTGGCCTTTGACATGGGCTTAATTACACTAAGTAACTTGTGAGAATTTAAAAGACAGATGTTTTTGGGCCAAACCATCCGTTGTGGATGCAAATAGGTAATTTTAAAGCCACTATCGTGCATTACAGATACGAAATACTTATTTAAACTTCATTTGAATTACCCAGTTGGCATTTAGACTAACGACCGCAAGTATATCATGCTGTCCTCTCTATTTAACGTACAATCTTCTACTTTATTAGTCCATATCCGCCCACCGAGTGTAATAGGCTTCTCATATTTGGACCACGGCTGGTCATAAAACATAGTACCGATTAGACCGCATGGTTTCCTTTTAAGAACGATAGTTTAAGGTATAGTACATATACACGTGATTATGGTTGTTTTTGGATTTGTTTTTAGTACCTACCTAAGTTCGAAAATTACACAATGGATTTCACGACTTTAGTGTTTTTATTTTTTTTGCACTTCAAAAGTTTTTCTCTTTTTTTGCTCTCCAGAGAAGCCAACATTTTTGTTTTTTATTTCTTTTTTCTATTTTTATTGATGTATATTGTCTTGAATATTGAAATGTCGTTATTTTCGTCAAAAGATTTCTAATCCGGTTGATTTTCCATGTTTTTCTAAGTCATCATGGAACTTTAACCTTAATGAAAAAGCAAAATCTTCAGTAGGTACTAACCTAATGGACACCTGTCATCGGCAGTTGTCGGCTTTCGTCGGCGGGTCGTGCGCACGCGTCGCCGATAAGCCGGCGCACGCGGCGGGCCCCGTGCGTACAACCGCGTGGGAAACGCATTATGCCTTCTAATGGCACTTTGAGTACGCGTAAAGATTGAATCATTTTGACCAAGTAGCACTAGAGGAAAAGTGTAACAAGGAAATGTAGGTGGAATGTGGGTTAGTATCTATTGCTTTTGTGCTTCTTGTCAAAGTTGTCGAACGATCGACATTTTGAACAAGACAGAGCTAGAAAACTCGCATATTAATTTTTTTTAATGTAAACAGCAGCTCTTCGATCAATAAGAATTTCTTTTCTAAAAATCCCTTTAAATGAAGATGAACACATATTTACCTTACTGCTGAAAAGTTATCTGTTCCTACTTTCTAGCAATTTCTACTGGAACTGTAAAGATGGATAAGCAATAAAAAGTATACACAAAACCCAGCAACACACAAAACGGAAAATGTAGCTTTAACTCTGGTATTAACATGTTAAACTATAAATAAAATAAAACTAATGTAACGATTACCTTAGCACACGAACTTCATTTACCTTACGTCGGCGCGTGCGCTACGAGATTCGTAGCTTTGTTTATCTGAGGCGTAAGGTTTTTTACTAAATATAGACATGTTGGATGTTACTGGTGTTCACATTATCTACACAAACCCAGGAAGTTTTAGGTAAACATTAAGTTCTGTGAAAGCAGCGCATGCGCATGATGAAAGGGATGTGTTTGTAAACGATGCTGCAACTGAAGAGCCGTCAGTGGGACTGACTTCCGAACTTTGAAACGAAACATTTTCTCCTAATACGAGTAAGTCTTGCTTTGAGGATGGCCAGATGTCTGCTTTGATATGGTTTCCGCGCTGTCCCAATGTTTTTTGTAGGTAGTTTGGAAGATTTTCATAATACGCGATGAAATTGCGTAACATGTTATTCTATTTCGCGATTTTTGTAACGTGATCGAAAGTCTGGTAGACAATCACCAATTTTCGCCACTAAATCACATTCATGGGCTTCAGTAGCGGAAATTGGGGATTGTTTTGGACATGCAAGATTCTTGCCTGAGGCATACAATAAAGTTGAAGCAACTACTGACTTGCATCGTCTACACCCTCTTTACACGGTGCAACTTTGATTGTTGTTCCAACTTATGGTATGCCTCAGGCAATTAAATCGAAACGTGTAAATCAGTCTTTACTTTCTCATAGCCCATGAAACAAAAAGATCAGGATGATGACCCGCGCTACGAACCTTTTTAGATTTTATATGCGTCTGAACTTTCCTTTTTAAGGTTCCTTACCAAGAGTGCCAACGGGACCCTATTACTACGCCGTCCGTCTGTCTCTCTCTCATCGGGCAGTATCTCATAAACCGTAATAGGTAGACAGTTGAAAGGACATCATCTCCCATTCTGGGATATATTTGTTTTAGCGGCCGTCTATAATAATTACGTAGCTTTAAAGTACACATTACTAAGGCGTCAAAGTCGAGAACAATTTGGATTCGGAGATATATTATATTTGGAGGCAGATCGAAAGATAAGATCGTTGTATATCTTTGTTCTCAAATTCATTACAGCGTTGTCGCCATACAAATAAAATATAATTCATTTCTGGCCGCCAACTTTTTATTTTTTAACCCAAGTCGCCGAACAAAATGGGTGATCTCCTTTTCACAGAGTGTGTATTTCTATTGCGCTATAGAAAAATAAACTACAAGTTAGAAATTAAAGGGAGTCTCCATACAAGATACGTGTTTTTTTCGGCATTTTTAACCCTTCGTGTGAGAGTCCGACTTTCACATTGCCGCTTTTTTTTTTGAGGAAATTCTTAGGTTTGAGAAAAGCCTTAAAAATGTTTAATGGAATGGGATGGGGAGGCCTGTTTGTCTACCGTCTCGTCTGATAGCAAGCGGCGACGTAGTCTAAGATAGAGCACGCCTGTCTAGACCTACGACATTCTTTTTTACTTTTGCTTCAAGAACTCCTGAGCACTTTAGAAAAACGGACGCCGTAAATCTATTTTATTAGAACGGGAAGGTTTTTTTTTTTTCATTTTATCCTTGTGTCTATGGCTAGTACATGAAATATTAGGACATACATTTAGGACATTGACGTTTATGAGCGGGTAACAATTATTCACAATTTAATTTACAACTAGCTGCTACCCGCGGCTTGACGATGTCGGAAATTATTCTACGGGAACGTGCTACCTGTCCTTCCCCAGGATACTATCCATATGGATGATATCCTGGGGAAGGACACAGGCTACTTGTCGAGATATCATCCATCTTCTTGCCAAATTTTATCGAAATCCATTCAGTGGTTTAGGCGTGAAAAGGTAACACGCAAACAGAGTAAATTCCGAATTTATAGTATATGTAACCTATAAGAAATAATTATTACCGATACAGACAGATACACACAGCACAGCACAACTACAGATTATAGATGATACTTTGGGCATTCTTCACTTTCAGTGAAACAACTTTATCACCAATTCTTTTGCAAATCTTCTGGATTTCAGGACTTATTGACCTGAAGGCACCTCTCACCCCTTTGATCTCTATAATAATTCGAAATGTGGCTGTATTTCATGGACTGAAGTGTGACTTTTATATCAGTAACATTTGCATAGCCATAATTACCTAACTGAAACGTTATAACGTGGGTACTTACGGCTTGTGGCGCAGCGCGTAGCACTTTAAACCGGGTGCAGTCCGTATTTCATATAATACTGCCATTATAATTATTATTTGAGTTAGTCACTGAACTTTCTCTTATTTGTTGTACTTCATAACGGCTTACAAACGATGTCTTGTCTTTGACTCATCATCTTCTAGCATAAAGTATTGAATCTAGGCAAATGTTCTATCAAAATATTTATAAAGATTTCTTGTTATGTTTCGTGTTTTGCAATTGACAATAATTTTATTTGACTCAACCAAGTTAGCTTACCTTCCTAGGCGTAATGTTAATGATTGTGTCGACCAAGTTATTCGAATAATAAACTTGATTGGAGGACCATACATAATAATATTTAGTTTATAACATACTCCGCGAACTTCATATTAGAGTTAATTTCCTTTTAATAAATATTTATTCTAGTCCACCTCTTATCAGCCGTAACCGTCGAATGCCTGAATCTTTTTACATAATCACGCCATTTTCATGAAATCTTGACTATTATAATTGCTTTGGTAGGTACCTACCTGTTCTGTCGTTTATGCTTATGGTACTTATTTATTTAGAGGTTGATTTTTCCATCGCCAGATAACTTCTATTCGAGGAATAATTTTGAATTTTTGACAGGTCTTCCATACAAAACTGTCAGACGTCAATGTTATTCCACGGTGAAAAATTGTCTGGCGTTGGAAAAATCAGCCTTTGGTATCCCACAGATTACTGTATAATAATAACTAAGTTATACGGAAACAAAACCGCAATCATATTTTGATAACGTATACTAACACACACACACTAACAGTTTGGCTGTGACGTCAAATGCTAATCTGCTGTAATTGTTTTGTTCGCAAAGGTTTTACATAAAAAGGTGTGTTTTTACATAAAAAGTGGCTATAATTCATCATGGCCAGACTTCTGAAAACTAGATAGAGGTCACTTGTGCGTAGGCCTACCTTGACGTAGCCTTAGCTACGAAAAACCACTCTTTCAGTATCGTAGGTGACTAACGAATTAGTAATCCCGAGCTTTCAGTTTTTTTGTAGTTAAGTATAGTAAACGAAATCTTACTAGGCCCACTGTGGAATCTCTCATATTTATTTAAAATTTTACTGTGCCCGACAGGGTCCTTATTTGTTTTTATTGAATAATACTTACCACCTATCATTATTGATTTCAATAAAGATTAATTGAATTGAATTGGGATCGGGCTGCCAATAAATTGAAGTAGTAATTTCTTCGCATGTTTGTCATGTCCTAAATCCAATTTCGCCGACAAATATGTGTTTTTGTGTGTATAATCGAATGTAATATAATAATATAGGCTGTTTGCAGTCAGGTATCAGATTACTGTCCATCATCATATCCCCTGTCAACAATGACGACGTCTTTTGCACAACTTTCTAACTGAACTGTTTCGTATCATTCATCATCTAGCTTTATCTTAGCCAAAACCTGTTCGCACCATCAGTCGTATGCTGTCGTCGATCATCTGGCTGGGCCGCCATATGTCACGGAGATCTGGAGAAAAAAAAAAACAAAAACAAGGTGCGGAAGTGGCGGCTCGCGCATGCGCGCTGCACGGTTCATTTTCACGGCGCGGGCGGAGGGTGGCAGCATCGACTTAAGCAAGGGTGCCGGCCCGCGCGCGCCAGTCAGCTGACGAACCTCGTCGCGAACGCACGTCTTTCCACGCTCATACCGCGCCGGTTTCAGTGTCCGCACTCTCGTGTGATAAAAATCCCTCGTGTTTTAATCAACAATGGCAACCTACGCTCAGTTCAAACATGTCGAGCTCTACAAAATCGGGCACGGAAAGAATAGGTAAGGATTTTCTTTTAGTACCCGCAAGGATGCTGCAGCTGAATTTTCAGTTTCATCTTTGTTCTAAAGGTCAGGGGTTGAATTCTGGGGTAGTAATAGTTTTAGTGGTGCGTTTGATTAATATTTTTATTTTAATAGTACTCATCATGCCATTAATTTCAATTGTTATAATACGTGTGATCATAGGTAAATAATGTTCATGTATACTTTCCTTCCTGAAGCGCAGTAGGAAACTTGGACTAAAATATTGACTGCATAAAAATATAAAACCATTTGTACTGAAAATACAACGCCGAAAAGTATAAATCCAAAAATCGTGCACTGTAAAAATATTACCATAAAATCAACCCTCACCCTGCGCTTTGTCTCTAATTTATTAACATTTTACCATCATTATCGTGAACATTGATAAATGAATGTAACACTATCCCTGAAATTTATTCAGTCATTAGGGTTAAAATTAAATTATTTTATATTTCCCCGACATAGGAAAATGTGATTTTCACGCAGTGCGTTGAACTCTGCACGCTGGTATAATGCGGCGATCGCCTTAACTCCGATCACATTAGGCTTTATTTTATTTCTGTTATAAACCGAGGTTTTCGATCCATATCTTGAAAACTTCATCATTTTCCCGTACCTAAATATTTTCAGATTTTCTTGTGAAACCGCAGATTTCTTGAGCGTTGCTCGTAATAGAGTTTCTGTCACATAAATTAATATTTTACGTTCGTGAGGCGTTAGTGAAATTTGAATATATCGTAAAATATGATACGTATTGAAGACGTGAAAGACAGATTAATTTTTATTTGCTTATTTATTTATTCGGATTCAAATTACGTACGACTATAAAAATCTATGCACACAAAATGAATGTTTTTTTTTTAAATCTTATCATTCTGGGAAGGATCTGGGCCCCCCCCCCCCAGATCTGGGATTGGCTTTGCCCAGCAGTGGGATAGCAAAGGCTGACAAAAAAAACATTCCATCATTTCCTGCGCAAGCTCTAGCAGACTTCTAATCTTCTAAATATTTGAAGATAATTAATTTTCTCATACATTCATCCTGAGGCAGTGCCAAGTTCAGCTAGTCTTAAATAAATTGTAGTCATATCACCGTTTTAACGTCAATTTTGCGAATATTTTATGTACAGAATAATTCCCACATTTGTCCAATGTTTTATGACGGAATCACAACAGTTACGCTGATATAAAAGTGTGTAGATTCGAACATGCGAAGTGGCAGTAGAAGGCATAACACGCAACTTTTACACTGCGTGCCTAATCTTTTCACCTACATTTTTGTAAATGGCAACCGTCTGGTTAGGCAGAAATCTAACGTTGGGGAAATGGGTCATGTGGGAATTACGCTTGCATGCAAAGGGTTAAATTGGACGTGAATACACTTTCAGCAAATTTCGTTTTATTTGTATGCTATGTTCATTCTAGATCCTCTATTAATTCTGTCTATTTATGTTCCGGTCTTTGACAATAGACCTGTACGGGTTATACTTACCAAAGCTTTTTTTAATCTAATGCTCTAACACTTAAATTACTTTTAGTCATTAACAGTAAATTCAAGCTGTTAGGCTTTATTAATACTTGCTAGTACAACTAAGAATCATAACCATTATCAGGCTATAACGTTCCCACTGCTGGGACACAGGCCTCCTTTCTGTGACCTGTGTGTGTGTGTGTCTCCCTCTCACAACTAAGAACATAGGTGTTTTAAAAACACCGATAATAGCCAGTCAAATCTTGCGATAGATTTAGTTGTTTCAGGATTTACGTAGTTATGTGAAAAGGGCGGAAAATAAATCTCTTACTTTATCATTTATTTACGTAAAACGAAGAATCAGCTCGTTTTTTGGTCGTCTGTCACTTGTTCGTCTGCAGCCGAATTTTTCAATTAAAATAAAATAACAACACTCTTCAAAGACAACTTTACCTGGAAGAAG
The DNA here is from genome assembly GCA_927399505.1 of Luperina testacea. Lineage (NCBI taxonomy): Eukaryota > Metazoa > Arthropoda > Insecta > Lepidoptera > Noctuidae > Luperina > Luperina testacea. Next base: position 12,411,265 of record OV656775.1, on the reverse strand, counting down.
CTTCACGTAAAAGCCTTCGAAAGAAGTGTTAATTAAAATCATTTGCATTCTTTTACAGTAATTATATTACACCTAATAGGCCTACTAATTAATTTATGACTTCTGTAAGTTGCTCCGTTGTTTATTTTATCGTCGTTTTGTTGTGACATGCATTTCTGCTCACCACAACATTTACTGAATGACATTTAAAATTGACTTTTTGAAAACTCCCAAAGTAAAAAAAAACAAAACAAATCGAATCGCTTTTACAGTCTTAAAAATTGTGCTAGTTATCTTGTTCCATTACTATACTGTCTACTCTCCCAAATGTAAAGACGCCTTCAGAACAGGCTCTCATCTCCAAATCATTCAGCTGTTCCATGCCAGTATCAGTGAACCAGTTAGTGCGTATTGATTATTTTATCGGTTCGTTCTTAATTTAAACACGACTCTCATGCGCTCCCGATCGATCGTAAGCCCTTGAGCATGATTTATGGTCAAGAGATTTAATGCAAGCATAAAATCTAAACTTTCTTTCTTGTTTATGGTACGAATTTGTTTTATAAGTTTTTTGATGGAGTTTTGTATCTCGCTTAATTTAATTTCTTATTTATGACTAGCATTTAAGTACTAGCTAAGATATACAGTGGCATTAAAAAGTTAGTTGACACTTTTCCACTTCAGCTGTGATGCCACGTTATGATTTAAAATATATTTTTTTAAGATAAGGCATAGGTTGAATAGTGTACAGTTCTAACACTTGGAACTAGAATTTTAAAACTCAATGTGGTGGGTTACAGTTGAAGTGGAAAAATGTCAACTAACTTTTGGAGCCACTGTAATTAGGTTTTCTTAAATGACGTATTTTTAGACGAGTATATGCACCGTAACCAATAACCACGCAGATTTTTTATCAGTTTTTCAGCAGAAAGAATTTTGAGGCATTCCGCCTTTCAGTCGACAAATTTCCGCAGGTGTCCAAAATCTACATCAATAAAATTCATATATATTACATAAAAGCCAGATGTAACGCATAAATGAATCCCGACAGGGGTTTCCAAATACAGTAATATCAAAATCTACATCAAAAAAATTCATATTATATTACATAAAAACCAGATGTAAAGCAAAAATGAATCCCGACAGGGGTTACCAAATACAGTAATATGGTGTGATGTAGGCGAAGGCTATGGTGGCCGACGTCGCGTGCCAGCGGTCGCCATTAACATATCCATAGGAAGTGTGTGATTACTTGCGGCGGACAGACAAACGCACAGGCTGGCTGGACACTAAACTAGAAGGGACAGAAGGCTTAAGTTTTTTACTTCAATGGATAACTATGCTCTCGAACTTCTTCTTCGTAGCACTCTTGTCTGAACGGTCATGGTCCTCATGTAGTTTCTCGTCTAGAGATTGGTGTGATTCTCCTCACGATTTCTCACCACCTACTCCGATGTTTGGTATTTGTAGTGCACTCACACAAAGGGTTTTTTTAATGGGTTTGTTCTTGACTCTAGTCTAGGTCCGAGGTGACAGAGACAAAGTCGACGATGGAGTGAGTTTACCCAGAAGAAGCCTGTTCACTCTCACTTTGAAGAGATTCTGGTTGTATGCGCTCGGAAACACAGAAGCAGGTAGAGAGTTCCACTCTTTTGCTGTGCGCATTATAAAGGACATTAGAAAACGCTTAGTGCGAATTGGTGGAATAGCAACTAGGTAGGGATGGTAACTTGCAGTGCGTCTGGATGTCTGAAGGTAGAAGGGGGCCGGTGAAATGAGGTCGTGGAGTTCTTACAGATAGTTGAAGATCACTGAAACTTGTAAATTACGCTTATAGAAAATAATTTTAGTTATCAATCTGCTAAAGGCGCAGACTATACCTATGGGCAGTATCTACTAAGGACTAATATTTCCAATAGCAGAAGATATTTAAATTTTTGGATATTTAAATATCCAGAAGTAATTTAAATTTTTGATCATTTCTTTAGATATTGTTTAAAAGATGAAAGCCAATTCCCGTAATTAAAAACTTTTAAAATCTAGTCGCGATCTCATCTCAGCGACAATCAATGTCAAAAACTTGTCAAAAATGTAGGGAAATTAGAGATATCTTTGACAGATTGAGACTGAGATCAGCCTGTAAACGTTCTTAAAAATTACGAGAATTGCCCCTCTGACGTTGAAAACATCAGCTCTTGGTTTAGTATTTTTGGTTGGTATGATTAATTCAGGTAAGAGTTGCTCACTGTACTTTTTGTTGGTAATAAATAAAGGTTTTGACAAGAACATTCCAACTCTAAAGTAGACGTGAACAACCAGATTATGGAATATGAATATACGGAAGACCACGAAATATGTAAAATGAAGCAGTCTCGATCTACTTAATCTTTCAGCGATGTTTTTAAAGTTGTACTTTTTTTTCAAGTCCGTTCGCTTGATATCGCGATGGTATCGTTTGGCCTTCTGTTAGTCATGCTTTTCCAGTAGATTTGCCAGAATTCGCTATTTACTCGTATAAAGGCCGTGGGCTGCCGGGGGTTGTTCCGACCTTGGCTCGCCCCATAAATATTATTATAGGATTAACCTCATTTGAATTTACGTCTGATAAAGTACGCGGTATAGAGAAAGACCCCAGGTTTGTATAGAATTTTATTGGGTCGTAGAATCTATTTGTAGAGCCGTCCCCTATATGAGCGATGATACCGCCTGCCATTAAAGGCATGTTGAACGTTCAATCATTATTTAATACCTATACTTAGTTCTTGTTTATTAGTTGAAAATATATCCTATAAAGGATCTATTTTAAGCCCAGCCTGCTACCGAATTTAATAATATCGAATAACCAATAAAATTCCAGATTTATTAATACAGGTAACAAGGAAGGATAAAATTGCAACATAACTGTTCACCATGGCGTTCGTAATGTTTGTCTATGGTTCATATTTATCCTCAACGAGTCAATAAACTATGGTTAGCCCGTAAAAAGTGTCGAGGTACTAGGCATTCATAAATTACAAGAGCTTAGGTACAATGTCGGCAGACCATGCTAATGGCTAAGCGACACTTATTTATTGAGGCGAGTATCGGTATGCGTCGTTAATCAAACTACGAAGGGTGGAATGCACATGTGGATGTAGTTAGCGTTTCTGTGCTCACTAGACGAACTATTTTAAGACTTAGGGTAAATGTGAGGAAGTATTTATTATTTACTGTGAGGAATCTTTTCTATTTTGTTGCATTCCTTTGGCACGGTAATAGGAATCTTTTCATTTCGAGAAAGTTTCGGCTTCAGTGTCTAATATTGTAAAGCACTAGGAAGAAGTATTGTAGAAGGTTCACATAAAAACCTTGCCATTCGTTCTTGTAGATAAATACTGGGGTGTCTTCTAAGTGATTATTGCAATACATCCCCAGGCTTGTCCGTTGTATGGGTCTACTGAAGCATTTGTTCTATAGCGCACATTTATATCTTCTCCGTACTAAGTAGCAGAGATGCAAAACAATTACCAAGATCTATTTATTATATTATGGAGTTCCAGTAATTACAGTGCATTTTCTAGCAAAACCGTATTTCAACTCCTACGTAGTCATTTAAACACTATCCTATAAACATATAAACATTATCATATAAACATAGGTAGATGCGTCCTGCCGATAACTGCACAAGATTTTTATTTTGTATTCACCTCACTATGGCTACGTTTAAACAGCGATATAATCACGGCAAAAACTCTATTGAGATGTGCGACCGCATTAGAACGATTATCGATGTATCGATAAAAAGTTGTAACATCGATTCTCCGTCGGTGGATGGCGACTTGGAGAGCGCTTGACACATGTCAAGTCGCTACGATCCGTGTTGGTAAACTAATGATATTTTAATAAGGGCAAGTCTTACTTACTTGCTTGCTGAGTTACATTACAATGTTTGTATAGAAACGGTTTTTAATCGAGTTGTATGTGCGACTAGCTGTGCCCGCGATTTCTTTCGCGTGGATGTCAGAAAACAATAATTTCTGCCTCTTTACTAATTCTTTTTCTAAAATAAAAGGAGCCTAAGTTACTCCTTTTAATATCAGCTATCTGTCAGTGAAAGTCCCGTCAAACGATTCCTCGGAACAAACAGACGGACAACCAAACAAAAAATTTCATTAATTGCTTTTTTTTGGTTTTAAGCACCGTCGCACGGTAATATTATCTATATTGCCGTGGTATAAACGTTTTGTCCAGCAATTTGTAGTAGTTATCTGTAGATTCGTTTCCATCGCTTTAAATCAAAAATTTATTTGTTGACTCTACTGTGACTGATTTGTACATTTTAACAGTTATTTTTGTTCGGTCCATTAATTCGTGGTTTATCCTATAGGTAATTTCTGAGGGAAAATAGAATACCTATTTATAAATACATAGTACACCCCCCCCCAGTATTAGGTACACAATTTTGCAAACAGTTGGTACAGACGCCAGCACATCAAGCTACTACAATCTGTCAAATTTCTTTAATAGATTTTCAACTTTATCGCTAAAGCATAAGGTTCAAAGTTGATTGGAAAAATTTGACAGTTTCGGGTAGCTTGATGTGCTGGCGTCTGTACCATTGCGTGCTTTCGCGATGTTTATTTGATAGTTCATGTACAATTCGCTAAGCCTTCGTTACATCACGACATGATTTTATTATATAATATACAGTTGTTTACAGAATAATGGAAATGTCGTTATGATGGACGACCTTGTCTACGAAATGACAAACTTTGTTAAACGTCTTGTGAATCAGAGGAAATAGGAAAGCGAGAAACATTGGAAATGTAGAGAATTTTTTTTTAATAGAACACAAGATTACTCTTGTACAGACGCCAGCACATCAACCTACCCGAAACTGTCAGATTTTCCCAATCAATTTTGAACCTTATGCTCTAGTGATAAAGTTGTAAATCTATTAAAGAAATTTGACAAATTGTAGTAACTTGATGTGCTGGCGTCTGTACATGTATCTTAGAAGATAACTGTAAACGTTTGCAAAAGCTCATTAATGTTTTATGGTTGTTTAACCGAAGACTTGTCAGCGTGTTTGGCTGCTTTCCTGGAAATGCGCAAGCCGCATTGCGCTTAGTTCTTTCCATTCGAGTCTTGTCATCATCAGTATATTGTTAATTTTTCAACATAACATAATTTCACGCCTGTCTTTTCCACAGGGTTGGGCAGAGGTGTAGGTACACCCCTATTTCACCAGTAAGCCTTTTTTTTTCGACAAATTCCAGATGGGAAAACCTAATAAAACTTTGCTTGATCCGGGAATCGAACCCAGGACTTTTTCAAATCGAATTAAAAATGTCTACCGATTAGCTTTCGATAGCTAGTATGTACAAGACTTAGCATTTGTTTCTATAATGCATGTTGATAAAACCCACTTTATATTCCTTACCTGTCTTTTCAATATTAAATGTCCCATTTCCATTTAGCAGGATATACAATTCAAGTACCCTCGTTCTGAGTATTATTTTATTACCTAGTTTGTTATACAATTTTCTCTTACCTACGACTTAAGTGGAAAAGATATTAAATGCGGTAGCGTTTTGACATGTTAATCTTGAGTATTTATTGATTTTAAGTTGATATGAATCTTCAATCTACGCTAGCCGCGGCCGGTCCTTAGATGGGTATACAACATATCGTTCGTTATCGTTAAGCCGCTGGGTCCGGTTGCTATTCTTAGATTTTTGACAGTTGTTACGGATAGTCAGAAGCCTAAAAGTCTGACAAACAGTCTAACCAAGGTGAATCGAGTACCCATTAACTGGGCTGTAAAGGTCAGTCAAATAGGCAGACTGTCCATGTAAAATACTAGTATTCAGCTGCATCCGGTTAGACCAGAAGCCGACCCCAAAATAGTAGGGGAAAGGCTATAAGCAGATTGATTTATGTGTAAAGCAGTTTATATTCACATGCGATGTTGTTTTACGTTATTATCAACAAAGACATCTGAGTTACGGTACAGATTTCGACACTCTAGTACCGTGTGACCGCTAGCAGATTGTAAATGACATTAAAGCGTCTATTTGGACGTTAGAAATAGAAACTGGCCATCAATCACCAGCATGGGTCACAAAGCCTTTTAACTTTTCTTCATAATGTGTAAGCGCGCTTTAAGTTGTTCGCCCATTACGTTTAAGGAAATAATTTACGCTGGCAGCTCTATTAACGTCGCACATAGGGGTTTTTTGCTGATCTAGCCGGTCAAAATTATTTATTTAGTTTTTTTACTCCAGGAAGTTGCCCTGGTTAACTATAAGCTATAATTTTCTTTTTTAATGAATAATGACTAAAAATATTGGGAAAAATATAATAAAAATATATTTTAGTAATTTATAACTTCCATGTTTATTATTTTCTTAAACAAAATGTTATAAAATTGATGTAATTATAATGATGATGAGTTCCATGGTTCTTCATCATCCTTATCACTTTCAGTGCCTCCAGAACCCTCCTCCAAATCAAAATCTGAATTTTCTGATAGTCTGAACTTTTTTGATAGTTAAATTGTTGAATTCTTTCGATGATGCTCCACAAATGTAGCACCTCATTGTTGACGCGGTCTGTGTGGCAGCATTACATAGCATGTATCAACACATCATTATCCGCTGTAATACGTAAGGTTTCAGATTTCCTTTTACTTCTTTCGCTTAGCTCATTAAATGGTTTTGATGGTCGACCTGCACTTTTAGGCTGCGCTCTCGGTATTTCGAAAGTTTTTTTCGCCATTCGTCATTATTACGAAGAAATCTGGCTTCCGTTTTATCAGCTTTTTTCCACCTTTGTTTAAATTCCGACTTAATATGCGAAAACTTGTGCTTCAACGCTTTTAATTCATCTTCGGAATATTTTTTGCTGGATAAAATCCAATTTTCCAAGTAATTTAATTTTTCTTCAAAATTAGGCAAATTTTGCTCTTTCATTTTATTAAAAAGTGATCTACGCTAACACCTGAGTGAACAGGTGACCCTGAAACCAAATAATTACGAAGGTAATATAGTGTAAATTCCAAATAAAGTTTTTTTTTTTTTTTTGGTCTGTCACCTCTGGTAAAAAAGGGTGCGGGTATGAACGGCTACTTAGGCCATAATAATTTTATATAAACTATAACCTGTCGTTATCAATTAACATTATAACCGGGAAGAAACCGGAAATACAACAAAAACCTTTTTAAACTTAAAATTGGGTTAGAAATTTTGAGAATTTTAAATTATATTTTCGAACGTCAAATAGCAACATCCTTTTTATAAAAATACAATATCATATTTTAACAATATGCATTCTTACCTTCTTGATTCACATCCATAATAATATTTCGAAAGAAATTAGTAGTCACGAAAATATTAAACTTTTTGTCAGATACTATCACACTTAGGAAACGCATAAGATACGTGCAGTTGAAGCGATGATTAATTTGCGCCAAAACAAGAGCCCAGGGGCATCCGATAAGAGACCGGGACGGGTTGGCTATTGTTCTCTAGTCATTCGAGAACTATAAGAACCAGTTTTTTTTTATCTGCGACAACTTCTTATAAATTGATTTTTGGCCGACTAGATCAGCAAAAAACCCTTATGTGCGTCGTTTAGTAATGCATTTTCGAAATTTATCATTCCTCTGTGCTTAAATATGTAGGTTAATTAAATATTCTTAATGTTGGAGACTGGAGTATAGCAAAAACAAAACGATCCTACTTCAATACTATCGTCTTTCTTCTTCTAACTCATAAATATTATTTTTTACTATCCGAGCCCGCCCTTTTCGCACAGTGACTGTTGTACTCTTTTATCCTTGTGTGGGATCACACGTCTCACGTAATATTAGTAAACACACCTTCCAATACATAAATAAAAGGATAATAAACGTATTATTTAAATCCTTAGAACGGCCATTCCTTTGATGTGCTCCTTTAACCCTAATAATTAACGTTAAAATCATTTTACTGCCAATAAAAAAATAATTTTATTGGTTTTGGACAAGTATGTAAACATACACACTTGGTGCTAAAAGATTATAGCTGTTTTACTTCTTTATTTTATTATCTTTCACTACCAGACTTGCAAGGATGGTAATGGTTACAGGAACATTTTATGCACGCTTATGTAAACAAACGTAGAGATTTATTTTATATCATGCAACAGCGTGTTGTAGAATTATCAACAAAAAGAGATCGAATCCAGGATGACTGCAAATGTCTGGATGGAAGATTGCATGGGATCACTTTCAAGTATTTACAGCATTATTGTAAATATCTTGATTTTCATTCGGATACTTGCAAGTCCTAGGAATTCCACAGTGAATTCCTTCCCCTGATTACTTTCCGGTACATTTGGTAGAAGTCACAAGGATGACAATTTTTTTTAATGATTTGTTCTTCAGTTACCTCACCATCCCTTTACTGGTTAATGGTTACTATGAGCCTGCATCATCCAACTTCTGGACAAAGGCCTCTCCTCATGACTTCCAGCTCTTTCTATCCAGGCCTAAAGTGCACCACAGCTGGTCTTTTGTTTTTTCCAGCTCGTCCCGCCATCTTCTACGGGATCTGTCACGACGTCTTCTGGCTATGCCAGGGCTCCACGTACTGGTTATTTTGGTCTACAGCTCACCATCCCTTTAACTTTTATTTTTTAACTGCGGTCTTCTGCATAAACTATTCCCTCCATAGCCGATGTACTATTTAGCGGTCTTATTCAAGTCACATATAATATTAACGATTGCCATTAGCAGATCGTAAAACTGATCATTTAGAAGCCATGTTCTAAACATTATCGCTCTTCCTCAATTTGTCGCGGCAGATTATCCTTAGTGAGGATCAATATTTTAAAGATATTGATTAGATAACATGGCTATACGAGCAGGGGAAGACCAAAGAAACGATGGATGGATTGCGTGAAAGATGATATGGGTAGAAAGGGATTGACTATCAGGATGACGACTAATAAAAGGCATGTTACGCCAACCCGAAATAAACTGGGCAGGAAAATGAAGATGATGGTTGCTTAGATAAAATGTACTGATTTCAATAGATAAATTTTACTGTAAGAGTATCTTCTCGTTAGCAAGGAGAATACATGATTGTTTCTTAAAGATATTTTCTTTTAAAAGAAGTCTCCTTACACTCTGACCTGTTTGCTTATGAAGCAATTAGTAATGATTAAAAAGCATGCTTTATAATAATTAATATTTAATTATCATGTAATAACTTATTCATAATGTAATAAACGGCTGTGGTGAGCGTTAAAATTAATGTGCAATAGAATTTTAAATGATGTGTCGGAGTTTCGTAGTAAGTTAACTCTAGTACGATACGAGTGATTGATGAGCTCCCTTGTTCTACGAAGATGGTTTAATTATATGAATAACTGAACTCGTATATGTATTAGGTATCCGTATCTGCTTCACAGAAAAGCTATTTATAAAATCATTGATAAAAGTTATGGGTGGCGTAACACGACCATACTTATTTATATAAGCTTTTATTGCTTAAAAATCGCCTCGATTTCATTTCCGCCTTCAAATAAAAAATGGCCGACATGACAGCGTAAAAACTTCTCATTTAGCACGTTCGCACCCAAAAAGTCGTGATGTTATAGTTTGATTACAAGTAGGTAATGACAAAATAAAAGATACGCGTTGAAGCACCACGCGGCGCGCAGGCGCTGCGATCGCGATGACGGGCCAAGCGCATCGCGCGATCCGTTATGCGCTCGCTTCGCTTTTTTTATCGCCTTGCGATTATCGCCGGCCCGTTACACCGCCGCACGCGCACAATTTGTGCATTCACTTGCTGGAAATCGCTGCAATCCATCCAAGATTAATTACTGCCTTCCATTGTGATTATGAACTTGTAATTACACGGGAGACGCTAACTTACCACGCAGTGTTTACCGTGTCGTATGCAAATGTTATTAATTATTTAATGGATTTTCATTATTGGAATGCGCATTATGAAGGAACAGTTTTTGTTTGAATTCTTTACTTGATCGACGTAGAGCTGCACTACACTGCTGAGTTTAGCATAACTTGCAGTTTCTGAATTCCTGGTACCTATCCTTGTCAAAGTTGGATGAGAATAGCGGTAGATTTCTTCATGTGTCGTCGTTTGTAACCATAAACACATTACCTGTACGGAGAATGGGTTGTCTAGAGTCCGAAAACCAGAAGGTATTGATTTCGTAGAAAGCTCATGCGACTGCTGTGTTTTCTTTAAATTTATTCATGTCCAATATAAAAACCATAAAAGCAGTGCTAGCATAAGTTTTTTTTAAACTTAACTTACATGTGCATCACAGCAACTATTCATCCGTATCTAGAACTTGTCGTTAACAATCTTGGAAATTACTGACAAATCTTCTTCAACATCGACTGCGGAAATTAATAGGTACTTATTTCACTTGTTTGTTAGCTAAGCAGCAAGTGTGGTCCATGATACACAACACACCGCCTTTGATAAGATAATGTTATTCAAACATCGTTCACCTTCATGCATTTCAAATGTTTTTTTTTTAATCTCATTCCCACATTACATAAATTGCAATTTAGTGAAAAGCCTATGGATTCCAGCTTTCGAATAGCAAAAAGATGATCACGGAACTGGGCAGGTTTGAACCGGTAATGAGGAACTTTTGATTGATGTTACGTAGAGATGCGAAGGGGTGCTGTTTAGTGCTAGATGTTGGTCATTAGGAACCACGACGAGGAATGGATGGTAGTCATTTGTTTGTGTATCATCGTAAATCAATAACTTTGTTGCGAGGTGTGAAATATGTGAGTTTCTTGTAATGTTAGGATTTGTGAATGTTGTTTTTTATTGTTAGACGAGACAAAAATGTTATGCACTTTGGCAGACTTATGTATGGCATTGTTAATACAGATTATGAATAAATAAAAATTTATCAGTATTGACGAATTGTCATATTTATGTTTTTGCGTACTTGGGAGCAGATACGTAAATTTTCAGGACACTTGGAACAACTTTACTAACTTTAGAAGCTTTGTAATAAAATGCTACAATAGAAACCACGTCGACGGATCCTACGTTTCAACTACTATTAGGCTTACATTCCACCGTCTCTTTGTTCAAAACATTTCAACTATCTGCCTCAATATTAACGTCAATTAACACAACAATACACAACAAAAGCAGATCCGAACGCGCGATAGACGCCATACCCAACATTCTTGAAAACTTTGAAACATTGAAAGGCGAAGTAAATAAAGCGAAAGCTACGGAACCAGTTGGTGTAACGTTTTCAGTTTAATGAGCCATTGTGAGTTAAATGTTACAAATCGCTGGACAAGAGACGGAATGTCGATCGTTCGAGTGTTTAGCGCGATAGTGACTCGAGCACTTAGTATTGTTATTTGTTTTAAGGCTCCTGCAAACTAGCGCGACGCGCAGCGCGAATCGCGCGCGACACAAAGACACCGCTCGTTGCGCGACTTGCGGTGCCTCTGTGCCGCGCGCGATTTTATCGCGTGTCGCGCCTGTTTGAAGGAGCCTTTACCTGGCTTAAGTTACTGTCTGATTGGTATTGGTGGTATCGCTGCCGAGTGGGGTTATAGGCTTTAACCCCACTCGGCAGCTGTACCACCGACTAACAACTCATCCCCACTTGTTAGTGTTAGGATAACCTATAACTTATAGGTCAGATTCACATGAGTTTTTACTCATGTGAATCTGACCTATAACGTATAGGTCGGATTCACAGTTCGGAGTGTTATTCGGTCTTTCTATTCGAAAATTCTTAGTTCGCGGTTAAGACTCGTAGCTTCTATAGCAAATAGACTTAGGTATTTATTGTATTGACCTTAGTATTGTTCGGATAAGTTCTACAGGGATGATTCGTGGGTCGTTTTAACCCTTACTTATGTACATACATTTTATCACCCATTACCATCTTGTACATGCTTAATAATTTATTGGCCATGGTGTCTACTAAATTCTTCCTGCAAGTGTCGTCAGGCGGCTAACTGTCTGTATCTACATAGGATCTGGTCGTCAGTAATTTGCAAACAGGTCTTGAAATCATCTAGTTTATAAAGATGTGTTACAAGTTTTATTATGCTGTAGGCTTGTCCTAGTTAGATTTGTATCTTTGCCTTTGGCTCTAAGATAATCTAAGAGGCGACTTATAATTATGTTAAGTTTGTTGTGGATTACCTATTCAGTAGCATAATAATAATTTGGAAAGTTTAATTTAAAAGAAGATTTCTGAAACCCCTGTATTAACATATATACAGGGTGTTTGATCACGTGTTTAAGTTTAGAGCAAGTAATGAATTGCTTTTCCTGTTCAATAATGTTTTGTTTAAAAAAATGTGCACAGTAATTATAACACAGTGAATACATTCCGTGCTAAGTTTAGGATAATAGAATAAAAAGTGTTTTATAATAACACTACAAATAAACGTCCATAGCAGGCTGATGACTGCGAACTGTAGAAGCGTGAAATCGTCGTCATTTTATTTTACACAAAGCATTTCAATTCGTTGCTTATTTACTTTCAATTTATAATAGTTGCCTGCAATTATCTTGTGTGATTTAGATGTTATCACATGATCATTGTTGCCACACTGTCTTTGTTGCTTTAGACGTCATATTGATGTAGGTACTTAGTCATTAAAAGAAACACTTTTAAAACGTTTGTCTTACCGCATCAAATTGTACAAAATAGATTGTGAGTCATTTCATTAAAATGTCTACTGACGACTTTCCATGTTTTTAAACGGTTTTATTTTTCGTGATTAATGGTCTTATTAAAATAATGAAATAATTTGCTTATTCAAATCTGATATTGTGTTTGGCGATTTGTCTTCATTATATTTTCAATATTAATGACGAGATCAGATCAATCTCGATGGTATAAGTAATTACATAATATAATTTATAAACCACATAAATAACAATTACATAAATATGCTCTTGAGAAAGTGTGGTATTTACATTAATCATAAAATGTTTCACTACACTAACACGAATGACAGCCGATACTTTTTTATCGAGCAGCCAATCAGTGGTCTTCGGAGATTTATGTGGGACAATAAAGATGTTAAGATATAAAACATCAAAGGGCTCAGTTGTTCCAGTGGGTCGATGATTTAATGCCCGACATCGATACGATATAAAGCGCAATTCACACTGGTAAGGATTATCACGGGCTTAGGGTTTATGGTGCACGGAGCGTCGGATCTCGATTCACAGGCCATTAGTGTCCGGCCGAACCTTCGGCTTCGGCCACCTTCGGCCAAAAAGCAACTTTCGGCTAAAACTTCAGGTTCGGCCAAAATGGGCCGATTTTTGGCCGAAGTCGAAAGTTTCTAGCAAGCGCCGAAAATTAACGAACTGTTCCTTATGAATGCGAGAGCGCGATGAAGAGGCGACGGGCGGGGGTCATACTACTTAGTTATATTATTATGATTGACAATATTGTGAAATGTTATTATTTATGCCAAGTTCAACAAGACACCAGTCAATATAAACGCAAAAAAAGCATTATTTTATTCACTTTTAACCAATCTTGAACTGAATTTCTCGGCCGAAGGTTGTGGCGATAGCCGATTAATTGACTTCGGCTAGAAATCGACCTTCGGACGGACACTACGGGCCATTAAGTTTGTCAGATGCTTAATGTGGATACTGGAGCAATGGAGTATGAAAAGAATCTTATGTTCAGTGTCGGGAGATTTGTAAGAATGCATGTTGTTTGTATCAGGGAGGTTTATGTAACTTGAAGTATGCGTAGCAGCGTAATTAGAACATAGATACTGGTGGTTTTAAATAAAGTTATACAGTCTTCATTTAAATGTAGACTTTAAGTTAAGTAGGTACCAAAGCTTTCTAAAAAGAAAAATTTTGCTTCCGTTTGATTAGCCAAAGCAAACGTTGGAATTCTCAGAATTAAATTTATATACTACTTAGAATAAACATAAAAAGACCTAATTTAAGGGAAAAAGCATATTCTTGTTTGCATAATAAATTCTCACGTTCAGTTAACAGCTCATTTGCCGTTGAATAGACGAATAGTGAAGAAAACAAACATTCTACCAGTTGTAGTTGTCGACAAACTTGCTCACCCGCCGACCGGTGTGAAAGTGTCAACAATCAACATAATATTTAACATTTTAGAACACTTATATCCCAAAAAAATTTAAGATTATGAAAAGTGTAGATGGCAGATGGGACTAAAGTCGGTCATACACGAGCAGAAATAATGATTTATTATTTCTACTTAGTACTTTAAAAATTTTACAATAGAGCTGCCGTGTGTGGCGGTCTTTAACGGGATGGCGGTGGAGTCGTGAGTGAAGCGTGCGCATGCTACGTCTAAATTTACAGGTGCGCGATGATCTACATCCCGATAGGGTTTATTACCGCAGAGAGTTATGTGCGCATCTGTCACGTACATCACTAACGGTTAAAATTATAGTACGACTCAACGCAGAAGTTTCATCGGGAATATTCGTTAGATCAATACTTTTTAATTTTTTCGACGTAAGTAATAATATGAAATTTAATAAGTATGCAAGTTGTGGGAGAGCATACAATTCCTATATTACTAGTTTTAGTCATTCTATTATCAACTGGCTATCGCCATTTTGGATTTACCGTCCGAAATATCACCTGACATTCATTAACAGTCGCAAATTGATTGATCGATGGAACCTTTAAGTTGCGTCTTACTGACCAAGCATTTGATGCTCTTCCTAAAGTTAGGTTATGCACGTCTTCGTAAACACGGTTAATATTTTTTGAACCAAACGAGATAGTGCAGTGTGAAATGAAAGTTAGATAAACACCGGTTGACGTGGAACTTAGATTTACTATTATAGATGTACATGAGTTAGCTACTGACGTGCGGTGTCACAAATAGTTACGACTTAAACGATGGTTAAGTTTCCTTGTTGACAGAACTTGGAAGTTTTAAGTAAACGGTATGATAATTAAAAGCTCTTTTTGTTTTGTGTCTCGCGCGATTTTATCGCGCGTCGCGCCTGTTTGTAGCCTTTATAAACGTTTCTTGCTTGAACTTTTGTTTTCGTTGAAATTTAAGTGGCGATTTTTTTATCGTCAGGCAACTTTTATCTTAAGAATAAATATGGCGGTTTGACATAATTATTTTCTATACAAAAAGTGTCAAACTGTCATATTTATTCCTCGAATAAAAGTTACCTGGCCGTTGAGAAATCAGACCTAAAAGGCATTTATGTCATTCATTATAGTTTTCGGAAACTATTAGCTTTCTAAACCACTGACATCGAAATGTCAACGAAAACCAATGATAAATCTAAGCCACAAACAATGCTACTCGTAACCCAACATTAAAAATAAAAGAAGATAGTTCAAAAGATAAATATTTAGAACTAAGAGCTCTTTGAACGATGAAAAATGAGATCTAAACGATTTAGATCTAAGACATGAAAGCTCAACTGGTTACCTACTTACTTTCATAATATTTCGAAAGAGCGGACACTTAGGGGTCATTATCTTTATATTACAGTTATATACTTATGACACAAATGTACTTTTTTTTTCGAGTAAACAAAGCCTCCATTTTAATAGTTAGTCACTAGAATTACTCACGGTTCTACGAAGACAAACAAAGTCTTGGTTTTAAGGAAGTCTTGACAATTGTTAAATTGCAGGTCATTAAACAATTTAGTTTTGAATTTACTGTTTTCATACAAACGCTTCTATAACGATGTTATTTTGATTGGTGTAATTATTTGATCGTTGCCATGAATCAGGATTTATGGGATTATTTCTTAATTATAGAATTGTTGTGAGGTTATTTATGGTGTAGGTATTTCCTTGTTTTGATGACAATTCAGTTTTTCACCCAATCTGTAATTAGGGAACAACATCACGCCTACAATCCCCAAAGGGTTCGGCAGAAGTGTACCTAATAAGTACACCCAAATTTTGTCAGTTATGTCGTTAAGTCCGATGTAACATGGGGCGAGCCTATTGCCTGTTACTAAGAAATTCTTGATGGAAAATCTTTAATTAGTTTTTGGCGAAACTTCACAGACATGGTGGGAAAATTGTCTATGAAGTTACGTCTATATACGTCTATATAAATTTAATTTAACCTGTTATTATGATTCTATTATAAGGATAGCGGCTGCAAACTTCACGAATAGTTGCAAAATCTAATCAACTCTTATACAAATATGATATGAGGTACCTACTGCTTTCTCTTTGTCTAACCACAGATAATAAATAATAACACATCTTACACATCAGTCTGTCATTACTATAATTTCTCGACTCTAAATTGTCTGCCTCACTAATATTAAGCGATTTGTTAGTAATATATGAAATTACTAGTATATTAGCTACACGAACGCACATGTTCTGTAACACACACTTAACTTACATTCAATCGTTTCTTAGTCACGCTCTATGGCTCCTGTAACGGATATGACAACGTGCGTGCCGACAAATCGAATTTCTTCATTCCGCTGTCGCCTCTATTATACTTTGAAATAGATACGAAAGTTGCATGTGACTTTTTGTGTGTCTGAAATAACTTTTAATTGGTTTGTTTGGTTCCATTCATTGATATACGTTGTCCTCGACCTTCAATTGTTTTAGGATGTCCCGCCTTTTCAGGCATTGTTTGCAAATATCTCGGGAACAATTCTAAAAGTTATCGTCATTAACTTTATGGATCATTAGATAGTCAGTGGCCGGTCAAAATACAATGCTTTTGGATTTCAATTGATGTATTGAACCCTTTGTTTTGTCAGTGATTCATACAGAATAATTATTTTATGACAAGGTAGGTACTTCTGTATAGCACTATGGAAAGGTGTGACTTTATATCTGTATACCATTCTGATAATGACTGCATCAAATGTATATTAACATACGAGTACAGCTATCCCAATAAAAGTATGCGCTTCGAAAATCGTCGCCTATCTTCGGAAAAACGAAAGCGCGAAGATGAGATCTAATATAGAGCTATTGCAACCATGGAACTACTTGCCTATTTTGTGCTAACATGCTTAAAAATTATAGATTAACATGTCAATGCAATTCTAAAAGTATTTCAAAACTTTTGATATGACAAAATATGACGATCTGCACAGACAGAGAGACCTCATACAAACGCGCAATGATAGGTGTTTTGCTACAAAGCGAAGTACCTAGTACAAAACTCAAAAGCATTCTGAAACGCGACATTCGTGCTAACTCGGAAACACGAAGATTACCGAAGCGCATACTTACCTTTTCAGGTTTACAGGCTGTTATTCATCTATTTTCCCAACTCCACATAAAACTTCGTCTACTTTTAGATTACCATGCCGCATGCAACGACCCTTCTAATGTCGAATCCATAAAATATTTTTTGTTTTCATAAGCTCTTCCATAAATAGCTGTATTATTTTTTAGTGTAGGAATCTCTGCATCCTTAAGCATTTTTGTATTAGTGATATAATAATATGTATATTCTTTGACTTGTATTTGCCTATTTTCCATGTTTTTTTTTAAATCAAACATGCCGCAGATAATAATAGTATATAGTAGTAGAGCCAAGATAACTTTCAAGTTATGGAGCAACAAACTGAATGTCATAATATTTTATAAATTTCAAATTCCATTGCAACTAAAAACTTATTAGGAACTTTTTGTTACAAATGGTCATTCAATAATTTTTTTTTTACAAAAAAATAGCAACCGACTTCCAAAAAAGAAAACAAAGAGTTCTCATAATCTCAGATAATTTACGTTCCATCGCCATTAATCAGTTATCTACTTAAGAGAATAAATTTCACTATAGTAAGATTATGAACTCTGCTATATGAATGAATGAATTGCTCCGATCCTAATTAAACCAGACGATTATTCGAATGAACCCCAAGATTCGCACTAGCTCCCTGTAGCCTCGTGTTCATGGTGCTACAGCGACCATTGCATATCAAGGAATAGACCGGGGGGCGCGGTAATGATAGAAAATATTTTCATAGACTGTATTGTACTGTTCAAAACAATCTTCACTAATTAACTGTCCCTATTAAAACAGCAAATAAAAGTTAAACTTTACAAGAAACAAATAAGTGTTAATTAGTGCGCTTAAAAGCGGCGCCACTTAAAAAGTAAGTTAACTGATAATTTAGATAATTTGCTAACAAAACGGTGCCGAACACAAATTCTACAATGTGTGAACTAATTTGTAGAGGCCACTTCACATCGCGTGCTTTGCTTACTAAATGGACGATAAAATTTTCAGCAAATAAGTATTAGTTAGCTATTATTAGAAAGTGCTTCATTTTTTATGTAAATGGTAAATTATAGCCTTTATTAGTTTATTTATAGCGAATTTCAAAGCCATATTTCCCTAAAGGAGAGTCGAGAATATTTATAAGAGGTGGCACTTTATTTTGTGTAAATTATGTCATCAGTACTGCTCTGAAAACGGTGACGGAAAACATCGTAAGGAAGCTGGAATGTCCTAGAACCAAAAATTCGAAGACATCTGACATCAAACAACCCGCACTGGGCCCGCGTGGTGGATTACGGCCCACTCCCTCTCACAGAGAGGAGGCTTGTGACACAGCAGTGGAAACACTATAGGCTGAGTTTGAAAACAGAAATCTTTCATCGATCGATCAATTCAGAGTAAATAAACTGACAATTATTTGCTAAAAATAAGCACTTGAAGATGAATGACAAATATTTTACAGACAGGATTTAGAAATGTAAGTTCAAATATACCACTCAATATAACATATCCACGTACCTAATATTTGCAGTTAGCTCGACGTGCAACTCATATCAAATATCTAATACCAATAGACACTGCAAGTATGAAGTCCTATATTGACATAACGCCGTCGCACACTACTTGAAAAAGCGCAAAAATCGCGCCCATTGCACACCGAACATCTACTTGTAAAGCTCTAAACACGTCAGTGCTTCGTATCACTAGGCCGAAAGGATCAATGACAACACGATTTGACAATTATTTTATTCCCACTCTCGATATGTACGAGTTTACCTACCCCTCCGAAATTTTTTATTTGACACTTGTTTTGACGGGTAAACTGTTAGGACGAGGCCGAATCTTCGTTGATGGACGGACGGACTTGACAGACTAGACCCCCTGAATTGAAAGTTGGAGTTCTCAGTTTGATGTGGTGTGCAACAGCCCTCAATATGACATACCTTTACAATGGGTATATTTTACTTTTGGACGGGGCCGAATCTTCGTTGATGGACGGACGGACTTGACAGACTAGATCCCCTGAACCGAAAGTTGGAGTTCTCAATTTGATGTGGTGTGCGACAGCCCTCAATATGACATACCGTTACAATGGGCATATTTTGCGGTAAAACTACCGTTCAAGCCAAACAATAGAGTTTCACTTTCATTGATACGATAGCGATCCCGCAACGAAACTTGATATGTAATTGACACTCGTCGAGCTAATTTCGCTAGACCAGTAGCTAGTTACTCCTGTTTGAACGATCTGTTATGATGAATGGTCGTTCAAATTACACGGACATTCATTGATTGATCGTGTGCATAGATAGTTTGTACGTTTATCTCATTTGTTATGCGGTTAGATGTGAATTTGTTTCGTGTTGAGTGGTAATGATATCACTTATCAGTCACTCATTATAATGAAACATTTGTTATACTGGAAAGCTTCTTACGTTTCTACGGCTGAAGAGCATAATATAATAATACAGCGATCATGTTTTTCGTGGAGACAGAATGCTGTTCAAAATATCACCTAATTAGTGGACGGGTCAGCTAATAATCATAAACTTTAATTACCAATTTAAGTGGCAAGTGGGGTCACAATATTTAACCGTTCATTCTGTGACTGTGTCTCTCAAATTCAAGATTGATCATAAAAATAAGCGGTATCTGTCAATTTTATGAACAAAGTTTGCAAAAAATTGCACCGCAGTGACAATTTCCGTTTTAAACTTGCACTTACAAGCAGACATGACTTTTCATTCATTACTATCATGTGAATTTCACTGTTTATAGCTAAAGTTTTTTGCGGTCTGTGAACCGGATTCCAACCACACGTTGATCTCTCACGACCATACGTTCCCATACTTACTAGAGGTCAATAAGAACTGGAAATATAAGTCTAGATATAAAATTATGTGCGCGAAGTGGGACTTTCTTGACGCTCTACTTGCTCTGTCGATATACGAATAGTTAGGTACGTCGCCAGTTTCTACTTCTCCACATACTTACCTATACACGTTTTCCATTGCATGCGTAGTGTCGGAATCTATGAAAATATGCCCAAGAAACCGGAACGGTACTTGCTCGGAAAACGTGGAGTAGGAAATAAGTACGCGTGGGTGGATAGAAGTGGAGAAAATTTGTTGCAAGTGATGGCTTTAATGATTGCGTTAATGGATGGTTTTGTAAAGAATTACCATCGTCTTGCATTACAGAGGAGGTACAGAAATACATATTAACAGAAATACATAGGCCCTTTTGCCAGTATGAACCAAGATATTGCAGCTTATAGGCGAAGTGACCCTTAAAACGTCTTGGATCATAATGTAGAGACGCCAGCACATCAAGCTACCCGAAACTTCCCAAATTTTCCCAATAAATTTTGATCCTTGTATTAGCTTAATGTGCTGGCGTCAAAAATTGAAATCGTTTTTATCAAACGTGCGTTTCTAGTAAAAAAATGAGTAGCAAAAAAAAACATAATAAAATATGCAATGTCACACTGTTCAAAGCTATAAACTTTCTCTCGAAATGGAAGTGTTAAGAAATAAAGTTATTATAAAGTTATTACATGTATTGTACAATATCATAAATAGCCACTCGATCAAGTACATTTGCTTCGTCATCGATTACCATTGGAATGGTGAAGTATCACTTTTTTATGCACTTTCTCGAATAAATTGTGAATTGACATGGTATTAAAATATGTATGATGTTTACCCGTGAGATGGAAATTGACTAACACACGACTTTGATAAATTATTTTATTTCTGGTTTGAACAAACACTTTTACCAATAAATAATGTTTTTAAAACTAGATGTGATCGTTATTTTCTGTCTAACAACTTTGAGAAGAGAGCCCTATTCAAACTCAAAAGTCACGTCTCTTTGAAAATCCAGACATAATGTTGGTCAGATCATGTGAGGGCCATGTAGATTAGTGTCTATTTTGGAATGTTATTTTGAGGAAAGAACACACACAAAATATTCAATTTACTGTGAGCCTCTGTCTTGTCATATAACTGCGATAATTATTCCTAGGAAACCGTTCTACGTTTTTATCATTTTCATCTTGTGTCATCCGCTTGTCAGTTAATCAGACTCCTACTATTTCTTTCTCTATTCTTAATACAAATTAATATGTTTGTCTCTTATTTGTGCCATCTTTATATAACAGACTCGCGGAGGGGTTGCATGTACAGACGCCAGAACATCAAGCTACCCGAAACTATCAAATTTTCCCAATCAACTTTGAACCTTATGCTTTAGCAATCTATTTAATAAATTTGACAGATTGTACCTAGTAGTTTTATGTGCTGGCGTCTGTACCTAAGCATCAAATAGGCTATAATCTCTGCTTTTGCATAGTGATATTTAATAGATATTGAGTAGGTTTAGTGATATTTAAATGTTATAGCAGCTGATGCGTCAATATTCGCGACCGACTTGTGATTGAAATCTTTCATGTGTTCCGCAATTCGGTGCCTCGTCCCGCTGTCATGTTGGATCCATGCCAAGAGCATTATCCAGAGAGAATTCAGCCGCAATTCCTACTTTATACATAACTTAGTAGTCTTCAATATGTATGGCAAGACAACACTGGATTTCTTCAGAAAAAATGTAATATTTTTTACGTAAGGTTCATATAATATCGAGAGTGAAAAGGTAGTCGTAAAAAACATTTATTGCTTCAATAAAAATCCGAACAAACTTTTTATTTATTTAGTCGATTTTTCTTAATCGATTGGGCAATTAAAACCGTGCCAATTATAAATAACATCGCATTACAGAACCAAAATAACGTTTGCAATTTGTGCATAATTTAAACAAATAAACTTTTGATAGCATTTAACTAATTGTTGATAGTCAATTTGTTTTTCAAATTGGTTTCGTCATTACTAGCCATCATTATCTGTCTGAACTGATAGCTAACTTTCTTTGACAGCAATTAATGCAGCAGGTGTACGGATTTTTTTTATTAAAAATCCATATGATAATAATAAAAATGTATGAATTATCATAAAATCCAGTATCTTGACTTAACACACGAGGTTGTCGACATGTGGGACGTGGACCCTGCAATCATTGTACCGATAATAATCGTTACAGTAAATGACCTATTAGCGTAAGCCTCGACCAACACCTCAGCAGGAGGCTCTTGCGCGTTTGGGCTTGATTTAGAAAGCAATACTCCTGGATACGGCACGCATAGTGAGGAGAGCTAGAGCCCTAACCACCGGCAGCTTGGACCCTGTTCCTGACGCCAATAGGCCACTACTTTTTAATGTTTTTTACAAAAATATTTAAAATGAAAATAATATGTATGAAAATGTAACAAAGGAAAGCTTATAATAACATACCTAACTACATACATACACGGAAGTATTACCGATTGAATCCTTCAATTATTCGAAGTATGCCTTTGTTTGGTTTGTGAATAAGGGAACAAAAATGTACTTTGTTAGTCCGACTTTATTGACAGGAAACCAGTTAAAAGAGGTTACTAATTATCTATACAACCAGCCATGCAATTGGAAAACATTATTAATCCTTTTATAATTCAAGCATCTAATGAGGCGCTTCCGAATAATTAAAACGCATTCTACGTCTAATTATATTATCCTATTAAACATTTTAAACGCTGAAACAGATTTATGAAATCAATTAACTTCTTTATAGAGTTTCTTATCATACATCAATTGAATAATCGACTATTCGGGTTATTCGATGTTGCATAGCGGCACATCACTCATAAGATTTAGTAATAGGTATCGAGTAGGAATGCGAGTTAACTTATAAATAGTCGAGTAAACGAACCGTGTCGGTATGAGTGGTCGTAATTGGAGGGTATCTTACGTGCATGTGTTAGCGGAATAAAGTATAATCTATCTTTAAGTATATACATATTACCCCAATAGTAATTTAATATGTGTAATACCTATGAATATGGTATTTAAGGAAAGGATTCTATAAATAAAGCACAGAAAGACAAGACCAAACATTTATTCAATTAAGGCTTGTCAGTAAATAATCAGATAGCTAGTCGTCCGTTCCAAATCTAGGTCCTCGTGGAGAAGAAGGACAAGAAACTCCACGGAAACAGTATTAAAGTATTCTATCAACAATTCCTTATATTGCCACACATTTCTAATATTAGCAATATTGGTCATATTATAACATATACAGAACACCATAGTTATCAGCAATAATCTATATAATAATATCAATTAACTTACGTGACATCTGGTCGATCTATTCCACATAATAACGTCACTAATACTAATACAGGCCGGAGCTCCGTTCTGGTCAACGTCTCTAACAAGAATCATCCCTGCCACTCAGAGCTCCCCCTTTTATAGTCGTGAACAAATAACTTTGACGTTTCCATCTACCGTCATTTAAAATATCAACGACATTGAAGGTGGATATCCGTTGGGAATACTTATGATAATAATAACAATATCTATAATTAGTATAATCTATCACGGCCATACTGACAAGTACTTCGCTCTCGAAGTACATTAGGTACCCTTTTTCTAGAATTGTAATTCACTTTTGTTTTGCCAATTATAAACAATAAACAACTAACTGTCGTAGAAGTGTATATAATACACGTTATGTTACAATATACATTATACATCCTCAGCATCATCATCACCATTATCATCAATAAATCAACGATAATCAAAATAATATCATACTTTATATTCACAAGTGATAGTTGATCAAATCAGTGTTTGAATAAGTTTGTTATCATTTAGTAAATTCAAGAATTAATTTTAACAATCGAGTATAAAATATGAAACATACATTAATATTATAGGTATATCAAGTATTTATTTTTAATAATTAGACACATAATATAAAAATTAAATTTATATATCACGGCCATACCGACAGCCGACAGGTACTTCGCGAAGTACATCAGATACCCTTTTTCTACAATTTGTAATTTACATTTGTTTTGCCAATTAGACGTGTCAAGTCCCCTCCACCCGCTGCTAGTGGGATAGACTTACACCAAGCAAATGACCGACCAGCGCAAACAAATCATATCGGTTACCTCGTCATGCAAGTCCCATTCACCCGCTGCTGGTGAAAGATAGACAAGCACCAAGTAAACGACCGCCCAGCGGATTTTTACCACTTTTTTTTTTTTTCTTTGCATTTATAAACAAATCTTATGTAGTGAAACCAGTTTCGTAATTCTTATGTCTTTAATATAGTCATAGCATCTAAATGATTTTGACAAGTTATGACTTTTGTTTTTCTTTTTTTTTTTGTAAACAAAATATCTTAGTCAAATTAGGTACGTACTTCTACATTGAAACCAAGCTTCGTAAATGTAACAGCCATTAGCCAACAAACGATATTCTGATATTATAATTGTATCAAAATAAATTATCTATCACGGCAAGACTTAAAAGTACTTAGTTCTTGAAGTACCTATGAATCTACAGTCTTATAGAAACGACAGTCTCTGACCAATTCAACAGAATTTATACATAGTTTCTTTTTTTAGGTGCTCAGAGCCAATAATAACCTCTTTTTTATATTTACTAATATATCTAAATATCTTTGCAACTTCTGCTACTGTAATAGAAAAACGCTGGGTAGGTACATAAACAATTTATCAAATAATAAATTGCTTATCGGTATAATTTACAGTTACCGATATAAAATTGGGATAGCAATGATTTGGTAAACCATTCATATTCAACAGCTTTTGTATCTAAGTAATAACCAGTGAACACGAAAATAATTCGATTTTCTCATCGCTCGGTCAACCTGACAATATTATTGAAAACTATAAATATACATATATGATGTATAATAACTGGAGTTGTCAACCCGATATTGACTAAAAGTATATACCATTTTGATCTGTGTTATCAAGTAATTTGGAGGGTACATACCATATCATTTAGTATATATTTATTTATATTTTAAACTTACACGACATAACATCATTGACGTGTTAAAGTGTGTACAAACTTATTTAAAAAAATTAAATCATTTATCATTATTTATTATAATCGAAATGTCAACCGTACGAACAACGTGTATTTTGACAGTTAAAATAAAACCACGCCATTGTCATCATCATCTGCCTAGCCTTTTCCCAATTATGTTAGGGTCGGCTTCCAGTCTAACTGGATGCAGCTGAATACCAGTATTTTACATGTAATCTATCCGAATAACTGTTATTATTTATTATGCTGTGACTATTGTGACTGTGTGTGCCTATTATCATTCCAACTATTCTCCTTCTTACTGTTTTCTGTGTGTGTTGCTCAATATAACTGAGTACTATTAGCAGACTTGACTTTCATTTCTCTGCCTATTACACACTCCTGATAAGTACTATAAATTAATCACAACTTTTATATATTATTACATTTAAAATTCACAATACGTTATAACATAGAATTATTATCTAAAATACCATATCGAATCTATGTCAATTTATCGTTTGAACTTTCTGTTAAACTGAACCAAAAGGATCATAGTAATATATTTGAAAAAAAAATCCATCATGGGTATTCTGAACGTACTTAGCTCTCCAAATAGAAGTCTCAAGACAACAAAAAGAAATGTTTATATATTAGTCTCCGATCTAGGCATGTCTGCCCTCTTATTTATTAAACTTTATGCACAAGTAAAAAACTGTGCAAAGGCGGACTTTAATTCCTTGGGCATTTTCTACCAGTCTACCTTAGGGCTGCACATTAGATACACAAACATCATTAAGACCAACTTGGCTAAGTCCTCCCACCTGCCGCACGTGAGATCTAGACCGACACCAGGCCAGTGACCGACCAGCAGTATTATTTTTATTGCCATCAGTTAAATTTTTCCTTTAACGTTTTATTTCTACTTAACTTGGTTCATTTCACGACCAACGAGGACGAAACGAAAAACGAGGTTAACCTACACTACGTCATCTGGAATCACTAAGTTTCATTTTTGTGCATTATACTACTCTTTGCTATTATTGTATTCTTAAATATTATTTTAAAGCAATGTGCTTTGTTCATTTTTTTTAAATGTTATAATTGAAAAACCATTTCGAGGAATAGCATTACTGATCATTACGGACTAATTAATTATGAAAAATATTCATATTATGTTGATGTTTTTTGATAAAATACGATTGACCTTCTTTGTCCTTCAAATTACGTCGGCTTTGGCCGTACAGTTTTGTATAGTTACCTCAGAAAATAAAAAGTAAGGGGCAAGTATTGTCTATGATCTATCAAATGTCAAATTATTATGAATGTCAAAAATGTAAACATTCTTGTTTACATCTCTTTACATACATTATTTCACCACTCGCCAATATTTAATATATTGGAAGAGTCATGGAATACAGGAAGTGCTTTGTTCCAACTTGCAGCAATAATAGTAATAATGTCGCCGCGTGTGTTATCATCATTCTATTTCTAAGTCACCGCGTCGATTGTTCTAGTGACGACAGAGAGTAGTATATAGTCCTTGGAGGACACTTACTCAAAAAAAACCATTTGTAAATAAATACGCTAAGATAGGATTGGAATATTTTTTTTTTAAATAACTATTGTGCCAATCATCAAAATATTCAAATTCTCAATTGCTCTAAATTTTCAAAATATAAAATCTAATGGTTAGAAATTTTGGCCAATCCCCATTGGTTCAATGATTATCACGTAGTTAACATAGTCAAAACATCCTAATTATCGTCTTTTAAAAGTCAAGTGTGAACAAAATGTTACATAATAATATCTAGAAGTATTTCAATACGTAACCTATCAATTTAATCATCGTATCTAATGGAATTTCGTTTTGATCTAAAAGAGCCTCTAAGGGACTTACCGATTCCAGCTACTTTTTATTGCCAGGAAAGGTTCTCGAAGTTCTTACAGCAGGTTGACGTTCCATAGTTTCAAAGCTCACACAGTAATTAGCAGCACCGCAGCTCAGATTTCAGAGCCGGCAGCGCGATATTATGATTATGGTGACAGTGAATTGCGACCCGTCGACCAACGGCTTCCAGAAGATCGTCAAAAGCTCGAATACCGATCATGAAAATAGAAAAATAAAATGTATTAGCAAGCTGTTTTAAAAGGCTAGAGAACAATCCCACTTCTGATGTTAGCGGAATAAAGTATAATCTATCTTTAAGTATATACATATTACCCCAATAGTAATTTAATATGTGTAATACCTATGAATATGGTATTTAAGGAAAGGATTCTATAAATAAAGCACAGAAAGACAAGACCAAACATTTATTCAATTAAGGCTTGTCAGTAAATAATCAGATAGCTAGTCGTCCGTTCCAAATCTAGGTCCTCGTGGAGAAGAAGGACAAGAAACTCCACGGAAACAGTATTAAAGTATTCTATCAACAATTCCTTATATTGCCACACATTTCTAATATTAGCAATATTGGTCATATTATAACATATACAGAACACCATAGTTATCAGCAATAATCTATATAATAATATCAATTAACTTACGTGACATCTGGTCGATCTATTCCACATAATAACGTCACTAATACTAATACAGGCCGGAGCTCCGTTCTGGTCAACGTCTCTAACAAGAATCATCCCTGCCACTCAGAGCTCCCCCTTTTATAGTCGTGAACAAATAACTTTGACGTTTCCATCTACCGTCATTTAAAATATCAACGACATTGAAGGTGGATATCCGTTGGGAATACTTATGATAATAATAACAATATCTATAATTAGTATAATCTATCACATGCATGTGATAGTCGGGTAAACTCGCCCAAACACTATTAGACTCGAAACTTTATAGATTGTAGATAATTTATAATTGTAATTCGATTAACACCCACGCATTTCAATCGTCATAAAATTCGAATAGGAAAACGAATTTGTTTGTATACTTTTAATTACGAAATTGAGAAGTCTTATTTTTTTTCGATTATTCGACTTCGAATATTGTCAGAGACATGATTTATTATATTTAGCTGTTTCTCGTTATTTCTCTATTTAATTGAAATTATAATATTCCGAGTCACATCTCCTAAAATGGCGAATCTAATTATTATCAAAAGGAAACGAGATAACAATTTAATTTGATCAAATTATGTTCACCATTTCCTATGTAAATCTAAATTACCTTTCTTCGAGACGAGGCAGAGTTAATAACTCCATTTATTTTCCTATAAAATATTTCTGGAAGATTACCTTAGAGCCGTTTATAGCGTACAATTTCCTTTATATCGTAAACTAGCTGCGCCCCGTTGTTATACCCGCATAGTTCACGATCCCTTGGGAAAATCGAGTTACAAAGTATCCTATGTCCTAATCCAGGTCATGGTCTACCCCATGTGTCAAATTTCATCCAAATCTGTTCAGCCGTTTTAGTGTGAAAGCGTAACAAACAAACATCTTCATCATCATCTTTTCTCTTAGTTTAGATTTACAGCTACATAAGTAATCATGTCGTAATCGCTGTGAGCTTTGATGACACCTAGGCTGCTAGGCTTGATGTGATAAACTGATGACGCTCAATTATAGCTGTAAAATGTTTACACGTATACCTAACATGGATGACAGATTATGTTCGTTTATTAAAACATTATTGTTAATGGTTTGCTCAGACATAATCTTTATAGCAGTTCTTTGATGCAGTAAGTAATATCAGGTAAAGAGCTTGTCGGATGTAATAGTATTATTTTGCGGAACTTCAGCAATTATGTGCAAGACTTTTAGGCACTCTCCCTGAAAACGCTCAATTGATATTTGAAAATCATACCAATCATGACCAAAATCCATTTTACACCAAAGTCGTATAGAAGACGCATGCATGCACAGTTGCATATAAAAACCAGTTGGTAATTGTGATAATTTCGATACGCCAACGTTCAGTGCGGAAGAATGCGCTTGCGCTTGCAGATGTGGGATGTGGCTGTACGGGATAATCCGAAGACAGGCCGCGTTTATTGGCCGTCATTTCGCGGATTTGCGGTCGAAAGCGATTCGTAGAACACTGTTTATTGAAAGTAATAGACGTCAAGATGCGCTGTGCTTCACTGTATTGTGTTTCAACAGTAGAAATATGTAGAAGCAGACATACATTTTCTGGAATGTATAGAAATAAATAAAATTTAAGCGTCTGTTTGTAATATTAAAATAACAGATTTTTACTAAATGCAAATAAAATTGTATGTACGATACTTATGACAAAAACACAGTTTTAAATTTTTTTTCTGTCTGTTTGTTCTGGCTACTCTCCAAAACGACTGGATCGATTTTAACGGGACTTTCACTGGAAGATAGCTGATGGTATAAAGTAGGATAACTTAGGCTACTTTTAGAACAAGAATTAGGGTTCCGTACAAAAAAAAACATGTAATCCAATTTGTTTTCGGCATGCATGCGAACGAAATCACGGGTATAGCTAGTTATGTATAATATAAATTCCTTTATATGCGCATTGACGTGGAGTTGCGGATACCAGCCCGTATTACCTACCTATGTGTAAATAACTAAAGAATAAACTATACTTACCCTAGGCACACAATGTATTTTCTGTCACGTTACGAACAACCCAGTTTTCTCATCTCTCGTAAAAATATTTCCCACAGAAAAAGCGTGACACAAATCCACGCATTCATTCATTTCTCATCAACACTTTGATGTCGGAAACAACAAAACAAGCAGACGGAGGCAGGCGACATGACGCCACGTCAACACGTCCCCTTTACACGCAACACCGCTGTTCTGAATACGCATGCAACAATACCCTGTGTTGCCAGCCCTGCAATTTGCGTTTATGGCCCTATTCATACTTGGCCGTGAATGGGGACGCCCACCCTGCCGCGTGATTCCCTGGCCCGCGACGTGTACACTACAGTGGAGTCATTTTAATAGGTAACATTTGACGTCTGTCAGTTTTATCCTCATAGTGAGGTGACCTGCTTATAAACATCGATTAAAGTGAATGAATCGATACGGACTTGAAACATATGCGAATTTTAAAAATCATCAGGCGAATCCCTGTCCCATTATTATTATTTTTTTCGTAAATTTAAGGAGCAAAATAAGACAAGTACACAATTTAACAAAAAAATTGCATTTATTCAGTTGAACTATCAGAACTGTTAAAAGTATTGTCATCTTCATCACTGCTGTCAGCACTCAGAGATATTATTAATTCATTTTCAATAATATTGTCTATTCTCACATCTCGTTCAAAATCTTGTAAAATTATTTTCTTTGTTTTCTCTACGACTTTTTTCCAGTCTTCTGTAGTGACTTCTGCACACGCAGTTTTTAGCAGAGACATCATTTTAGCAGTACTGAAGGGTGGTTCAGTATTGTTCCGCGCTGCATAACCCTTTATTTGTGCCCAAATAAGCTCGATGGCGTTATACTGGCAATGGTAGGGAGGCAATCGAATAACTTCGTGTCCATGCTCTAGGGCTAGTTCATCGATTACATAGCGGAGCTTGGACGGCTTAGTTGCTTTTACTAGATTTAACAA
Source organism: Luperina testacea (assembly GCA_927399505.1). Taxonomy (NCBI): domain Eukaryota; kingdom Metazoa; phylum Arthropoda; class Insecta; order Lepidoptera; family Noctuidae; genus Luperina; species Luperina testacea. Next base: position 12,380,536 of record OV656775.1, on the reverse strand, counting down.
CTCAACTTTTAATAAAGTTGGACTTGCATCCACACCATTTCTTACCAGCCACGAGACAATTTCTTGCTTTTTATTTGCTTGAGTTGGTGGTTTATCAACTTGTACAGAATGATACGGTGCATTGTCCATTATAATTTTCGATGGGTTTTCTAAGCTGACTAGCAGCTTCTCAAACCACTCTTTAAAAACCTCAAAGTTCATTTCCTCATGGTAATCACTTGTAGTTTTAGAGGCGAATGCGAGGAGGCAGTCTGGAATAAAACCTTGAGAAGCTGATCCCGCGTGACATATAATAAGTCGGGCTCCTTTTCCCGGTGGAACTTTTGAGGTGGACGCCGCTGTATCATCGGTCCATGTCCGCGAAACCGTATGGTTCACATTCAACCATGTTTCGTCAATAAACACGACATTGTCCCAATCTGTAATTTTATTTACTTGACGTAAGAATGTTACTCTCTTCAAAATAATATCGTAGCGTTCTAGCAGGATTTTCCACTTGTCAGATTTTTTAAAACTAAAGCCAATCGATTTCAAAACCTTTGATAGAGACGATTTACCGCCAAAAAATAAGCCTGCGTCTTTTAACGAACTTATTAGCTTTTCCCGTGTAGGATATTCTTTTCTCGAGTAATATCCATAAATGTGGTTGCGAATTGCAGCAGCATCAAAATTATCAATGCCAACAATTTTCTTGTCCCTCTTTCTTTTTTTCGGTGTACGTAAAGTATTATCTTCTGAGCCTGATGGTCCGTATTTCTCTTTCAGAATTTGAGTTACTGTCCTCTTCCCTATTCCCAATGCTTCGGCAACGCGTTCTCTCGGTTGTGTCAATGGTAAAAGAGGCCCATCGTTAATTGATTCCCGTTCAAAATAATTGTACAATTTCACCACTAGTTCGCGAGATTGACTGTTTAGCGTTTTCCCCCGTTTCGACATGGTAAGACTGTAATGTTGTTCTTGTTTACTAATCGTTAAGCAATCGGAGTCCAATTTATAGCCAGGTAAACGTAGTCAGTAAGATCAGTCCAATAAAAAAGCCGGGTCAGAAGAAAATAACAGAGAGCACACCAAAAACGCACAGTCACTTCGCACAACGACAAAAGACTGCGTCATGTAATGGCGACATGACATGGCGTCATCGACAGGCACTGGTGTTGCCAGCAACATACCACCTAAATTGTACCTAACATCAATGATTTTTCTATTTCATTATTTTTTGTATTTTTATACCTAGTTAGTTAAAAGAATAATAAATAAATGTTTTATTATAATCACAACGTGGTTATTAATTTATGGTGATATTTCTTCACAAGTCATCATTGCATTCGATTCTACTTATCAGCTTTCGATTTTTAGAGTAACATCCCTAGTGTTTAAAAAGAAAAATGGTTAACTGACGTAACCTTGTAACGACGTTCAGTTCTTTAGATCAGAAATTGTTTATTATGTTTAGAATGGTTTATTAATGAAAGCAAATCGTAAAATTACTCGTATCGGTCATTATTACAATAAATATGTAATCGTAATTGAAAAAAGGTAAGCAATTGTGCAGTTCTAACAAAACGAAAAAATATGTTATTTTATGCCCGCCGTTACAAGGTTACGTTGTTGAATATTTGATGAATTGTCAAATGTTACCTATTACAATGACTCCACATTAGCCCTACTGTCCCACACACAATAGGGTTGAACGATGAATTTAATATAATTTTCCGCCCACCATGCAATTTTCTCAGGTCGTTATGTGCTTATTGCATCTTAATTCTTACTTGTTGTAGCGCGCGCTGAGTGTATGTCCTTCATAGAAAATTTTGATAACAGTGATATTCAAATTCCAGTTAAATATGACGTGAATACACGACAAGCCAAATAAATCATTTCAAGTGCCACGCAAAAATAACTGTTATGGCAGGCGTACCGCTTCCTACACAATACCCAATTTACTAAATCAAATACCTGTAGACATTAGAGACTCAATGAATAGTAAAAACATAAAGCGTAAGCTGAAAGAACATTACATCAACTCGATTATAACTTACTATTAATAGCGCGTTGATCAAATCTCAGGCCATGGCATGGGGTCTAAGATAGACCCCAGAGGTCTAATTGTGTGCTTTACTTAAGTATAAGGACTTGTTATTTATAAAATAAATAAATAATAATGTGCAAAATGGCAATCTTCGTAGGTACACACTTAATTCAATATTATTGCTGAAATGTATGGGTCGCATATTTGTTGGTTCGGTAAAGTAAGCCTTCATTTTATTAGCAGGGAAAAGGTAGTGCTTGCATACAAAGGAGTATACGAATAAACATCGCGCACCATCATGGTGTATGCAAAATTTTGCAAGCATTGAAATTATGTCGAAAAAACCTCCTTATTTTGTTGAAAACATTCTAGTAGTAGGACCAATATTTTCGCAACATCATCACGCTTCAATCTAAAAACGAACACAGAAAGCCCATAATTAAAATTTATTCATAGCTCTCTCGGGTAAATTAATCATCGAACAATGGTACTTTTTGATCGATATAGTTTACTTTCATTATTTTTACCATAAAATGTATTGCTTTTGCTTCAGGAATGATTGACGATCATTTGACTGTTACTCCGCTAAACGGCCTGGAGAATCGTGCATTCCGATATAATATCACACTTAAGTTGACCGATGATCGAGTATCATCAAACACTACCGTTTTAAACGTGCCAACATCATCATAATCATCATCATTATCATTGTTATTCGCTACAACTTGTCATTCTGATATTACGAAACAGCTGTTTATTGTAAGATTTAGTGGCATTAAAATGGAAAACCTCAAATCAAAACTAATCAGTTCCGTATATTATCTCCACAGTTATTTCTGATTCGGGTTAAAGATCCATCATTTCCTGCGTTTCAACACGATATCTTTCCTTACCGTAATAACCAATTTGTGTTTACAAGGCGTTGTATATCCAAAACACACGGTCTGTTGCCTCCATAGGCGTGAAAGGCCTAAATTACATCCATCTCAGCATTGTTGCGTAGACGTCAGTCAAACGATCCCAGATAGACATCAGCGGAAGAAACTTATTATCCCTTTGTTTTCGCATTTTTAAGACGCTTGTTTGAGGCGCTGTCAAAAGCGTTGCGGTATTCCAGGAAGTTAGGGAGCGTAACCTAATTATTTTTTTTATGATACTTCAATATACTAAAGAATTATATTACAAGGCTTTGTTGTCTGGCTAATGGTAACTTTGTGTAATTTCGAGTTTGTGAAGACGACGTAAAATTCCGCTTCCAAACTTCCAATTGATGAATTTACAACTTCTTTAACAAAGCATACAATTTTACAAGATGAATGATTAGCATAACAATAATTTAATAGAGTTCCTCCATCACAAATCCATATTATGGTTCGTAGACAACAATAATTCATGCTGTAGCTGGACCATAACCAACGGCAAATATCTTTAAATCAAATTCAGATGTTATATGATCAATGAATGTATGCCGATCTTCCGTTCATTGTTCTTGGCTATTGCGATTGCCATTGTTTCCTCAATGAATGTTTCTGAATCGATTTTATATGCGTAAGTAGGTTTGATGAAAATCCCTCGTCATGTAATCCTTTTCTTTTGGTTGGTTAGTTTTTATTGGCATTATACGTTGTATGTTCTTTTTAATTTGTTTCTTTGTTAACTTTTCAATACGGATCTTATGTGTTTCGAAGTGATTCATTCCCTTTGTGTCTTGCATTCGTTGTTCTTTTACTACACAAAGATAGTCATGTTACTGTATTTTTCGCGTCTTCAATTTTTTTAATGGTCTGTTTGTTGTTCTTAACTAAATCCGTAAGTGGTCCGTCATTTGCATCGATTATTTTTTTTAACACTCACTTTATTTGCTAGAGTGAAATTAACCATACTTAAAACTAGTGTCGTTACTAGTTTGACAACTTTTCCTTCAAGATGCGCCTCTTTAGCACCTATTTGCATAATGAACCTTATTTATTATCGACATATATTGCGTATTTAATATTCAATGGTGTTTTAAAGTACACCTGTTACAACTTCCCCGTAGTGATATAAATGAGTATTGGTGATGTTGTATATGTTTTCATATTTATTCAATGTTGTTTTCTCTCTTTGCAGGTAAGCTACCTACCAAGGCGTTTTGTACCAGAGCCGGTGTTTCGACGTATCGTAATTCGTAAGAGAAAATAGATGCATTTAGTATTCAATATGTAGTCAGCTACTGTAACGACAGATTCAATATTGTACGTGGTCACTTATAATAGTGTTTTGTTTAGAAATGGAGCTAGTTTTACGGTATCGAGTTTGGTGTAACTTTTTACAGGACCATTTATTTCATTGCTTTCATTTTGATAAGTTTCATTTACAAATTTAAGTCTGATATTTTCGTAAATTAGCTCTTATTATGTTAGCTCCGTCTGAGGTACATATATGTTTCAGAACGCGCTTCGATTGCCCATCAAATGCCACTAGGTCATCGATCAATCGTCGAATGGAACTCGATTGAAACAACATCTGTATAATTCATTAGACGTTTATGTACATTGTCCCATGCATATCAACTGAGAAGAGAGTCCCTCACGTGGTTCGTGGATGCATTAGTATTATTATTATTTGAATCTCCTTTCACTGCGCTTGCGTGGGAGTCGTCTAATCTATGCCTTACTAATCTATATCTATATAATTATACTAATAATACAGTTTAAGAGTTTGTTTGTTTGAACGCGCTAATCTCTGGAACTACCAGTAGGATTAAAAAAATCTTTTTGCATTTGATAGCTCAATTCTTGAGGAAGGCTATGTTTAACATCATGCTAGGACCCGGAGCAGAGCAAAAAGAAAAAAAGCCAAAAAGAACGCTTAGCAAAAAGGAAGTAATCGCGCGAGCAGGAGATGCGGTGCGACGCGTCGAATCGCATCACATGCGCGCGCTATCTATTTATTGTTTACTATTTATCAATTTTACTATTTATTGTTTACTATTTATTTTAATAAATTTCACGCGGACGAAGTCGCCGGCAGCAGCCTACACCTTTAATAAAACCTAAGACATTTTGCATATAGAGAACGGAATTAATGCAACATTTACAAGTGACTATTAGTTTCTCGGTTACCGTTATAAAATAATTCTAGCTGCTATGAATGGAACTGTGTTTGGTTGTACGGACGTACAGTGCGCACTTTATCGATGCTATTTCTAATTATGACATTATTAGAGCAGCTGGTTGCGTTCGAACACAACTTGTATTGCTGAGAATTGATGTGAACACATTCTTTAAGTTATATTAATAGCAATAGTTATTGGTTTGCCGTTTTGCGCACTGACATTAAATATCGAATGTAATTTGATATCTATTCGTTTTGCATCGCGGTTTATAGATGGGTTCCTAAAACGATCGCTTAAGATTGTAGTTTATATTTTAGTTGATCGTCATGCGCTGTTGAAAATGGGGCGTTCTTGTTAAGCGTTTCCTTCTTCTAGTTACTATGACAACGCTTGTATCTTTAACCTCCCATCTAGCTTTTAGATCTCATGTTGCTAGTGTACAGTACCCGGCGATAAATATTGCACATCGACCTTTGGAAAGAGACAATCGGCTAATTTCGGCTTCGTAGAGCGTTATCTCTGTCGCACGAAATACAAACAGTCCGGTATCTATTAGGAGCTGTTAAAACAATTTTATTATGATTTGCTTCTTTTGATAATTATTTTTATTCTTTGTATAAAATGGTTTTGTGTAAAAAGGTCGATGTGCAATATTTATCGCCGGGTACTGTACAGTATTTTGTACTTCATTCTTAGGTACTTGGCTATACTAGTAGGGGAAGAGCAAAGAAACGATGGGTGGACTGTGTGAAAGATGATGAGGTTAGAAAGAGACTACCGAGATGACGACTAATAGAGAGTAAAGAAGAAAAAGAATTGTTGCGCCGACCTCAAATAAATTGGCATAAGAGCAGGAGAATAATGATGATTCATAGGTACAGACGCCAGCACATCAAGCTACCCGAAACTGTCAAATTTTTCCAAACAACTTTGAACCTTATGCTTTAGCAATAAAGTTGAAAATCTATTAAAGAACATTTGACAGATTGTAGTAGCTTGATGTGCTGGTGTCTGTACTTAAATTCCCATAAAAACTGCACCGAAACGAAAACCGGGTTACCGTAACACCCGAGCACGGATATCGATCAAACACGCGAGATATCAAGAGCTCGTATCGAAATAATATGCATAAATAATGTGTAATGTCGCGACAGTAATCCTCTCGATTGACGAGCGATCAGATACGCGGCCGTACGTGATGTATCGATTTACTATACCGCATTATTGTGTTCTGTATGTATGTCTGTTTGTTACGGACTCGAGTTCAGCTGCAGTTCGGATATCGTCTGAGAATGTTCGGATGGTATTGTTATGAGTTGATCGTATCAAATTATTCGATGTTAGTCGTGTTAATTTGTTTCTTAACTTTGATAAATGACAATAGTAAAAGCGGTCTTTTTGCTGCTTGAATCTTCTTATACAAGAAGAAGTTCAAAGTTGTGACAAAAATAGTGTTTAGAGTGAATGGTTTTCAAAAAGAGGCAGAAGAGAAGATGGATGACAGTGTAATAAATGATATAGCTAGGATGGATGTCAACACTGAGGATGACAACACTGGAGGGGCCCGTGGCTAAATAATAACAGCAGCACAGGTCGATCAATGAGGTTAAGCTACGCTTGCCGCGGTTGGTCCGTGGATGGGTGACCATCATTACATACCGTGACCCCTCCGTGCCTCGGAAAGCACGTTAAGCTGTTGGTCCCGACTGTTATGCGAGGATCTTTGACAGTCGTTACGGGTAGCCAGAAGCCCGAAAGTCTGACAACCAGTCTTACCAAGGGGTATCGTATTACCCAGTAACTGGGTTGTGGAGGTCAGATAGGCAGTCGCTCCATGTAAAATACTGGTATTCAGCTGCATCCGGTTAGACTGGAAGCCGACACCAACATAGTTGGGAAAATGCTAGGCAGATGATGATGATGGATGTCAACACTGAAATGGCATTTGATGGAGATACATAGGGCGCCGATCCCATACAAATTCGGTTGTGGACTGGAGAATGAATTCTGATTCTGTACCTTGCATCACCCACTTATGTCTTCCTTCGTATCCGAAAACGTCTATAATATGTATAGCAATGCTGCTAGGTTGCCATTGTTTATGTTTCCAATATCTATTTGTACTGCACTGCACCCAAACGCATCGCTTGAATGACACTCACGCTACCCAAACACCTGGCTAACGTTCAAGTAGTCTATTTGAATTCTACTTTCATAATATTTAATGTTCTTCAATAAAGTGTTTTTCTATTTTTACAATAATATTTACTGTGAGCTAAATAGTTGACACTTCATAGGCGTTAATGGAAATAACCAAGAATTTGCATCTTTTAGACGAGTTTGTAAAGGGGACGGGTTTTGAAATAAATCGTGGGCGTCGCCGCGGGACGAGCTTGTATATAAATATGCATGCACATTAGGAGCATCCTGTCGATTCTACATGTAATTACTCGATATATAAATATCGATGTTTACGACTCGATTATTTGTTTGTAGTTGATTTTATATGACTCTATTTGCATTTTCAAACAAGATAATATTTACATAATAGAACTTATCTGAATTAAAATAATATTAATAATATTATTATGTACTTACATGAATATAAAAAAGAAGGAAAAGACTCATAGGGCATCAAAAAATTCGTCCGCATCGCTGTCATCAGGAAAAGTGCTCAAAAGGCTTGCAGCATTGCCACGTTGAATGGCGATGCTAATTCTTTGGCCAAAAAATAGGCCTGCCCTCTGGTCACATGAAGAGTTCACCAAACGCTTGGCGATATCTCGAAAAATCAAGTGGGCACTCGGACCCCATGGCCCAAACGCCATTACCGCTCGAATATAATTATAAAACATTTGTATTTTAAATTGTACACTCCACAAAAGAGTTAAGTATGCAGGATCGTCGGGCATGTACTTGAAGTTTAGTAAGAAACCGATGGATGTTCTTGAATAAAATTTAATTACTAAAATTACGGTTTCTTACTAAACTCCAACTATATCCGACGATCCTGCGTACTTACCTCTTTTTTTGACCGTACCTTTTCAACTAATCACACTGCTTTTAATTAAGGATGTAATTAAATAATTTGTACGTAAAAGTCGTGTCCGTTGACCAAAGAATTAACTGTAGCTTTTATTTTATTTATGAGGCTATTTACAATTCTACGGATGCACTTTTTATTAGTGAGCTTTAAAATACGATTGACTTTCAACGACTAATTGCAAAAGATAGTGATTTTAATTAATGTTTCTGTCAGCGTTTTCTTATTTATTTTATGCCTAAGAAGTGTTTTATCTGTGCTTAAAACTACTGGTTTTATCACAAGTTCTTTGCTTAATTAAGTACATTTATAGGCCCTTTTTTAAGGTCGATCATAGACCTCATCCATCGCTTTCCATCAGGCGTGATCGGTGACAAGAGCAAGCCCATTAAGCAATAAAAAAAGGCAAAAATAAAAGCGATCTTTTTGCCTCCTGAATCTTCATCTAGGTACAGACGCCAGCACATCAAGCTAATACAATCTGTCATATTTCTTTAATAGATTTTAAACTTTATCGCTAAAGCATAAGGTTCAAATTTGATTGGGAAAATTTGACAGTTTCGGGTAGCTTGATGTGCTGGCGTCTGTACAAGAAGAAGCTCAAGGTTGTGACAAAAAAAGTGTTTAGAATGAATGGTTTTCAAAACGAGGCAGAGGGAAAGATGGATAACAGTGTCACAGATGATATAGCTACGATGGTCAGCGTTTTCTTATTTATGTCTATGAAATGTTTTATCTGTGCTTAAAATAACTGGTTTTATCACAAGTTCTTTACTAAATTATTATATTTGAATGTGACTCTGTCTGTATGTTACCTTTTCACGCCTAAATCACTGAACGGATTTCGATAAAATTTAGTATAGATATAGATTGCATCCCGGAGAAGGACATAGGATAGTTTTTATCGACATACCATGCGGGCGAACCCGCGGGCGGAAGCTAGTAATATATACACACACTATTATTTAGTGATCCAATAACACTTTGCTCTGATCTGGGAATCGAACCTAGGGCCTCACGCTTAGCAGTTGCGCTTGCGGTTTTTACTACGAACTCTTTTCACCAAAAGCCATAGCTAAAGACTCCACCTACCAGACTTACAGCATTTTACAATACATAATCCCATCACAAAGTATAATTACATATTCATGGGGTGTGACTGTAGTAAAACCATGATTGCGAGTTTACGCAGACAACCGTTATGTGCCGAACGCCCATAATAGGCATACATAGGTACTGTTTATGAGAAAAGCATGACTGTAGTTACCGGAAAGTTATAGTTTCAAATTAATAAAGAGTTGCAGTAAAATGTCAATTAGTGTAAAGCATCGTATTAGTGAAGTTGTTATGATTATTTTATGCTTCTTAAATGTTGTGTTTGAGCACTTTCTTATTAAGGAAAATGAGAAAACGCTTGGCTACTTTTGATTGCAGAGTTTTCCATTTTGCGAAATAAAAGAAAGTAAGAAATAATAACGTATTTGGACACAGTTCGTAAAACATACAATTAACAAAATAAAAAACTAAAAATAATGTTTCATTGCAATAGTGAAACTCACGAAAAAATAACACGAAAATGGAAAAGTTTATTTATTTATTTTTAAAACTTTACCAACACCTTCTGTATACAATATATTATATAATAGGTAAAGGTAATACGACACCGGTGGCCTTTGACTTACACAGTCGCCAATTACAGGTTAACCAGCATTCTCAAAAATAAGTGTTAACACAGAAAAAGCGTGCACATGCAGACTCAACAATGGGTGAAGTAAAACGGTACACATTCGCGGAAATAGCCTCATGCGACGGCAGCAAGGGGCAGCCGCTGTGGGAGCGCGCTTGTCGGGATACGTCACTACTACAATCAAAGCCGAACGGACTACGTGAAATAGAATATCTGTACCAACCCGCGCTGGGCCTGCTTGGTAGACAGCCCACACCCTCTCTTCGAGAGGAGCCTGTGTCCCAGCAGTGGGAACGTAATAGGCTGATTATGCTAAATTTCGAAAGAAAAATCATAGCATGAAAATCTGACGTTATTCGGTAACAATTCCGACCCCAACTTTCGCATTCATAAAATCGTTGAGATAGTCCAGCCCAGATTATCTTGTCTGCAGTATTTCTATATGCACCACAAACACCAACTTTCTATGCATTGTGCAATAGATTTCGAAATATTTGCATCCGCACTAAACGATTGCACTTTCAAACTGTTAAATAACCTACCTATAGGGAATTACAAATCAGTGGATACAATAGACCGTTGTTTTCGATATGAATAGTTAAAACGGACATATACATTTCGGTCACGTGTCAAATGCATCCTTTACATTAACTAACGGGATGTTTTATAGGTTATTTATGGTTGTCCGAGTGTGACAGGATATATTTTGGTCACCCTTTCAATTATGCTGGTCATGTTTTTTGGGTTAGTGGGTCTCAAATATTTGAGGTCGGTGTGGTCACATTATCACTTTATTTTTTTATTTTAATCTTCATCTGCCTAGCCTTTTCCCAACTATGTTGGGGTCGGCTTCCAGTCTAACCGGATGCAGCTGACTACCAGTATTTTACATGGAGCGACTGCCTATCTGACCTCCACAACTTCAGTTACTGGGTAATACGATACCCCTTGGTAAGACTGGTTGTCAGACTTTCGGGCTTCTGACTACCCGTAACGACTGTCAAATATCCACGAATGACAGCCGGGACCAACCGCTTACCGTGCTTTCGGAGGCACGAAGGGGGTCTCGGTTTGTAAAGATGGTCACCCATCCACACACCAACTACGGCAAGCGTAGCTTAACCTGATCAATCGACCTGTGCGGCTGTTATTATTTAGCCATGGGCCCCCTTTTTTATTTTAATCATATTATATCTTGGAAGTGTTTATTATCCTGTATAAGGTATTAAAAAATCATCATTCTTCTTGCCCTTATTCCAATTTCAAAATTCCAAAAAGACACCCCAACAGGGTGCCTATTCTTTAGATCAGTAAACACTCCCTAGTTTGTCTACGGTTAAAAGAAACTATACCAAACAAATTAAACTTCTTGCAAAGAACAGGATACAGAATTAAACGTCTTTATTACTAGGAGAGCAGCAAACTAGATTCCTTAACACACCATAAAAAGTGAATACAGATTATACGATCTATAAATAGGAGGTGTAAAACAAGATTGTACTATTTAATGCTATACGTTTCCGGTTCAGGACGAGTGCGATGTATCTGGTAAACTCAGATCAACTTGCTTGACTCGTGACTTCGTTCGCTTTTATGTCCAGGATGTTTTAGAATATCTAAATACACGTTTTACTCGTATCTGGCTTAACGTGTAATGAGAAGACAAGTGTCACAGATTTTGTTGAATCAGCACATAGTTCCATAATACTGCTACTGCTGGTTTATCACTCCAACCAGGGTGTGGAGCGCAGTGGTGGCCCTGACGAGTATATGACTTTGTGTTAAATATTTCATCACCACTGCTCTCAAAACGGTGAAGGAATACATCGTGAGGAAACCAGCATGTCTTATAACCAAAAATTCAAAGACATGTGACACAAACTACCACGCGGGCAACCTGGGCCCGCGTGGTAGATTACAGCCCTCTCCCTTCTCGAAGAGGGCTTGTGTCTCAGCAGTGGGTTTATAGGTTATTAGTGTTGTTGGGACGGTATTTCAGTATGTTAATACCCTGTCATATGAAACTTAGGTAGGACCAGGTAGGACCGTGTGACATTGAATCAGGGTTGAAAGAAGCCTATAGCATCTTTGCGCCTCGTCCAACAGAAATCAATAGCATGTCGAGCACCTCTCTTGAAAGTAATCTACTTCGAGCAATTTACAGATAAATCGCTCAAGCATATATTCTGCTAGATGACCCTCCCGAGCTTTTCAACTCAACTATCACTTTATTGTGGGCAGACAAAGCGCTTTATGCTAACCATACAAAAAACCAACACATTTATTAATCAGGAACAAAGACAGTGACATTAAATTAAAGCTTGATGAGTGAGTTACGAGCGCTGACAAAGCATTGGGTAACGGTGCGTTCACCCGTCTGTTTGTGTGTTTGTCATCAATGCTTGGCTTTTGTTCGCGACCCTCGCTCGTTGTAGTTCATTGAATTGTTGAAATTTCGAAATAAGTATGAACTGTCGACAGCAGGCAGTGATTTAGCCGTGCCAATGATTTTGGGTTTTTGTTGGGGAAAAAGGAATGGTATGGGGTTTAATAACACATGCAACCAAAAAAGTAGGTAGGCTTTCTTTTTTTTTTCAAAATGCAGCAAGCAGTGATTTAGCCGTGCCAATGATTTTAGGTTTTTGTTGGGGAATAAGGAATGGTATGGGGTTTCACATTCACACAACTAAAAAAGTAGGTAGGCTTTTTTTTTTCATAATGTCGCAAAATTGCAACCAATCAGGAGTCACCCACTGCTGGGTAAAGGCTGCCTTTCCGTTCTGTCACCTGTCACCTTATCATTCCAAAATATAAACAAAACTATATCCATGTTCCAACGAACGAATTGACGAAAGGACGCAGTGATTTAGCCGTGCCATTGATGGGTCTTTGTTTAGGAAAATAAATTGAAAACAACTTTTTATTAAGTTGGTCACATTCTCTCAAAAAAGTTGGTGTGGAATTTTTTTGAAGTGATAACTTCTTTAGGGCATTTTTTGAGATGGAAAAAACCATTGAACTCGCGCCACTGTTACCGTAAACGACATCGCGCGGTGTTTTATTTATAAGACAATTAAAAAATACCCGCTTCGGATGTGTTCGGCTGTCCTCGGGATGTACTCGGTTTTAATATATATCCGATAGGTCAGTGAGTGATGGCAAAGTATTCTGTTTGTGTTTTGTTTTCACTTCTGTCGGCACTCCCGGAGTGCCACTGTTTTCAAGGCCTCATTTCCCTTCTGAAATCTATCACTTGTCACCTTACCATTCCAAAACATAAGCAAAACTACATCCATGTTCGGACGATACGGCCAGTATCTACCGTTGAGTACTGAGATCCCAGTTGATAGAGATGTAGGTATAGAAGAAAAACCCATGCTGCGCTGATCGACGTTTAGATACGTTAAAAGCTTGTAGCAAAACGAAAACCAGTCTATAAACCATAAATATGAATTTGCACAAAATGTACTGCAGAGGTTTAAGCAGTGACGGATTAACCCTTAATCAAATTAAGCAATTGCCTAGGGCATCACGTCTGAGGGGGCACCAGAAGAAGCACAAAAAACCCGTCCTTAGGGCATCACGTCTCACTCTCACGTCAAAAACCACACCAAAAAAGTTTCTAGGACTAATTTGAAAATTTGCGCGTTTTAAGTTGACATAGAGTCCGACCTAGAGTCATAACCCCACTCCCGCTTGCCCACTCGCTGCCCTCTTGTGCAGCGAGTGGGCATGGGATTTACGAAGAGTTGATTATGATAATGGCCCAGGAAGTGCATGGTAAAATTTTATCGCAGATAAAAGATTCTAGATATGATAGTCTTTCAGTAGATTCTACGCCAGATTTGATGCATATGGACCAGCTCAGCGTAGTTATTCGCTATACAAAAGATGGGCAGGCAGTAAAGCGATTTCTTACATTTATTGGGTTGGAAACGCATCACACAGGATATGAACTGGCAAAGCAGACTCTTCAATACCTTGAAGAACATTGTGAATTAAATTTTTCAAAATGCAGAGGCCTATTTTACAAAAAAACTAATGTTTTTAGGCGGTAATGGTTTAAAGACCGATTCTAGTTGACATACGGATAGGGGGCCCACAGGCATGGATTGCTTAGGGCATCAAGTAGTCTTAATCCGTCACTGGGTTTAAGGCAACAGACTTGCCCCCTTTTACATATGGGACTTAAATGTAACTGAGCCTTTTTTTTCCTTTTTTTAAAATAAAAGCGGCAATTCTCGTAATTTTAAGAACATTACACAGTCTGATCTCAGTCTCAATCTGTCAAAAATACCGCCAATTTGCCTACATTTTTGACAAGTTTTTGACATTTGTTTGTCGCCGAGATGAGACTGCGACTAGATTTTTAACGTTTTTAATTACGGCAATTGGTCCTCTGATGAAATGTGGGTGTACTATAACTTATGGGTCACCTCTGCCTAACCTACGGCGAAAACTGGCGTGATGGTTATGTCATGTAGGTATACTACAGAGCTTTCGGAAAGATTCGTGGTTACATTTTACTAAATAGTTTATTAATCAAAGAGTAGTGCCTCGGAAAGCACGTTATGCCGTTGATCCTGGCTGTCATTTCGACGGCGAAGTGCCAATACCTCCTAACTGATTTTTTTTTGAGCAATTCACTTTTTTTCGTTTTGAATTTAAAGGCGTTATTCGCATGTTTTAGTGGAATCGCCTAAGGGCGCATTCCACCAAACTTTTATAACTAGAATAAGTCTTATACTAAGAATAAATTTTGAATTTTTGACACTTTTTCCATACTAGAACTGTCAAACGTCAATTTTATTCCACGAATAAAATATGTCTGACTTTGGTAAAATCAGCCCGTAGTGTATTTTTAGTTGCAACATCATTAAATTAAAATGTGGTAATATGTACCTCCCAACTAAAACAACGTGTCTATTTTTGAACGTTTTTTTCCAGTATGTGTAAATTTTTGACTTTGTCAGTTAGGAGTTATTTGCACTTCGCAGTCGATTTGTGGGTTTTTGACAGTCGTTACGGGTCGTCAGAAGCCCGGAAGTCTGACAAACAGTATTACCAAGGGGTATCGTATTACCCAGTAACTAGGTTGTGGAGGTCAGATAGGCAGTCCCTCCATGTAAAATACTGGTATTCAGTTGCACCCGGTTAGAACTGGAAGCCAACCTAACATACATAAGTAGGTAGTTGGGAAAAGGCGAGGCAGTTGATAAATCAAACCTAACAATACAATTTTGCCAAATTTGGTGAGCCATAAACCAAGCGTCGCGTCGCTTGTATCTTGTGCCTTAAAAATATATTGTCGATGTGCCTTGCTTTGTAAATAATAATAATCGTATTATTATCCAGTACGTAACATTCAACGAAATAACTTACTTAATTCCATTTCCCCGGCAAAGTGACAGGGGTTACAGATTTCTCTGATACCATATCGACTCTCTCTGGCAATCCCTGTAACAGCTGTATTTTTATCTCTCGCTACACCCTCTTTGTATGCAGTAGGGGTACTGCGATCGTCATTATTTTCCAGGCCAGGATGTTTCACTACCGAGATATTTTATTTTACATACCTATGTATAAATGTTGTATATTGTTGACGTGCCCAACAAGGTAATGTCCTGCTATCGGTCAATACGTAGGTAGGTATTAATGCAAGGTTTTGTGTATGTGGGAAAACCGCAGGATTAATTAGTATTTTAATAATTTGTCTGTTAAGTTCTAGCCTTGCAATTATTATTATTAGCCTCATTATGTTTTTTGTGTTATTTTACCTTAATTAATGCTACATTGAATATCCATGTCGTTAATATTCGGATTTAAATTTATCATTTTATTTCGGTTTTAATAACAATTTTTTAAATGTATTTATGCCTGCTTAGAACAAATTATCCACCGTTTTCTTAATAGCAGCATCTGTAGGTATATCATTATCAGTCAATATCCCAGCAAATTATCGTCCAATTAAAAGCACTACGATAATATCGACCCATCAGACTCCGCGTCGTGTAATGCTGTCAATTTCCTTCCAAACTGTCTCCCTAATGCAAGGTTACATAGATTGCGTACGCGCCATGTAACATGTAATTTTAACATTATCGCGTAAACGGGTAACGTTCATTCTGTGTTCAATGCGTGCACCGCATCGAGTGGCCGCTCGGCGCCGCCTGACATCGATACATAAATTGAATCTCACGATTCGATTCGATCACTGTAATTACACCACAAGATCGTCGTGTACTTAATTCATCGACTTCCGACGATTACCCATACACCGCGGCTTATTATTATTATGGGAATTGAGTTTATTGAGACATAGTACGCAATCGTCGAGCAGTTTTCTAATAGCCCACCGCACAATTACACTATCAATCGAAAGCCTGCAATAAAAGTCAGTCATTATGACAGTTGATGCCAACTCTTTATTCAGACAACGCTCGGTTTCCTCTCTAACCATTACTAGAGGTAATGCGCGTCTAAGTTTAAACGGTTATCATAAAATAATATGGGGGTATATAAAATTTTACTGCATACTCTAGTGTATAAGTGCTAGTTAACTTAAAGAGAAAACAATAAAAGTCGGCAATATCTATACGGAAGCTAAAATGATATGACACAGCAATGTTTATGTTTAGCAACGATGCGCTTCATACATTCCTCTGGCCCAAAACAGCTCTCAAAATAAACCGTAAGGCGGCGATGGGGTAATCGCACATGTCAATCGCAGCACCCCGACATCCAATTAGGTCGGCGGAAGAAGCCACAGACGCGTAATCAGACGCAGCCGTGTGCCCGCGCCCGCGCCCGGCCGCCTGCGCCACTCCGAGACTCATCCCATTACTCTTACCGTTCGCTGCGATTGCTCGCTTCACCACCACGATAAATAAACCACGAGTCATCATGAGCCTCGTCCTTAACACGCCGCAATCCGCTGACAAGGAACGTGACGCTCGTAGTCAGATATAGCAATGAAAGCAGGTACGACTCTCCAGCTATCGTGATCAACCGACCGACCGCTACGCTTATTGGCAATCACGCTCCACCATTAGTCGAGCTTCTAATAAAGATATAAATTACGAAAAGTTAATTAAATCGCTTATCGCCGTCCCGGTGGCAACGCGCCCGCCATCCACGCGGCTGGTTGCTTAGAAAATTGAACGATTTATGGGAGAAACGGCAAGCAAACATCTGTTAGTGCCTGATTGATTTAGTGCCGGTGACAGCCTGTATACAAATATTTTGGTACTTTGTTACTTTCACGTCAACGTCGTGATACAAATTGAAACTAAATCAGTGTTCTGAGATTTGCATAATGCTAACTCAGTGATTGTAGCGAGTTTCTCAGAGAAACATAAATTACTCCACACAAATCTCTGATATCGTCCATAGATTTTGTACTTAGAGTGGCTACGGTACGATAAAGACAATCTGCCTTAACGGTGAACATTCCCTGATATCAAGACGGATAACAGAGTGGACAGCAATCAGAGGCGGAATCGAAAAGTTAGCTGCTTTCCAATTCAATTCTGCCTTTTCCCAATATGATTACCATTGCGAGAGACACGGAAATGCATTAGCACAATAACTGTCAGTTCGTCCGTTAGCGCACACAATATGACGTGGACACGGTCTGCGGGCGTGATGCGCGCGCGCCGCAAATGGGTGCGATTCTCACGGGGACGGCGCGCATCGCAACCGACCGACGCGACGACCGCAACCCACAGGGGAAGCAATGCGCTGTGTGAAAAATATAAGTACGTAATTAAGAATTAATGAATAGAATTTTTAATTGAGAATCTACAAATATGGTAAACGAGAGATAAAACTGCCGTTAAGACAAAATATTATTACCTATCTAAAATGTTCGGAATTCTTAACCTATTTAGGAGTAGGTACGAAGATTTATAACAATGTTTTATGTGCAAGGTGCTCCATACATAGCCCTGTTTTAATTAGCCAATTACCGGACCAAAAGAATCTATTTCAATTCATCATTAGATTGAATTAATAAATAATATCTTTTCCAAATGAATTCTATCCTTATTAGGTGGCACATATAGCCATAACTAATTGCAGAATGAAATTGATTTCAACTGCTACCGTCTCCATAGAAAGCTGAGTTATTGTCAAAGTAACAAATTGCATCGTGCGGCAATCGTGCGCAGTTTGAGCAAGTGTCCATTAATTGTTAGGGAGGCATCATGCATCACTGATTCCCGCATGTGCGCTGATGCAACCGAGGTGAAAGGACCAGATCCTTGTGCAACGGGGAGTTAATGGCTCACTAATTATGTTTTGTTGGTCTGGGGTTTCGAAATGGTTGCCTATTGTTTAAGGAAATTGGTGATGTAAATCTTACCTGTTTCACTAGTTTTTTGTCTGAAAGTTAAAATGGCAGACAACTCTTTGTATAAGTTCTGTTGTCTTTGAAGAGGGTATCAGCGGAGGTTTGCATATTTGCCATCCAAATAAAGTAATGCTTGACTAGAAAGAAAACTTTTAAAATGAATAAAAAAATAAATGTTAAGTTTTCAAAAACAGTAAAAGTAAACCCGTTTATAAAGTATACGTGGAAGGCACGACAAAAGTCAAAATTAAACTGAAAGTAAAATAAAAAGACTGTATGGACAAACATGATATGTCTTAACAAGCCGCTGACATTTGTGTAAGTAAATCTGGTCACGGATGCGTTTCGCTTCGGGCCACTTACGTATAGTGTGGACACTCATGGATACTTGATGGTTATGCCAGCTAGGCTGTTTAAAAAAATGTCAGTGCTTGAGAAAAAAGGAATGTCAAGAAGGTGTGGAATGACGTTTCGAAGTGGTGTTCTGTTTTTGGAATATTGTTGGAATTATGATCTTACTATGAGTTATGATTATTTTCAAAGTTTAATATCAGTGAGGGGTTTTTCGCAATAAAAACAAAGCTCTCTCGTCCGGACCGTCTATGGCGACTATTTGCCAGCATATCGCGTATCTTGGAGTGCTATAGTGCTACTTTAACCCCTTTCCTCCGGCTTACGACATCCCGATGATAAGCAGCTGATGTATAAGTACAATGTTTTTGTTTCATTTTACTGTAGCGAAGAAGGAGGTTTTAGTTTTTGTTTAAAACCGAATTAGCACACCTATTTGGCTGTAATTTTGAGGAGAATTTTCCTGTAGTTTAGATACATAAATGGAACACAGTATTTTCATTGTGGTAAAGTAAAATACTTGAGAAGTTGATTACTTATTGTTGTAAGATTTACGTTTTGTACAGACGCCAGCACATCAAGCTACCCGAAACTGTCAAATTTTCCCAATCAACTTTGAACCTTATGCTTTAGTGGTAAAGTTGAAATTCTATCAAAGAAATTTGACAGATTGTAGTAGCTTAATGTGCTGGTGTCTGTACATGTCCTGAGAAAGATAAACTTTTGTTCATCCTATTCATGTCTTAAAGAAAGAAATATGAGGCGGACATGAACTTTCACTGTTTATGTTAAAATATAGAATATAAAATATCACGATTTGCGCATTTGTGTTCCGGTGCACAATGATCGTGTCTAGAAAGTCGTTAATGCAGCCAAAGTCACGAGTAAAAACTAGTACAATACTGTAATGTGCAATTAATTTCACAAAAAACACATCTCCACCTAATTGCCTTATTCAATGTCTTTTTAAAACTTTCACATGTTTTTGGTCTCGGTTGAAAAATTTCGTTTTCAAGCGAATATTACATCGTCCCTCTATTATTTCAAAGACGTGTCGGTGTGATAGGTTGACGGCACGTTTTAAAGCGAATGAATTGCATAAAACAGAATGATTGAGACGTGAATTCGCTTTAATGGCATCAAATTAGTATTCATAAGGCCTTTTGCATTAGCGAGATGAAAATCATGGCCAGAAAGGCCTAATTCTGTGGGCTATTGTGTCGTATGGAGATGTGAAAGTCAAGCGAGGGGGTCGGACAGGTTAACTGTCAGATGTTTTTGAGTTTTTTTTTAATGTTATGCACTCGCAGTTCTTGTCAGTTTGATGCTGATCGACAGCTTTATAGGAATTTGTGTAGAAAGCGTCAATCTTGAGAATTTTGTGCGCTGCATTTTGACAACGATGAGAAAAGCAAGTGTTATTTTGTAAAAATTGTATTTTTGTGTCAAAACAATTTCTAAGCATGGTAGTTTCAACGACTACTTTTCTCCTGTTTGTATCAACATCAGTAACGGTCGACTTATACCTTCACTCATTGTCAGTTTCACAAAACATAAAACAGATTAGTTACATTGTAGTTTGTGATCCACCCATCTTCAATCGCTCCCCTCGTCTTTGTAAATTCGACACCTACACACATTACCGTCCGTAAATGGTAATACCGATGGTGTTAACGGAAAAGCGAATGTCCATATGTGCGCAAGCGCAGAGGTCGACAACACGACCAGAAATAGACGGGGAACTAGACGCACTGATGGGAGCCACTAATTATAGTGCCGACACAGGGATTCACCCAGAGGGGATGTTACCATATCTCGGATATAACTGGGATAGAACAAATATTATTCTTACTTTTAATCTCTTCACGCTTCTAAAAGTAAAAGCGTCTAATTTTCCGTAAACAGCTGCAGATGGGATTGTGTGCTCAGTATCGACCAGACATATTTTTTACAGTGTAATAAAATTACTTTTATATCTTAACTATGCTCGGGTTATACGAGGCTAGTTTTTGAAGCTAGGATAGTAAGCAAGTCCTGGCTTAGCACATGCTAGAGCTGTTTACACAATGCTTGGAAATTTTAAGCATTTTTTGGAGTAAAATGATCCGATCGGATCGGACTAGTACAAAAGCCTGGATATTAAAATCAGTGGTGAGGGGTGCTACTAGCTAAAACATAGAACATCATCCTATCAAACTATCACACTAGCCTATCTTTTTCACTCGCTTACTAGCCTAAAAAAGAGAAATAGTTCTTTAATTACGACGCCAGAGTAACTAGCTTGCTAGCTTAGGTACTAGCACAGTTTTTCAAGCTAGGATATGAATAATCAACTCCGGGTATTTCATGACCCGAAAAAATCTTTAGCCGACAACACGTAACCGGTGTAACCACCATTTTCTAATATTTACATGGACGCTTTTTATCCATGTTAGGGGTTAAGAACGTTTACGTCACTATTCGTGACTAGTGACGCACTAAAACCTCTGCGCCATGGTAAAATAAAATTGAAACAGCATTCGTGAAATAAAAGTGAAATTGCTTTTATTTTGGAGGCATGTTCTCTGAAAATATGTTTCGTGTTATTGCTAATACGATTTGCTTACATATTATATAATTATATATGGTACCTACCTGGTAAGAAAATTTCGTGAGGAAAATTTTGAGTATGAATGTCGATGGCTATAAGAGTAGGGGAAGACCAAAGAAACGATGGATGGACTGTTTGAATGATGACTTGGTTAGAAAAGGTGTGACTACCGAAAAGACATATTGCGCCATCCCCAAATAAATTGGGATAAGAACAGGACAATGATGACCTACGGCAGTTTAAAGCTTAAATTTGAATGCATGCATTAGACAGGTTGAAATTTAAAACATGCGACAACCGGAAAAAAGATCAGCTGTTCCCTACATTTTGACGAGTTATGCGAACGTAAATGTAGGGAACAGCTGATTTTGTTTTCGTGTTTTCAGGTTTAGTCCCATAGTTGCTTATAATGACGAGTACAATCTCCCATTTCGATTTGACGCATGTAATAATTCACCCTGTATAGTGCATTTTTATAAATTACAGAACAATAAAAACTCTAGGCGCGGGAAAGCGGTGCCATTTGCAAAATCATTTTATGTCAACTAAGTTGATTCTAGCCCTCCATTTTATTGTATCTAATGTGGATTGTGCTCACTTTTATTTCCATGTTAAAGGCTCGTACACACAGGCGCGACGCGACACGCGACACAAAGGCACCGCAAGTCGCGCAACGAGCGGTGCCTTTGTGTCGCGCGCGATTATATCTCGTATCGCGCCTGTTTGTAGGGGCCTTTAATGGAGTAGTACCGTATTTGGTCATAGAAGATGCGAAAATTAATCCAGACTTTAATTAAGAGTTTGTCGACCCTAAGTATATAATCGTAACGTACCGTCTCTGGTCGTTACGTAGATTGCAACCATTAACGTCTTTAAATTAACGATACAGACATTTAGTGGATTTAATTACTGTCCATATCTATTAGGCACTGCACTATACGCAACCTATGCTATTTAAAAAAAAAAAAAACAATACTTAGACACAGTCAATTTTCTAAACGCAATAATCATCAGTGGTATTTTGTTACTTTGTCCTTTCTCGCAATTAAACTCAATTAGATGTGGCAAATTGACACGTCTAATTATGTTAATTTGCCAGCCATTTATCGACTGTTTAAGAATGATAGTCTAAGCAATCATTTTCCATAACTTTACAGGATATATTTCCTTAAATATTATATATTTTGTGTGTAAATAATTACGAACTCTAGATCATTCTTCAATTCAATATAGATTTATATTTAAATAGGTTTGCGAACGGGTGCGAATCATAAAATGTGTTACAGCATTACGGACTTAAACTAGTATTGAAGTCATAGTTTAATTTGGATGGGTCCTTGCCGGAAACTTGCGATAGTTCACAAGAACATGTGTTTGGCAGATGTGGTACTTACAAGCGCCATTTAACCCTGCTTGATACGGTCAGCAAATATTAGGTATCTACTGGGTTCTGCCGCGCTGTTACCCCGTTTTCATTTAGCGTTATTTCTGACATTTTTCCTTTTTGCTCGTCTCCTAAGCCAAGAATGATACCTTACTCAAGAATTGAGCTATCAAATGCAAAAAGAAAATCAAATCCAACTGGTAGTTCCAGAGATTAGCGCGTTGAAACTATGTTTGAAACAAACAAACTCTTCAACTTTATTATCAATATAGACGTTTGTTAACTAGAACTAGAAGTTAACTAGAAGTTTGTTAATTAACGTAGACACAGTTCTACTAACGAAGTCTGATATAATTTTATGATGAGGACGAAAGTTTTGCCTAAATTGTTTGTTTGAAATTTTAATTTTCTCTCTCGTTCGCGATTCTATCAAGATTTTATTAAAGCAGGCAGCCTAGCTAGAGGTATGTTTAATTACCCACTCTCGCTTTTATAACGGGTTTTGATTTTCACACGGACACGAATAAAAAGATCTTTGTTTTTTCAACTTAATACCTATTATTTTTCAGTAGGGTACCATTATGTTCTATCAAGACGATATCAACACCTGTCAATCGAAGCTTCAATTTCAATCATACCTTGTAATAGCTTTTTATAAAATCATTACAATGTTTAATAAGTTTCTATACAAGTTGTTTATTTACCTGTTTTATTATTCACGATTAGTTTTTTACCGAGTCAATCGATGTCGGACAATTGATTTCGTGATCAACGTAACAACGTTGACTGTCGTGACATAACAGCCAGTCTCGTCTTTTTACTCTATGTTCGAATCATTGGACATTGTGCTTTCTACCACAAACAATAATAACGGCTTGCATAACGTGCAAAAACTGTAAAATAGACTTTTATCTATTGGAAAAGCGAGAGTGGCTGTCAGGAAAAGTATTTACTTCTTGCTTCTAGCTTGTTTATGGGTCGACGACGTGAAGAGTTTTACATAATCTGTGGTTAATGAAATGGCGTTTGCAGACGGACGGTCAATGTTTAGTTTTCCTGATTGTTTCATGTTTGACTAAATCGGGGAGCGTAAATGCGGTGAAGGGACGCCTCTTTCTAGCTGTGGGTGGCTTATAATAGGAAGGGACTTAAGGCTCCTACAAACAGGCGCGAAACGCGATATAATCGCGCGCGACACAAAGGGACCGCGCGTTGCTCGACTTGCGGTGCCTTTGTGTCGCGCGCGATTTTATCGCGTGTCGCACCTGTTTGAAGGAGCCTTTAGATTCGTTTAGGATAGGGTTGTTTAGGTATCGATTACAACAGATATCGTATCTTGCTTACTTTATTTGCTTGGATTGTGATATTTACTGGATATTATCTATTATTTTTGTAACCTCAGTAGCAAAGGTCAACAGTTCCTAAATACAAGTGGGCATCCATTAAAAATTGTTATAATAAGCATTAAATTTTAGCACGTAAGTAATTTGAACACGCAAAGTTATGCCTATTTTGTTTAATTTTCTTTGCAAAAGGTAAATAGTACAGGTAAATAGACACGCACGTAACTACCTATCTAAAGACCTCAATTAAAAAAAAAAAGTAGTCAGCACAAACACTCTTTTAAATAAATATATATTATTAGTAGTTAACAATATGTATAAATATTGATTTAATAGTGTCCATGAAGTGTCTTGCCCGTTCTTCTCCATAGGAACCTACTACGCTTTGGAATGGGCTTCATCTAGTTTACCGACACGTTAACAATTCAAAAGTGCCTGAAACATGTTTATTTGAAAAAAAAAAAAATTATATTTGTAATTTAGAATTCGATTTTAAAATGGTCAGCTTAGTCTTGGCTAGTGTAGTGCGGCTCTTCGACTTAAGTAGGTAATCGAGTCACAGGAATCCTAATCGATATGCTCTGACATTTCGAATGCGTCATTAACATGAAGGGTGCCTAGCTGATATCGCCCTTATCGACAAAACGCGTGTCGCCAAGTCACCGTGCCTGGCCCGCGGATCACGGCCCGAGAAATGTAAAAAATCACGAAACCCTTTGCATGAGCATAAAGTCACGAGATCACTAGTGAAATGTCTTGTATAACTGAATTTACTTGTAAAACCATTGTGAACTAGAACCTTGAATTTTATAGGCTGAAACTAGCTTTTATTATGTAACTTCTCCGCCATTTTCATGGTGTTC
The DNA here is from genome assembly GCA_927399505.1 of Luperina testacea. Lineage (NCBI taxonomy): Eukaryota > Metazoa > Arthropoda > Insecta > Lepidoptera > Noctuidae > Luperina > Luperina testacea. The sequence continues at coordinate 12,355,799 of OV656775.1, read as the reverse complement.
TATAAACAAGATAAGTCTGCTACCGTCTATGGCACGAGGAAAGATTTTCCTTTTATTTCCACAAAGCAGTTTTCACTGTCTCCTTTTTTAAACACATTTATATATTCAGGACTATTTAATATTAAATCAATTTGGTCTAATATAATTTAAGGGCCTTACTCTCGTTTAGTACCGTAACTCGGTCACTTTATGAAGCTTATAACTCATTAACGGTTTGGTTAGAAGGTCTGTAAAAAATATATGTTTGCTATAGATTCATGTACAGCATTTTTGAAACAGGGTTTTTTCATAAGGCTAATACTTTTGCCTTAAAAAAATATTTACCAAAACGCTATTTTCGCTAACATTTGCTTATAACTTCTAAACGGCTTTGATGTTTGGAAATATTTTTACACTGAAAAATTGGTGGTTAGAGGTACTACATATTTGAAATAGCATTTTTAAATCAATCAACAGTTGCAAAGACAATGCCCCATTTTGAGATATAGGTTCAGAGGTGCTCTGCGCGGGCGCGGGCGGCAGTCGTGCGTTAGCACTGAGACGGGGTGGCTGTGTCGCTCGCTGCTCCGCCCGGCTATCGATCGACTACGCGCGTTTGGCTGTGTTAGTGCAAATATTTATGAACGAATTGTATCAGTATGCGTTTATAGATTAGCTCGCTGCAGAGGGCCCATTTCTATTGTCCGCATGGACGCTTTATTAGTGGTGCCATTTCTAAATACTGTTTTTTTTTTTTATATTGATTATTTTGTAAATATGTATAAGATAATTTGTAAATAAATAAAAATGCCAAAGCAAAGCAAGTCAAGAAAAATACGTTTTCTCTACGACGACGCACCGTTTTATAGATATTAGCGAAAAACTCAAAAGTGGGAATTTTTATACCCCCCACTCCGGCTCACCTCCTAGACGCGGGGACTTTTAGTATGTTTACTCCCTAAGCACTCTGAGCAACTTTTTGAAGAAATCGCTCAGGGCCCAGCTCACGCACCCTACACCTCTTTTTGGTTTATTCGTTGAGTGGACTAATAAGTATCTATCTATCTATACTTAATCTTATAAATAAAAATCTTTAAAACTTTATCTAATAAATAAAATTGGAGTGTCTGTTTGTAATATTAAAACAACCGCTTCAGGCCATTTTATTTTGACTGTTTAGAAAATAACTACATACTTACTCACAATAAAAAAAAAATGTTTTCAAATACCTTAATTTATAAAAAATGAGCATTCTTAGTTGTCAATCTACGAGTAGGTATTTGCATTACTGAGTTTATTGATTACTACCTTCTCATATTCTTGTGCGGATTTATTTCTGTGACTGGGACTTTCACTAGCAGATAGGTGAATAAGGAGTAACTTAGGCTACTTTTATTTTAGAAAAAAAAAGAAAATAGGTTCCCACGAAAAAAAATTAAAACCTATGAAATGAAATATTGAATAATATCCGATTCAAATAGGGAGGTTGTATACTACGTTTATTTAGGTACTTAACCAAATGTAAATAAATCATATAATAAAGAAACGGAGTATAGTTTTTTTTTATTTTTTATAAGTGGATCCTATACGTGAAGATTCCTTAATTTCCAATGAAATTGATTGGATAAATAATAAAATAATATAGTGTTTTTGTTTTAGCCCAAGGAAATCGTTCACCAAATATTGTATATAAAAATGCTAATACGAAAAACTAAAAATAAATAATAATTAAACTAAAATGCAAAAACGATCAAAAAGAACTAAATGGAGAAATATTAGAAGAATTTCAATAAAATTAGCATAGGTATTTCTTTACGTGGCGGTGAATAGACGACTTTTATGTATTTGAGGGGGTGAAGCAGATGAAGTGGGATATGAATTGTCCCCGCCTTCGGCGGGGTGCACCGCGCGGATTTCGTCGATGAGCGACTTCCATTATATTTAGAAGCGTAACTTCGCGACTCGAATAAGATGCACGATTGCCTCCGCGCTCTACTGTCCGGATTCTCACTGCGTAATCACCAGGTTCGAATCTCAGTGGACGGCATAATCTTTAGTTTTGTTATTTTTTAATTATAATGTACTTATCTTTTGTTTTGTTATTTTTAATTATAATGCGCATATTTTTATTTTCTTATTTTTAAAATAATTCAATAAGTAATTGTTATTTTAATAAAAACAATCATTTTTATTCCTATAGTTATTTTTCTTCAGAATCTAGAGTAATATAATAAAAATAAAATAAAAACGTCCACCAAGCTTGATTCGGAAAAAATTATATACCTACAGTGTTTTACAAAAGAGTGTAAGCAATAATAATATAGTCTGAAAATTTTCAAACAAGAAAATCGGCAAAAAGTAAAATAATAATTAAAAAAACATATCAAATAAGAAAATAAAAAAAAACCAAATATGGAAAAGTTTGGATTTGAAGCCGGGCGTTAGTGACTAAACTATAGTGACGTGACGCACGAGACCACTAGACCAATCGAGCTGTTGTAATGTATGTCGAAATTACGCGTCATAATCTGTACAAACAAAATATGGTGTGGACAAAAAAGTAGGTACTTACTTTACAATTTGTTTCGTCGAATAAGATCTCTTTATTGCCTTCCGTTTATTTTCTTGTTGACCATTTTTTATATACTGATAGTACAAATATTTACACCAACAACATAACTTAGAAAAAACTAATCAAAAAATAAAATATAATAAACAGCTTTCATCAACAAACAGATACCAAAGTACGTACCTACACTAGGTACCGACTCGAAATAATTGCAAGACTTCAAAGTATTTTATACGGCTACTCGCTCAACTACATAGGTACCCAACGCGTCAGTTTTCGCAAATGCGATCATTCTCCTTATCAATTAGAGTCTACGGAACAATTTCGTATGAAAGTATTTTTACTTTAATGGTTTGTGAAAATATTAATTGTAAACGCGATTATGCTCCTTATTCATAGAAGGTAACGGGTCAATTTCCTATGCAAGTATTTTTACTTCCAACTAAGATTGAAAATAATAATTGTAAAACAAAAGAATCTTCGTTTATTTGTGGAATATTTAACATAATTATTGGTTAGCAACTCGGCATTCTTATTTCACGTGTAAACGTGTAATACTTAAAAAGTATTTTTCATGTTTGATGTGAGACTCGAACCCGAACGTTCGCCATGCGAGGTACAGTGTTAGCCACTTTGGCCACCGTAACGCTTACGAACCTTATTGAAATTTGTAATAACAATCATGTGGCCAATTTGTAGTGTTGTCAAACGTTCTTATAGAAGAAGGTCATTAGTACTAATATTGCTATGCCATAGTTTTGTGAGATTGCTAGTCGACTTCTGACTGTTTTTGTAATATACCAAAATATTTTTTTTTACAATTTTTGTCTGTCTGTCCGTCTGTCTGTCTGTTTGTTCCCGCTAATCTCTGAAACGGCTGGACCGATTAAGACGGGACTTTCACTAGCAGATAGGTGAATAAGGAGTAACTTAGGCTACTTTTATTTTAGAAAAAAAAAGAAAATAGGTTCCTACGAAAAAAAATTAAAACCAATGAAATGAAATATTGAATAATATCCGATTCAAATAGGGAGGTTGTATTATACTCCGTTTAATTAGGTACTTCCAAATGTAAACAAATCATAATAAAGAAACGGAGTATAGTTATGTTTATAAGTGGATCCTATACGTGAAGATTCCTTAATCTCCATAGAAATTGATTGAATAAATAATATAGTGTTTTTGTTTTAGCCCAAGAAAATTGTACACCAAATATTGTATATAAAAAGGCTAATACGAAAAACTAAATATAAATAATAATTAAACTAAAAATGCAAAAACGATCAAAAAGAACTAAATGGAGAAATATTAGAAGAATTTCATTAAACATGCATAGGTATTTCTTTACGCGGAATACAGAATTAATAAGTTATCGTAAACTCTGCGAACTCAACAATAACTTTTTTCTTAAATTCCACGCGGACGAAGTCGCGGGTAACAGAAGGGAATGGCGGATGCAAGACTGATATATTTTGTACTAAAATATATCAGTCTTGCATCCGCCATTCCCTTCTGGAATCGTAGGCAAAAATGGCGACCTACGTGCGGCATGTCTGCGCCTCTGCATATTCTTTGAATTTCGTTTTAGTGTGGCGCGCCACCGCACGCGTTTTACGTAGGACGCTTAGCTCCGCCCACATGCACAAGGTCAGTGAGCCATCTATACACCTTAAGCAGAAAGTTTACCTTACCAAATAACATTCAATAGATTTAACGAGAAGCTCTATTTGTTTTACTATTCTAAATTATTCTATGTGGATGGGAAGTGCTTGTAGCAAAACATGTTTTTCAGCTAAGTACTGCAAGTACTATTAAAACAATTTTGTTATGTTACGGTCAATTTTAGTTACTTACTCCAAGGTAAAAAAAACCCATCACCTGTTTAAACTCTGCTTTAATTAGACATATTCATCACAATATATCACTGAAACAAAAATAACGAAACATTAGAAAAGTGTTCACAGCTGAATGTCTCCTTCATTGCCAAGCCAGTGTAGTAGTTTTATTTGAACATTAATTTAGTATTGAAAGTAGGCGATGCGTGCCTTCTGCGTAACATAAACACATTGAATAAATAAGTATTTTATTATTATACTAGCAGCGCCCCGCGGATTCACTCGCATAAGTGTCGATCCCGTGGGAATATCGGGATAAAAACTATCCTATGTCCTTCCCCGGGATGCAATCTATCTCTCTGGCAAATTTTATCGAAATCCGTTCAGTGGTTTAGGCGTGAAAAGGTAACATACAGACAGACAGACAGAGTTCCTTTCGAATTTATAATATTAAGAGTAGTATGGATGATTTGGAGACGATTATTTCCATTTTTTCCACGTCATATTTGTTTGTACAATTTGATGGAATTAAAAATACTCATTCCAACTTAAGTAGTAGGTACCTCTTGTCCTTTAGATTGATTGACGTAGGTACTCCAATGTATGCGTACCTGTACGTTAATGAAATATAATACTTTGCCAAACATTGTTGTGTGTTTTGTCTGAAAATGATTGGGTTATAGGTGATTCGACTAGGCTGGAAATATGACTCAACTTGTAAGCCTACGGTTTTATAGAGATTCAGAATGAAAAGTACTGAATTCATCATTATCTTCGGTTACCGTAGTTTTTAATAGGTGTCACCAGGTGTCACTAAATAATTAAATATACAACATTAATTAGTCTAAAGGCTCGTACACACAGGCGCGACGCGACATGCGACACAAAGGCACCGCAAGTCGCGCAACGAGCGGTGCCTTTGTGTCGCGCGCGATTCGCGTCGCGTGTCGCGCCTGTTTGTAGGAGCCTTAATGCAAAATTATTGCCAGAACTTCAAAGTACCTAGAGCTGTCCCTCGATGTGTGCAAAACACCATTGACAGCGACATGTGGTCTTAAATATGTTCTTAGTTTATATTCCGGTACCTGCCAAGTGATCCGTCAAGCCGGCCTCTCCAGTAAATACTTGAGTTTAGCAAACGGTGTTACGCCACAGACATAGTGCAGATTGTCGCCCTTGCAAACGAACGTCACATAATTATGAGCCCGTTACGTTCGTTCTGCGAGAGATTAAGCAGACGCAAAACGCATCTAAAAAGTAGGACGTGCAGGGATTATATGCCATGGCGACGTGTAATGTCACTAAATGGATTTAGTTTTTGCCCTTTTGCGACCGTACTGCACTGCGTATTCACAATTAAATTATACGTAAATTGAGCCTCGAAACTGCGTATTTCATACGCGCTAATGGACAGGATGTCGGCTAAAACGACCGCCGCCGCCGACCGTCTTTCTCCGCTTGGCGGTTACATTGTTAGTATTGTGACTTTGCAAACGGACAAGCACAAGTATAACACGGCCCCTGAGATCATCATGGGCGGAATAAAGGCGTAATTGGACACATCCGAGCACGCGCGACCGCGCGACACATTTATGCGAAGTCGCGACACGGATCCCTTTGGTGTCGCCGCCGCAGTGCGACGCGTCGCAATGTCGTAAGTCGCGTGTCGCGCGAGTGCTTCTGCATAATATTTTTTATTTATTTATTATATTTACTTATATATACTTTATTTTTACTTTTTTTTTTTTACTTTTTTTTTAACTTTACTTTCTTTTTTTTTTTCTTTATTTTTTCCTCTGCGACTCTCCAGCTGCGTCACTAATGATTTCATTCCGATATGAAAAGTGTAAAATACAAATAAAATATATAATAAATAAGTAATTTTACTCAATTGATTTTCTTGCGATTGCATACTTTCCTCTGACGGTAATTACTTGTAAGTGGAGCCGTAGTAAATCTACAGCCGTGCTAAACGAATGAGCTGGTCACGTTCATCGGCACCACTAATTATTTCACACTTTCCCGTTAAAAAATAAGAGCATTATAATCGGTGGGTTGTCTCGATGGCTTCCGTTCCGACCGATCTGATGTGCATTCGATGTTCAGCTCTTCATTCTTTGCCAGTCGGATGCACTCGATCCGCTTTTTGCCGATTTTGAAATGCAAAGCGATTCAATACAGCGCGGCGTCTCGTTTCCAAACAATGGGGCTTTGTATCGCACTCGAAGATTTCGTTCGTATTTTATACACGATAGAGAGATCTGTGATTTTCTTATCGCAGTCAGTATCTTGACTGCATAAGTGTGGATCAAAAACAACGCCCTATATCGTAAAGAGAGAGTAATTCTTGTGCAGTTTTGGAATTGTTTGTTTGCAAATTTTATTTCGACAATACCTGCATGCTACAGCAAATTCTGGCAAATAATCCCTTTTGTGAAGCGCTTGCGCAAGTTGTATTCTTGTGAGATTGTTTATGTTCTCAACAAAGGATATTGGCCCAATTCACCAACTGAGCAAAGAAGTGCATTTTAACACTGTCAATATTTTCTTAATACGCTAACATAACAGAAATTAACATCTTGTGCTTGTCAAGTTTCTAAATTCTGCGACAATGATCCAATTTCGTCCGTAGCTCCGTACTTAAGGGGCCGTCTCCACGAGCGAGAGAATCGCGGCGATATTATCGTCGTGCCACGTATTTCTATACACTCTCTTAGGCGATATCATCGCGGCGAAAATTTGATGGCACGGCGAGGCGAGACTATCGCCGCGATTCTCTCGCTCGTGGAGACGGCCCCTTAGTCTGAAACAACCTCAGGTCTTTGTTTCTCTCGATACAAATCTTATTAGTTCTCCGGTCATCGGCTCGATGCGTTTTTTTTCCGTTGGTTGACAATCAGAGCGAGACATGGTACCGTACCGTTTCTTATGTTACTCAGTGGCTACTCGCCGATTAACCGACCCGACCGGCCGGAACGAGGTCTAATGAGTTTATTGTAATTACCCACGCGCTGCAGCTCTGTGATGACTATCTGAACGGGATATTTGCGAATACATATACCGATATGAGGGTGCATCGGTACTGTTAATGCGTTTCGGTATGCAAATACATAGGTGAAAGTTGCTTTGTTACAAGGAAAACTATTTGCGGTCCTAGTATTTTTTATGCGGTGATAAAAATTGTTTTGTCCTCATTGTATTCTTCTCTATGCTTATTAAAATTAACAAATAACTATTATAAAGCTAGATAATTAAGTGATAAATCACTTTCTTCATTTAACTATCTGATTGGTCATAAATTACGTACGATAATTATCAATACATAGAAATTACTGTGGCGCTTTTTAATTCTTTAAAGCTTGTTTAACATTCAATACATTCAAATGTCATGTTTTCGCCAAAAAATGGTCACGATTTTAACATTTTCGAATGCTTATTTTTTAACCACTATAATTAGATGTCTCAAACTTGACATTTTATTTAATTTAATTTTTTTACTTTCTGTTACAGGTACGTACAGTTTATCAACGGCCTTAGAGACGTAAGAAATCAATTCGGTACGTAGAAAGCGACACATCTGGAGTGGTATCATTATATCAACCCTCGACTTGCCGTGGGAGTCGACATGTGTATCCTATAGTCGTTCCCGAGTAGCCTGCGGCGATTACTCTATCGTAAATTAGTTTGTGGCGTTCAATTTGCGATAACACAGTAGTAGGTCCGTTGTAGATCGTAAATAGTGGCAGGTCTAAGGTCCGACTCATCCAGTCACGAACGGGTTAACTTATTGGTTGTCGATGCCTATAAATTATGATCATTAATCAATTGATGTGACTAATTGGCGTTTAGCGCTTTCGTGTTGTTTATGGTAGGATTTTTATTTAGTTATGGGGTTAATTGATGTTTCTATACGTGGAAATTGATATTCGTTGGGTGAGACATGAATTTTAAGTAGCATTTATCTTAGGTGGACATTCTTATATGTAATTGATTTGAACACGCTTAGTTTTTATTGATGATAATACTTTAGTGCCATATGAAACTTGGCAAATTTATAAAATAAATAACCGTAAAATAAAAAAAAGTCGCATCAAGAAATAAAAACAAACAATTATGAAAATCCTTCGCAGTGAAAACCAATTCACTTTTTCACACGATGTTTAAAATTGCAAACTACATAATGCCATAGGGAGCCAAGCTTACCATAGCATGTTCATGTCATTTGGCACCGCCACCGTCAATCATGGCGTTTTGTTCGTGAAATACGACAGTGGGTCATGCGAGAGTGGGCCAGCAACATGCAAATTCATGTGATATTTCGCATGTTTGTTATACTTTTTGTGGATTTAGAATGTCATACGTGTGATCAAAGGAAATTAGTTTGGAACGATAAAGCAATTAATATTGTATTTTGGCCGTTGTTATTTTTAATGCGTAGAATTTTTTTCCATAGTGTAGGTATTACAATTTGTAGGTGCGTTTTTTAGAATAGAATAGAATAGAATAGAATAGAATAGAATAGAATAGAATAGAATAGAATAGAATAGAATAGAATAGAATAGAATTTTATTTTGCAAATATGGGTAATACATAGTTCTTAAAATTATATTATTTTAGCCCAGCCACATTTTACCAATCGGCATGCAAACATTCAAATTATTATTTATATCATTACTATTAAAACTTCTATTAAAACTATTAAAATTTAAATCAAAAATCAAACATGTCATTACTATTACAAATATCAAACAAATAATTATTATAATTCCAAAATCAAAATGTCAGTAATATAAATGTCAAAGATTAAAATGTCAAAAATTAAAAATATGTCATACATAAAAATTTCAAAAATCAAGATGTCACTAATTAACAAATATTTTTCTCCGATAGGAACTCAGTTACACTGTAGTACGTTTTATCTACCAAAAAATTCCGCAATCTACTCTTAAATTGTGCTGTATTTAAAGCTTTCCAACTACTCGGTAATTTATTGTAAATAATGGGGGCCATGCAAGAAACGCTCTTACGCATCAAAGTAGTTCGACATGATACCTGACATAATTTGCTGTTGTCACGCCTATTCCTTGGGAATACAACAGCCAGGCGCTCAAAACGAGATGGATTTTGCTTGACAAACATAGCTACTTCGAAAATATAGATACAGGGAAGTGTCAAGAGTTTATGTAACTTAAAATACCTACCTACCTATTTACTGTCTTATTTTGGAAAATCATATTTATTTTATCACGAAATATGGTCCACGAAGTCACGAAAACAGAATAATCACCACACTGCACTATTTCACAACATTTTATAATCACGTTACTCAAACTTTCTACCGGCTGCGTGTCGGTCATCCAGTCATAGGTCAGCTCGTTGCAGCGCGGGCGCATACGTTTTCATTGGTGGTACGTCTGCAGTTAGCGTACAATTTGCAAGTAATCCCGCACTAGCCACGTTCCCACGTTGCTTGAGTATTAACCACCTGTACCGTACATATAAGATTGCGGTTCGGCTATAATGTTGCGTACGATGTACAATTCGGTGCAGTTTGATGTAAGATGCGAATTCTGCAATAAATACCTGCCGACGATATTTTATTTCATAATGTTGTACACCATGAAGCAAAAAGATCTCTTCTGCATAGATTTGAAACATGTGTAACAGAAATAAAAAGCAAAATACCACCAATTTCACCAGTGATCTTTGAAGATGTCAAAGTGGTACAAAGGAAAACTTAACTGTAACTTTCATAGCAACAGATTTTTGTGTGACACATTTTTTTATATTACTGGCCGCCAATAGTCCAAAACGCCCATTGTCCTTTTAAAATATTAAATCTTCGTTTCAAAACGTACTTAACATAGGCACTAGATACAGTACTTACGTAATGAGATAAACATTGCCTCAAGCCGCAGCCAAACAATTTTGAAGCCGCACCAGCATCGTTAGTACCAACAATTACGAATATTTCGTAGGCATAAAGTTTCATACGGTAATTTGGTGTTGCCCGATACGACCGCAACATGTTAATCACGACTAGGGCTAAAGGTGCCTGACAGACGTGCCGACTGCCTTACAACAACACACCTTGGATATCGTAATTTATTACTCTGTGGTTTTTGCTTAGGCTACGTTCGGACAGATGGCAAAATGCTCGTAGCATTTTTCGTAGTCACCGTCTACGCCACTTTAAGAATACATATTTGTATATTTTTCTTTATTACATTTTCATACATATCTTAATATATATAAATTACGTGTCACGATGTTTGTCCGCGATGGACTCCTAAACTACTTAACCGATTTTAATCAAATTTGTACACCGTGTGCAGTTTGATCCAACTTGAAAGATAGGATAGCTCACATCTCCATTTATAATCGCAATATTATTTTATTGCACAAAAACGTTAGCCACAGCGACGCGTGGCCGGGTCAGCTAGTTATTTATATTTATAAACAACATTTAATAAAAAAAATATATATATCATTCCGACCAATTTCGGTCACGGTGGTCAATGTCAACGGAGATTAGCCAGGTATGCAGGAGATATTATAGTGCACAAGTGTGGTGCACTCTCTGTTCCTTCACTCTCACAGTCCGATGGGACAGCAATCCGCCACGACCGGGGAGAGATCAGGCGCATGGCCAACGGCTTAACGTGCTTTCCGAGGCACGGGGGTATTAAACCGCAAACTTCCAAACTCCGGACTGTTACTAAGAAATTCCTAATGGAAAACCCAATAAAACTTTGTCCGACCCGGGAATGTGAACCCGGGACCCCACGCTCAGCAGTCGCGCTTGCAACCACGAGATCAACGGGGCAGTCAATAGTGGCCCATCAGCATCAGGGACAAGGGGACAGGGTAGGGCTGCCATATCCTAAATTACGAACTCCGGATAAAAACCTCAGAAACCCCGGACATTTGAATGAATGAAAGACTTTTCCGGGGCCAACCAAAAAAAAAAGGTCGTTGAATATCATATATTTTTTTATTTTATTTATAGAAAATCAACTAAACCACAAAAATACAAATGAAACGCTTAAATTACTAATCAATTATACACTCTTCTCTATGTGAGAGGTATTCTGAATAATTGGGAACGCTCTTCTTTTTGTTATCAGTGAATTTAAAAATTGTAAATCAAAAGCAAATTATGAATTGTCAGCGCACGGGTTACATTGGGGAATACATACATATTACATACCGCGCGGCGAATTTTTAACTATGATTTATGCTTTAATTTATTGCAAATCATTTAAAGTCAGATTTGCCTTAACATAGAAAATGTCCGGGTAAAACCCGGGCACTATATGAAACCCCGCCCCGACGACGCTCCCCGGACGCCCTCTAGACAAGGACAAATCCGGAAAATCCCGGACGGATGGCAGCCCTAGGACAGGGGGTCCAAGCTGCCGGTGGTCAGGGCTCTAGAGAGAGGTACCTCCTCACTATGTATATATTAGTATCATCGAATGATTATGTATCTATATTTTAGGGAATTTAATGACAAGAGTGAGTTTCTTTGAATTTGTGTTTTCAATTTTTGGTTTGTAATAATTCCGATAATTTATTTAGATATCTCGCTCATAAAAAATGCCCACGAAGACGAAAATTTTTGGAAATTCGCAGCGTTTTGGGTTAGGTCTTCAATTATATTTTGGTTTAACGAAAAGATGATAAAAATATATTTTAACAAACAGAATGCATAGCTCTCTCTGCACATGGCAAGTGATCTCATTATGATAAGTTACGCTAACATCCGACGACCTAGATTCGGTTCCAATTTATTTAAATAAAATGCAGTATGACGTATTTCGTTTTGCGAGATTACTTTGTTCACATGCAAAAATGTGCATTGTCCAATTCAATTGAAAATAAAATTCTTCTGTAAAAATAATGATTCTTCTATAAAACCTCTGATTTATATTATACTAGCTTCCGCCCGCGGCTTCGCCCGCGAGGTATGTCGATAAAAACTATCCTAAGTCCTTCCCCTGGATACAATCTATCTTTCTGTCAAATTTTATCGCAATCCGTTCAGTGAGGCGTGAAAAGGTAACATACAGACAGACAGACAAAGTTACTTTCGAATTTATAATATTATTATGGATTAAGCAATACATTAGATAGATAGACATGGACAGACTGTCGGACGGTGTTTCTTTACTCATAACTTCCGATTGTCATTTGATGCACTTCAGCGAATATCGGAATTATGAACAACGAAAAGTGAAACCGAAAGCTTACAATAAAAAAATAAACAAAACTAAAATTTGACGTATACATAACACGGAATAGTAATTAAATTGAAAGGCAAATCCGTTTCCTCTTGATTTTGTCGTACTAAATATATTAATTAGCATAGATAAGTAATTATAATCATAATGAGATCGCTTTTGCGACATCAGGGGCGGATCTACTTAAAGACTTTTTGGGATGCAGCCCAGGGCCCCGTGGATACAGAGGGCCCCAACCGAACTGAAAACAATAGACGATATTGTCAATAATAAAATGGCAATTGGTTGAGTAATTAGGTAGGGCCCCTAAGCAATATTAGCCCAGGGCCCCACAAATTCAAGATCCGCCCCTGTGCGACATTCTTCATGTTATTAGGGCAAAAAACATGGTTAATTTATTATTGACTAGCTGCGCCCCGCGGTTTCACCCACATAAGTTTCGACCCCGTGGGAATATCGGGATAAAAAGTAGCCTATATGTTAATCCAGGGTGTCTGCTACCTCCATACAAAATTTTATCAAAATTGGTTCAGCCGTTTGAGCGTGAAGAAGCAACAAACATATAAACACAGACATACACTCACAAACTTTCGCCTTTATAATATTACTGTGAAGTTAATTTTTAATTTATTGGAAAGAAGGTTTGGCGCCGGTTGGTAACTCATTCTGCATTCGAAGTGAAATCCAAAGTGATATAAATAATCGCAAAACTGGAACGGTTACAGTATTTACAAGTCCCGTTCTCAATTATACAACGTTATAATTTTAATTTCGCGATACTTACAAATAAATGTCACCACTCATTTAGATACCTCACCGTAAGATAAGATCCTGCTGTAAACTTCTCGATCACGATTTAATCGAGTTTAAAACGACATCGCTTAGTTAAAACCGCGATTTATAATCGAATGTTTATTTTCAGCTATTCGAGTTAATTACTTCCGAAAGGTTTCGAGTTTCACGCCGTATCATTAATTTTTATCGCTAGTGTCATTATTTAAGACCGATATTTTAAATCATAACTGTTATAATTATGTACTTACATTTGGCGAAGAAATATTGCATTTCCGCCTATTTATTTTCGAGGCGGCGCGGCATGATTTTTAAAAAATATTTTATTATTTTTTAACTGACATGTCGCATTAAAAATTACTTTATTAATTATCCAGGAGCTTTTGAGAATGATCAAGATGACAGTGCTGATAAGCTTTCACATTCCATGACTAACCGTATTGGATAACAGCATGAGGCATGATCGGTCTCAGTTCACCACATACCTACACAGTACACATATTCAGGTTAATTAGTAAAGTTAATAAAGCCGTTCAATCATTCTTTGTTACTTTCGAACAAAGTACCAACACGACTGCTCCCCACATCATAAATCTCGAACTATCTCGATCGGTATATTTCTCCAGCACCTAGAAACTAGTCGCGGATTGTCAGCGGAAGCGGTTTGATAAAATATCGCCTAATTAAATAAGACATGTTCGTACAACGTAGTCTTTCTATTAAAAATGTTTGACACCGCGCGATCGCTTGTCACTTTTTACGATCTTCGGACGTCCGACCACGAGAGGGCACTTTGAATTAATTAAGCTCGTTTAATGAAACAACAATATCAATTACTGTCACAATCGAGTGCGTAATCGATTAAAATCGATTGACATATGGGCGGGTGTCGTGATTATTTGACGTCCCACGCAATCGTTAAGTTCGATGCGTAAGACAATAAATGTAATTGTGTGTATTTACATTGAGGTCTGTCTCATCTAGGGCAGTTTACATAGTTGCTGGCGGTTCAATTGAGTCGTCTTGCCTTTTTGGGGCATTCTGTGCGATTGCCACGGCTCCGACGTCTGCGCACAGTATACGCGGTGCGGCGGATACAACAGATAGATTGAATTAATGAGCGCTTTTCACGTAATCGGTTATTTATCTTAGTGAGCTGTTGCCTTAAAATGTATGCCTTCGTATTCAGTTATTCGCTAGGCTTCGCTGCAGGTTAGGTTTTATAAAATTAACTTCATTTAGGATGTCAAATGTGAACTTAATCTTAGGCTAACAAAAAGCTTGCTATAAAAAATTAAATCATAATTCTCCTTTTGGGCTTCGCCGCAGTCGGGTAAAAATCAACTGATTCAACATTCATCAAAAGCAGCCTATAATATTCCCACTGCTGGGACACAGGCCTCCTCGCGGTGACAGGGAGTGGGCCTTAATCCACCACGCGGGCCCAGTGCGGGTTGGTAGATGTCACATGTTTAGAAATTTTTTGTTTTAGGACGTTTTCCTCACGATGTTTTCCTTCACCGTTTTGAGAGCAGTGGTGATGAAATAATTTACAAAAGTAAAGTGCCTGTCTGGATTTGACCCTACGACCTACAACTCGTAAGTCACAGCTGTTACCACTGGGCCACCAGCGCCCCGCGATTTCACCTAAGTGTCAATCCCGTGGGAATATCGGGATAAAAACTATTCTATGTCCTTTCCCGGGACTCAAATTTCAACTAAATCGGTTCAGCGGTTTAAGCGTGAAGAGGTAACAGACAGACATACAGACAGACACACTTTCGCATTTATAATATTAGTATAGATTGTTACCCATCGTCACCCTACTCTACGAAAGATACTAAAGTAGGCATCTACCTATGTATAAGAAACACTCTGTTGAAAGCCTGATAAAGTTGGCTGGGAGCCAATGCTCCAGCGAGGAATATTGATTGATGGCAAGCTGACGGGGCACGGAACCGCGACAGTCAACTGTTCACTCAACTACTTCTTGCGATATGACTACATAATCTTTGCCTACTTTGGAAAGGTAATTTCAACCGGGAGTCTACTCTTTATGTACAGACGCCAGCACATCAAGCTACTACGATCTGTCAAATTTCTTTAATAGAATTTCAACTTTATCGCTAAAACATAAGGTTCAAAGTTGATTGGGAAAATTTGACAGTTTCGGGTAGCTTAATGTGCTGGCGTCTGTACATAGGATACGTTTTATCCCAGAAGTACCTACGTTCGCTTGAGATATTTTCGGCAATTCACGCGTGCGCAGCCTGGGCAGGCAAGCACTCTACCACTGAAACTGACATGTCCTCGAACCAAAAACTCGAAGATTTGTGACAACCACCAACCCGCAGTGGGCCAGCCTGGTGGATTACGGTCCACTCTCACAGAGAGGAGGCCTGTGTCCCAGCAGTGGGAACATTACAGGCTAATTATGGTTATGCAGCTCGAGAATAAGCTCATAAATATCAAATCCATTAAAAAATTGAACAGAATCTGTAAATTATCTACCAGAAAAATGAATCTGAACCTATCAGGACATGGTGAAGAAGGCCGTTATGGTTGAATATTTATTTATGATAAGGTGGGTGGACCATGGAAGGCCATGCTCCTTTGAAGGCCAATTATTAAAATTTCGTAGTTATTGCCATGTGATGACAAATTCCTTCTATTTACACAAACACCCATCGAACTGGAAATCACAGACGTGGCGGCGAATCGCTTGCGCTACTATTTTGGCAGTACGGGCCCTCGCTTCTTTTAAAACAAAGTAATACTTAAATATTTGTTAGTTTTATTTATTCAGTAAATAAACGAATAATAACTGTTTATTTGTTAGAGTGGCCTTTCATGGTACACCCACCTTATTTGGTAAAAGATAAACGGCATCCAATCAAATGAGATTGCAGTGGGGCAGTAAGGTTTTTATAGATTTGAATTCCCAACTTCAAAATAGCAGCGTCCAGCTGTATAAAAGAAGGTAGGTTATCAAAACTCTTTTTATATGTGTAATATAAAATTGTTTCACTTCGGAATCGTGGGTGTCTAAATTATGATTATCAATTAAAGTTTTATGTCCAGCTGTAAATTACAAAATGTTTTTGCTTTCTATTTAAGTGTATCTTCGTAAAAAGGGTAACCTACCTTTCATTTCAAAGCAATGAATAAAATTTCTCGTAGCAATGAAAAAGCTAACATCAAGTTTTTTTTCATGTCAACAAAAAGTTAACAGAATTGATCGATCGTTAGAATGTTGACTGTAGCGAAAGTGACATGTCAATTTGCCATTCTGTCTGGTTTATTGACTAAGTTAATATAATTAATAAAACAAAATGATAAAACTACAAAACTAACTATATGCTATTATAAGTGACCATTAAACAGATTTTAGTGTAGTTAATTAATAAGATACGACTTTTATAAAAGATATCATCAACACTAAAATGCGAAAGGGTCATCGGTGTTACCACTTAATAAAATAATAAAATTTTAATACTTATTCAAAGGTAATTTAATATCACTGCACTAATGAATAACCCTCTACTGATGGGGTCACGCTATTAACCTCCCGCTCCTAACCGTTGCATTACCGCGACTCTGCACTCTATCCGACGTTAAAATTAAGTGCATTAGTTAATTAAGTTCATTACTTTCTTGGTAACTTATTTGATGTTCGGATTAAGAGGCTTGCGGTGACAGTTCTGGTTGTTAGAAGTGTAAAAGGTACAGACGCCAGCACTTCAAGCTACCCGAAACTGTCAAATTTTCCTAATCAACTTTGAACCTTATACCTTAGCATTAAAGTTGAAAATCTATTAATGAAATTTGACAGATTGTAGTAGCTTGATGTGCTGGCGTCTGTACGTGTAAATTGACATCAGTATTTAATCGACACTACATTGATAATACTCATCATGGGTTAAAAAGTTGCAAGGACACTGACCAGTCTGCTAAGAACATATTATGTTCTTTCGATTTTATTCCTCGCCTAGCCCAATCGATATTCAGTTGGCAATTCACTCAATAATACCTACTGCAATCATAAACTGTGTAAAAATCTATGCACCATAGGCTATGAGAACGGATGACAACGCAATAATGTGGAACTGTACAGGAAGTTTAATCTTTGAAAGGATATTGGCAGCTTTTTGTTTCATTATGATTTTCCTGGGTTTACAATATTATTACCTACTCTTGATTTCTTGCCTAACGCTTTAATGTTTTTGTCCATTATAGTCCGCATCAATGTACCTAGTCTAAGATTCATTTGCACGACGAGTCGCTAAATACATCAAATTCATAGAGTAGTCTAGAATTTAAAACGTCATTCTGTCTGTCAATGTCATATGGTTGTCAAAATGCAATGATGTTATATATATTTACTAAGTACATTTAGCGCAAATTTTAATAATTTTTGTGTTGTCATGCAAATGGGTATTATAGTGAAGTAATAAAAAGTTGGATTAAATCGTTTGATTGACTGACAGAATTTTAACTTTGATGAATTGTTTTTTAGGGGAGCACCTTACTGGTTGTAACTGTAAATCAACCTACTCGAACTCTTGCAACAGTGCCGATTCTATTTCAATAACTGATTGACTTCAATCTTTGGGGAAAAAAAAGTTTCGATACAATGGTGCGACCTAGTTTTTATTAAGACATTGATTGATTTGCTTTTTCGTTTGCATTACTATTATTGGATGCGGATTTAGAATTATTATTATATGGCGTTCTTTGTTTCTGGGGAAGTAGGATGTTCTACTTTTTGTGATGAGGATGACTTTGGATTCCGCGAGTACATAAGTATAGCTGTAAAGGCGCCTTCAAACGAGCGGTGCCTTTGTGTCGCGCGCGATTATATCGCGTGTCGCGCCTGTTTGTAGGAGCCTTAAAGTGTAAAGCTCTATAATAATTGGTAAACCTATAGATTAAGTAAGCAAATAAGTCTTAAAGTTTGTTTTCTTGGGAATCATTATAAACTGAAGATGATTTATCAGTTGGTTTTAGCGAATTACTGTTTAATTTTCGCCTATCTTAATGGTTTTTGATGGGCTCATTAAAATTAATGAGGGATCGGCTTAATTGGTTATTATTTTGCAATATCTTTATAACAGTTCTAATGATCAAAAGTAGGTAGGCAACTAGGAACCTTGTAAGTAGGTAATGTCATAAAAAATGCTCAAGTAAAGCTGAGTTATAAACTTAATTAAAATTAAGCACGTGCTTTAACTTATCGTGTCGGTATCGGTACCTACTTACTTATATACCTACCTAATAAAACTGGTACATGCATACCTACTCGTGGTAATAAAATTAAAAAAGAAAAATCATAATGTTCGAATGACCTGGCAGTTGTATTCAAGATATTAATTAGCCCATATTTATAATAGCCTAAAGTGATTATAGCATTTATATCGCCACTCCTAATGTACAAGATGTTATCGCGCAAATCACCGATAAATTATTGAACGTACTGTGCACAGCAAACATTCAATGTTACCCATTAACACCGCCCACGGCTGCCTAACACACAACAGAACACATCGAATACAACAACATACATTACTTCCTCTGTTACAAGCTTACGCCGATTAAGCCGTACCAAACAATCAATGGTCACAATACATTATGTAGCTGTCTAACATTGTTAAACTATGTTTTAAAGTAAAGGTGACGTTGTAGACGCCCAGCAGACGGCGGCGTTCGGTTCAATGACCTCTTTTCGTGCCTGAACTATATCTAGATTTAGATGTTTCGATTGAATTTAACGTAGAGCTGACAAGAAGATCGTGGAGCTACAAAAGACTAATACAAATCGTGATGCTTAGCTATCATTCTGTTTAATTAAGTTTGGCCCAGATGAAGTTGGTTTTGGGATGGTGTTGGCCAATTTAGTCGATTATAATTGATTCGATTAATCGAATAAGTCTTAGCATCGACTTTATACGAGGCGCCACAAAAAAAGAACAGCTCTTTAAAGCAACATCAATTTTATTAGACAATTAAAAATCATTCGTTTATTATTATAATAAACGCAGATTAAATCTGCATTCTTGTAATCTTCGTTTTAATTGTTAAATTAGTCAACTAAAATGTAATAAAATCGAATGAATGTCTAGTGATAAATCGATTATTGAGTAGTCGAATTTATCGAGTTATTTCGGGGTAGTCACTTAAACTCGTTAAAAATAGGTGATAAATAGTTTTATGGAGACTATATTTATTAATATAGTAAAATAAAAAAAACGGTAATGGTGAAACAAAACATCGAGAGGAAATTGGCATGTCCTAGAACCAAAAATTCGAAGACATGTGACATCTACCAACCCGCACTAGACCCGCGTGGTCCACTTCCTCTCACCGAGAAGAGGCCTGTGTCCCAGCAGTGGAAAAATTATAGACTGATGATGGTACAGACGCCAGCACATCGAGCTACCCGAAACTCTCAAATTTTCCCAATCAACTTTGAACCTTATGCTCTAGCGATAATGTTGAAAATCTATTAAAGAAATTTGACAGATTGTAGTAGCTTGATGTGCTGCCGTCTGTACATTAAGTATGTAAAATAAAGTATCAGAAAGTGAAATCAATACCTAGTAGGTAACAACCTCAAAAAAATCGTCGTAGTCCTACCCATATATTACGCTTACGCCTACCTACAGACTACAGGGGAGATTAGTGAAGGGTGGTTGAACTTTCTAAATGTAGTGGCGAAATACAAGCCTATATTGGTGTAATGAGTGTTTGACCTTAGTTTGTTTTTTGGTAAGACTTGTTCAATGTCATGATGGTTTTTGTTTTTTTTTCTGTGGCTATGTTAATTTCTTCTTTGTAGGTTTTTCTTTACGAATGAATTGTTTAAATCACCGGTTTTCTGTCTTTAGACAGTGCAAATGATATTTTATCTGTCTGGCATGAATGCTGAAATGAACCTCTTTGGCGCAGTCGTGAGGCACACAATATTGTAGTTTATACATTATTTTCACTTTTTTTATTTTGTTAATTGTATTTTGTGTTTCACGAACAGTGTCCAAATAAACGTTATTCTTTATTTGACATTTGAAACGTCAAATATCGCTGCACAGTCTAAAGGCAAACAACCGTTTTCATATACACAGCCAAATGTAGTTACGTAATTCTCAGGAGGTCCGTTACTTCAAAAAGCTCTCATGCAGCTAAAATATAAAATGTAAATCAAGACATATCTCACGTAAACACGACACTAAAAACATTACCACTACAAAAATATAACGTCACGAGAAAAATTTAAAAGCGCTGAAGGCTACAGCGAATCCATGAGTGGTCTTATTAGGAAAGTGCTTTCAAAAGCTCGGAATTTTCCTTTAAAAATGTATATAGCGAATTTTTTCTTACAAATCTCTTTTTATTTCATATTTTCTTGGCTTACAAAATAAGATGAAGTAGGTAAGGATCTCGTTTGTGCCCGGCAGCTACTTCGAAAATGTGTGTGGATGGGTGACCATCTTTACATACAGAGACCCCTCCGTGCCTCGGAAAGCACGTTAAGCCGTTGGTCCCGGCTGTCTGATCTGATTCTGTAAATACATATATGTTACGGCCGCGAATCATTATATTAACCACCGTACAACTTTAAATACTGACCAGCAAATTGCACAAAACGTAAAAAAATTTAATTTCGCGGGCTACCCTGGCGGTTTCGCCTTAAATAAATAGGACAATATAATTTTCGCTGTTTCATTTCGAAGCCTTGCAGGTTACACATTCACTCTTGTTACCGAAATTAAATTATTCTGGGAAATTAAACTTTCGGAGACAAAGGAATATACTAAGGCCTAAAGCCCCGTTTTATGAATAGGTGATGATATTTTGCATTAGCAAAGAAAAGCTCTTTGTGAAAAGCTTTAACAGAACAAGCACTGCGCTACCGCTGAGCAGCATTGTTGGAACGGTTAATTAGGTTTGGGTCTCCGTAGGATTAGATTAATAATTATTATTTTATTTTTAGTAGTAGGGGAGAGGTGGCATGAAAGGGACATTTTTGTTGCAGAGGCTCTAGTAAATAAATTAGACAACAATTTAAACAGGTTAGAGCTGAATGGGAAGCCTACATTACTTTACTATTGAAATAAAATGCAATATTAAACCTTTCTTTATTCTTAGTTGTAAATTATCGCAGTTTAAAAAAATGTGTATTATGTCCCTTTCATAAATGGATTGCATTGAAAGGGACACGATCATTTATGAAAGGGACAGTACATAATATCAAAGAAAAATCACCTAATAACTTTGCTTTACTTAAACTAAATATAAGAAAATACGTACACAGTTGTCCTTACGTTTAAAAATCACATTGTTTTAGTCTTATTTTCTCATTCCAAAAACTATAACTAGGACAATAACATTTTTAAACAATTTAAACATAACAAAGAGTATTCTATTCTATTATATTCTATCAACAGTTTAAAAATCCTTCTCTAAATATAATATTAAGACAAATACAATTGACTACTGTTTTTCAATCACAGTCACATTTTTTAGTCTTATATTTCTCATCCTAAAGAAAAAACTAAAAACTTATACACAATTTAAACAAAAATCTTTTTTTTTTATAATTCTTCCATTAAAGATAATCAACAGTCTTATCGTCCTTTGTTTTATTGACCATCTTAAAACTAATTTTAGTGACAAAGCGAGCAAAAAAAATTAAAGACACCTTTGATGCCACAGGTTTCATGTGCCCACTTTGTGCAAATTTTACATTGAAACCAATCTTCAACGCTTTCTGAATATCTTTTCTTACACACATTGCACAGGTCATCACCTCCTCTTTTATTTTCTGTTTGGTTGCGATTTCTTAATCTTGGAGTGATGACTTCAGTCTCAGAAATGTCATCTACCGAGTCAGAATTAGCGTCTATATTTGACAATGAATCATTGCTGCTGCTACTGCTAGCGAATTTCTGCGTAGTCTTCTTCTTCTTTTGAGTAGCTTTGATACATTTCTGTTTACCCTTCACAGAACTTTTTGTTTTGTTTGATTCCTTATCTAAAGAGAATTCAAAAATTTGTTTTACATGTTTTAAATTTTCTTTATTCCCTTTAGGCGTTTTCCTTTTCAAAATGTCCATCATGTTTTCCATGAGCAATCTATCTTTTTCAGGGGTTTCAGTTATGATAGTAGTTTTGCCTTTACGTTGCTTTCCAGTAGTTTTTCGACGTGGAGCTTTAGGATATGGTCTAATAAGTTCCGGAGTTATTGGAAGGTGAGAAGAATTAGAAGCTTCAAAACGTGTCGCTTTAATGTTTGAACATCCAGCTTGTGGCTCATTTGAAGTAGAGGGTCCAGCTTGTGGCTCATTTGAAGTAGAGGGTCCAGCTTGTGGCTCATTTGAAGTAGAGGGTCCAGCTTGTGGCTCATTTGAAGTAGAGGGTCCAGGTTGTGTCTCATTAAAATTAGAAGGTCCAAGTTGTAGTTCACTTAAAATAGAAGGTGAAGGTGTTTTTGGAATACGTTCCGGCACAACAGAGTAAAAAGATTCTTGCGGTTCTTCTTCATTTGAAGAAGATTCGTTAGAATTTCCAACAGTAGCAGTGGGGTTTTGAGGCGACTGGGGTCGATCTGTGACGAAGGAAGGTAAAAAATCTTCATCACTGAAAATATTTTTATTAATGGGCCATATCCCGGTGTTCTTAAAACCAGACGTTATATTGTTCATGTTAAAAGCAGCGTAAAAAGCGTCTTTAGCAAATTGAGCCACATTATAAATTGTGACAGTTTTGCCAGGGTTAGAAGTCATCCAGTCATTCATGCTAGCTCTATATCGAGCTTTAAAGGGTCCATAAACGGTCACATCGAGAGGTTGTAGGCGGTGACTGCAGTGAGGTGGAAAGGTAAGTATTATTATGTTGTTTTCTCTGGCATAAAGCACTACGTTAATAGTTATGTGTGTCTTATGGTTGTCAAGGACTATTAAAACCGGTGATTCAGCAGTAGGCTTGACGAGCTGAACAAAATGTTTTAAAGCTTTTAAAAAGCAATCTTCGGTTATCCAACCAGATACATTTGCAAGCCCTAAAGCACCAGTTGGACCATTCTCGAGCATATGTTCTTTAAAATGAACACGGGGAAATATGAAAGCAGGAGGAATACTTCCACCAGAAGCATTTGCAAAAGCCAGCATAGTTACAAGCGAGCCACGTTCAGTTGAGCTGATCTGACCAACTCTCTTAGCACCTGCTTGCGCAACAATTTTTGGAGCATTAGTTACAGTAGTGCACCCAGTTTCATCTAAATTCCATACCATATTTGGAGAGAAATTATGCTTAAGATAACATTTCTCCAAGTTATTAAAAAAGTTTTGAACATTATGTCTGTTGAAACTTGTAGTTCTTGCTAACGAAGTATTCTCAGGTTTTCTTACGCTTAGAGAATCATGCCTATTCAAAAAGCCTTTCAGCCAGTCTAAGCTCGCAGTATTATTTGTCTCCCACGAAGGTGGTATACTAAGTCCTAGACGAGTAGCATACTGATATGCAAGTTCTCTGACTTGTTTAGTTGTCAAGCCATGACACATTTTTGCGGAGGTCTTTAAATAACCTGCCAGAGAACACTCTTGGTCTTTAGTGAACACTTTTTTATTGCCAATGTTTGGTTCATAAACAAAAGATGTTGTTTCAGATGCTTTCGCTTTTAAGACCAATCTGTGCAAATGTGATTTGCTTACTTTGAATGCTTTGGCAGTCGATCTCACAGAAACCCCTTTCTGTAAGACTTCATTTACAGCTTCTTCAATTATGTGTGCATCGACACGCGTTCTTTTTTTAGGTGGCATTTTCAAACTGCAAAGAAGATAAATTATTATTAGCCACTGTAAAACCAACATTTAAGGTTATGAAAGGGACAGTTATGAAAGGGACGTCCCGTTCATAAACGTTCGTTGTGTCCCTTTCATAAATATGATACACAAATTAAAAATATAACCACAAAATCTATAATTTTAAATAGAAGTTTACTAACCTTTCGTTCTTGTATCTGTCAGTATGTAGTCGACGTAAATAATAGTAAACAAATAAACAATCAATTTACAGCATTTGACAAAAGGTTTACAAAGAATTACAAAAAAAAAGCTTTTGGTTAGAAAAATAAACACACGCACGACATCGCCATTTTAGAAAAGACAGGAGCGTGAAGTTAGGCTCGAATGGATGTGCATCGGGGTTGCCATACAACAAAAATAGTGTCGTTTCGAAGCAATTTTTATTTTGTTGGTAATTTGAATTGTCCCTTTCAATACGTGTCCCTTTCAAGCCACCTCTCCCCTACATATTGTGTTTTCCCACTGCAAGGCAAAAGGCCTTCCTTTCTCCTTTCCAGTCCTCTCTGGTTCAAGGCAGAGAGGACTGGAAAGATTATAGTCCGCGCGAAACTAGTTGGCCGCGCCTTGGCTGGGAACAGGGGGTGAAGGCGGCGGGGTTGCCTATTGTTCGCAACGCACGTACTGAGTAATGACAAAGCGCCCCCGCCCCTCCATCCCACCGCTCACATACCTAAGGCGCGGCCAACTAGTTCCGCGCGGACTATACTATGAACCAATCCTGTCTGTAGGCGTAAAGCTCCTCCCGTCATCTTCACTGAAAAAAAAATTTCTTACCATAGCACATTAAAGCGATTTCATTAAGACTTATAACTTTATAGAGTAAGAAGAAATGTTTGTAAAACAGTAAAAGACAAAACAGTAACTTTTAATGATTGAAAATTTACTTACTACAGTAAATTTCAATGGTTTGAACGATATTAATAAAACAGTTAATTTTGTAACCTTTTAGCTACTTACTTAAAACGTTAAAGTTTACTGTAATGACGGTAACATTTTGCCCCAAGCTTTAACTGTTTTCGGATCAATAAAAAATACTTGATTGAACGTGAGGCGTATATGGAACTGTTTAAAGCAGTTCAGATTAATGTTTTTTCATTTTTATTTACTGATTATTTCTTTCATGTTCTACTGGGTCTGTCACGATGTCTCCGGAGTGTCAGGCCCAGTCCCATTTATTAGGATTCAGAGGCACAAAAAAAAATCTGCGTCAAAACAATTAAGTTTCCTCATAGCCGCATTGATGCTCTTATTATTTTCAATCCTACGACTGTTTTCCAACCTATAAAATAAAAACCCAACAAGAATCCCTTCTCCATCAAGTCCATTCCATGTCCTCATGATGGTTAGGTACTTAAGTGTTTTAATCAGCAGTACACTGTACCTTTAACAACTTGACAAATAGGCTGAAATGTTACTGCAAAAAGCAATTGGCAGTTCAATTAGTGTCCTTATCTGGTACATTTGTGTTGAAATCACTTGAATGCCCAGCATCCTCTGAATGCAAGCTTGGCGGAAGATCTTCGGTGTAATCTAATCTCCGAGTATCTTCTAATTGCATCCTGTTGCAGATATCCTGGTTATTTATTTAACCCGTTAACCTAGATGCATTATTAACCAGTTTATTGTGTGGTTCCTTTATTTCCTGAACGTAGGTATTAATGTTATATATTCATACTTATTAGGTGTGTAGGTACCTATGTACAAAAAGTTATGGTTTGTACCTACTCTTTACTCTATTGTTGTCACCTTGTTATTTTTACTATTGAAAAGCTGTTCGGTTCAAATAAATAAAATTCAATACTTTTCTTTTAACAAGCTTATTCTTTAAAAAATTAATCTGTGTTTTTATGACTAAAGATGCGTATTTGGTAGCACCGTTAGAATTTACGTATTCGATTCTTTTTAACCCCCGCCGGGAACAGAGAGGTGTTACTTATAAGTTTTTAGTTTTGGTAATTTGATTTGCAATATTACCTACTTTTTGAAGTCCTGTTTTGAGTAGATTACAATTCATTTGCATGTAGATAAGTAATCCAGGTTAGGTTATGTTAAAAATTTTAGTAGTCTGACAGGGAACAAATCGTTTTACTCAAGGGTAAACAGTCACAGACACCTATTTAAACATTAGCTGTGTGGGAAAGTCAGCATGAAGTCGCCTAAAAATGTTCAGAGATTGTCCTAAAAATGGACATTGTGCTTAGGCTATTGGCCTAAGCACAATGTCCTACAATATTCATAGAACATCAAAAAGGAGGTTGATAAAAAGATAAATACATATCTCTATGGAATATCGCGGGCGTTCGCTTGTAAATATGTTAAGGCATTTACACTTTTATCTAACTAAATGATCAATATAATATACATCTCATATTCTAATTTCTATTATATGTAAATTATGCTGTATTCCTAATCGAATCCATGGTATCTATGTTGATTTTTCTTTGGCGTTTATTTTGATTTTCGGTTATACATACAGGTTCTAATTAACAAATGCATGATATCAAAAACAATAGCGTATGAGCACGAAAAGAATGTGGGCATACGTGTAACGAAAACCACGTTATTTCAGGAGCTGAAAAGTTACAATCCTTTGGAATTTCAACCTTAGTTTTATGAGGAGAAGATTGTCTTTTGTTTTTTGAAGTGGTAATGGTAGTTTTGTTAAAGCAAGGCAGGTGCAAAATAAGAAAAATGTGCAGGAATATGTCGGAACAAAGACTCCGACGTCGGGAGCAGTTAACATCTGGTTAGTTGCCTCGGTAGCTCTGAGTATGTGTGGATTACAAATTTACGTGGGCTTCTTTTGTTTTCCTACTCCTCGACCTTGGGTTATGCTAATTTGGAAAGGGATTCGTATTAAAATAAGGTTTTATCCTTTACTTTGCTAAAAGTATCATGCATTTCGTCACTTTATCATGTGTGTGACAGTTAGAGTAGTAAGTACCTAATTGACGTGAACTATATTTTGAAAATCTTGATGTCTAGTGAACATTTATTATTTTATTTATTTATTTATTCAATCTTACACTATCCTTACTGGTTCACACCCAAAGCGGTAACATGGTCAGTTGATGCGAATAAATCATTTTTCAGAAGAAAGTACAAGCATCTTATGTGTTGAATCGAAAGACTTGAAAAAAATTCCCATGATGTGATCAATTCCTTAAAAGGTCGACCATATTTTTCTGGTCACAAATCCAGTCCTGAAACATGTCTGAAACTAAATAAAATGCTAGCTATTTGTAAACAAACAAACAAATTCACTAATCATAAAGCTAATTTAAAATTTGTTTGTTTGTTTGTACGCGCTAATCTCTAGAACTACCAGTCGGATTTGAAAAAATATTTTTGAACTTCATAGCCCATTTCTTAAGGAAGGCTATTTTATAGGCTACCAAACATCACGCTAAGCTCCTTAGGAGCCGAGCAAAAACAAAAAAGTCACAAAGAACGCTGAGCGAAAACAAAGAAATAGCGCGGTAAGGCGATGCGTTACGATAGGGGAACAAGAAACAAGCGAATGAAGTCACGGGGAGAAGCTAGTAGACAGAAATATTATATAAGTATGTACCTCTGTGTTGATCGGTTTTGACAATCTCGTAGAAAGTAACAGATGATAGCACTAGAAAATCCCAAGAAAAAAATGCTTAATAACGACCATCCGAAATTAAACCTGATTGAGATATATTACTGTCACGAAACTACTATTTAATGACCAATGATTACAAACTTGTGAATACAGCTCGCCAAATGTACTTTAACCCATCATATCAGAGTATTAAGAACCTCTTTAGCAGTAAAATTAAAGTTGTACTCCACAATAGACATGTGAAATGAAATCGTAGGTGAAAGATGATAATAAGTACTTAGAAGTAATTTGAACCTCATCTCAGAGAATGTGTAATTTCATCCAATTTAGTTTTTTTTTAAATCTCCAACGCCGCTAAGTATCTTGCTCTAACAATCGAAAGGTGAAGTAGAAACTAGTCGCAATTATAAAACGACCACACTATGGTAGGTATAACGATTTCTAGGTTTCTGCGAATTATTTTCTTTATTCTAAGTAACTAAAAGGTATGTCACTAGAGCGGGAGCGGAGTGGACCGTTGGATATTCCGCCCCAGCGGAATAGCCAGCTGTCCGCTTGTTAGTGACTCGAAATTCAAAATTAAGTATTCAAGCGTTCAGCTGTTCGATATTGCTGAAAACTCAGCCTACCGAAACACTACGAAATACTCGAAAACGCTACGAAACATAACTAGGTCAAAGCTGAGAGGAAATTAAAGTAGGTAAATAAATCTTATTTTCCCTCTTTTCTGTAACTTTATTCTACTAGAATCACGTTTCTCACTGTGTAATATTATCTCTCAGAATATAGTTGAAATAGGACCCGATAAATAAAAGCTCATCACTCACGAATATTAAAATCATAAAACACGTCGTCGTAATGTAGGAATTATGACTAAAATGAAGTAATAAGGAAGCGAAAGTTTCGTCTGTAATATAATACTAAGAATTGATGAATGTTTATTGAGAGGGTCGTCCATATTGTCCATTACTAAGAACCTGTGAAATGTTGTCGTAAAGCTACCAATGTCTTTTAATGTTACCTCAAAGCTCTACGGTTCCGTAAAGTCACTAGAATGTGATTTTTAAAAAACTTTGCAATTTACTTACCTACCTAGAGTTTCAGTTTAAAAATAAATAATTAGCCGCTTTGAAATTTTTAAACTCATGTTGAGATTCTGAATTCCATTAGTTATCCTTCCCTAAGGAAATTATAAAAATATAAAGAAGTGAACTGTGAAATGTATTCTCAGACGCGTTGCGGGCTTGTTTGTTCATTCCATTTTTTTTGCAAGATTATCGCTACCTACTTTGTGCTACTAAGTTACAATGATACAAGGATAGAAAGTAAACACTCACGAAATACTGGAACTAATTAGAAAAAAAAAGGGAATGCACGATGCTCACTCAATGACTGCAGCCATCCAACGCGTGTGAAGAGATACAGTACCTCCGATTGAAGTGGTGCGCGTCGTGAGACCGCATGCACGCCTGACACTTTCAGGAAAACAAGCAAAGTCACTTTACTGAGAATTTTGTAATTAAAACCGTAAAATTATTCGGTATAGGTGCTAACAAGAGTTTCCTGTTAGAAATAGCTAATTATTATTCTGTAGCTTTATCTACAACGCCACAAGCGAACTACGCGTCATACTGACGTCACACAAAATCCTGCATCGCGCAAGCAGAGTTTACCGCAACTAGCATATTATAAAATATACAACGGCCCGACATGAATCATCGGGCATCAGTTGCCCGTTAGACTCAACACCCGTTTGGTCGGAGGATCCTCCCTTTTCCATGGAGTATGAGTGAACTTTACACCCTGTTCCTTCATACCTCTATAATTCTATGGTTTACGCCTGAGGGAGGACCAGAGAACATAAAACTGTGCTGTGTTCTGTTGGGGACAAAGTTGGTGAAGGTCAATCGCCGCGTAGGCGTGACGATCTTGATAAGTTTGAAGGGCAAATATGGACAGAAATAGCACAAAATACTTGTAGAAAAGTTTGGAAGGAAAATAACGAGGCGTTTGACCAGCGCAAGGACATAAAAACGAAAGCACAAGGTGGCGCAAAAGTTATCACCCGACGTTCCTTGGCAGTAATTTGTTTTATGAATGAAAAAGAGTAGCGATTCATGTCATGTTCATGTGTATTTTGTATCTGTTTATTTCACAAAATGTCCAAGTAGAAAAACATTTGCCGTCATTTTCAAAAATGATAGCATATTCTGATAGAGTGATAACTTTTGCGCCACGTGACACCTTGTACTGTAAGTGTGTAATAATAAGGAAAGTTCTGCCTGATTTGTTGTTAATAATAAGACCACAATCTCTTTAATTGGCGTTTTATTAATCGTCGACGGAGGCGAAGATGACTTTCAACTCAAAACGAAAGCCGAGCAAAAACAGGAAATTGCATTTACAGAACCTTATAATGTCTCCATCTTCCCAGTTCATATAACTTTAATGTCGTGGGCCGTAATGATATGACAGTTTTACTGTGACCTAGCTCGCATTTAAGTATCCAGATTGCTATAAAGTATAACCAATATAACGTCCCCCATGCTGACAAAGTCGTGGGAGGTATAATAGGCACGAGCATTGTCAGTGCCTACTACTTCGTCTCGATTATCTTCGATAACGAGTATCGAGTACGATATCGATTGATCTTTCTATAAAAGTAAACCTAATTGGATAATTGCGAATGTATCTTCGATAATACCGTCTAGTTTACGACTGTATTTTTCTCCGTAGTTATCTTACATTGATACAAAATATATTGACTTGATTTCATACTGAAACAGAGGCTTAATATTTTTAAACTAGCTTCTGTCCGCGACTTCGCCCGCGTGGATATCGGAAAGTCTAAGTTACTCCTTATAACAACAGCTATCTGTCAATGAAAGTCCCGTCACAATCGGTTCAGCCGTTTCGGAGATTAGCCAGAACAAACAGACAATAGTTATTTGTGCAACAAGAGAGCAAAGTAGTTTTTTGCTGCGAGTGCTGATTTTGAATCCTGAGCAAGCGAAGGATTCAACGATTGAATCACGAGCGTAGCGAGTGATTCTAAAGTTGAATCCTGAGTGTGGCGAGGGATTCAAAGGCACGAGATGCAAAAAAACTTTGCTCTCGTGTAACACACATAACTTTTCACTTCAGCAGCGAGAACACTTTAGGAGATAAAATAATAAACAGGAATAGATTGAAATAACTATTTATTGTGAATCAAAATAATTGACATTGTAGGCAGATACCAATTCTATAAAATCTAAAAAATAAGATAGCAACACCGTCTCCGAAAAACTGCTTGCGCCCTTTGTAAGTCTCCATTCATTGAAGACATGGTATGCTTTCAGATATTTCTCGCGAGACTTCTCAGGTAGGAAACTTAATTCTGCATTAATAACTTGCTGTTTTAACTCTTCCGGTGTTAAAATACTGTTCTCGTCGCTAGTTTCACTCATATTTTACGATTATTTTAATATTTTTTAACTTATTCAACTCTGTACGCCAGTCACGAAATTTTATTCCCGCTCTTTTATTTAAATTAAGGCGTGTTCGGAAATAGCACCCATGATATTTTATTATTCAAAATATATTACGTAAGTACCTAACATTTATTGAAACTAGAAATAAATATTTACAAGTTAAATATCAGTTTTATTTGCAGTAAATACTTATTTTCGTTTAAATACAACAATAAGTTAAAAATTCAATAAACTACATTAAAATACATAATTTTCTTTTTGCAAAATTTCTTTAGTTAGTACGAAATTCCGAACGTGGTTGTCTTTGAGGTCGAATTCAAAATCCGAACTTCGAAAGGGCTGGTCTTTGTCTCTCTCTCTTTCTAATGGCGGGAAAGAGATAGAGTGTGAATGTTTCGAATTGTATGATTAACCCAAGGCTGAATAATATATTCGCGGCTTTCTGAAAAAAATATTAAAAAGTTACTTTGTCTCACTCAGTGAGCAAAATCGCATTTTGCTCACTGATTTCACGCAGCAAAACCTACTTGTTTGAGCTACTGAAGTGAAAAAAAATTTAAAATATGTTTTTTTTTTGGTAGGTACCTTATAATAATATACTTTCATATGCCTTCAGTAAAAAGCTGTTATTTTGACATTACAAACAGACACTTCTATTTAATTTAGTTGTATAGATTTAATCATCGTAGTTTGTATTTTTTTACCATGGAGTACCCTAACTTTTATCCATTCATAAATATCACTAAGCATTAAAAAGAAATCGCATCCAAAAATCTCGTTTGACAACTCAATGGGATTAGCAGTTAATAAAATTTGACGTAGCATTCACTAGCGGACACTCGTAGCCGCTACGAGAGAACGAACATGACACGTGCCGCCAACTATCTCCGTATCGAGACACGCACATGTTCGCACATAGCGAACTAACATGTTCAACTGTAAGGTACTGATAAAGAGTAGCCGTAAATCAGAGTTAGCACTTGAAACAACTGTTCTTATCTACCGTTGTCACAAGCCAACATTCCCGTAAAACACGCCCCAACACGGAAAATCAATATGAGCTAACCCTAGAATTGAGCAGACTGGACGTTTATCTGACCGCGTTTCGTACAACAAATCACCTATGCAAATGACTGTATTTTTTATTCACGCGCTGTCGGTTAGCGCGGCCTGTAGTGCCCGCAGCGAACACAATTGATTTTCCTTGAAAGAAGTCACAATTAATAAAGAAAAGAAATAATTGCCGAGTATTCTAGAGACGTCGTCGGTTACGGCCGCAACTTACGAGTTGTAGGTCCAGACAGTCGCTTTACCTACTTTGTGTAAATTATTTCATCACCACTGCTCTCAAAACGGTAAAGGAAAACAAAACATCGTGAGGAAACCGGCATGTCTTAGGACCAATATATTTGAAGACATGTCGTCTCTTCGCATTAAAAGTGTACAATCTCAAAAAATAAAACCACATCGAGTTAAGTATACAGAAATGTCTAGTATCGCAAATATTTTCTCAAGTGAAAAAAGAACGTAGTTCGACAAATCCCGCTATAATTCGCTAGATCGCGCATTGGTTAGTTTTAAATTATTGGTGGAAGTTTATTAGTCTTAAAACCTTTAAAACGTCCTCCTGTAAAATTAGTAAATTCTGAGATTGTACACTTTTAATGCGAGAAGACGATGTGACATCTACTAACCCACACTGGGTCGGGCTCGCGTGGTGAATTACGGCCCACTTCCTCTCACAGAGAGGAGGCCTGTGTCCCAGCAGTGGGAACATTAGAATAGAATAGAACCAATACTCTTTATTATGTACACCATGAACATTATTTGCTGATTATACTATAATGTCGTACGAGTATGGTATCGATGGCGATAATAACAAATGACAACACTGTATAAAACATTTTGTCATTGATGCCCATTAAATTTAAATTGTCGAGAAAGTGCACAATCGTTGCTCTCTGCGACAACGTTATGTATTTATTGCCTTTCATTTGAAAACGAAGAGCGTTTTCTCCTGTCGTTCCGCGTATGATAAAGTTACGCGGTCTCTCATTACCGCAGATATCATTAACTTGGTCTCATTACTCGTGGCGTTTGTAGAGCAAAACCGCGCGATGCAGAGGCGTAAACCCATTAACTGGCCAACTATTTTTGATATCGTAAACCCTGCCTTCCCTCGCACTGCGCACGGGCACTACGCTCCATGTAACTAACAACGTTATCACGCCATCACATCCATGTCAGTTATTACACGAGTACAGTAATAATTGCCAATGTTCTATACTCTTGAAATTACACGATCTTATTATGTTAGAATGTGCGTCGTGTTTAACGCACCTTAGCACGTTAGCTGATGCTATTCAAGATAAACTTAGTGTAACATAGTTACGCTTGTTAAAAGAAAACGCCAGAAGCCATTAACTGGGACAAAAGGGAACCTTCGTTGTCATAATATTGGTTTGGTTTATGGGATTTATTATTTTCTTCCGGTGACTGTTTTCACCATTACTCCCCCTTTGACAACTGTTTATTTTAGTAACAGTACCCTGTCAGGCGCCATGTTTCTTTTCGTTGCGTGTGGTGCAAGCGCAGCCCAGCCCCGCCGTGTCACAATTAAACAATTTACTCTCACGTACTTTCTTCCCGTGGTTAATTATAGCCGTGGCGATGCTAGGTTTGTTTAAAATATTTATTATTATAAACATGTGTTTATTTTGTTTCACTATGCGTTTGACTGAGTTGTTTACGTGGGTAGTGCGTGCGTGAATACAACGGGCTATGCAGATTGTATTCAATAAGAATCTGTTATCTGGATGCAGGGTCGTTGTAGATTGCCCGGGCAGTGATGACGAGTAATCTACGCAATTTAACTCGGCGCCTGGGGGCCGCACGCGCGCGCCATACGTCGCCCCTCCGGCCAAACGCAGGCCTAACACACGAGATAATATAAAGGTGTTGCTACATAAAGATCGCATCGCAGTCGCAGCGCATATTTTATGCAGTTTGTAGTAATAGTTAAGACTCAATGCGGTCGTGGGCGTTGGCAGATGAAAGAGACTCGCGTGAATACGAACAATAGCGCTAAGATATGTGTTCCTTCAGCCGCTCGTTTATAATAAGAGAGGTCATAATAATGTTGATAGAAATACTGCTTCTAAATTCAATGAATTTTCTCTATTGTGTGTCTACTGCCTATGAATATGTCGAGATTGTACGCCTCCACCACCTGTCAAAGTAGACTATCGATTACATCTCGACGAATTTTCTCATAATTATTATGACTATGATTTACTAGCTTCCGCCCGCGGCTTCGCCCGCGAGGTATGTCGATAAAAACTATCCTATGTCCTTCCCCGGGATGCAATCTCTCTCTTTGCCAAATTTTATCGAAATCCGTTCAGTGGTTTAGACGTGAAAAGGTAACATACAGACGGGCAGAGTTACTATCGAATTTATAATATTAGTATGGATTCGAATCGAAAGCTTAGCTAACGTTATATTTAGTTAAAAAGAGTTGCTTGCTTCTTCATGCCTAAACAATTGCCCGTCTTTCTATACCTACTCAATAGTGAATGCTCACCTTTACAATTCCATATCTCTTACATGTGGCTACATTGTGTGCACCCTATGTTTAGGCCAGAGTGTCCGGCCACTGTATCCACGGTTTACGACCAGGCATGGTGCTCATGGCCCATTATAGTCCAACTTAATGCCTCATCGGTTACTTGCCCTATAGTTATTATAATGGGAAAGTTATGTAGGGCGTGACAACACTCG
The DNA here is from genome assembly GCA_927399505.1 of Luperina testacea. Classification (NCBI taxonomy): domain Eukaryota; kingdom Metazoa; phylum Arthropoda; class Insecta; order Lepidoptera; family Noctuidae; genus Luperina; species Luperina testacea. The sequence goes on along the minus strand of OV656775.1, from coordinate 12,320,680 downwards.
TGTTCTTTAACAGTAGTGATAAAGAAAGCTGTGTTTTGTTTTTAAGAGGTTTGCCTTTAGTGCCATTGCGATTAGTTACGCCCAGTTTTATGTGTGGTTGACAAGTCTTTCGTTTGTTGACTAAATGGGACATTACTCTTAAAAGTTATAGGTAAGATAAGGGATTATGTACATAGATTGCCCTCGCACAAAGCTCCTTTCTTTTAAAAATTTTCACTCACAGCGTTACAATATTTTGCAGTCTTCTTCCACGTTCTTCCTAGAGCTATTTCAGGGCATTAGATGTCCAAATATGAATAAAGTAAAGCTTCGAGCTAGTTAACTAGGAGCTCTGTTTTATTAAATACTTTGTTGTACAGTTTGTTTCTTATGGTATTTAGTGCAATACTATAACAAGTAACGAGTTCTAAGTTTCATTCATGCCCCATGGGAGAAAAGCTTCCAACTTAAATAATAGGTCAGTTCTAACAGTAGTAGAATGGCGGCACTATCCAGTCTTCATCTCAGCACACAAGTACTCACTACGGCGCGCTATCGATTCATTTATCTGCGGAGATAGTGCCATTTGTATAATGTCGATAGTGGTCTCTTTGGAGAGGTACGTAATGATCAGGGGAAGTTATTGCCTGTGGTCGTTGATTGTGCGGGCTTCCGTGTTGATTTCCATGAAGGTTTAGAGGTAATGTGACTATTTATCAAGAAACATACATAGTGAAATATCGTACCGATGCCGGCTGGTTGGGACCATTGCAGGCCAGTTCAAAACGCTTCAACGTTTCAAAACGATCGCCTCTTCACATAGGTGAGGAGAAGGAACTGTTAATAATCTCAGGTCTTAAGTTCAGGTTTTTTCCTCACGATGTTTTCCTTCATTACCATCGCTATTTACTAACCCCCTTACTAATAAACGTTGTATAGCGTCTGTATAGTTACACAACGCTGTCTTCTTTCGAAAGTCAAATTACTGACGACTGAAAGAGTGAAATCGGTGTGTAACTATTCATCTGATATATTATAATATAATACGTTTATTATTAAGGGGTTAGTTTACTGAGAAAGTAAAAACTTACACAAACAAAACTGGCGAAATGTGGGTGAACTAACTAAACTACACCTCTGCCTAAATGGAAACAAGGCGTGAAGTTATCCTGCCGGAGGCTTTACGCGGGGGTCGTGCGGTCCATGGCCCTATACGGGGCCCCGGTGTGGGCGCGTTCACTGCGGCGGCGAGCCGCCCATTATTTGAACGCGCCCCAGAAGGTGGTAGCCACAAGGCTGATCCGGGGGTACCGCACGATCTCGGGCGAGGCGGCAAGCCTCCTTGCCGGACTGCCGCCATGGGATCTGGAGGCGATAGTCCTCGCGCGCCTGTATGAGTGGCGCGCGGAGGCACTACGCCGGGGGGAAACTCCGCTTCCGCAGCAAATTGCGGCGGAGCGGACGGACCTCCGGCGCGATCTCATGGCTGCATGGAAAGAGCGACTGTCGCAACCCAGCGCAGGGCACGCCACGATAGCGGCGGTAAGACCCCTCTTTGAGGAGTGGCTAGAGAGGCGTCATGGCGCCCTCACCTACCGCCTGACGCAGGTCCTCACCGGACACGGAAGTTTCGGGAGGTTCCTGCACATAATCAGGCGGGAGGAAACGCCCGGGTGTCACCATTGCCAGGATCGCCCAGAGGACACGGTGGAGCACACGGTGGAGGTCTGCCCCGCTTGGGCGGAGCACCGCCGTGTCCTCGTAGAGGCGATCGGCAGCGGCGGCGACCTCTCGCGTCCGGGCCTGGTTCAAGCCATGGTCCGGGGCGAGAGGGAGTGGGGGGCAGTCGCCTCCTTCTGCGAAGCAGTCATGCTAGCGAAGGAGGCGGCGGGACGGCTGAGGGAGAGAGCCTCCCGTCCCAGCCGCCGCGGGAGACGCTCCGGGCGTCGGGAGCCGCGCGACGACTCCCGGCCACCGTAGGCGCGGGCCTGCGGGCGGAGAGTAATGGGTAGCTCACCGTCCGATCAGGACCAGGCCCGTGCCGGACGGCGCGTACGTGTTCCACGCGCGCCTCAAAGAGATGTCAGCATTAAAAGAAGGGGCCCGTAAGGGCCGAAGCCTGCCGGGTCAGCGGGATTGTCCGAAAGGGTTACCGCTGGCCCGGAACATAAAGGGCGAAGGAAGGAACACGGGTGGGTTTTAGTCAGTAAGAGTCTGACTCTCCCTTCCGCTCCACCCAGAGCGGGAGGAGTCATTTGATGATTTCCCATCCTGAAAAAAAAAAAAAAAAAAAAAAGGCGTGAAGTTATGTACATAGGTATAACACGGAGAAAGTTTAATTAATTTCAGTGTATTCGAAGTCGCAAGTCAGTCAACATTAAGATAACCATACAAACCCTTGCCAAAGACAACTGGAAACTTGTACCTATCTGCATCAAAATAAAACTTGCCTTAATCAACAAACCAAACAGGGCTACTTGAATCGTCTCCGGTGGCTTCCACTCGGTGCTCCCGCGATCGCGAGCCCCGATAACATCCACCTCATAAAACCAAGTATTTGCTCTACCAATCCGGGCGTTATCTTGCCATCTTGTTGCATTAACTACGCCGATTTGCCAGCCAAGTTAAACGGTTATGACAGTACCAGCCTGGGTTTACGCGAATGCCGTGTAATTGAATATTTTCTAGACGTTTGTAGTTTAAAGCTGGGTATCCACTAGGTGCGCGTTCAAACTGTGCGCCGCGCATCTGCTTTGCCTCTATGGCCCCAAACACAAAGCTTTCATTTCAGTTTAACCATTTACAACTGTCAAAGGAATTAGAAAAGATGAAGCTAGTTACCCATTCCCAGTGACGGATTAAGACTACTTGATGCCCTAAGCAATCCATGCCTGTGGGCCCCCCTATCCGTATGTCAACTAGAATCGGTCTTTAAACCTTTACCGCCTAAAAACATTAGTTTTTTTGTAAAATAGGCCTCTGCATTTTGAAAAATTTGATCCACAATGTTCTTCAAGGTATTGAAGAGTCTGCTTTGCCAGTTCATCTCCTGTGTGATGCGTTTCCAACCCAATAAATGTAAGAAATCGCTTTACTGGCTGCCCATCTTTTATATAGCGAATAACTACGCTAAGCTGGTCCATGTGCATCAAATCCGGCGTAGAATCTACTGAAAGACTATCATATCTAGAATCTTTTATCTGCGATATAATTTTACCATGCACTTCTTGGGCCATTATCATAATCAACTCTTCGTAAATCCCATGCCCACTCGCTGCACAAGAGGGCAGCGAGTGGGCAAGCGGGAGTGGGGTTATGACTCTAGGTCGGACTCTATGTCAACTTAAAACGCGCAAATTTTCAAATTAGTCCTAGAAACTTTTTTGGTGTGGTTTTTGGGTACGTGAGAGTGAGACGTGATGCCCTAAGGACGGGTTTTTTTGTGCTTCTTCTGGTGCCCCCTCAGACGTGATGCCCTAGGCAATTGCTTAATTTGATTAAGGGTTAATCCATCACTGCCCATTCCAAAGCGTAGGTTAGGTTCCTATGGAGAAGAACGGGCAAGACTCTCCGTGGATTCCAACTCATGGTCGTTTTATGCAGACACAAAGGATGTGCGCGGAGCACAGTTGGTGGGCCCACGTTGTGGATAGCCAACTTAATACTAGCTCTGCCTTTGATGCAGTTTAATAAGGAGTCTCGAGGTTAGACGCTGTTTATCAATTTACTTTATGGGCGATTGTTCGCATCTTTGTTGAAGGTTAGATACGCTTTCTTTGACCTCTATTGAAATGTAAATACGTGGTAGCTTTTTTGGTTAATACACTTCTATTTTCTGCATCAAATATTTCGCAGAATTTACGGAGAATTAATTAAACTAGCTCTGTGAAATAAAGCTCGATAAAAAAAAACTGGAGCTTTATTTAACAAAATGAAAGTAAAATTCAAATATGGCTGTATTACATTTCATTGCGGGATTCGCTACGTCGGATTAAGTTGATAAATATAAAATACTTTTTCTTTTCGTGACCAAGTCTTTCGGGTTTAGGTATACTTACCTATATTATTTATTTTTGGGGTTTTGTCTAGCGTTTTGTTTTCTTTAATTGATTCATCTAAACATTTACAAGTACTTACTTAGCCTATCGCACCTTTCAAACGATCAATCGAACAATTATTTTAATGTACCCACCTAATCATCATTAACACTAAGTATGCCAAACAAAAATTCTACGATACACAATTTTCCTTTAAAACCATCATTCTAAACATAATATTTAAGCAGCCTGGCAACCCCATCAGTTCGAATTACGATTTGATCAGGAAATGAAAGTGTTCCCCTCTCCCGGAAGTGGTTCCCCTCGGTCACTGGTCAGGTAAGGAAGTAGGGATAGCCATCGGTCGCCGTGTCCCGTTGCATGTCAATACATGTATTAAATTCTAATGAGTTTGTGTATCGATTTTCGATTTAGTTAGGGATTGGCTTTTAAAAATCGGGGTGGATACCGATTCATACGAGAGGGTGAAATATAGGGTTGAAAATTGGTATTAGTTTTAAGTCTTTTTTTTAAGTGAAACATTAGTTTTACGATTAATGTAATAACATTAAAAGAAATATTGCAAGTAGGTAAACATTAACCTAAACCTCAGATGAACATTAGCTTATCCAACCGAAATGATTGTTTGAAAAATATTAGAACCTAAAAGTGTCAGTTGTTTGACATCACCAACGACACACATACAATGGAAAAATATCAAATAAACGTGTCTTTATTTTATAGACGTATGAGAAACGGTGTAAAGTTCACTCATCCACCATAGAAAAGCGAGCATCCTCCGACCAGACGAGATGAGACGTTGTAGGTACCTACATAAATGCTAGTCACGCGGTAGAATTCGCTTGCGCGATGCAGGATTTTGCGTAATGTCAGTGGGATGCGTAGTTCGCATGTGGCGATGTAGATGCCGCCACCTATCTATTATACTTTTAGCTCATAATTAACACGTCTAATTTGTTTGTTCACAGGGTGCCGAACGCCCCTAAGAGCTGCATTGCGGAGATCTTCAACGCAGATCAGACCGATAGCAGCCCAGTGAAGAATGGTGCAAACAGGCCTCGCGCACCGCGTGACACCCCAACTCGCCCCCGCGACACGCACTCCAGGCTCTTCGGACAGGTGCGTCAAGCTCAAGTAAGCGTTCAGATTTTTTTTTTTTACATAATTTACGAAGCTTTGGAGAAAGGATCAAGCATTGTGTGCAGGAGATATGATGATAATGGAGATACCATTCCCCCCGGGATACACATCTCAGGGACAGGTTTGTATACTCAAGGATAGCTCCCATTAAAATTAAAACGCGGTTACTATATATTAAACCAATTTAAAGGTATCCTTCCTGATGTACCTAAGTAATGGATGGGAAATATGAAACCCACACGTTTTCCGGGTTGGAGGTTAAGGTTTTAAACGTAATTTGACGAAAAAGGTGTCAAGAATCTTCCTCGTGGAAGATCTTAACGATAATAACATCACGAAAAAAATACTAGAGTGCTATGCTAATAAATCGCATCCACTTCCATGACATTCTAATCATTGGTAAACCCACCATAAAATCTCGTTAGTTAAAATGTGATTACTTTGCAACAGGTGGATGCAAATGCCCTATAAAACCTTAGCCTTAACACCCACGGCGAATGACGTGGTGGGTCGGTGGTCTAATCACTCTGCAATTACGTGAACGGTAAAAGTAAATCGATTTCAGAGTGGTGTCGCGGACGTATCACATGGAATGACAGCAGCTCTATGAAGTGGAGACTTATGTCCCTCCGACAGGTGTGTCGAATTCGATATTATAATGTTTATGAATGGCAGGTAGCGACTTAATGGCTTGTTTATTTTCGACTACAGGTAAGTTAAGTTGTAAGGATCGACAATTTGTTGTCTCGTATTTTTGGGTCATCATGTAGCTTTAGAATATTTTCTTCAGAAAAAGATTTGGATTTAACCATTTGGATTTTAAATGATTAGACCACCAATCAACCATCCACCTACCCACACCAATATCAACAAAAGTGGTGACCTATTTCTAAACCTAAGTTTTCAAAGACGATTTGATGACTGTTCCGGATGCCCTCAATAATCTATTTTACATAACGTTCCAGGCTGTAAACAACCCGATGGTGACTGACACAATCCGCAGTCACATTCAATTTGGCGACTCGGAGATGAACGGTTCAAGCCCCCAGCACTCGCCATCCAAGGCGTATGGCAACGGGAGCGCTTCGTCGACCCCAAGCCGAGGTGAGACGGACCTCGGTGGACACTGTGAGTCGATCTCAATGTAGGCACGAAAGAGCACGGCTAGTAACGCTCACGGAATGACCACGGACACGAGACTACACGCATGGTCGTGGAATGGAAATCGTAATTAAGTTTAGAGAGATTTTTTTCCCCAAATTGATACTTTTAATAATTGAAGATTCTAGTAAATTAATGACGTTTCCATGAACTTTCTGTATAATTTTACGGTCGTTAATTGTCTTGTCCGATGTTTGTCTATGCCCATGCACATCTATTAAAAAGTAATTGCATAGCAATCAGATTGAAACGGACCGGAAAGTCACTGGAAAGAATGTATCGTGTCAGTTTTGAAATGTTAAACTTTGTGATTAGCGAGTTAAACTATCCATTACACGTTCCAAATGTGTGAGATCGTTCACAGAATTCGCAGTATTGCTGTAATGCTCTTAATGGTTTTTACGAGAATTTTGCGAGTCTGCGTGCGATCGCTCTGAAACCGTGCTCAATTCCAAATATTTGGCACTCGTGCACGCTAGGAAGAAAACGCTTCTTACTATACATATTTAATATTATACAGATACGCCCTGACTTTCTTCTTCCACTTATGCACTCACAAATAATGTCTACTGAAGTTTCAATTAATATGACTCATTGTAATAATCATTACACTTAACAGAAAATAACATACTCAACGAGCCGTGCTTAGCTTAGAATGGAGCATGATTACACTATAATATTTAAAACTGAAATAGATACTAAAGAATTAATCATACCTACCTATTATGATTACTTGAATAACAGTTTTCATTACCTACAATAACAAAATTAACGATAATATATGTGATTGCACGCGAAACTATTACACTTATTTTTAAGCATTACTACGAAAAGGATACAGTATCTAGGTTAATGTAACCATCAGAGCATTATAGCTCCAAAGTTAGGTCCAACTAGTGTGGTAGATCGAATGAAAACCGTTTGTTCTGTGAATGGTAGCATCGTACGCTCCACCGAAGAGGAATCCTGTGACAGGCGATGGAGTGTTCGTGGCGCCGCAGCGCCGCCGTCACCCTGCCGCCAGCCTGCGAGGTGCCGACCCCAGCCCCGACGTCTCCTACACCCAACTCCTGCACCCACAACCGACCCACAGATACTACACCAACGAATGGCCCCCAAAACCAGCTAACTACTACGTAGAATCCACCATGAAGCCCAGTCTCACCACCAGAATGACTCCTTACACACTCCTCGGCTTGGAAACCGATGACCCAGACATGTTTCATCCTGTCATAGACCCGGATTCTTTGTCGCCCCAACTTGTTCTCAACCGGCATTGGCCGCCATTCCCAGCTCAGCACTATTTACAGCCCAAGGAACATAAGATTCCGTACCACCCATTGCCTCCATACGCATTTGTGGGAATGCATTCCGCTTTGGGTGAGAGGCCCACTCCTGATTATAAGTATGATCCGATTCCTGCATTGGGAGGACCCATAGATCCATATTTGATAGCCAATACTAATCCTCCACCGACTCTATTCAAATACGAGCGCGACGGGCCCATTCCCGACGTGATGCCTCTAGCGACTCCCTTGGTCCCTGGTCCGCATACCCTGACCGGTTTCCCGCCAATATTCCACAAACACGTCCCCGGATACATTTTTGATCGCAATCGGCATGCAGCGGACCTCCGACCTAAGACGTACTTTGTAGACTATGTTCGCCGAAGACAGATGGGTGGGTGCTCAGTTTACACTGGAGGAATGTTGTTGTTATCGCACCAATTACTCTGATGGATTTTTTCAACGACACAAGATCATTTCATCTGAGAGAAAGCTTGTCACTTTTCATTTGCTGTATATACAAAAGGGACTGGAGACCGAAACCTTCGTGTTTTTAAATTGAGCACCCATTACCGTTTTATAATTTGCTCAAATTAGGGTTAAGTTTGACCGTTTCTTCTTAGTGAGCAGTTTAGGCTTGTATGATGTCGTATAGCGCTTATTATCGTGTCCTGCTTGTAATGTTGTCGAGTATTCGTTGTTGTGCAGTGTATAAATTGTGTATTTGTGTAGGTACATACCTATGTGCCAAATTATATCTTTCTACTATTTCGCACGAATCCTCTTCTTCTATTACATAATTGTAAATAGGTTTAGATGTATATCATTAGGTACTCTGAGTACTGCTTTACTTTATATAATAATGTAGGTAGAGTTGTAGGTTTCATTGTTGATATTATATTTAGCTTTTGTCAAATTGTATTACCGCTGTACTATAAAGTATGATCGTCAATCAAATACTTATGACTGTCTTTACATTTTGTAGGTATTTTAAACTGTAGCTAGGGGTATTCCACACACGTATTTTTGCATGTTGAAAATTACATTTCTTTCAGTCTCAAGTAGTTTTAACAAGACTGATTTTAAATTATTTCCATTTCATTAGATACTTTTTCACAACATTAAACATTTTACTGAAGTGACACTGTTGCTTTAGACGTGCGCTTACTAACTTACTGATAATACTTATCGAACCAATGTAATATTTTCAGAAGGCAACCCGATCACCGGTGACGGCTACAAATCGATGAACGGCCAGATCAACACGGTGACGTCAATCAACGGCAACAGCCACATGATCCACAACTCCTCGCGCGTGCCTCCCGGAGGCTACTCCTCCGGACTGTGGTAAACATCACCACTGCCGACCGCCCACCTACACCACCACACCGCGGCGAAAGACCAGCAACAAGTCGCCGCCAGTTATCGGCATGCGCAGACCGATTATACTCTAAAGCCGATGCTTCATTCGAAGATGCCTCGAAAACGACGATCGAGGCTTTATTTATTTTTTAGCCTGAGATCGAGGCAGACCGTGAAAACTTATGCCTCGATCTAAGGCGAACGAACGCCTCGAATCAAGCAACGGCTTTAAAGTATACACATTTAACGGTACATAATGAAAAATGCATTTAGTTCACTTCCTATTATTTCGTTAATCAACTAAATTTGGGTAGTATTGGCAAATTCTAGTAACGCCATTAAATTTATGCACTCGTAAATTGCAACGTCCATTAAGATTTGAAAGGGTATATGTTGTTAATTACATCCTTAGCCTATCTCAGTAACAGTTTCATCTTTTGAATAATTTAGAATAGTTTATAGATATTTTTGTAATAGTAGTATTCGATAGTTATTGTAAAGTTAATAGATTCGCAATGTGGAAATTGGTAATCATAATCAGTAAACTGTTATCACGCGATCATATATCTCAAACAGTTTCGTTTATGATTTCAAAATTGTACATTGAATTATCTTAAGAACTTGAAATTGTACTCTTTCACACTTGTACGAATATGTTAACCCATTGATATTGTGAATTTAGGAGTGAGGAAACGTATCAGCAATATACCAAAATGAATAGTGCCTTGATCGAAGATGAGGGAAATTCTGAAAGAATTGATGTACAGTTGGTAGGCGTAACGTACTAAGCATGAAGATTTAATGATTATATATCTATATTTCGCGGTATAGAAATAGTAATCATGCGGCACTCCAGTTAATTGATACAAATAAATTAACCTAACTTTAATATTCGACACTGCATAAGGGTCTTTAATCTCATTTGTTGAATTTCATTATCTTAATATTTAAATAGAGGGATTTATAAAATGCATTTATTTAAACTTTTTATACGAGTTTATTTTATTTTTTAGTTTATTTTCTACTCGTTTAGAAATTAATGTATTGACGGATTTGAATTTTTGGTCGATTATCTGTTAACATATTATCGGATGATCAAGTATGTATGACGAAGAATGATGTTTCTATGCGTAGTGGGGACCGGTAGAATTAGCGTAGGCATATCATCTTTGTAAAAACTTTTTAATATAATCTCAAATGAAATTGCATAATCACTGGCCTAATTATAACAAATGTTAATAGATAATAACCATTATTTCAAAATAAAGATTTTTATTAATTACTTTAGTGTTTTGTATTTTGGTCCTCTCCTGTAGTAGCTCAACTGTCACTAATGAGACACAATCGCTTTTTCTATTGTTACCGATCTTTAGGAGATTTCGCGACAGTTGAGCGGTTAAAATTCCTATAAGCTATTGTAAGCCTCGCAACGAGGCACAACCCTTGTATAGTTTTGGGCGAGTGGGCTGTAATAAGTCAGTTAAGGCCGACGCTTATGCGGCATGGCACAGCAGTGGGCATTACCAGTTGTATGGCCTTGTATACCGCAGCGTCCCGCGGTATGTCCCGTTGTGACTACATCGTCGAAATGTGATTGATTGTTATTTTCATACTAAGGCTCAGCGCAGACGGAACGGAGCACAGCGGAGAGGATTTTATTAATGCACTTGAAAATAAACTTTAAAATTATTACAATAAAGTGCATAAATGCTTGAATCTGACAAAAAATGCTCGCGCGTCCTCGAAGATATGCGGGAATCCCAAGCTCGAGCATACGCGATCCGTAAAGAAAATGCCCGAGACCGCGCGGGGATTATTCTTCTCTGTCTGCGCTGACCCTAAGGGTATGAAAATAAGGTTCATCGATACACATCACACAGCCCACTATTTAAAACGGCAGGCCGGTATATGTTTGTACGAAAAGATTACTGTCCGGTTATTCCGTTTATCTACCCCAAAAAATCCACTCTAAGGTGGTTATATCGAAATGCGTGTCCGAGAATCCACCCTCAGCTTATAAATTCCATTTATCCAACTAGGCCTAGAGTGGATTCTCGGACATGCGTTTCCGTGTATCCACTTTAGGGTGGATAAACGGAATAACACTAACTGTCGCGTCGTCGTTCACTTCGACACATCAACAACAATTGCAACGTCACTTCGATGGGAGAAGATAAAGGACACTCAATTAGAGGTTAATCTACATAATTATTAGCTATACGCTATCTTTTCTACGCTGGCGTTCATTATTTAACGAAAATGCCTGTAGATAGTGTAGGTACGGATTGACGGTTTTCTGTACCTATTCCACGAATCCACGACGAAACCACTGCCACGACTTTCACAAACCATTGGAAGTAATTTATATTTAGGGCTCAACGAGATAAAAACATAAATAGATGTAATAAAACAATTCTATAATAATTTACTTATCATAAATTAACAATAAATATTTATACCCTATCAATACTGTCCACAACTAGATTCTCATTCTCCTTCTCTTGTTTAGCTACATTGTTACTTTTTCTTTCTTTGCTGGGTGGTAGGTTGGCAGGAGATTCTATCTCAAATGTGACTGGTCCGTCGTTCTGTATGCTTACTTGCATGTAGGCTGCAAACTTGCCATCTGGAACAGATTAGACGAGTGAGAGAGCTTATAGGCATTCAACTGCCAAAGTCAGACTAAGAAGTCATGTAGAATTCTAGTTTTAATTATTTTGTCTCCCCACGTTTTATCATAACCAGTGATCGGAGTAGGTAGATTGAATTGGGGTCATTGATCCGAAACGTATATATTAATATGGACATTCCTCCGGAAATTCGGAATTGGTTGATTATTAAAAAAAACCAGAACTTAGGTTGGAGTTGTATTAAAATGAGCTATATCTTATTCTTCATTTATTTTTTATGGCACACATTCACGATTTGACACAACCCAACGACCAACCAGAACAAAGGATCATGGGTGGTGCACTAACGGGTTATCGAAGCAATGCGTACGCTCACTGACGACATGACGACTTCGGTTCGTAAAGTGCGCTTCTTTGTTTACTATGTTGTGAAAACGTTACGTGAAAACAGATAAATAATAAATTAATTTAGTTTTAATATCTTCCTTTAATTTTTTTATTTATTTTAGAATTGAGTAGTAATAATATCACTACCAACAATAACAATATTTAATTAGATCCGGAAATTATTTATTTATTAATCACAAAATGCACAGCTCTGAAATTTTATCTTAAGATATATAAGCTAGTCTTACAGCCAATTACGGATTTACAATTTAATAACTATACAATACATGCAGCAGAAACAAAAATACAGCATGAAATAATAATAATATAAATATAACAAATAAATAAATAAAATATAAATTTAATTTCCGGAAATACCGGAATTACTTTCCGGGAAAACGGCTTATCCATGTTATTCTTTCTGTGGGCATTTGTGATACAAGTACCAAAAATCAATCTACCTAGTCCGATCACTGATCATAACACATTTGACATTGGCAGAATTGTCGACATCGGCACTATTGCCATAGAGAAAAATAGATTAGAATAGAGAGAACTTATATCGACGGCGAAGTGATACTGGATGATGATGATGGGACGGACTCCCTTTTCCGCACTTAAGACTCCCATTCGGTCCGTTGTGCGTGGGGATTCAGGCTAACAGAGCCAGCCTAGCTCCGCCCAAAAGCACAGAAGCTTCCTGGGAGCTTCACAGGCTTCGCGGAGCGACCTCATTGTTCCGAGGATTTCTGCACGTTGAGAAGCCACGGCCTCGCAATCCAGGATGACGTGGGCGGCTGATTCCTCGGCATCAAGGCAGCCCCTGCAGAGAGGGCTGTCCGTGGCGCCTATGTTGAAAAGATGTTTGTTAAGGAGGTTGTGGCCCGTAATTGTGCCTATTATTATTCTAAGGTTATTTCTACTCAGGCTGAGAAGTTTTTTGGTTAATCGCGGGTTTATCATTGGTAAAGCCAATTTTGACTGTCTACAGTCTGTTGCCCGTGACCATCTGTTGTTATGGAGTTCGGTCGATCTTTGGCGAATCCACGCACGAAATTGTGAGAAAGGCAAAGGGAGAAGTGGGTACGGACCTAGCACCCTCATATCAGAGCCTCTCTTCGCAAGTTCTTCTGCAGCATCATTGCCCAGAGATTCACTGTGCCCTTTGATCCACTGGAGAGTAATACGATTGGACGTCGATAAACTCTCCAGAGCTAGATGGCACTCAAAAATTAGTTTTTTGTTAGTTTGTTTGCTACCTAAAGCTTTGCGCACAGATAGGCTGTCAGATAGGAATTTAATGCCGTAGTTCCGGATGCCTAAGCGCTTTACTGCTGTTGCAGCTTGTTTTAAGGCAACACATTCGCATTGAAAGATCGAACTATGTGTGCCTAGTGGTATGTGAAAGTTAATAATTAATATTGAGGTCAAGGGAGTGTACGCCAGCACCTGAACCGTTTTGTGTTTTAGAGCCGTCTGTATAAATACGCACTTCGTTGACTCCTGACTGATCCCTTTCTTCCTGAACTGTTTGTATAATGTAGTTCTTGTTGAACATCGGTTGGTTTGGTGTTCTATCACACGGGGCAGCGATGAGCGGCTGATACTCAATCGCCCGGTCCAGGATTTTAGCGTGTGGACTGGTAATGTTTTTGCCCCATATGCCCAGATGCATTAGCCTGATGGCAGCTAGCGCCGCTTCCTGCTGTATGTACAGGTCAAGGGGAGTTAATTGAAGGGCTATCTCCATGGCTGCTGTTGGGGTGGTTTTCATGCAGCCAGTGGTAGCTGAGCAGGCCAGTCGTTGGAAGCGTTGTAGTCTGGTAATGGTGCTCGAGAGTTCTGTCCTCTTCCACCAAACCAGAGCGCCATAAGCCAACATTGGCCTGATCAGCGCTTTGTAAATCCACAGAGTAATTTTCGGAGAGAGCCCCCATGATGTCCCTAGCATTTTTTTACATTGGTAAAGTGCAATTGTGCTTTTATTAAGTTTATAGTCAAGATGCTTGTTCCAGAGCAGTTTGCTATCTAGAATCACCCCCAAGTACTTGACTTCGTCTTTCAATGTTAGTTCTGTGTTGAAAAGTTTTGGGAGCTTATGAGGTCCCAGAGTTCTCTTGTTGGTGAACATTATTAGTTCTGGCTTCGAGGTGTTAACCGATAGTTCGTGCTTCGTGCAACAACTCTCGACTATTTTGAAGGCCTTTCTCATGAGATCACATAAGATGCCCTCAAATTTACCTGAAATCAGAATTGCTATGTCATCCGCGTATCCTACTGAGTACAGACTGCTGGCGTTGAGCTCTAAAATGAGCTCATTTACGACCAAATTCCACAGCAGTGGTGACAGCACCCCACCTTGTGGGCAGCCTCTACTCACGATACCTCGTGTGGTGGTGTTCACGGTTAATTGAATTCGGTATTTTAACATGTTATTAATCCATTCAATAAGTGTTCGCTCAACACCGTGTGTGGCAAATGCCTGTTCGATGCTGACGAAGTTAGTTTTGTCGAAAGCACCTTCTATATCAATGAAGGCGCCTAGGGTTGGGTTTTTGGCTTTAAGAGCATTACCTATGCCTGAGACTACGCTATGAAGTGCTGATTCAGTTGATTTGCCTGCACAGTAGGCGTGTTGATTAGGATGTAGAGGTCTTTGTATCGAAACCTGGGATCTAATCTTCCTATCCCCCAGCCTCTCCAGTGTCTTCAAGAAGAACGAGGAGAGGCTTATAGGTCTAAAAGATTTGGGCTGGGTGTACTCGGCCCTACCAGGTTTCGGTATAAAGATTATTTTTACTTCCCGCCATTTCAAAGGAATGTAGCGGTGGGCCAGGCAGGATCGGAACACCTTAACGAGGTGATCGGCCAATATATCCTGACTCCACCTGAGCAGAGTCGGGAAAATACCGTCCAGTCCTGCTGCCTTGAAAGGTAGGAAGGTGTTGATTGCCCATGTTATTTTGTCTTGTCAATTACTTCCAACGCCACTTCCCAATCTAGGCTGCACGTGGCCCTATCCCTTTGCAGTTCCCAGCTTTGCTGGGCGGCAATCTGGCATCCTGGGAAGTGGGTGGTTAGGAGTAGTTCACTTGTCTCAGCGTCGTTTGTTGTGTATGCGTTATCTGGTCTTTTTAGGCATCCTATTGAATGGTTTGTCTCTTGAGCAAGACAGGTTTTGACCCTCATTGCCTGGTTGTTACTTTCAATGTTAGTGCAGAAACGCCTCCAATTATTTCTTCCTCTGAGGCGTATCAGATTTTTGTATATTTTACGGGCTGTTGTATATCGGTCCCAATCTACTGGCGACCGTGTGTTCCTAGCTCTGTTGAACAGTCTTCTCAGCTTGTGTCGGTGTCTTTCCAGCTCAGGACTCCAGGACCAGGAATGGCGAGCTCCCTGCCTAGGTATCGTGAGGGGACAAGACATATGTTCATAGCTAGATAGAAGTATGTGTGTGATGTTGTTTACATGTTCGTCTAAGTTGGTTACTGGTATTTCAGCCGGAAGGGCGGGAAATCTACTTAGTTCAGCCTCGACGAGTTTAGTGAACCTAACTTGGTCCGTATTGCGAGGAACCCTTCTTGGCTGTGGTTTGGTTAGGTTGAAGTTAATGGTATAGCGGATCCATCTGTGGTCTGAGCATGATATCTCGGTGGACACATGCCAGTCCTGTATGGAGTTAGATATGCTTATGGTTGCTTTAAGTCTATTACAGTTTGTGATCTCGCATTTATGAAGGTAGGTTCGGAGCCCTTGTTAAGTAAAACAAGGTTATTACTAAGAATAAAATCAAGCATTTCCTCACCTCGATTGTTAGATTTAACATTACCCCAGAGCGTGTGATGCGCGTTGGAGTCTGTCGCGATGATTAGTTCCAGTTTCTCCTTTTCACAGTACTCAACCAGTGAGGCGAGCTCTAGCAGAGGCACGTCCTCATCGCCTGGCAGGTATGCCGAGGCTAGTACAATGTCCAGGAGTTCTTGTTCGGTTCTGAAAAGCCTGACTGCTGTCAGGTCCGTTGAACAGAATTCGTTAATTAAGAGGTTAGGTACATGTTTTGGAATAAAAATGCAGGTGCGCGGGTTACAAGCGGAGGTGTCTAGCAGCAACTTACCCCCAATGTTGCTAAGACCACATATTCTGCCACCTCTGGTCCACGGCTCTTGGATGAGGGCGATGGTCTTTCCTTGTTGTTTTTCCAGCACTCTGCGCAAGGTGGCCGACGCAGATTGGCTGTGCTGGAGGTTGGTCTGCAGGATCCTAGTCCCGCAGAAGAGAGGAGCAGAGGCTGCTGTCCTCGCCCTCACTACTCTCCCCTGGCGGAAAGCAATCCTCGTCCGAAATCAGACCGGACGAGGGTGGATCCCTCGTTGATCCCGCTGTTGAGAGAACCTCCAGCGAGGCCATGGAGGTCGCCCACTAAACCGCCCCCCCAACAGTCTCCATCGCAGAAGGCGACGGGGAACGTTCAGGAGGCGGCGAATCAGGCTCCCTCTCAGGTGTTGTTGCGGCGGCATCCTCCCTGGTACCACCCTCCTCCAGGAAGCGGATGTAGATACAACCCATGAGGTAGTATACCCGCCGTTGCTGGTCTTTTATTGTTTTGACCATGGACTCCGGCACACGAAAGAAGAGACAGGTGCCCGGGGGCTCCTGCCTGGCCCTTTCGTGTGTCAGGGTCCAGGTGTTCATCTTGAGGTTCGGATTCTGCCTCGCCAGCATCCTGAGAAGTTCCGCTGTGTCCTCGCTGTTCTCGGGGACAAACAGCATGCACATTGCCTTCTTAGGTATGTCAGCTTGAGGCCGAACGGTCAGCTTGGTCCCCGGTAACGGGGACGGTATGTTATTTATGACCCCTTTGAGCCAGGCCATTGTGAAGTCGTCCTCACACCATGTCTTGAGGACACCTTCAGCAAAGTGGGCCCGGCCTCTAAAATGGATCGCGGTGTTTTGTTCTGTGTCAGTTAGTTCGGTCGGTTCAGGAGCCTTAAGCAGAGCCCGGAGCTGGTCTTCGATGACCTGGCGGATCCCCTCCGCTAGCTCCTGCGTCATTTCCAAAAAGGGCTCGGTCATGACGGCAACGCATAGCTCGTTGCTCCTGTACGACGCAGCCGCTTCGGCGTAGCTCACCAAAGTTCCGTCAGCCAAACGGGAGCGAGCAGGCTTGCTCTTCTTGCTAATCCCGGTTGGTGTGACGGAATCTTCGGGACGCGAACGCTTCTGCGCCCTGCCCGGTGGTATAATGTTGGTTTTATTAGGGTTTTTCCGCCTTCTTGGCCTCTGGCTGCGCTTGCCCTTAGCGCCGGTATGAGCCTCGCCTTTTGGCATCTCAGCCGTGGTGGCCGACACCGCCTTGAGGGGGGTTTTCGTGTTGGTGCCTGTTTGCCATGCTCCTGCACGTGGGGCTTTGGCCAGACTCGTCAGGTCCCTCTCAGGGTCCGCAGTCGTTGACGCAGCCCGTGTTTTGGGCGCATCCACTTCTGCTGTACTCCTCGAGTCACCATGAACGAGTACTGTCCTTGGCCTTTGTGTCAGGGTTATGTTAGGGGGCGCATCCGTGGACGCAGATGAGGTTGGGATCGCTCGGGACGCAGCCAGTTGTGGCGCATCCTTTGCGGTTGCCTTCCTCATCGCATCCTTGGACGCAGCCGAGCGTTTTTGTTTTTTGTGTGCGACCTTAGACAGTTGCCGCTTAGGTGCATCTTGAGACGCAACCCCTGTGTTGGATGTGGATGGCGCATCTGAAGACGCAGCCCTAGGTGCAATGGTTTTTGTTAGCGCATCCGTCGAGCGGGACGCAGCTTGTGGTTTGGTTGTTGTCGGTTTTGTCTCTTTATCCATGGGTTTGGACGTTACAACTTCACCGTTGGAGCTCTCCACCCGCCACGGAGCCCTCATTCGGGGACGTCGCCCGTTCAACGAGCGATCGCCAGAGCTACTCCTTCGGTATAGGACCAGCCTAGCAAGAAATTGACGAGCCCGCACGCGACGGTGGATCACGGGACTGTATACGACACGAGACTATGCCGCAACTCATCCCGAGACCCCACGCCACGCCGGCTGCCCTCCCCCACTAGGCCGCTCCTCGCTTGACATCCCGCTTATGGGATGCCTCAGCCGGTTGATAGTGGGTAGCTACCCCACTACCTCCCGTGTAAGAGGAAATCCGGGCCAAAGTGGTGTGTTGTGTGCAACCTGCTCCACTCAACCACCAGGATTCCTTCATCCCTCCGTACGGGTCCCCGCGCACGGCACAAACACGCGGGAGGTCATTGCTGTCCATCATCTGCTCTTGTTTGATGATGAACACCCAGGGGCATGACCTCGCCACCCCTGAGGTAAGTCGCCCGGTGATTTCTGTTACGTCTAATTCATATGGAATTAGACCAATAACGGGGAGCAACCTCGGGAAGGAACATCACCAGACTTGCCTTGAGGATCTACACGACCGCTGCGCTCTCCCTCAAGACCACGCCACCCTGCCACCTCTGATGGAGGAGACAAGGTAGGTTTGCGTCTACAAAACCAAGCCAAGCAGTAAGCATCGAAGCGTGTTGCTGAAACCAAACCATAAATTTGCAAACACAAACCCCCCCAAGTGATACTGGAAAAAAACGTTCAAAAATAGACACGTTGTTTTAGTTGGGAGGTACATATTTCCACATTTTAATTTAATGCTGTTGCAACTAAAAATACACTTAGGCGATTTCACTAAAACATGCGAATAACGCCTTTAAATTCAAAACGAAAAAAAAAAGTGAATTTCTCAAAAAAAATCAGTTAGGAGGTATTGGCACTTCGCCGTCGATATGTCAAATGCTTTTTTGAAGACTTCAACACCGCATGGAGGTCGAAACAAAGAAACCTATACATAAACCTACGCCTTAAGAAAATACGTAGTACATAAGTAATATATTAAAAAGAAAATACGGTCGAAACAAAGAAACCTATACAAGGTTTCTTTGTTTCGACCGTATTTTCTTTTTAGTTTTCTTATATGCAAACTTTCATGGAGATCGCTCAAACGTTGTTCATCTAAATAAAAAGGACTACAGACTGTATGTGAGCTCTGTCTGGAGCATAAAAACTCTGATGTTAATCTAGCATTAGATTTTAAAGCCACAGACACATTACTGTGTCGTGTTGTGTCGTGACTCGGGATACACCAATCAAACGAATCTGTTCAGGACTACGTCAAAATACAACGAGTTTTGATTGGCTAACACTGCGTCAGTAGGCGTCACGACACGACACGACACAGTAGTATGAATCCAGCTTAAAAGTGATGCTAGTGATCTCGATACCTGTTTGAAGTAATTGCACATGGGACACTTGAACTGGCCATTCCTTTCGTTTTGACAATTCAACAACATTCATTGCGTGATTTACCTACGTTGTCGAGTAGACGATTTTTTTTCAAACGTAACACTAACAACTACAAGCAGTGGATAATCAAATTCCTTCAAAATCCATCGGATTGTGATTAACAGTTTGATACTCAATTGCGGTGCTGGATGGCTGTGTGATAAGATAACTGATTGATTGTATGTAAATTCTTAGCCCTAGGTCCTAGGGAGTGGGGGTTTTTATTACAATGCCATCTAGTAACAACCAGCTGAACTACAAGAGTATCTACATAAACATAGATGGCGCTATTTGTGCATGAATCGTATAAATCTGCCTGCATTTTCAAAATTAAATACATATATCTACATACATACATAATAATTGCATTGTTTATGTTGCATACATTTTTAATTATTAGTAAATAAACAATAATAATTTCTCAATAAGTATGGATATGAGGTAACTTTAAATAAAGTTATCATTCTCTAATAGCATAATCACCAGAGATCGGAATTGGGTGTGTGAAAATACCTAAAGTTTGCAGCGAGACATAACATAGAGCTGTTACAACCACTTAAGTTAACTGGTTTTGAATTTTACCGGTTTAGTTTCGGTTTTTAATTTTACATGTTCTTTACCTTTGAAAAACCGAACTATAAACATTAGCAAGCTGCTAATACAGTTCTAAATTAATTTTTGTTTTGTACATACCCTTAACTTTATCTGGTTTGTAAGCATCCTTCAACATTTGTATGAAGTTTTCATAAAATTCTTTAGATTTGTCTCCTGGCATTGCATGATGGAAGTCAGGTTTGTTACCCTAGAAAATCAAATAAAATCATTGAGTAGTTTGCAAAACATGGTTGATTAGTACAGACGTCAGCACATCAAGCTACCCGAAACTGTCATATTTTCCCAATCAACTTTCAACCTAATGCTGTAGCGACAAAGTTGAAAATCTATTAAAGAAATTTGGGGTATCACACCCCCAACTGCTAAACTCCGAGCTGTTGCTTAGAAATTCCTAAAGGAAAACCCCAGTAACACTTTGCCTAACCCAGGAATCAAACCCAGGACAAGCTCAGCTCAGGCTCAGCAGTCGCGCTTGAGACCACGAGAACAGTTTTTTGTTCTTTTAGTACTATAAAACTTTCTTGGGGGATATATTATTTCTCATGGAGGGATGATGGAAGCCTGTCTTCTATAAATAATATCCACAGCTGAATACAGGCATCACATTGACAATTCCAGCAACAGTTAATAATAATAATACATTTATTTCAGATTAAAAATCCATAGCAACAAAAATAATATAATATATTGTTAGTAAAAAAATCTTAACCTAATGTTAGTAAAAACACAAAATTAAAGCGACTGATACCTACGTGTGCAGCCGAATCCAGTGCGCCAGCATGGGGCTGTCCCACCTATCACACAACACACTCAGAATGCTGTGGGAGCTAGCTCGCAATCTACCGAGAGTAGAAGCGCACCGTTTCCGTATAATGGTATGAAAACCATCAACCCTGGTCTCGGTGAACATTCCGGAAGCGCTACAAAATCGTGGTAGACCCAACAGCATCCTGAATACATTGTTATACTGGACACGCAGGGCGTTGTATGACCTCAGCTCAGCGTATACCTGACCCACAGACTGCACGTGTAAAAAGACTGGCAGTATGCTCCGAAAGGGTTTTTTGGCTTGCGTCGTACAACGTGCAAATCTGCGGATCAGCATATTACCTCGGACAGCCATCGCCCTGCGCTCCCTCTCTATGTCCAGGTCATCATTCAGGTCATGAGTGACCCAGTGACCCAGGTACTTAAATTTTGTTACTCTAGCTAACGGAGTATTATTTATGGTCACAACCGGCACGTTAGAGTAACATTTGGTGCCCGCCTTAAATACCAATAATTCACATTTTTTTGCATTGTACCAGAGTCCCTGACTGACTGCATAGTCTTCACAGATCTTAACAAGACGCCTGAGTGCGCTTATTGATGGACTCAGCAGCACCATGTCGTCAGCGTAACTTATATTGTTAACACAAACTCCGTCAATGTGACAGACAGCCTATATGGGTGCGGGTAATGGTCATGCAGTTTATTGCCATAAATAGCAGGTCTGTAAGGCAGACTTGTGATCTTTTTAAATTGCCTATGGTATTGCCTATATTGTATGGTATTGTGTATTGGTATTGCCTATGGTAATACGTCCACCTGAGTACATATGTGCTTAAAGTATAAAATAAAGAAGAATTAATAAGAATCCTATGAGTATTTTTTTTTTATAATTTTAACTAGAACAGATGAATACCTGTGAAAACTTACTTTCCATGTGTTGTATAGTGTGAACTGGCTGACACATAATATTTCTAATTCTCTATCGGAAACACTTTTCTTCCATTTCTTCTCAGATTCATCATCAAATAACTTGATACTCAATATCTTCCGTACTCTAAAACATTTTGATAGATAATATTCATTTTAATTTAATTACTGAATAAAAAGTCGGTTTACTGACGATAGTTGAACGTGACAACGTCATAAGAAAATACTGATGGAATAGTTGCATTGCATTTGTTAATATTCGCTTGCACTTCAAGCCGCCATGGAACGCTACAGAGCAAGGCCGCGAGGTAACGCTACATGAGTCATGTTTTTTCGTGAGTGCAGCCAGCTTCATCGATTTATTAGACGTTGTCATGTCAAAAACTGCAATAAATATGGCTAAAGCTCTCTGTTGATTGAAAAATCAGCCCTTAGGGTTAATTTTTACATAGCCAGATAACTTTTATTCAAGGAATAAAATTGATGTTAGAGTGTTTGTATGAAATAACTATCAACATTTCAAATTATTCCTCAAATAAAGTTATGAGACGATTGAAAAATCAGCCCTTAGTTATACATATTATAGAGAATGGTTATGCTACTACTACTATTATAAATTGATTACTCACTATAAAATAGATTTTCACAAATCAGCATAGCCCCTATTTTAGATGTACAGATGCCAGCACATCAAGCTACTACAATCTGTCAAATTTCTTTAATAGATTTTCAACTTTATCGCTAAAGCATAAGGTTCAAAGTTGATTGGGAAAATTTTACAGTTTCGGGTAGCTTGATGTGCTAGTGTCTGCACCTAGTTTCATGAGAGGCACAGTAGGAACTTGTCGCAAGAGGCAGGCACACTACTACGCAATAAATATGTATATTAATGAGTTTTAAACTCCTAAGTGATAATGAAAAAGTTGTACAAGTAATTACTTAATTTTTAATTTTAGAGGAACCGTTTTTGTTAGAAAATGGTAGGTACTTACATGTATTCCATATCCTTCTTGCTATCACTATTTGATATTCCAATAAATACACAAATGCCTTGGCCGATATTGCTTATAACTTCATCGTTTACTGGAATCAAATAATATTTTATCAACCATTCATGAAAATCAGCACAAAAATAGATTGAATTAGAATACTAGACTGAAAAAGGCTATTAAGACCTGCCTGCTAAAGCTGGTAAAAAGTTTATTGACTTGAATAGTGCTTATTTAAACCCATTTAAATTAAAGTTTTCTAGATAGGTAGCGATTGTTATAAAGTTAACCTTAAAATGATTGTTATAAACTCACCGGTCACTTTAGCGTTCATAACTCGTTGTATTAGTGCTTTCATTTTGAATGAATATTCCTTTGTACTCTTATTTATATAAAATTAAATACATTTATTTATAATTTTCGCAACATTGGGTGTGTTTAGCGGATACAAGCGCTTACTTTACGTTTACTAAGCGAAGCGCTTAGAAATAATAAGATGGCGACCGCTTAATATGATGCTCAGCGCCCACTCAGCGCCTCTAGTGCTGAATACCAAGTGTTTCGTGTCCTAGCCGAGAATTTAGTCAGCGCTGTCAGCGCAGTAAGCGCTTGTATCCGCTAAACACACCCAATATCATACATTGACACTTGACAGTTGACAGTAAGTCAGTAACCAAAACAGTCTTCAGTCCTGTCAGTGTCACATTTTTTCTTCATTCAGTCTAGCAACTCTTTGGTCTAGCAGCATTTTTTTTTGTTACTGAGGTGCACTGTTTCTTATTTCAATGGATATAAACAAATTAAATATGTACTTGAAATTGTAAGAAACTATAAAGGTGTTTTGTATGTGAAATTAATTACATTTTAGACTATTTTAGAGAGTCATTGTAATTTTCTGTAGCATTATAGTTCAGCTATTGGATACGAGATGGCGCTTTTCATTATTATGATATTTATTTTTAAATAAAAAAAGTCAAAAGATGGCGCTTGTTTGTTTTATTTGAACCTTCGATCCTGAAAAGTTACTCCCAAAGACAATTTACTTAATTGCACATTGCCTTCTTGATAATGTCATTGGCCTAATGACAGAAATAGATTTCTAGGTTTTACATATTTTATTTTATAGTACTTACTTAGGTAAAATTTTAAACGCATTATATTTTAATTCGTTCCTGAAGGAGAAACACTACATAAATTAATTAATATTGACATAGGTAGTCAGTACCTATTTGTACCTACCTAATTACCTATGTTATCAAAGGCAAGTTAATAGTAAAGTACTTTGCCATTTTTATCTACTTTTAATTTAGTAAATATCCATGTACCTACTTAAATAATGTTCCTAATCAAACAACCTACACTACACATGCAGTTTCACTACAACCATAAATCATTACAGCATAGGTAGCTACATTAAAAACACATTTTATTATTTTCAAACAATACCAGTTGAAGACTGAAGGGCACAGCACCAGACGCCTACAAGTTACAAGGTTGCACTCGCACGCGGCGACAAGGTCATTCCCCCAGGGCGATGCGCTTACGCAGGCAAACGGAGTAGCAGTAGGTCTGCTTATATTATAATGGCTGCGTCAGCGAATGCTATCTGCGTTGCTGAACTTTGGGCCAAACAAATTTAAGAAAAAAAACTATATTATTGCCATCGACAGTAAGAAGAAGTAGGTCTATTTAAAAAACCGGCCAATTGCGAGTCTCACTCGCGCACTGAGGGTTCCCATTCCCACCCACCGTAACTATTACCTACCGTCTCATCTCATTATTACACTTCTTACTTTACTCCAAATTTAAACCTTCCAGCCAGTTTTAGTATTATTACCGTGGTATTACTTACACAGCTTAACCCTTCGTATCCGCGTGGATCCACGCGACACGCAATGGCTTTTTAATTGTTTCTGTAATTACGGCATTCAACCGGTTAATGCTTGGACTAACTCTTAGTTTCTGTATTAAGAATTTGAGGTTAAAAAAAAGAAAAGAAAATAAAGTGAACTTACCTAAGTACAGTGTTTGCATAGAAATTTTGGATTTGGCAGGCTACATTCGTTCAATATGATTATACTAAACCGGAATTTCTATTATATCATCACTTTATCGATTGAATGGGAATACCAAAGTGAACCTTGTGGCACAATTTGTAGTAGGTTTGTAAAAAAGGTTTAACATAGAACTTACACATAGGGTATGTGTTAGACTTTTTTACAAACAAACCTTCTGTTTCCTCTTCATCCTGTGGTTTAGGTCAAGTGCGTGTGCGCACGTCACGTGCTGCCGCCACGTGCGCGCCCGAACGAGCCCGAATAACGGCGCGTGGGCGTCACCGTCCATGGAAACAATTTAGTTACATACATCCTACTTAATTTTAGGGTTTTCGGATGTGGATTGTTTCTGGCGGTTAAAATGCAGTTTGGTTTGATTAGGTTTTGTTGCGTTTTTAACCTAGTAGGTAGGTAAAAGCTAGGCTGGGCCATTATCACATCTAGGTACTTACTTGTTTTTTTTTTTTGTTAGTCTTTGCTGTCCCTCTTCTGGCAAAGGCCTCTCCAAAATCCTTCCAGAAACTCTTTGCCCGCGCCGCCTCGCACCAGCCCTGGTCATCTCGCCATCTCTTTCTGGGCCGGCCTCGACGGCGCCGTCCATGTTCAGACACCCATAATTGTATGGAGAGCCTAGATTTTAATCTGCTTGATAAAAATCTTAAATTCATGATGACAGACAACCCAGCCTAAACAGGGTGTAGAATCATGAAATTTTGCATAAAATTTTCTTATAGTTAGGTATAAGTATAACAAAAGTGAAGTATCTAATAAGGAAGGATTTTTCAAAATTTTTTCCCTAACTAAAGGATGGACATGGTTGGATAAAGGATGAAGTTTGTATGGAACTTCGCCGTTTTTGCCGATAGGAAAGCCCATATGGGGCACACGGTGTGTCAGTATAGGTAACCAACATAGGAATATAAATGTTCAAGTAGACCGTGCTCAGTGCTGGGCAAGTTGGTGAGTTCAAAGTTAGTCGTAGGTAATAAATAATACAATAATAGTGTCGGTACCTACAAACTAAAATAATATCACATGTCATAACATTATTGTGTAACAAAATGGCCGGTCCGGTGGGGCTAGCTCGAACGCGCGGAGTAAACGTAAATTCGAACGATTTTAAAATTTAAAATACTCGTGTCTAACATAATTATTTACTGAGTTTTAAGACTATAATTTTATTAATATCTATGGGTGATAATAATTGTGTTTCGCAAAATAAAAATACAAAAATGCTATAGGCTCATTTTCATCGGTCGATGCAGCTCGTATGCGGGGTGCGGGAGATTTCTGTACACAGCATGCGTCAGGGTCCGCAAGCAGCAAACCGTTTTCATTAGTCGATGTACCTGGTACTAGCACCTGGGGTGCTGGAGATTTCTGTAAATTATACCATAAGGCCCGTTTTCATTGGTCGATGTGGCCCGCACCTGGGGTGCTGGAAATTTCTGTAAAGAATGCCATAGGGCCCGTTTTCATTGGTCAATGTGGCCCGCACCTGGGGTGCTGGAGATTTCAGTAAAGAATGCCATAGGGCCCGTTTTCATTGGTCGATGTGGCCCGCACCTGGGGTGCTGGAGATTTCTGTAAAGAAAGCCATAGGGCCCGTTTTCATTGGTCAATGAGGCCTGCACCTGGGGTGCTGGAGACTTCTGTAAAGAATGCCATAGGTAGGGCCCGTTTTCATTGGTAGATGTGGCCCGCACCTGTGTTGCTGGAGATTTCTGTAAATTATGCCATAGGGCCCGTTTTCATTGGTCAATGTGGCCCGCACCTGGGGTGCTGGAGATTTCTGTAAAGAATGCCTTAGGTAGGGCCCGTTTTCATTGGTAGAAGTGGCCCGCACCTGTGTTGCTGGAGATTTCTGTAAATTATGCCATAGGGCCCGTTTTCATTGGTCGATGTGGCCCGCACCTAGGGTGCTGGAGATTTCTGTAAAGAATGCCATAGGTAGGGCCCGTTTTCATTGGTCGATGTGGCCCGCACCTGGGTTGCTGGAGATTTCTGTAAATTATGCCAGAGGGCCTGTTTTCATTGGTCGTTGTGGCCCGCACCTGGGGTGCTGGAGATTTCTGTAAAGAATGCCATAGGTAGGGCCCGTTTTCATTGGTCGTTGTGGCCCGCACCTGGGGTGCTGGAGATTTCTGTAAAGAATGCCATAGGGCACGTTTTCATTAGTCGATATGGGAAAGATTGTGGTATTATACAGTGTCCGCACAGCACGTTTGGCAGTTGCTTTAATTAAAGGCTCATTTTTGGTAGGTGTGAGCCTCCGGCCTGTAGGCCTTTCCTAGTTAAATTAGGATATATAATTTTGTTATTTTTACTAATTAATTATGTATCAGTTGTTATTATTTTCATCACCATCATCATTTCAGCCGAAAGACGTCCACTGCTGGACCTCCCTCAAGCACCTCCACTTGGACCGGTTTTGTTTTGTTATTATTTTACATAGAGGTAAATAGTATTATAATAAATTCAGGTAATATAAAGTGAAAGATAGAAATAGATAAGTACACAAAGATTTAAGTAGATGATAAGGTTGTGACTTGTGAAACATATGTATTTGGTTTAGATTAATTGCTACCATGACACAAACCACGTGTGTAGGTAATAGTAATATCTAACGTTAGAAACAGTAGTGTCTATTTTTATTCTTAGTAATAGTCACTTAGATAACATTATTTTAATACATTATATTCTGGAAGCACAAGTTCTAATCAACCATAATATTTATCAATCATGACGTAAATATTACTTAATAATATGTAATTCGTAAAAAAATTATAAGCAATTACTTATAAACTTGCTCAGAAAACTCGCCAGTCACCCAGACGTGTGCCTAAGCCACGTGTTCGAATTAAATCTGTTTTTATCGTTAACGTTATCAACACAACGTGACGGCCACATTAACAGGCGTTAATTGAATAGTTACGGTATGTAACGTTTTGGGTAGGTACTTACAGCGTTTTTGTGTCAATGAGTAGGTACCTACATCGTAATCAGTTGTAGTAGTTTAAAGAAGTAAGCAAGTTACGGTAATATTTCTCCTGGCAGGGTCGCGGGTTGTTCGAAAGAGATACTGTGACCCCTGGCACAGGCAACTGAAGGAACACGGGTGGGTTTTAGTCAGTAAAAGTCTGACACGCCCTTGAGCTCCGCCCAGAGCGGGAGAAGTTATTTGATAATTTCCCACCCAAAAAAAAGGGTAATATTTCTAGATAGAGTTTGTCTTGGATGCAGTGATGGCCGCGACTTATGAGTTACAGCTCGTGTGTTCGAAACCAAGCAAGCACTTTACTTTGTGTAAATTACTTCACCACCACTGCTCTTAAAACGGTGAAGGAAAACATCGTGAGGAAACCGGCATGTCCTAGAACCAAAATTCGCAGATAGGCACTGGGCACACGTATTAGATTGTGGTATGGCCTACTCCCTCTCACAGAGGGGAGGCCTGTGTCCCACAGGCCTCCACAGGATACGTATGAAGTGAAGAAGTGAATTAATGAATTCTAATCAGAGCAGTATAAGTTGTACTAGTTGCAAACAAAAAGGTAATCATAATAAGGAAGGAGGCAAATAAAAAATTGTTGCGAAGTGTATGGCATTCAGAATCATAGCGTTTAAATGAAGTAGGCAGGTTATTATTTTTATCAGGAAATATTGAGATTCACAGGTTTCTGAATGAATAATAAAAAATAACTCATCATCAATTTAATAAGATTCATAAGATAATTTTCATAATATAACAGTACCTATTTTATTACCACGCTACAATCACCTTTAATGTCTGATGTCCAAAGAATGGACTAATATAAATAGACATCACGTTAACGTGCAACGTGCAACAGAACACACGGAAGTTCTGAAACGCAATGCAACACAAGTTTAACCTCACAACAAGGCCTTTGGATCCACGCTCTTGTAGTCTCTTCGTTTACAATATTTACAGCGGCATTGAAAATGCATCTATTTTACACTTCATTAAATTTACATGTACACGTGACTTGAAGCGTGGAAAATGTGTAAACGGACATTGAATACTTAAGTTTTGGGAGGCTTTTCCTGAACGTGATTTATGAGGCTTTTCCTGAACAACTTCTGTGAGGTTTTTCCTGAAAAATGTTTGTGAGGCTTTTCCTGTATAAGTTGTGTAAGGCTTTTCCTGATCAATTTTTGTGAGGGATTTCCTTAACAAGGTTTATGAGGCTTTTCCTGAACAAGTTTTGTAAGGCTTTTAGCAGCGCTTATGAGTTTTTGTCTGTTGTAAGTGCAAATCCTTTGTTTTTGTTTAATATTCACACTTGGCTATAAAATGTCGTTCCAAGAAAAAAATTAAAAACTCAGGTGTATGTAACTCGCTTGTACGCAGGTTGTGTGATTACCAGTGATCGCAATACCGACGTTTGTGGCGAAGGAGCTGCACAAGCCGCCACCCGTCACCTTCAACCACGTCGATGTAACAAGCCTTCTGAAGGACATTGTCTTACTAAAGGCCCGCCTCGCGGATGTTCTAGCGAAGATAGATGCATTTCAAAATACCGTCGCCGATTTGTGCAAAGAATTTAGCGAGTTGCGCAACAGTGTGGCGGTAACTAGGTCATCAGTCGATGGATCTAACGTAAACATGTGTCGCGGAGCCGGCCTTGATGTATAGTCGTCAAATTCCGCGTCAGGAGTTTCGTCGCCCCGTCTTTTGCTGAGCTTGCAGAGCGTCCCGCCCGCGTGCCCCGCAGCCCCGCGCCCGTCGTCGTGGCTCCTCCACGCAGCGCCACCCGAGCCCTTCGCTCCGTCTCGCTGCCAGTGTCTGCAGCCCTGGCAAAGCCCCTTCAAAAGGAATCTGCTAGCGTCACCGCGAGTGCCCCAAGTGCTCCAAGTATAAAGCCTAGACCAGAAAAGGCACCGAATAGGGCTGATGATGAGGGTTTCGGTTTCGCGCCGATCGCAAACGAACTAGAACCACTGCGGCAAAGCTCCTACGGAGCTCGAAGTCATCTTGAGTGCCGCAAAGCCGAACACACTGGTGTGCGTCTCCCGCCTACACTACACGTCTAAGGCGGAGGACATCGTGGACTACGTGCGCCAGAAGGCGAGGTACACGCCGAGGGTGCAGTTACTGGAGCCGCATCGCAACGTCAGCTTCAAGGCGTTCGTGGTGCGCGTACCGAATGGTTATCTGCCCGTCGGAAGAAGACTTCTGGCCGCAAGACGTGGTGTTCCGTCGCTCCCGCGGACAAACACCACAGTCCACAGAACAGCACAAGAACAAGCTAGTGAAGTACCTACTATTTTATAATAATAATATTATTTATCTATGGGCATGCGTCGCCTGAAATGAATAAATAAGAAATCAAGTAATCCCTCAGGATATCCAGATTCCCCTATCCTGACTGTGGCATCACAGCTGAAGTGGAAAAGTGTCAACTAACTTTTGGAGGCCACTTCACATTGCAATGACGGAATCCTAGCCAAAAGCTAAAGCAAAGCTAGCGTGACGTGCTGCGTCACGCTTGCACTAATTGGAG
This sequence comes from Luperina testacea, assembly GCA_927399505.1. Taxonomy (NCBI): domain Eukaryota; kingdom Metazoa; phylum Arthropoda; class Insecta; order Lepidoptera; family Noctuidae; genus Luperina; species Luperina testacea. The sequence continues at coordinate 12,290,425 of OV656775.1, read as the reverse complement.
GTCAAAATATACATTGTTAGGAATTTGACGTAGGTAGGATTATTTTTAAAGCACGCTTGTGTTTCTTGCAACGTGACTAAATGGCAACCCTGCTGGAACGTACGCAGCGCGTGCGCACGTGACGTGAGCTAGTGTATAACGTAACCCGATTCTCAGCAAACATACTCGTAGTATAATGTCCGTTGTGTGCCAGTGTTTGGAAAATACTGATTAATTTACCACAACAATTTATGAATTTCGTAAAATTAATTATCTCGAAATCTCTAAAGAAAACTTCTCAGGGATCAGTTAAGTAGATAAGACATGTCGGAGCCATCCAGTTTTTAAAATATTGTCCAACAAAATATTGACGTGTAAAAGTGTCTCAAAAAGATCTATGTACTTTCATAAATAAAAAAAAATTAAGTTAATTTCAAAAAATTTCAAATCCCAAAACAGTTTTAGTATTCTATAACCCTTCTTGTTGAGTTGATGGGCCGGATACTGGCAATCTCATCCGACGAGTTCCATATTACTGTTGTCAATCAGCGTTGCTGTGTTCTGGTGCACCCATTATACCCTAACTGTATCTTAGTACTGACAAATAAGACTTTTCAGCGTTGCTTCTGAGATGGCAATGCTCCTGCGATGCCTTTGGTATGCGCATGCCCATCAATAGTTAGTCAGTGAGCCCTTAACTTAGGTGGGGCGTCTGCTTGATTCCCTTATTTTCCTTATAATACAACATTAAAAACAACTCCTTTAGTTGGTCTGGAGGTGGAAAATAATCTTGGTCAAACAACTTTTAAATGTGCGTTTATTGGCGTTGATACCTACGGAGATAATGGTACAATGATTCAGGTATGAGATGTGCCGCAGAGTATATTCCAATTCTTATTCTGCCACCGATGCCGCCGACGTCATGAAAGTGGCGAAATTTCGGGCTTTCTCTTGGAGAGGGAGCAGGTACCAAGGATTATTACCCAGTAACTGGGATGTGGCGGTCATATAAGCAGTAAAATACTGCTATTCAGCTACATTCAGATAGACTGGAAGTCGACCCCAAAATAGTTGGGAAAAGGCTAGGCAGATGAATATTACATGACTCAACGAATACGTTACATATTCGTATATCAACACCAGTATACATATAGAGGCAGCCCTTACGCACCATAGAAATGTAGGTAAATATATCTATGTTACGCGTACGCCCCTACCAGACGCTTGCGCACGTGAGCGCGAGGTCGACGCTTCCTAGCCGGCGATAAATTATTCACAATGAGGCCGACCAACTCGCTAGACGCTACACTGATACTTGTTAGATTACTGTGCATTGAACAAAAATAAAGCGTTGTTTTTTTTTTGTTTTTTTATAAATAGCATCTCGCCAACCTTTGCCTGTGGGTGCCTCAATAAATGAAGGCCTCTGCTGTAATTCAGTTGAGATTTTGTAGAAAAAAGAATACTTTTTAAAGAAAGTGGATGTCTATTGAAATAGCAGACGTCGTCTTAGTACCTATCCATGACATAAAATTGGTTCAGATAGAGTTACTTATTGTACCTTAGATTTTCTTACTTAATTTACTACGTTTTTTTGTAGTTTGTAGGTCAGTCAGTGTCAGGTTGTAAGTAATGTTGATTAAAAATATGATTCGCAAACGTCATTGTTTGCAACCGTAACGAATATGGCTTCGCAGAATTATAATCACTAGAATCAGCAGTATAGAATCAGCAATACAACTCTTTATATTAGAATTGGCCTCAAATGTCATATAACTGGATGAAATAGTAATTCAATTGGGTAAGATGAACTTAGAGAGTTGTAATTATGATGATAATTCTATAAATAAATCCCCGCCATTTTCGCCATGACCTCTCAAGTTTAGCTAAGGGCGATGCCTCATTAGTGCGTTGCGTTGCATCGTTGCAACGGATCAACGCATTGTATGCCACACCTGCGTTGAGTCATTATGAATATAATAATACTAATAAATTAGACATTATTGACTAATTTAATTGAAATAATTATTAAATTGTCATAATTTAATTAAGCATTAATCAGTATTAAGTCGACGCTGCGTCGACGCAACGCACTAATGAGGCAGAGCTTTGAGAGACAATTCAAGCGATTTCATGCTTCAAATCCACAACTAACATGCTTTATTACTTACACGAAGTAAACAAACATACATTATAATAACCAAGATGTCGTATGACTACAATGTTATTTTCATTCAAATGATTGTTTATTAAAAAAAGAGGTCAAGTCCATTTCATATTAATTTGTCACCCTATTTACGTGATCGAGCGGAATCATTCGAGTGACATAAACGATTTATTTTGAATTTTGATGGGAAAAGACCCCTCTTTTATACATCTATTTATGTTTACTTATAGAAATACCTAAATAAAATTGAAGTGACGGTTTGCAATGTCAAAATAACAGTTTATTTTATTAAATGCATATGAATGTATACACGGTATACACGGTAGAAACTTAAAAAACCGAAAAAAAACCGACTAATCTTCGAAACAACTGGACCGATTTTGATGAAATTATGTATGGGTACTTGCTTCAGCCAGGGCATCAAACTTATAACTAAGCCTATAGGTATTTGAACTGCTAAATTTACATGAATTTACTTCATTTTTGTAGGCCAACTGGTTCATGACTATCTTGTAATAAAAAAAAGTCATATCGGATTAATAGTACTAAAAAGCATAGTAGCATGTTACAATGTCTTGACCTGTAATTGATAAACTCTTACTAAGTTACTATTAATCACATTGTTATCTATTTATTATAATAAGCTCGGGGTTACCTACCTCTTCACAATAATGAAATTATAAAGAATGTTACTTATTTAGATTTTAATTATTTTATGCACACTTCGTCATCGTATCCCTTCAATAATATTTTATTTTTCCAGTTATTTTCTATTGCAATGATATTTCATCCAGATTAAAAGTACAGACGCCCACAAACACAGCATAAAACTATACCAATGAGCTTTTGAACTCACTGACTTCCAACTAAACGCTCAATACACAATTGTGTATTAAAAAAAACTCAATCTCTATCAAATGACTAAAGAACTAACTTATTTTACAAATACATATTAAATACAAAGGACACTTAGGCGTCGTAGTAGTCGTCCGCATCGCAGTTATCCGGAAAAGTACCCAGAAGACTGGCAGCATTGCCACGTTGAATGGCAATGCTAATTCTTTGGCCAAAGAATGACCCAGCCCTCTGGTCACGTGAAGTGTCGACCAGCCGGTGAGAAATTTCCTTAAAAAGGAGACGCGCACTCGGGCCCTATGACCCGAGCGTTTCGACCCCAAACGGCTCAAAGCTGTGTAGTTTACCCATAAGGTTACAGTATTTGCGCTGCTTGAGGGTCTCAGGAGCAGCAACAGCGGCGGAGATTTAAATCTCTGTAAGTACCTAACTACGTATTAATTTTATTAATAGTGTATTAACACCATCAACTTACAGACGCTAACAAACGTGACGTGACTCCGAAACGGTGTGACGGACGTCTAACAACATTGTTATCATAAAGTTGAGCCAAACATGTGACCGAAGTATGCGCCGCGCACGTGTCCAACTAGCTGACATAATAAACTCATTGACACTGGTGTGATGACGTCATCGATGTTCGAGCGAGGTGATAATTAGCGAAAGAAATCATTCGTTTTAAAATAATTTTGGAGGGGGATATTCACGTTGTATCTAACACGTGAATAAAAGTTGAACAAACATAGGTTTATATTGGTAGTGAATAATGAGGCAAGCGCAGAGTGGTTGAGCTGAATGGTGCTGATAAATGCGTCATGTTCGTGAACGGGCGCCGTCAGTTGGGGCTGGTCATCACTTAGCTGCCTCGGCTTATTTTTAATTTTTATTTTTTTATTTATGGATTGATGTTTGTTAAGTACTATTTGTTGTACTCTGGACGCTTTTAACGCGTACGTCTTTCTTAATTTTTTACATCGTTCTCACATTATATAATTTTAAAATCAAAAAGTAATGAACTAATGATGTAACTAATATTTTTGTAAAATATAATTTAAAAAGAGTGTCCATGGAGTTTCTTGCCCGTTCTTCTCCATAGGTACCTACGCTTTGGAATGGGCAACGAGCTTCATATTTTCTGACTGACCGACTTCTTGACAATTCAAAAGTGCCTGTAAATGGTTTAATTGAAATAAATACTTTGAGTTTGAGTTTGATTGGGGAAGACAGCACAACCACGCAACGCAGAGAACGAATGCAAAAATTACAGGCCACACCGCACTTTTTTGTTTGAAAATGCGTTGCGCTGCGCCCCGTCGCGGCTGTAATGTGGCTGTACAACTGAGCGCTGGATATGAACTACGGTACTATGTGTCTGCGGGTAAGATCTGCTATGAAGATACGCTTTCCGCGTATAAAATCCTTAGCTTCGGTGAAACAACTGTGGTGAATGAAACTGTATTGGTTTTCTATTGGTTTGTACTGTCATTTTTGGATCTTTGCCGGTAGTTACGGGTCGTCAGAAGCCCGAAAGTCTGACAACCAGTCTTACTAAGAGGTATCGTGTACCCAGTAACTGGATTGAGGAGGTCAGATAGGCAGTCGCTCCATGTAAAAAATTGGTATTCAGCTGAATCCGGTTAGACAGGAAGTCGACCACAACATAATTGGGAAAAGGCTAGGCAAATAGCTCTATAAAAACCCGGTCTCTACCCAAAGTTATAAAGAAATACATATTACTAAGACTGTAACTGAACTTCCTCAAAACTCATACAAGCATAAACATTGTTCTTTTCAAGACAAGTAGTCTATGGCTGTGTCATACATATCTACCAGATAATAATGTTCTAGTTTAGTGCTAGAAACAAGTATTTATGCTTTACGTACTTAGCGAGCGGTTCTAGGAAAATTTGTTTCCAACAGACGGAATTAAAAAGGAAAAGAGCCTTAGATATAATGTTAGCGCGCTTGTCGGGATACCTATACGTCACTACAATCAAAGCCGAACGGACTTCGTGAAATCGAATATCCTACTCCTAAAATCCTTTAGTGAGTGAGTGTTTGGGCTATAGCCATGTATGTAAGAACTAGCTCCTGCCAGCAATTTTGACTTTTCTAGTTCCCTTGATCCACCGCGTCGCATCTCATCGCCGCCCGCGCTTTTATTTCGTTTTCGCTAAGCGTTCCTTCTTTTTGCCCGGCTTCTAAGAGTCGTATTGTGATGTTAAATAGCCTAAATTTTTATACCTACCTTCTTCAAGAATTTGTCTATAAAACGCAACAAGAATTTTTCAAATGTGACTTCCACCCCGATTCCACCCGATTTCCAGGGATTAGCGCGTTCAAACAAACAAACAAAAATATACTGTAAAGATAATTATGAGAACCACACCACGTGAAAAGAGGTCAAAATCACAATGGCCTTCCACCAAATCGGATAGGTACCTACTTTTAGAAACATATTTTGTTCAAAATAAAACGTGACTTTTGAATTTCGAATAATTGTTTTTGTCAAAAATGACTGCTGATTGAATCCTTGATTTTGAATAGTGTCAATGTTGTCATGAATAAAATTGGGTTTGAATGAAATTTTTTGAAGTTTGTTTTTTTTTTGTTTTCCAAGGCAAACAAAATTAAAGAAAATCATAAATCTATGTTATTTTTATCAGTGAACCATCGAGTGACGTGTGTAACTCACGTAATGTTTAGTTTTCTTTTTCTTGTTATTATGATTCTGTAAGTACATATGTGTTACGGCCGCGAATCATATTTTAAAAAAACATAAAAAAAATGAATTTCGCGGGCTACCCTGGCGCTTTAAGCGCTGCGGGGCAATAGCGTATCACGATATCAATCGGAATCGGTTTAATTTTGACAGTTCAACAACATTCATTGCGTTATTTACGTGTTGAGAAGACAAATTTATCTAACTCATGGAGCAATGGATTAGCAATTTGCTTCAAAATGATTCAGATTCCGATTGTTAGTGTGTTACACAATCACAGATAACGTTATCACCGCTGAATCCGACCAGTCTTCATCAAAACAAATAGATATTATTTATTTTATTTCTGATAATAACTACTCGCTGCCAATGACCTAACCGAATATGTTACTATAGGTAATGATAACAATATCATTTTTGGTTTGATAACGTTATTTGTAGTATTTTTGGGGATGAGACTGCGTATTTCGGGTAATTTACATATTAGAGTAGTTATAATAATTAATTAACTCTTTCTTTAAAAATGTATTAATAAATCAATTAGCCTTTTCCAGTTTATGGAAGGCAAGTCTAAAATTGCAAGTTAAGGTTAACAACCTACTAGATAATGAAAATCAAAGAAATACCTAAGGATACAATACTTTACTTTATGTACCCACGTGTGCGCGCAAAGAGAATTTATAGTCTTTGTGTGCGCGTACGCACGTTTATCTCTCACGTGTTCATTGTTTTCAGCCAGTGTTTAACTTTCACTTGATGGTTATACGTGGTTCTGTCATCTGTGTGGTTATCTCTAACAGTACCTGCGATTTCCATTGTCTTTTGGTTGTTTGTGAATTCTTTAAAAAATGTCAATCAGGTTACCTACTCAGTAGGTACCTACGTACCCCTTACCAAACCTATGCTACGGGGTTAGGTATTGACAACAATGTTATGATAGTTAAGACTGTTTTAGGTGTGAAATGCCATCGTCGATTATCATGCTGTATCATAAAAAATTCTGTAAGCTTTGTAACTTTGAAAAAGCTAGCAGAATCTTGCTGCAAAACTTGATCAAATCCATACTTAATATTAATATTATAAATTCGAAAGTAATTGTATGTCTGTCTGTCTGTATGTTACCTTCTCACGCCTAAACCACTGAACGGATTTCGATAAAATTTGGCAGAGAGATAGATTGCATCCCGGGGAAGGATATAGGATAGTTTTTATCGACATACCTTGTGGGCGAAGCCGCGAGCGGAAGCTAGTCTGCAATAGGTAAATCTGCTATCATATTTGAGGATAACGATAGGTTGCTTAAACATTTGTGGGAATTCGTGGTGCGTGTTGGGCGAGTGATACACTGAAGTAAGTTGTACACAGAAGTAGCGATTAATTTATTACGATATCAAGTAACTAAAGCTAGTAGTTACACTTGACACGAAAAGGTAAAATTAAATAATGTTACATGAAGACATAAAACTAATAGAAACACGAAGCTCGCCGTAAACTATTACGGCGAGCTTCGGCGAGTAAAATATGATCGGGGTCAGAGAGGACCTCGCACGATCGTAGTTCAGCACAGACTGAAGCTCCGAACCAAAACTCCCAAATCTGCCGTTCACTAAACAAAGGACGCGTCAAATCCACATCTGCAGTTCCTAAACAAAGGAAGCGGCAAAACGATTGCCTTTTAAAAGTATAATAATAAAACACGAGAAATGCAGATGGGTACAATACAAGACAACTAAAAATAACAGAACAATGAACCTTAACTAACAATAGCAAATGGGTACAATACAAGATAACTAAACATAATAGAACAATGAAGAACCTTAACTAAAAGTAAAGAATCATGAAAGACAATAATACCTATAACTTAAATCGCTTGCAGATGTGATTCGTGGGAAAAACACAAAATGAAACTTTCTAAAAATTATTACAATAAGTTCCTCTATAAAAATATTACATTCTTAAAACTATGTAAGGGATGGGTACGTGAGACACAGTCCCCACACATTGAAACATTCACGAACACTGGATTAATAAAAGAATGCGGTGATGCTTCTGACCAAACCATGTCCCATGCGTTGGAGTGTCCATACCCACGTGGCGATTTATAGGGCCTCATGAGTGTACTTCTGAGGCTCTAAAAACAGACCACCTGCAGGTGGTCTGAGGTGGTTCTCCTGAGGCCCTAAAACTCGCCACTGATGCCATTATTGGTATTGTTACCTACGGAATCCAACTCATTTAACATAATACATTTATTTAACATTGACTCGAAAAGAAAGAAAGATTAATACTTAAATGAAAGCCCTAATTTACCATCCTAACTATATTATTAGTTAGGATGGTAAATTAGGCATTAGGCATTTTTCGCATTTATATTATTAAATGCGAAAGTAAGTTTGTTTGTTACCTTTTCATGCCTAAACCACTGAACCGATCATCCTGAAATTTTGCATACCTATACGTTGTCAGGTGTACAGAAACGGACATAGGGTACCTTTCATCCCGAAAAAAAGTGCTGTTCCCGAGGAAAACAACCATAACGTTATTATGATAATAGATGCCGCCACGTGTCTTTCGAATCATAAACAGGACAACGTCTGTCGGGTCAGTTAGTAGCTTATAAGTATGTTAGTACAGTGGCATGCGACCACGGGAAGGTACTTTCTTGTTTCATCCTTTTCAGTAGTCGCGTTTTAGTTTTTAAACTTATTTTTTATTTAATTATTTTCGGACTTATTTCAGTAATTATTATATTTTTTAAATATGCTAAAATAAGCCTTTTCATTTGATACCCAACAAGGCACCATCCCAAAATATTTATTTTTAATTTCATTACTTTATGTCCTCTAGAGGACGCCATATTAAATTTTGTGTGACATCACATAGACATATCACATACACATCACATATGTGTGACATGACATCACCTAAAAATAGCGGACGGTCAAGATGCTTCTAACAATACCTCATTTGTCAAATTATCATAAGTACTTTTGAAGTTATGAGGGAACAGATGAACATACATACATACATACCGGTCAAAACCATAACCCTCCTTTTTGCTTCACCGTAATCGGGTAAAAAGTAATTGTGTTTCATTAGTGACAGTTGAGCAATTATTTATTGTTATAGAAATACATATTCTGTGAAAATTTCAACTGTCTATTAAATACGGTTCATGAGATACTGTCCGCTGACAGACATACGGACGGACGGACGGACAGCGGAGGCTTACTGATAGGGTTCCGTTGGCTCCCTTTCGGTACGGAACCCCTGAAAAATGAGGATCTAGTTTGTGACTGATTTTCCACTTTTCCACCATCACTAGGTTATTTAGGACTTAGATTATCTTTATAATTCTCAAACACTATCATAGCAAACAACAACTTCACTTGACTCGTCGTCGTTCCTAATGTGAAGGAGTGCTTTAATTCTGAAGTTTGATCTACGATCATTTTATTTAAAATTGAATGAATGAATAATTGAATTCTTAAAAAGGTGTGCCTAATTTAATACCATGGCTGTTGCCATAGTGTCGTCTTGGTGGCAACTGTAGTTGACACCAGGTACTTATACGGTAACAAATGTCTTGCAAGTTACACCGCCACATGAAACTTTGTACCTTACATTGTTTCGTGGAATCCGTCGATCAGTGAATTACTGAGTTAGTGATATGCTGCCACTTATTATAATACTAGCTGCACCCCGCGGATTCACCCGCATAAGTTTCCATCCCGTGGGAGTATCGGGATAAAAAGTAGCCTTTATTTTAATCCAAAGTGTCAGCTACCTGCATACCAAATTTTATAAAAATTGGTCCAGCCGTTTGAGCGCGAAGAAGTACCAAACATATAAACACACACACTCACACACTTTCGCCTTTATAATATTGGTATGATGATAATAATAATAATAATTTGTTTAACAAAGTGTGACTGACACGTGCCTGCCGGATGATGAGGCTATGTGTTCTTTCTGGCGTAGTATCTGGTCGGTGCCTGTCAGTCACACCGAAAGTGATTGGGCTCGGGTAGTCGAGCGAGCCTGTGATCCAATACCAGAAATGGGGGCTATTATCATCTGTCCCCAAGATGCAGCTCGTGCAGCCCGTCCGTTGCCTAACTGGAAGTCTCCAGGGCCGGATGGACTGCATAACTTTTGGATCAAGTGGTTCTCAAGGTCACATTCTCGCTTGGCATCTCATTTCCAGACTGCTTTAGAGTCTGGTTCGCTACCCCAGTTCCTAACGACAGGAATTACCCAACTGCTCCTAAATCAGGTAGCACCACGGAACCCAAAAATTATAGACCGATCACGTGTTTACCGTCGGTCTATAAAGTTCTTACATCCATTTTGAGCGCTAAAATTGACAAACATATTACAAACACCAACTCCATCATGTCTGCCTCTCAAAATGGATGTAGGAATGGGTCCCGCGGTACTAAGGAGCTACTCCTCATTGATATGACCATTAGCCAACAGGTTCATCGTTTCCGAAAGGATCTGTCGACATGTTGGATAGATTATAAGAAGGCCTATGACTCGGTTCCACATACATGGCTCATGGGGATGTTGAAGTTGTACAAAGTTGATGCAACTCTGCGCACCTTCCTGATGTCGTGTATGGGGCAATGGAAGACGGTCCTTCGCTATCCAGGATGTCGAAATATTCAGAGGAATAGCGAACCGATAAGGATCGAGCGAGGCATATTTCAGGGTGATAGTTTGAGTTCTCTTTGGTTCTGCTTAGCCTTGAATCCTGCTGGAGGATTCAGGTCTAGGCTATCGGCTGAGTAGAGGTGGTCAGGTTATATCGCACCTCTCTACATGGATGACCTAAAACTCTTTGCCCCCAACAATTTGCAACTGACGGAACTACTGAAAGTAACTCAAACTTTCAGTAGCGCCATCAGGATGGAATATGGTGTGGACAAATGTGTTCCTAACAAATGTTAGGATGAAAATATATAACCCATGAATGCCCATGATATAACTGTCACAAAGACAAAACAGACCTCGTCGTTTTACGTCGTGCAAGTGACATTCAACATTAGAGGGTGGTAAAGTAATTATGAGGGTGCAGTCACCTTGCACACGCTAGTTCGCCAGTATAGACCTGCCCTAAAGTCGTAGGTACGCTTTCGCTTACACATTATATTCACCCACATGTGCAACTGGCTGTTATTGTAGACGCAATGTGACTGCAGGAGCAGGCGGCTATTCAATTTGAATATAGCTCCACGTGGGTCGATTTGATCTAATAAATTGAGCACAATATACAATAAATACATTGTCACAGAATAAAGACATTGTAGACTTTGTAGGTATTTATGTAATTGCTGCGCAAACAAGGCGAGAGCAAACCTCATGGAAAGAGGTTAGCGCGGTTATACTTACCTACACATCTGCTTATTTGCCATTGATCCATCCTTAGACATAAAGTTTAGTTAGGTTAGCTAGTAATATGCTAGTAATTTCACCGACATCCATACCTTCAAAAGCACACACCAATTCTGCCTGAGGCCAAATTATATATTTATTTAACCATTTGTGTACCTACACAAATATGTATTATTAATGCAGAAGAAAATAACAGAAAAATCCTCAGAATCTTTTTGGACAGATGTTATCAATGAAACATCGCATAGATTTAATCTCATTTGACGTAAACCTTGGTTAATGTTATCCTTATCACAGCATCTATTTACACAGTAGGTAGGTTTACCATTTTCCTTCAATCTGTACAAGCGTCATTTTCCTGTATGTAATTTTAGTGCTTTAGCATCACAGAAAACATAATTCATCAAATTATTAAAATAATTTGATTATTAAAATAATTTGATTGAAGTCGGATTTTCCACTAAGTTTTCCCACTACGGTATGCATTATATTTATACAATAACCTAGAATTATCTTCCAATAAAACTGTATTTTTTTTTTATCATAATGATAGACGCACGTAATGTTATCTTACAATCCCACCATATATTAATTTTCTTGGTTAGGTTAATTCTTTGATCTACTGGTTTTCTACTTAACTTTTCAAAGGAAAATCTATTTCCATTAAAGCTTTTTTACATGTATTTCAATATTACATGAATTTTACCGAACCAATTTCTTGTACTTGCGTCTTTTTATCAATCTGCATGGAACATTTATTTAATAAGGTCACAAAGTTAAGGCTCCTACAAACAGGCGCAACATGCGATATAATCGCGCGCGACACAATGACACCGCTCGTTGCGCGACTTGCGATGCCTTTGTGTCGCGCGCGATTTTATCGCGTGTCACGCCTGTTTGAAGGAGCCTTTAACCGAAGGTTTATTCAATTTCATAACGTAGGTACACGTAATTATACAAAAAACTTTCATTCTGGTTTGTACCTACTACACTACTGATAGTACTGATGCTCCTAACCGTTTATTTTTTTTAAATACTTTTTTTTTAACCTTACCTTTAAGTCCCACTTATATACACCTGCAACAAAAAATATATCAGAATAGTACAGTATAAGCCACCCGCATAAATACCACCGCCATCCTTTCCAATTCAACGAGGAGTCAAGTAAGGCGACCCGCTGTCTCCCAAAATCTAGCTACGAGGTTTTCCAAAAATTTGATTCGAACTGCCAGGAAAAGGGCACTGTCGTCGGAGAAAGAATCCATCTCCAATTTATGTATGTTGCGAAGATGGCATTGTCCTCTTTACTTCCGCAGCAGCTGAGCTAGGTCAAATGCTCGAACTAATGAGCCACACCAGTCTTCAAGACGGACCTACGATGAACATGTCAAAAACAAAGCTGAAGACGAACAGCGTAGAAATTAGGGGTATGGAGGTTGAATATGTCTATGAGAACATTTACCTCGGTCAAATAGTATCCTGGCGAGACAGGACAACGAAGTCGCACGACGCACAGAAAACGCCTGGTAGAACTATTGGTCGATGGAACATCTCATGAAAGCACCTCTCAAGATGGTCACCAGCCTTTTGTTTTAGTGAAAGCGGCACTAAAACAAAAGGCTGGTGATCATCTTTACATACCAAGATCCCACCGCGCCTCAGAAAGCACGTTATGCAGTTGGTCCTGGTTGTCCTTCGTGGATCTTTGACAGTCGTTACGGGTCGTCAGAAGCCCGAAAGTCTGACAACCAGTCTTACCAAGGGGTATCGTGTTACCCAGTAACTGGATTGTGGAGGTCAGATACTCAGTCGCTCCATGTAAAATGCTGGTATTCAACTGCATCCGGTTAGACTGGAAGCCGACCCCAATATAGTTGGGAAAAGGCTAGGCAGATGATGACGATGTATGTACACGATGTACACATAATAAATATTAACATTATTTTAAGGCGAAAGCGCCAGGGTAGCCCGCGAAATTCAATTTTTTTTAGGTTTTTTGCAATTTGCTGGTCAGTATTAAGTTGTACGTTGATTAATATATGAATCGCGGCCGTAACTAACATGTATTAACAGAATTATAATCATTAAAGTCATCAACACAACTCTCTAAGACCACGTACTTACGTGGTCTTCAAATGATAATTTCATGAAACAGTTATTCTTTGGACTTCCAAAGAATAACTGTTTCATGAAATTATCATTCTTCGGACTTACGTGGTCTTAGAGAGTTGTGTTGATGACTTTAATGATTATAATTCTGTAAATACATGTTAGTTACGGCCGCGATTCATATATTAATCAACGTACAACTTAATACTGACCAGCAAATTGCAAAAAACGTAAGAAAATTTGAATTTCGCGGGCTACCTTAGCGCTTCCCCCTTAAGTCTGTTAGCTTATGTATCATGTAAATATTAAAGTATGTAGGCACTTATTTATATATTATCTAATAATTGGTTAAATACAATTACATATGAAAGAGATGTGGATGTGTACACCTCCGGCGGAAAACAGGCGTGACCTAAATACGCCAAAACACACCAAACATTCCACTCAAATCCAATCAAAAAAAACAAAACGCACGCACAAACGTGCAACTTCCTATCCGCACGGCCGTTGAGAACGAGGCACGTTGAGTGACTCGACGCACGTGTTGAGTTGGACTCGTCTCGTGAGCCCTGACACAGTTCGCGATCAGTGATAGAGCATATCACTTGGCGAGGAAACCGCGTGACGTGGTAACTCGTGATCGCATGTTTTATACCATGATTTTAGATGTTGTACTTGTATTATAGATTCTGCTTGAAATAGATGCGATATCAAAACACGATAAAATAAAACAATTTTATGTTTTTTTTTTGGGGGGTCATCGACCGCTCTGGTAGTGTTGTTACTTGAAACATGAGTTGAGTATTGTTTTCTTTTGTTTTATCGTGTTTAGGTATCGATAGTGAAGTCCGTAAAGTTTACATTAAAAAAAAAAAAGATTTTTTTAAACATATACAGTATGTTAACTAACAGAGGGCATTCCCGTTAACCCGCAATAGTATAGCATCCATACATGCTAAAAAAAATATTACCATTCGAAAATAAAATGTTTTTATATTTTTTTATATTAAAATATTCACTAAAAATCGTAAATTGATACTCTATTTATTTAATTAATTCTAATTTATTTAATTAAATAAATTCCGACATTGCTGTCCTTCAAGTACGCGTGTACAGAGTGTTTCTTTAACGTATCAATTTACGATTTTTAGTGAATATTTTAATATAAAAAAAAATAAAAACATTTTATTTTCGAATGGTAATATTTTTTTTAGCATGTATGGATGCTATACTATTGCGGGTTAACGGGAACGCCCTCTGTTAGTTAACATACTGTATTTCAAGGCGACGACGGCCCCAAAAAAATCTTTTTAGTATAAATAAATATTTTTTTTTACCATGTTTAGATATCGATAAGTACTCATTGCGTCTGTGGAGTTTCGCTACCTAATTTAATTTGACCCAGTAGATTCTACAACATCTTCGTGGTATCCATTCTGTTGTAGGAACTAATGTGAAGGGATCTTGTCACATGGGAGTGGGACATTCCATCCATCCCCTGAGTTGTGCTGGCCGTTTTATGTCTCGAGGCTCATTCCAGGAAGCCAGGTTTAATCAGGCGGTGGCGGATTCAGGGAGGGCTTACAACACTAAAGGCTCCTGCAAACAGGCGCGACGCGCGACGCGAATCGCGCGCGACACAAAGGCACCGCTTGTTGCGCGACATGCGGTGCCTTTGTGTCGCGTGTCGCGTCGCGCCTGTGTGTACAAGCCTTAATGAAATATTTCCAGATCATTTGAGCAGCACTTCGCTAACGTGGTTGTTTATTAGGGATCCATACCCAAAGGGTTCCGGGCCCTATTACTAACCCTCTGCTATCCGTCCGTCCGTCCGTCTGTTGGTCCGTCTGTCTGTCAGCGGGCTGTACCTATCTTATGAACCGTAATAGGTAAACAATTGAAATTTGTTCACAATGTGTATATTTCTATTGCCGTTATAACAACAAATAATAAAAAAAAGTAATTAAAAATAAAAATAAAAACCCGAAAACTGTAAAACTAAAAACAAGCCCATTTTAAATTAAATAAAAGTTGGAAGCAGGCGGGACCCATATAATTTTTATTATATTTTCAAATTCAAATGGGTCCCGCCCGCCTGCTTCCAACTTTTATTTAATTTAAAATGTTTTTAGCTTTTCAGTTTTTTTAACTTCAGTTTTTACTGCAGTCGGGTTTTTTATTTATTTTTATTACTTTTTTTAAATTATTAGTATACAATGCATGAAATTGATTACTATAACTTAGGTTGTAAGAAAAGCCGCGATTTATTTGCAAACGATATACAGAGTGTAAATAACTAAAATACTGGTAAAAAAATACTGGTATTCAGCTGCATCCGGTTAGACTGGAAGCCGACCCCAACATAGTTGGGAAAAGGCTAGGCAGATGATGATAAGAGCATAGTGTAGATAGATGAACACAAAACGAAGGTCAATAAACGTGTTCTCCAGTAAGTTATTAATATTTTTGTTTTTGCAGGAGGTCAATGAACTCTTTAATAAAAAGCGAAGTCAATATGTTATCTCGAAAAAAGAAAGTATTTACCTACTTTCATATTATAGCGAAACATAAAGGCTCCTTCAAACAGGCGCGACACGACACGCGACTTCAAGGTAGGTACCGCAAGTCGCGCAACGAGCGGTGCCTTTGTGTCGCGCGCGATTATATCGCGTGTCGCGCCTGTTTGTAGGAGCCTTAATGCTATTATCATGAGTGGCGTTTATCAAATATAAACGTGACTACAAAATGAAGGCTGCAGAATAAAGGTCGCTTAGTAGATTTCGTCATTAGATTAATAAATACGGAAATCGCGAAGAAGATACAAATAAAAAATGGAGACCTTGTTCAAAAGACAAGCGGTTTAAAAAGAGTGCACCGAACACCGATATTTTAAGAAAATAATTTGAAATATAATTAAAAAAAAATACTTTTAAACACATCGTAGAACCAGCAAGATTTATTTTAGTCGATTTCGTCACAAAAATTGCGAAGATTCAATGTAATCACATTGTAGATGATAGAAGAAGAATTCTCCACAAGAAATTTGTTGCATCATCGTCAAATGAAATCAAATCTAAGTTCCCCAAATCGATCAATGTTTTCATTTGCTACAACAGTTTTTTCTCTACAAGACCTATATCGGTTCTTGCATTCCAAACCCACTTTTTTAAAGACTTATTATACTGCATGCAAACTATTTCGGTGTCATGGTCTGCGTGTTTACTTTCTCACAATATCGTCGTATAAAATCAACCATTCACTTTTCATGACATTTAGTACTGCGGTGTGCGGTGCTATTCTGTAAAAATCTCACCGTGAAAACTTAGGTGAAGTGAGCGTGGAGTGAGCTGTCAATAGTGTCAATTCCTAGCAAAAACAAACTCACTTCACTACTAAGGTACTTCACTTAGTTTTCACGGTGAGATTTTTACAGAATCGACCGGCTGTTTGTTCTCTACATCATCAGCGGGGTAATTGCGTAACGCACTATCAGTAGCAATGGGTTTCATTTTGACTGTTCCACAACATTCATTGCGTTATTTACGTTGTTGAGCAGATACATTTTTCGAACATTATGAAGCAATTGATCCTTCAAAATGATTCAAATTGAAATTCATAGTATGTTACGCAATTAGGGTGCTTTTCAGTGTAAAAATATTTCTAAACATCAAAGCCGTTTAGAAGTTATAAGGAAATATTAGCCAAAATAGCGTTTTGGTAAATATTTTTTTAAGGCAAAAGTATTAGCCTTATGAAAAAACCCTGTTTCAAAAATGCTGTAACATGAATCTATAGCAAACATATATTTTTTACAGACCTTCTAACCAAACCGTTAATGAGTTATAAGCTTCATAAAGTGACCGTGTTACGGTACTAAACGAGAGTAAGGCCCTTAAACAGCTCCTGAATTCTAATCTCCCGTTTATTTCTTATTTAAAAACACAACAGCACGCATTATACAAGACCTTCATAGGATCATAAGCCAGGCTTCCATGACGTTAATCCGTCGCACAGGCCGCAAGCCGTGCCGCAAGACACTGCAGCGTGCGAACTATTTCGGTGTCACGGCCTGTGGCAGTACGGCACGTGTGCTTCCGACCGCGCCACGTGCGTACCGACCTACATTGTTGAACGGCGGCGGGTCGCCGCCCGAGATAGCGGCGGCTTAGCAATGCCCTGAGAAACCGAAATAGAACTGCAGTTGTGGAAATATTTATTAGTGCCATTAGTGGTTTATGATTGGAGTTGCTCAAGCACCCAAATTGCGTAACACACTATTTCACTGCTGATCCATTGCATACGCAATTACCCCGAAGGTTTGTTGTGTTTTGTGGCAGCTATACTGTCATTTTCATAACAAACATTACGTTGCATGCTACCTAAAGAGATAGAAAAAAAGTACTCTGGTAGATTTTAGCAGCTTGTTAAAATCAGTAGCTCTGCAAATTTTAAGAGCTAGCACAATACTTTTCAATGATAAAACAAGAAAAATCTGTAAAGTAGCATTTATTTACTAATTTAATATAGTCTAGAGCCATATTTTGGCAATGACGGTCAATCTCGATAGAGACCAGCCTTCGGCGCGGGTGATATTATAGTGCACAAGTGTGCGCGCAGACACAGGTGCACTCTCTCTTCCCTCACTCTCATAGTCCGATGGGACGGCAATCCGACACGACCGGAGAGAGACCAGGCGCAGGATCAACGGTTTGCCGTGCTTTCCGAGACACGGGGTATCACACCACCAAATCCCATATTCCAGGCTGTTAACTAAGAAATTCCTAAATCATTTAATTCTAAGTACCCATCGAGGTAGTTATTAAAATGCGCCAATCCTTAGCAGTAACTCGTCAATTTATCATTGGTTGCCATATAACAAATACGTTAGTTTAGCTTCATGAGTGACACTCGCTGGTATTTAGGTCAAGTGCTAGTAGACATATGTACAACTTGTAAATATGCACAGACTTTACTGACACGGACACTGTGTTGATGCAAAATATTGTATGTAGTAAGTACAAACTCACAAGTGCTCGCAAGCAGTAAGAACAGTATTTTTTACGACATGACGAGTTTTTATCTTTTCTAACGTGACGATTTATTAATCGTCACGTACGACGACGACGAAAAAAAAGTGAAAAAAAAAAAATAAAAAATAAATCAAACAAAAAAAAAAAAACAAAAAAAAAATCAATCAAAAAAAAAAAAAATCAATCAAATCAAATCAATCATTTAACAAAAAAGTGTCCGACGTGCAACAGCGCCAACAGCGGTGCAAAATGTGTGTTTTCTTCATCGCCATTTTATTATGAATCAGCATGAACACGTTGATGTATAAAAAACTGCATTTTTTTATCAAAAGTATTAAAATCACTGGATTTTTATAGGTACTGGTCTGCATTTGTCATTTTCAATTACTCTGCGTGTTAAAACACAATTTCCTTCTTACTGGACACCTCAAATCGAGTTACCAATAAATTAGTAAAATTCAACTACCCTGACAGTTTTAAAGATAATGGTTGCATGTTGCAAGAAAATTTTCAGCAAACCCGTGTTTGGAATAGCTCGGATAATTTGCAACAGGCTTGTGATAGCTCCATGGGAGTAAGCTGAGTATTAGTAACTGTGTAAGGTAACAACATGCGCTATCAATAGACTTCTGTCTACTATGAAAGCCTAAAGCGCTGGTTAATTTTTAACCGACAAACAAAACTGAGGAGGTTCTCAAGTCGACGCGTATATTTTTTTATCTTTCGGCTCAGCGCCCAAAGTTGAAAATCCAATGAAAACGAGGACAAGTAATTTTATTTTTTGTTACTTTAAAGTATGATTTAGATTAGAACTTCGACTTATCAGTTGAAACATGTAAGAACTAAGCATCAACATTCATGTTGATTTATTTCTAGGAGCCGATTTCCATAGCAGACACTATTCTGAATGTTAATGCAGACAGTTCAGTAGGTTAAGTCCTAAACATGACAAACTACGAAACAAGTATGTCGATGCTCTTTACAAAAGGTCAATCTGATTTGAGACGGGAAGCATTTACATAAAAACAAGAAGTATTTACGATTTGTTTTGGCAAAACTCCACACAAATACCCGGTTTCTACATTGAGAACTTGTAAACATTGTAAATTCCTTTAATGTAGCCCGCGAAATTCTAATTTTTTTTATGTTTTTTGCAAAGAAATTTTTTTCAGAGAAATTTCAGTCGTTCACTTTAGGTACTTAGGGGTTTATTTATATTTAAAGAAGTTACTTAAAGTTAAACGCCGTGAAAACGTTGTTAATCAGTACTTAACTTTAAGCAATGTTTGTAAATAAAGGCAATGGTAGAGTTTGTCTTTCTAAATTTAAAATTCTCAAATTAAGAATAAGAAACGAAGAGGGCATAAGGAGGCAATGCTTCGTGGCAATGACTGATGACAAGCATGATTTATTTTTTAACTTCTTATGTAATAAGCGGAACATAAAGGGCTAAGGAAGGAACACGGGTGGGTTTTAGTCAATAAGAGTCTGACACTCCCTTCCGCTCCGCCCAGAGCGGGAGGAGTCATTTAATGATATCCCAAACTGAAAAAAGAAAAAAAAGGACGAATCTATTGCTTAGCTTATCTTCTACTGTTAAATTCTTTTTGGAAAAACCTAATTACTAAAAATTATTTAGTTTGATGTACTTAGATAGAATCACGAAAAACAAACGAAAATAAAATTATTTTCTTTTGTGATGTTATCGGTGTGAGTTTATTCGATCGAACAAAATGTTTTACTGAGGGCTGATTTTTCCAACGCCAGATTATTCGGGGAACAAAATTGAGGTTTGACAGTTTTTATATAAAATATAAGCTTTTTAAGCAAAATTTCAGAAATATCCTTCGAAATCCGATGATTGATGAAACATCAACCCCAACAGAATATCTATTTTGATACACACCTACTTAATTAGTGAAGAGACAGATACTAAAGAAACGTGACCGGATATTTGGCAACAAACAATAGAACAACACTAATAATTTCTTTCGATTTCTTTGACGTCAACGGAAACGGAATAACACATGGCTAAATTCTGTAATAAATTCCATATAAATGTTTCTCATTCCTGTCCCACCGTCAGTACTTGTAATCAGAGATATTTTTTTTACATTTCTATGCTTGTAATTGTGTTTATACTTACATAATCAACTGGGAATCCGGAAAATAGAAAACCTGAAAAGATTTTTCACTACTAGATGGTGAAAAATCTTTTTTCTTTTAGTTAAATGCATAATTACAATATACTAGCTGCATCTCGCGGTTTCATTTACAATGTCTCGATCCCGTGGGAATATTGGGATAAAAGGTATCGTATGTCCTAATCCAGGCCATGGTCTACCCATGTGCCATAATTTCATCCAAATCCGTTCAGCCGTTTCTGCGTAAAAGTGTGTTAAAACAAACATCCAAACACAAAAAATCAAATCTTTTCTATATATAATATAATATTTGTTTAGATTATACATAAAAGGCATTTAATTAAAGTACTTATAAATCATAAAGCTTATACTGAGGATCAATTTTCCTGAAGAAAGTGGATAACCGATCAAATATGGCATAAAGCATCAATTTTTGTTTAAAGCGATTTTTTTAAACATCACTTGTAATAGACATAAATCAATAAATAAAACTACACCGTTCAAAAATTTTAAAGAAAGAAAAAGGAAAATTATAAAAGAAAATTATGTAAAACGAAATAAAAAAACCGAAAGTCTTGTACGAGCCTAAAAGGAGACGAGAGACTGGGACTCCCTAATTGCGTAACACACGATCAATGACAATCTGAATAATTTTGAAGGAGGTTGCTAATACATTGCTTCATATGTTCGAAAAATTTGTCTGCTCAACAACGTAAATAACGCAATGAATGTTGTTGAACTGTCAAAATGAAAGCCATTTCTATTGTCAGTGTGTTATGCAATAAACCATTTTATTTTCCATTTCTATTGTCAGTGTGTTATGCAATAAACCATTTTATTTTCCATTTCTATTGTCAGTGTGTTATGCAATAACCCCGCAGTTCAAAAATTTAATTCTCACCTAAAAACTACACAGCCCTAATTTTATTCAAACTCAACCTCAAACCACGTGGCTGGACACTCGACTAAATATTATTAAGGCGAAATGGTATCGTAGTCACGCAGGTTTTGAGGGGGTGAAGCAGACGCGGACGGGTAAGAGGCGCGCGGGGCCCCGCGCTCTGCCGCACTCGGCCGGCAAGCTATAGTCCGACCGCTGTAAGCGCGACCCTCTCTCGTGAACCAAAATACTGGCCTTCTTATAATAAAATAACTACTTATGAGTTCCTATAACAATCCCAATTAGTTCGCTGTTTGAAAATGAATGGGTACTAGTATGAGAGGTAGAATCCAAACCGGTTTTACCAAAAACCGGTTCTTACACAGGATAATTTTTTTTGTCACTACCCATATTTTCATAGGGTGTCCTGTCCTACCCATGAATATGAACAACTTTCACTATTAGGACTAACTGTGAAATCACGAAATAAAATCTGCTGTTTCTTACAAAAGTTTGATACATAGGTACTCGATCAAAATGTATGAATCAGCAGATGTTTTCGTGATTTCAGAGTTGTTCCCATAGTAAAAGTTGTTCATATTCATGGGTAGAACACCCTGTGAAAATTTGGGTATTGATAAAAAAAATACCCTGTAGAAATGAAAAAACAGGTAATTATAACAGCTTTTATATACATATATTAAAAAATAAAATAGGGGTGTATCATTCATGTTGTTAGCGGGGTTCTATAAATTCTTTGTCCACAAAAGTCTGTAACGTCAAAATAACAACTTTTTACTAAATGCATATGAAAGTATTACCAAAAATACATTTTTAAAATTTTTGTCTGACTTTTTGTTCCAGCTAATTTCTGAAACGGCACAGTCCTCAATCTGTAAATTTTCTTAGCTCTGTTGTTGAAGCGCAAATTTTTCATTTTTAAGTCCATGGGCCACTGATGCGACGGATGAAATATTAGATTTGTACAAAATGTTATTCACCAGGGCAGTAAAATTTTTTTGTCTCTTTATTATTACTCCAAAGTTTGAGGCCGTTATCATCAATCTTCTGATTTGCAACCATTCACACCGACTGAAGGTTCACATGTGCCGCATCAGATATTTCTGGTAGCTGTTGTGGTTATACCATTCCTGTACCGTCAGTAACCAGTAGTTTTTCAAGGGTGCTGAAATATTGGAAATATTTGTAACAGTACAAGGTAAACATAAATGTTACGGTAAATACGGTATACCGTGAAATTTACCTATTCACATCAACACCAACACAACAACACACACAAAACAACTAACTTCGTAGTTGTGGTGCGTTTCCGCTACATCTTGGGTAACTTGTAACCTACCTATCGGTTTTCAGTCCTATTCATGACCTCTAACATACAAATTACCTATGCAACGTGTTTTTTTGATATCGCATAACTATAGGGGTCATTGTACTCATCATTATGAACAACTTTTACTACCATAGGTCCGTACCCGAAATCGCAAAAAAAATCTAGTGTTCCCTACATTTTGAAGAGTTATGCGAATATAAAATATAACAGCTGATTTTTTTTCGCGATTTTAGGTTTTGGGCCCATAGTAAAAGTTGTTCATAATGATGAGTACAATGACCCCGTAGAGTTATGGGATATAAAGGAAGAAAGAAAATACGTTTATTTGCGGCAAACATGACGCATAAAAATAAAAAAACACAAACAACAGAAAAACAAAGTAACAATTTGGGAGAGAGTATGCGTCACATCTACGCAAAACGGCCAACGCTCAGCATAATGCTAAGACCCTATACGAGACAGAGCCCCAGCGCTGGTTTTCAGCGACAGCCGGTGATTGACGTGATGACGTCAGCCAGTGCAGCATACGATTAGATATAAATAAAAACAAAAAACACTATGATATAAAAAACACTTTGTATTTTCAAAGGCTTTTTCTAGTACACAGAGTCAAATTAAATTAGCTAGCGAAACTCCGCAGACGTGACGGTTATAATAATAGGGCATAAGTAGATAAGTAAGCGAGCTTACTCAAAAAACTTAGGTGATGCTGATTGAAGTTGTACTAGTCATCTAGCTGCAGCGGCGCCGCTGCATCAGTCACTCTTGGATTTGTATGAACCTCACAGGCGCCGCGCGGCGGCGGCGGCGAGTTTTGATAAGACCTATCAAAACTCGCCGCCGCTACCGCGGCGCCGTGTGTCGGGGTCCTTACACTCCCAAGGGAAACCAATACAGAGGCACTGCGGCACCGCCGCAACCACGGCATATTGTGTAAAGGGACTTTCAAAACGAAAGTTGTGTGCTTATACAATAAATACGAGTTAGTACGTCAATGTCAAATGTCAACATTTGTATTTTTTGGGATAATAAATAATAAAATTTATCTATTCAGGTTCATCAATTTCTGCTTCTTGAGCTGAATATAATATTACTTTTATTCACCATTTTTATGACTAAGGTATAACTTTACATTTCAAACGGGCGCAATAAAGTTGTACACGGGTGCTCTCATAGACGCGCTGCGGCCGACTGACGGGACAGCGGGAGCGGTGGGATGTCCGAACTGCGCGCCCGCTTTTTATAAATATTTCTTTTTAAAATCCTATTTGCTCTGTTATATTAAAATAAAACCATAATCCCCTAAAGTCTTTAATGGTGAATGTATAGACGAAATTTCATTGAAATTGCTTTATTTACAAACGAATAAAACCGTTTTTTCTCATAAAAAATGCTAATTTTGAGGAAACTTTGCGATTTTTTTGTATCGAGCCAAATTCTGTCAATCGTGTTTTGGTCCTCATAATTCACTAAAGAATATCTTCAATTTTAATAATCATGAAAAAATATACGGCAAATTTGTAGTTTTTGAGGACAAAAATTGATTTTGCGTGAAGCCGAAATGCGTCAAAACATCTTCTCTGGGACACATTTCGCCTTAAATATTACTTATACTGCACAAACAAAGGGCATATTTCACACGTTTCACGGACTTCGGAGTTTCCTCGTCAAGTCGCCAGGTCCACGTGATGGCACATGGGTAATATGGGCTGCCGTAACACGTGGGGCTATGAATAACGTTTTGGGGGGTATAAGTTTAGAATGTGATCAGAATTTGTATACTTATTATGAGCGGAAAATTACGCGAAAAGTTTTTCAGCGAAATTAAAATACATTGAGCCGCGTTGGTGTCAAAATTATTTATTTTTATGTGACATTGGGGTAAAATTTCGTGGGATTGAACGCGTTTCAACGCGTGTGATAAACGTGCTGACAGGTTGACACGGCTTCTTTTTTTACTAGATTTTTGGGAGGTAGGTAGCTAGGTATTAGCTATATTAGCTAAATGCCGCCGATATTCAGACTATCTTTGTTTTGCAGAAGCGTGCTGTTCGATCAATTTATAAATTAAGTCCGAGACACTCTCTCAGAGACAAATTTAAAGAGATTAATGTAATGACTGTGCCTTCTCAGTATATTTATGAAAATCTTTTATATGCCCATAAAAATATAAAATTGTTGAAAAATATAAATACTAGAAACAAACACAAATTTGTTGTACCTACAACAAGGCTCAAGAAAATAGGTGGCTCGTTCAGATGCCAATGTATACGCTTTTATAATAAACTACCAAGCCACGTTCAAGATTTAAGCCTTAATAAATTTAAATCATTCATTAAACGTAAGTTGTGCAAGAAAACCTTTTATACCGTTGAAGATTATATTGAGGACAAAAAGGCTTGGGATTGCGCTGCTTCCAATTTCTGCATTTTGAGTGTTTTTGTTTTGTGTTTTTTTAATAATATACATTGCCAATTTGACATTAATGATTGTTTTTTTTAAACAGTGATATTTGCCTACTTTATAAAGTATTATATTATTTTAATTTTATTGTGAATGTGAAGACGATGTGGGTCATTTATTTTATTCATTTTATATTTTTTTTATTATTCTCTCCATGGTCTGGCAGTTTAAGTAATTTATGTGACCTACCCAAATGTCCTTTCTTTGGTATTTTTCGTCGAATCGTTTCGCTCCTTAAGTCTTAAGTTGAGCTGCACGATTTCTGACAAATGCGTGCACTGACTGGACAGGTCCTCTCAATCTGTGTGGTTCTTTCCTCAAAAGACCATCTCAGACATCGATCTACATGGTCTTCATATAACCTGACCAAGATTATGTCTGGACTTTAAAGAGACTGTGACCTCTGAGTTTGTTTCGGCCTTTCTTCTCAGAGTAGTCAAATATGAAAAGCCGATCTCATCTTGTTTAAAAAAATATATGATTGACGTGTAAAAGTGTTTGGGCAAACCTACTTACAAAAATAAATAATTTATCATTTACAACTCAATTCATCATTACCAGGAGGCTTAAAAAGGGCACATTGGCAGAATCATAAAAGGATAACATTATGAATCATAATATGGCGAAGACAGTCCGTGTTTTTCTTTTTTTCGCTGCACTACGTAGGTATACTCAAAGAGATTGGGATTGGATTTGGATTGGATTGATTTGTATTTTAGCACAAACAAAAAAAAATAACTGAAAAATCCTTCACCAATGGGATTTGATACGATTAACTTAACAGTTAACTGTCCGTTATGATTCATAGTGTTAACCTTTTATGGTTCTGCCAAAGTGACATTTTTAGGCCCCCGGAACCATGCTGGCTCATCCAGACTACTGATGGCTAGGGAACCACCGACGAAGAAGTGAACAGTCTCCAAATTATTTTTTAAATTTGGTTATTAACCTAGGTTTTATTGCATACTTGTTTTTGCCCGCAACTACGCTCGCGTGGAGAATGAAAAATAGCTCGGAAATTATCCCACGGGAAAGTGGTACAAAGACAAAATGTAGCCTATGTCCTTCCCCAGGATGCCATCTTGCCAATTTGTTTTTTTTTGCAATTCTTTCAATAGTTTAGATATGAAAAGGTAACATACAGATAGAGTTACTTTCAAATTTATAATATTAGTATGGATAAAGAATTGAGTATGGATTTAAAAAAAACACATGAAATTTCAATAATTTTTTTCCAGGAAATCCACCATCACGTTGTCAATTCACAAAAAATCAAAACATTTTCAAAAACAAGATATGTAGTTTAAACATTTAACAAAGTATTTTGATGCTTATATACCTACTTTACGTTATCGTTGCGTACATGTGTAGGTATATATGTCACATTGACAAATTTTGATAGACGAGGTAGAACAACGTGAGACGTGGCCGAACATGTGCACTTCCGAATCGCCGCACCGCGCGCCCGCCGCGCCGCCGCGCCCGTCACAACGTGACCTAGGGGCACACGCCCGCGCCGCCGCGCCGCGACGCAGATGAACTGAACTAAAAAAAATGACACGTATAAACCTATAGATATTTTGTTTTAGTTTTTTTTGCTGTGTATTTTTTTTAAACTAAATCCTAGTATACTCCCTTACATTTGAGTAAAAATTGTTCATAATGATGTTCATTATGAACAACTTTTACACATCTGATTTATTTTCGCGATTTCATGTTTGGTCCCATAGTCAAATTTGTTCATAATGATGAGTACCTATAATGAATTAATGATCCCTTTTAAGGTTTAAAACGATCAAAATGTAAGGGTGTATATAGAGTTTTTCACCGAATTTTGTAAAATAGATGTCTTTTAATTTTGCCGCAATAGGTAACGAAGGTTATTTATACATAATTTTTAAGTTTATCATTAAAAAATATTTTATAAATTATTTTTTAATTGTAAAAAGAATGCTTCTAATTGATAACAGTTTTTATTTACGTATCAAAAATATAAATGCATTCTGTATCTTCTTTTAGTAGATAAATTGCTTGATAATCAATATAATCTATTATCAATTTTAAACACTTCCACCTGACATATAATTTGCATTCGACCTTTTTTACTACAGACACTGCATTTTGCATTAACGAGCATTGCCAGCAATAATTTGTATTTATAAATAACTTGATATCCATTTAATTATTATGTAGATGCCTTTAATCTATAATTGTGCTAGGCGTAAGCTTCATAACTATTAAGTCTACTTAATTGGTGTAACCTTCTTAGTTATTTACTTTTTATACCATACACGTGGCCTGTTAAGTAACAGAGCATCAGCACGACTCTGTAAAAAACTCACTGTGAAAACTTAGGTGAAGTGAGTTTGTTTTTGCTAGGCACTATTGACAGCTCACTCCACGCTCACTTCACCTAAGTTTTCATGGTGAGATGGTTACAGAATCGCACTGCTACTCCCTAATTGCACAACATGCTTTCAATCTCACTCTGAATAATTTCGAAGAATATTGCAAATCCATTGCTTCATATTATGTTCGAAAAATTTGTCTGCTGAACGTAAATAACGCAATGAATGTTGTTGAACTGTCAAAATGAAAGCTATTGCCACGGATAGTTCAATGCGTGCCACGAAAGATGAGACTTGACACACCACGTGGTTTGATATGCGCAGTACACGATTTTAGGTATCTTTAGCGGTATGAGGTCTGAGTGCGGGACGGGACCGGACGTCATAGGGGCGGCGGAAAGAGCGGGGGAGGCGGGGTCAAGTCTCATCTTTCGTGGCACGCATTGTATGTTGCGCAGCTGAACCATTATGTTGTTCACAGGACAGAGGCGAAAGCGCCACGTTAGCCCGCGAAATACAAATTTTCTTTAAAAAAAAAATGCATTTTTATCACACCTGCTCTGAAAATACATACTAATTATACCAATTAGAGGGAAGAAACGCCTTTATCCCGCCCTTCAAATCGTTTCATCCCAAGGTATGGAAGTTTGTATGAAAATCCTTTCGACCCAAGGGTGGGAAAAATGTATGAAATTCCATTACATACCCGGTTTTTCTTTTTTTTTTTAATTTGTCAGCAGTCATACTGCCAAGAGATTTTAACTGTCTACTAATTAAATTTCAAGTAAATTGTTACTGGCCACATACAGTTTTTTTTTTTACCAGTTACCAACCTCCTTAGTGCATACAGAAAATTAAAAACGAAATTATTTTTGTATATAAAACGCGTGGAATCACGGAAGAAGTGGCTGCATGACCTTATGATCTTAGCCTACTCCAGAAACGGGCGAATAAAAAATGGAAAAGCCCGCGCATTTTCGCAAAAACACATTTATCTTTGTGTTTTTTGTAAAATATGGATACTTCGAGCGACAGTGATGATGTTATCCCTAACACACCGCCAGAACTATTAGAGACGGCCCAAGAAGTTGTTGATAATCTGTTGCCGGAAAAATCTAAATGCAGATACAACAATACTTATATGTCCATAATTTTCCTCGTAGGTGTAATAAAAAGCACTATACATCCCTCAGGATAAAGTACAGTTCCATACCTCAAATGGTTTGCGCCCCTCGCAAGCTCGTGGCGCAAATGCCATAATCTCGGTATGGAACTGTCACTTTCTTCCCTCTGAAGTAATGTACTATTTATAGATCAGTGCCAACGCAAGAAAATTTGATTTTCTAGGTCTACCTTAGCGCTGCCCCCTATTTTGCTCAGATCTGCAAATGCTCCCAAAATGTCTACAGGGTTATTGGTAAAACATTAAAAAGAGGTCATTGTACTCATAATTATGGACAACTTTTACTACGGGACCAAACCTGAAATCGCGAAATAAAAATCAACTGTTCCCTACATTTATGTTCGTATAACTCGTCAAAATGTAGGGAACAGGAACAGCTCCAAAACAAAGATAGCTGACGTGGCTCAAAAGGCTGCTCAACTTAAATGGGACTGGGCAGGACATGTCTGCCGCATGCCGGACAAACTGTGGGCCCAAATAGCGCAGAATTGGTGCCCTGAGACAGTGAGGCGGGGTCGCGGCAGACCACGTAGGAGATGGCGGGACGAGCTGGATAGGTTCCATCAAAACTGGAAGGAGGACGCACGGGCTCGCGAAAGATGGAAGGAGTGGAGGGAGGCCTTTGCCCAGGAGTGGGACAGCGCAGGCTAAACAAAAAAAAAAACCCTGTATAATCCAACATTGGTTTCCCCATACAATTATGAGCAACACATTTCTATAATTACCTCGATAATCACCGGTCTTGCTAATGTTCACAGATTACGCAAAACAATCGTCACGTTGTTGAACGTTACGTGCACCATTTTGTTATCAAATATTTTTACTCTGTAACACCATTGCATCAGTACCTACATTACCTACTTACTGGAAAACTCGTAAAACGGCTGACCCAGTTTCAGTACGTTTGCGCTATTTCTATAATTCTATGAGACGTTGATTGTGATAAGTTCCCTGGAATTGTTGATTGTGAGGTGTTTCTACGTAATATTTTTATTTAGATAGAAAAAATATTTTTGATAAGTTTTTTTTTTCAGAAATATGATTCATGTCTTTTTTTAAGTTTTTTCTGTAATTGCTTAGTCCTATTTATTAAGGCCGCTGCATACGTGACGGGTTTTTTCACGGACGGGACGGAACGGGAAATTTTGGAAATATCGTTTCATACAAAATGTATATGGAAGCGCATATGTCACGGAGACTCGGACGGGACGGGAACGTATACTTTGTATGAAACGATATTTCTCGTTCCGTCCCGTCCGTGAAAAAACCCGTCACGTATGCAGCGACCTTTAATCTTCTTACTAACCATACCTAAGCAAAGTAATAAAAAAATATATAATATAATATTGAACTAACACAACCCTATGTTGAATACAAGATACCTAGATATATTCGTACTTAATATTCGTGCTATTTTTTATAACATTGCACATAATACTTATCATATTATGTATGGCGTTTCACATAAATCTGCTGAACTAATACATGTATAAAATAACCCACAGGCAGGGAAACGTGAGGAACCCATACTAATATTATAGATGCGAAAGTGTGTCTTTCTGTCTGTTACCTCTTCACGCTTAAACCGCTGAACCGATTTAGATGAAATTTGGTATAGAGATAGTTTGAGTCCCGGGAAAGGACGTAAAATAGTTTTTATCCCGATATTCCCACGGGATCGAAACTTACGCAGGTGAAACCGCGGAGCGCTATTAGTGTAGTACTAGCTGCGCCCCTCGGTTTCACCCGCATAAGTTCCGATCCCGTAAGAATATTGGGATAAAAAGTATCCTATGTGTTAATCCAGGGTGTCAGCTACCTCCATACCAAATTTTGTCAAAATTGGTCTAGCCGTTTGTGCGGGAAGAAGCAAGAAACATACAAACCCACTCGCAAACTTTCACCTTTATAATATTAATGTGATACATGCCTACCGATATGTATTTGTCGTTTATAAACATCAAGCCGTATGCCCGATGAGATTTTCGATCGGCTAAAATTTCGACTTTCATAAAAACTTTCATCCCTATTTCACCACTCAAGGGGATGCATTTTCAAATATATGTATCATTCCTTAGTACTCACTTTCGTTATAAATACCCATAAGCAAATTTTGTGCAAGATTTTCTGCTTCTAGGCTTAGGCTGTGTGTGAATTTAATATTTATATATGTATTAAGTAGATTATTCACATACATTTGTATGTGGATATGAAATATAAAAAAAAAACCGATAGCATTTTTTTTTTTTTATTTGGATCTTATTTGTATTTAAGGGCTTTTGATTTGTTTGCACGAAGTAATTAATTATCACTACTTAATGTAGCTGCTTTGAAATATAGAGGTATGTGGAACAGGCTGTAAAGTTCACTCATACTCTATAGAAAAGGGAGGATCCTCCGACCAGACGGGTGTTGTGTCTGGCGGGCAACTGCCCGATGATTCATGTCGGGCCGTTGTATCTATGCTAGTTGCGCGGTAAACTCTGCTTGCGAGATGCAGGATTTTGCGTGACGTCAGTATGAAGCGTTGTTCGCATGTGGCGTTGTAGATACCGCTACAGAAATATAAAGTGGTAGCCCAGTGGTAACGGCCGCGACTTACGAGTTGTAGGCCATAGGTTCGAATCCGGACAGGCGCTTTACTTTGTGTAAATTATTTCATCACCACTGCTCTCAAAACGGTGAAGGAAAACGACAACCGAGAGTCCTAGAACCAAAAATTCGAAGACATGTAACATCTACTAACCCGCACCGGGGCCGCGTGCTGGATTACGGCCCACTCCCTCTCACAGAGAGGAGGTCTGTGTACCAGTAGAGGGAAGGGAGGAAGGAAGGAAAAGAAGGAAGAAAGAAAAAGAAGGAGGGAGGGAATGGGAGGATACGTGATGAATATGTAGGTAATCATCTCACTGCAGGAGCCACTCTTCTCCATTAGAAAAATAAGAAATGAACCATTACTCAAATGATTCACAATATGAAGTTTATTATGCAAGCAGTATGTTTACAAAGTTAGCCATGCACGCGAACTTGAAACGTTGCCTCTTATCGGACGCACGTTTTCACGCGTCAAACTGAAAAACATAAAAAAGGAGAAAAAATATTACTAGGTCGTGTGCTATGTTGTTGGCTTACCGCTCGGTTCATAAAAAACTCATAGTACTTATAATTTTTTTTATGAATTTGACAATCTTCACAGGGATCATTTAAAAACTGAATTTTGTACAATTCGCATTACCCATAGATTAATAACGCCTAGATCGATAGTCTTTATACAAGCGCTTCGTCTCAAGTGAGGCAAAAACGCACACATCAATCTATTGATGTATGCGTGAGCATTGCGTATTTACGATCGCCGACACGCACACAAACAAAACTCTGATGTTGTGGAGTGTGTACAGTGCAGTAGTAGTTTCCCCGAAAGTGGGGAAATTTTATACTTACGTAAAATCGGATTATTTATCTTGTACTTGGTAACGTACTAGTTCTATTTAAAGCTTGTTATAAAAATAACATGTTAATTTACATTAAAACGAATATTTGTAATTAAAATCTATATTTATTATAAGTTAACATTCAATAGGTACATGAATGAGCAGCATTAATGGTTTTAATCATTTTAAGGAAAAACGTGAAAGTTTCTTTACACTAGAAGCGCACGATTTCTATACAACGTGTTTTTTTTTATATTCCATAACTCTATGGGGTCATTGTACTAATCATTATGAATAACTTTTACTAAGGGACCAAACCTGAAATCGCGAAAAAAAAATCAACCATTCCCTACATTTTGACGAGTTATGCGAACATAAATGTAGCGAACAGCTGATTTTTTTTTCGCGATTTCAGGTTTGGTCCCTTAGTAAAAGTTGTTCATAATGATTAGTACAATGACCCCATAGAGTTATGGGATATCAAAAAAAACACGTTGTATTTTTACTGGTCTAAAGAATAGCAAGTTTTTTTCGCTAAAGTCTAACTAAATTGTTTGCAGCTGATAACGATGATTTTTTTTGCATGTACACTCTACTTATCTATATAAAATATCCGTATATTATTTATTTATATTTGAATTGAGCTCACCAAGACCTTAATTTTGATACCCATGTTGTAATAATTTAAAATAAATAGTTTCTTTTCAAATCTCAAAATGGCGCTACAAAGCCGCCATATTGATTTTTCTCTAAAAAAATTTTGGCCAGTTGTGTAAAAATCTCGGGTTCATTGTAAAAAAAAAATACGGGTGTGTATTTATTTTTCGTTGAACAATAGGGTAATTCATTGCAACTGGTAACACCTTCATAACATGGCGGCCTAAAATTTTGTTGTCGTATTTAATTTTTGTATTCATTATTGTAGCAAAATACAAGTCGAATTGTAGTACTTACCTATGAAATGATATGTTGGTAGGTTTTTTATTCTTTTCTGATGCATTGTGACACCCATTCACTACACAATAAGTCATTATTAATGAAATTGTCTCGGAAAGCTCGGAGATGTTTGCTCTAGCGTTTGACCTTGACAACTGGCGGACGTTCGGAACGTAGTGAGTCGTTTAGACTCACTTGAAAGTGCCTCACTGAAATCGCGCGTACTCGGTTTCTAGGCGTTATAATTCTATGGCATTACCTAACATTTGCATGAAAAAGGATACAGAAATTCATTTTCTTGGATGGGATTGGCTAGCTCGTGTAGTCTCCTTCCCCCTTGTTACAAAACAAGGTTTCAATCTGGTTTAATAAGCCACCTAGCCAGTTATTGAATTAAAAACCTAACTGTTAAGGCTCCTACAAACAGGCGCGACGCGCGACGCGAATCGCGCGCGACACAAAGGCACATCTCGTTGCGTGACATGGGGTGCCTTTGTGTCGCGTGTCGTGTCGCACCTGTTTGAAGGAGCCTTTATAGAAATGCAGTTCTATATACAACAAAAAAGACAGCTTAGTTCCAAAATCGAAATAAAGTTCGAAATACAAATACTGGCTCTATGGTTTAGGCTAAAACTAAAGTTAGATTTCGTTTTATAATAAGACGACTTGAGTTCTGTCTAGTTACCTACCCATTATTTACGTAACTCAAAATGGCATTGTAAATAATATTTCTTGCTAATATTGTTGTTGCTGACAGCTTAAACGCCTTGGTTATGATATAAGATAAGTCTGTAAAATATTAAAAGTACAGTCAACAACAGAAGTAGATATGCAGGCAGCAAGCAGCTAACTTCAACGGCTCTTTAGCTCCAGAAGCTAATTGGGTAACACGCTTTCAATAACACTCTGAATCATTTTGAAGGATATTGCTAATCCATTACTTCATTTGTTCGAAAAATTTGTCTGCTCCATAACGTAAATAACGCAATGAATGTTGTTGAACTGTCAAAATTAAAACTATTGCTACTGTTAGTGTGTTACGCAATTACCCCGCTGGTCATTGGCCTTTTTCGGCGTAAAAACTTTCCATCACCATAAGTTACAAATCTTTCATTCAGACTTGAATGTGCCCTGGCGGCTGAGAGTATGTCATGCTCACTCAAATGTCTCGCTGATGGTGGCGCGTGTGTTGGATCATTTAGCTCCCTTCAAAATGGTTGAGCTGAATGGTGCTAATACATGCGTCATGTTCGTGAACGGGCGTCGTTAGTAGGGACTGGTCATCTCCTTGCTGCCATGGCTTATTTTAATTGTTTTTTTTTTTCGTCTTTTCATTACGGACGCTTTTAACGTTCTGCATCGTTCTCACATGCATAATTTTTAACGTGAATGATGTAAACGAGACATTTTTTTTTTAATAAACGTTGCTCCACACTAGGAATTTCTCCTGTATTGTGGGTGCGTTTACAAACATTTAAACTCACATACACAAACCCGGAACAACTACTTGTAGGTCGCGACAACTTTGTAACCATATTATTTCGATTTAAAAGAGTGTCCATGGAGTTTCTTGCCCGTTCTTCTCCATAGATACCTATGCATTGGAATGAGCAACTAGCTTCGTTTTTCTGACTGACCGACCCCTTGAAAATTCAAAAGTACCTGTATTTGGTTTAATTGAAATTTTTTTTTGAGTTTGAGTTGAATTTGCCAACCTATAAAAAGTTGGGTATTTTCGACAACCTATAATATAAATAAAAAGTTAGGTAGTTTTTATTATTCAAAATCTTTACTACCCAACTGGCAAGCAATAAACGTGATGCAACTTTTGCACACCTGCGACAATACTGCCATGTATACCTCTAGTGAATACTAAGTCGGCAATGACTTTGACGCATCCATCCATACTATTATACTACGTCGATACTATAATATACATAATTATGTATTAGCTAAACTAATATTATAAGTACTTAAAGAGAAAAAAAAATGTTTACCACAAAATATGCTGGTATTCAAGACTAAGTTGCAGCAATCTATAAACAGCTGACATGCCTCATTCGCTAACCCTTACTTAAAAATACACTACAGTCGGAAATATATTTACTAACAACACTTTTAGCACATGAAGAAGTATTAAAAGCACAGAACTTTATTTAATTTTTTTTTGTCACGTAGAAAATCCAACAAGCAATAATTTTTTTTTTTTTTAAATATTGGCGCTGCCACGTGGGAAGCCAACATCAAACAACTTTAGTCTATTCAAACTTGTTTCAAATTGATGTTATTTCAAGTTAAACAAATATCAACTTTATTTTTATAGAATTTAAGTTGATTTCAGAGTGACTAGCATAATTGAAAAAGTTATAAAAATGTTTGAAGTTGTAGCGTAAACTGAACTTTATTATGTAGGAATTAAAGTTATTTTTCCATATACTCATATTATTATTTGTTTATATTTTTGGCAAATAAATCGCGAATACAAATTACAGACTGATATTGTATAAAAAGCATATGAAAGATAAACGTGGGAAGTGGTCTTGCGTTCACTTAGTTGTAGAATATTCGCGTCTTCGGAGCACGTTGTGCCCACAACATGGATGATCAACGTGACCCGTGTGTATTCTCGGCGTTGAATTATACAGACTTATGATAATATTCGACACGATTTAGCATTCCATGTGTTGGGTCTGTAAGTATGTATGGATGTGTACGGAGTTGTTTTGGTTTTAGAATCTGGTGTGCACGTTTTATGTAGAATAACTAATCCATAACTTTTCCACCTAACCTACCTTTCTTCCAACGCTACGCCTTCCGGTGCGCGGTCGCCACTCTAAAACCTTTCGCCCCATCGGCCATCTGTTCTGTGAGCAATGTGCCCTGCCCACTACCTCAAGTTTGGCAATTCTTCGGGCTATGTCGGTTACCTTGGTTCTCCTGCGGATCTCCTCATTCCTGTTCGATCAGGCAGTGAAACTCCAAGCATAGCCCTCTCCATTGCCGTTTGGGTGACTTTTAGCCTTCTTATAAGCCAGCACATCAAGCTACTACAATCTGTCAAATTTCTTTAATAGATTTTCAACTTTATAGCTAGAGCATAAGGTTCAAAGTTGCTTGGGAAAATCTGACAGTTTCGGGTAGCTTAATGTGCCGGCTGCTGTACCTCTAAAGGCAACCAACACCGTAAACTCACGATCAATTACAATCCGAATCATTGTGAAGAATATGGCTAGTCCATTGCTTCATATGTTCAAAACATTTGTCTGCTCAACAGCTTAAATAACGCAATGAATTTTGTCGAACTGTCATAATGAAAGTGATTGCTGCTGATGGTGAGTTACGCAATTACCCTGCAGACCCGTGAAAATGAAAACGTTGTTTTGCAGCTCACGTTTGCTATCTTGTGCCGATGAAGCTGTTACATAACGTGAGTTATACGAAACTGTCTAAATTCGGAAAGTTAGGAATAACCATTTACATAATTATGGTAAGAGTTTTGTGCACGCATCATTAAATCCAATAAAAATACACTCCTAACAAGTTTAGAAATATTGGTTTTACGTCCTTTGAAATGGTATAAAAATTAACTAACAAAAAACCCTGAATTAAACAAATTGAAATAAAAATCACTATCGATTCAACTCTCCCAAACAATTGAAAAAAAAAACAATAAATAAAAAACTGCAAACATGGCGATTAATGTCACACGTTCGGTACCTACACGGAAGTCTGTATCCTACACGTGCTTTAAATGTACGAGAAACCGACAGCACGTCACGATATGCGTGACAGCGTGATGGCGTAGCGGATTACAGGTGACTACGGGCGAAGTGCTACGGGAACCCGCTACGGGCTACGCGCTACGGGGTACGGGTTACGCCTACTGGTTTTTGGAGATAAATTCCAGGGTTTTATATTATTTCATAGTCGTTTTTAGTAATTAGGCAAATGCTTTTTTATTAATCCAGCTTTGTTGATGTTTGGTTCCAAGTTTCTTTCTAGAAAGAGAAATAAAAAATTATTAAAAAAAAAAACAAAAGTACCTACCTATCTAATATACTTTACCTACAGCAAATTATTTCAGCATGCATATTATTTTCTAAAAATACAAAAAATGTCCTAAAAATATCAAAAATGTCTTTTGATATTCCCATAAACTGAAAATTAGTTACTTATTCTTAATTCAATATAAATTATTTTCTCTACCTTAGCGAAAAGCAATTAAGAACTTATCAAATAACAATATCGGTATCGCATACCAACAGCACAAAATATGTACCTACATACGAGTATCTCCTTTTCTACTACTAGTACAACTTGCGATTACTACCGCATTTACTATTTACGAGGCGTTTGTCAATCAGTGTGTTTGCAACACTTGTCGTATCAACGAACTGTTTTGAAACCCACACGTTACGTGCATGTTAACGAAAAAGGTGTCATTTCATTTGTCACAATGTGTAGACTTGTACCGTCTTATTACAAAACGAAGTCTAACTTTAGTTCTAGCCTAAACCGTTGAGACAGTATTTGAATTTCGAACTTTATTTCGATTTAGGCAAAGTTTTTAATACTAAAATGACAACTTAGCACCGAAGTAGGCTGACATTTTTGTATAAATAAATGCATTTCTATAACAGTTAGGTTCTTAATTCAATAACTGGCTAGGTGGTTCAAACCAGCTAAAGAAAATCCTTGTTTGTAATAAGGGTGTTAGAGTCATAGATGCAGGTTGCAGATAAAATCGGCTGAAGATTAATTGGTAGCAGAAGTATGACTTCGCAAGCCTTTGATAACTAGGATAACTTTTTGAAGTTCCAGTTCCCTAAAGAGAGAACCTTTTGAGGGTTTTCTCCCGCCAAATCTATATGGGGTAGACTTATATTACATAGGCAAAATGTAAAAAAACACAGGTTTCCTGCAAATACACAGTTACTTCCTGATATACAGCATGATCAGAACGGTGTGGTCATAATTAAGGGTGTGAAATAGACCATCAAACTGACCAACATTCTCTATATGACCAACATCGTAATCGGGAAAAAATAATCAGCCACCCCATGCATTTGGGTCGAGTAGGAATTGAAGTTGTTTATGGGATCCCTCCCATAAACAACAGTTGATAATTTTTTCGCATATAAATCAACACGGTACCATCTTCTTGAACAAATAACATCATCACAAGGCAAAGACATATTTTAGTTTACTTTCAAAACAGGAAGGAAAACATCTTGAGGAAACTGGCATGTTCTAGAAACAAAGATTCGAAGACATGTGACATCCACCAACCCACACTGGGCCCGCGTGGTGGATTACGGCCCACTCCCTCTCACAGGGAGAAGGCTTGTGTCCCAGCAGTGGGAACATTATAGGCTAATTATTATCACTTTAAGTTTGATCAGGCTTGCCTTAGTTGCATATATTTTTCTGTGATATAAATTACACGCCTGTCGCTATTGTTGATTACAATCAAAACGTCAAGAATTAAGAATTGAATCCACATATTAGGATCATAAAAACAAGACCCTCGTCGTCAAGAGCAAACCCATTAAAAATAAATAATTAAGCAATCTCAGGAATGATATCAAAGTAATATTAATCTCTTAATTGACATTCCATAAAGGCACTGACACGGTGGCAAACAGCCAAGAATGTCATATTAATATCATCCCAATCAAAGTGCGCTCTTAGGTGACGTCAGGTATCTTTGACATGACCAGCACCATTATTGCGTAACACACTTTCAATGATTTGAAGGATATTGCAAATCCATTGCTGCACATGTTACAAAAATTTGTCTGCTCAACAACGTAAATTACGCAATGACTGTTGTTGAACTGTCAAAATTAAAGCCATTGCTATTGTTAGTGTGTTACGCAATTACCCCGCAGAGACAGACGTAAGAAAATGTGTGCAAAAGTCAATTTAAATGTTTCCCCAAAAAAGATTAATCAATAAAAAAAAATTAATATGGGGGAATGTTTGTTATTGAACGAAGCCATATTATGTGGACGCATTTGGATACGTACAAATTAATTCAGAGGTTGACTGTTTCCTGTTCAACACAAATAGCTTTTAAACCCCATACACTAAGAAAATTTTCTTACAAGAGTAAGTAAAAAATTATTGAAGTCTAGCTTTTACCCGCGACTTCGTCCCCGTGAAATTTCTTGTTCCCCCGTCTCACCCTATCGCATCGCATCGCCTGCATGCGCTATTACTTCGGTTTCTCTTACTGTTCTTTCTGACTTTTTTTGTTTTTGATGATCCTAAGTACTAAAAATCCTATAGCCTTCCTCAAGAATTATGGGCTATCAAATGCAAAAAGAATTTTTCAAATCCGACTGGTAGTTCTAGAGCATAGCGCGTTCAAGCAAACAAACAAACTCTTTCGACTCTCTGACTTTCTATACAAACGAAAAAAAAAACAACTGTTTCATACAATAGTTCAATACCTACTTGACTAAAATGTATGAAGGCTCCTTCAAACAGGCGCGACACGACACGCGACACAAAGGCACCGCAAGTCGCGCAACAAGCGGTGTCTTTGTGTCGCGCGCGATTATATCGCGTGTCGCGCCTCTTTGTAGGAGCCTTGAAACAGTTGATTTTTTTTACGTGATTTCAGAGTTGGTCCCATAGTGGAAGTTGTTCATATTCATGGGTAGAAACACCATGTAAAATTTTGGAACCGGTATAAAAAAAAATTTGTACCTATAGAAGGCCTTATATCCAACGGCCAATCACGTTTCCCGACATGTGCTTACCCTTACATATCTGTTAATCAACAACTCGCATACTTATACACAAGACACATGCTTATTTACGTACGTGTATTTTCTAATAATAATACCGAACGTAAACGAAATTGTATTTTTGCTAAAATAAACAAATTAAAAGCTATTGTTGCGATCAGGGGAACCAACGTGATGCGATCAACGTGCAATATTCTTAATTTGCACGTTTTTTTCTTTTAAATAGAAAAGTTGGGGAGAAATGTGTATTTACAAGTTGAAAGTTTTCTGTTGATATTGTTTTTTGTTACAGTTTGGGAACGTGGACTTTTAAGTTACCGGCAACGTGATATGATATTTATTTGAAGATATTTTATTGCTTTTAGGGTTTTGTGCTTTGTGTTACAGACCGGCGCGCGAGAGTATGCATTCCTGACACCTGTCACTGCGACAATTCTAGTAGCTCTCTTCTCTCTTCTTCAGC
Organism: Luperina testacea; assembly: GCA_927399505.1. NCBI lineage: Eukaryota > Metazoa > Arthropoda > Insecta > Lepidoptera > Noctuidae > Luperina > Luperina testacea. Next base: position 12,250,212 of record OV656775.1, on the reverse strand, counting down.
CTTTCGCTACCCAGTGTTGAGTGGGTTTAGTCCCACCTCTTCCCCTTCCCATCTCTTCTCCTATGCGTTTATAACTACAAAAATTGCCCTTTATTGGTATAAACGCATAGGGGAATAGACGGGACTAAACCGCTGAGTGTAGGTATCCTGCAATGCACGCCACTCTTCACTGTCTTTAGCCATCCTAAGGCAGAGTCGTTCAGCTATCTTGACCACGTCTAGTAGCTAATAAAGATCAAATTCCTAAAACACGTATTCGTTTGTATGAAACTGACAGGAGTCAAGAACGCCTCTCTCGCCGGCCGAACTGTAGCCATTTACTACGAATATGAATGTTGAATGTTAGTCTCTCTATTACCTTGAGAATATACGATCGTGTCGTATTTCGAAAGGCATGGTTGGTGCATCTGCATAGGTAGTGTGAAAACAGATGAGAGAATGTTATTTTAGCAGACAAGATAATACTGTCTTACTATGGCCTGAAATAAATCATTGAACCCTTGCTACTGGGAAAATATTTTAAATTCAGACCCGAGAAATTATCTTTAATACACGAAGAATCCCTTATTGATCTTTTGCGACACAAAGCCATTGGGGCGACAAACTAGAGGTTACAGGTTAACTTTTTAAGTGTAAAAATAACTTGGACTCGTGGAGTTTCCGATAAAATTGTTTACTATTCGAACACGTGGCCGTATCGACGTGGCTCTCGGCCAATGCGATGTTGCTATTGCGTGAATAGTAGGTACGTAAACAAAGTACCTACGTAGACTAAATTGATTAATGTCTTGTGTTCCTTTTTTTTGGCAATTTTTTTTTAGAATAGTGGACGTGTAATGTGGTGTAAGAAATCCCGTGGCAAAATGGGTTGACAGGACAGGGAAGGATGTTACGTAAAAGAGGAACCCTAAGATGCAGATGAATAATATAAGTAAGATGGTGTTCAAGCAGGGAAGCAGTTTTCATTTTGACTTTGATTGGTACATTTTTTGGAGACATACATTTACGATTTTCTGGATTAATTTTGCTACACAATGTTTCGAAGAAACCCAAACGACAATAAAGTTTCTAAAGAACTTTTCCTTTCCCCAAATACCCATTTACATAAACCAGAAAAATTCCAAGAAAACTTCTTTCATAGACAAACCATACAAAATAGGTTCAGCTACCTACTCAGTTACAATAAAAAACAACAATAGATTTCCCCATAAAGTGTTGATTTCTAATCGCTTCACGTTGCATTTACGAACGGTCTATTCTTTCAAGTACTGTTATGTAGGTACTTGCGCGTGCGACGAATCAAACGACGTCGGTGTTGCGTCGGAGCCGTGACGAATCGCGACGACGTGGACGACTGCGCTATGAGTGCAATCTGCATTTCAACTGTAGGGCTGACCAAAGAATATCTAAGATTCAGTAACGTTTTAAGGCTCCTTCAAACAGGCGCGACACGACACGCGACACAAAGGCATCGCAAGTCGCGCAACGAGCGGTGCCTTTGTGTCGCGCGCGATTCGTGTCGCGCGTCGCGCCTGTTTGCAGGAGCCTTAAGCTTATCCGCTTGTAATAACGTTACAGGAGTGTTGTGTCGCGTCGCGCTTGTGTGTACGAGCCTTTAATATTACTGATACCAATAACGTTACTTATAATATTGTTCTACGAAAATACTATTCTATAACGTTTTCTTTTGTAACGTTATTTATATTTTTAGATTTTAGTATCGTTACAAATTTTGGAACGCTATACGATAACATTAGTTAACGGAACGAAATTCATTTCGTTTTCAAGTCCCTGCATACAATACAAACATAAACTCTCGCCAGTTTTCACGTTTTCTGTTCGTTCTGTCTTTATAGCGGCTACCCAATCTCGATTCTTAATAAATCTTCTACAATCCCGATTCCTAAATCATCGATCATCGTTCCATTAATTAAAATTTATTCTAATAAAAGTTCAATACATTATTCGTTTCATTAATAAAACTTTTTAAAACGAAATCTATAAATATCCTCCGCACATTGTTTTCGACCGTTTATTGTAGAGGCATCGTCCCTACGCCACGTACCTACAGCGCACGCGTGCTTGCCAACGTGCCTTCGATCTACGCTTTAGACCTGCCTCAACGCGTGTCATCATCCTACTGCATGCACAAGTTACACAGTTTTAATTACTCCATTAGTTTATGTAAGCCACGTGTCCAATAACGCGATAGCATTACCGCTCGAACAACATTTTTTTTTATAGGTACTTTACAAATTTTCTGTAACGTGACTAACGTTTTGCTTTGTCCGGTCCGTCGTTCGCTGAACGGAATTTTTATTTTTATGCGACGCGACGGCTAGAGCTAGGTACTTCAAACAGGCGCGACACGACACGCGACACAAAGGCACCGCAAGTCGCGCAACGACCTGTGCCTTTGTGTCGCGTGCGATTATATCGCGTGTCGCGCCTGTTTATAGGAGCCTTAAGGCTCCTTCAAACAGGCGCGACACGACACGCGACACAAGGGCACCGCAAGTCGCGCAACGAGCGGTGCCTTTGTGTCGCGCGCGATTATATTGCGTGTCGCGCCTGTTTGAAGGAGTGTAGCTTAATTAGCCTATAATGTTCCCACTGCTGGGACACAGGCCTCCTGTTTCTGTGGGAGGAAGCGAGCCATAAACCACCACGCGGGCCCAGTGCGGGTTGGTGAATGTCACATATGTATCTTCGAAATGTTGGTTCTAGGACATGTGAAAGGCTAGTTACGTATTTGGATATGATGAAATTATGATGTTGATGACAATGAGATGTTTTTTGGAGCTATCCTTATGTATCGAAGTGCTCGCACGTGTTTGGCCATTATTACCCGACTGCGCCAGAAGGGGTTATGTTTTTTTTTTAACTCGGACATACTACATATCAGATAGATGAATATAATGTGCGAAAAAACAGAAAGCTTATATTTATTAAACGCCGTAATATTTTTTTTAAACCTAGTTTTCAGCAGTTTCAGTTTTGGGTGCTTTATTTATTAGCTTCGTAATTCAGATATATACAAAAAAAATCGTCATTGTTTATCATGATAAATTAATTAGGTACACAAACTTATCAGTATTATTACGAGTATATACATACATACTCGTAATATGTATGTATATACATACTCGTGATACCTAATAACACATCGGTTTGACGTTTTGTTTTGTCGAAAAACATAAAAGTTATTTACGTAACTGTAGGTAAATATTGAAACACGTTGTATGTAACGGTTTACGTATTTATCGATTCTAGGTAGTCGAATATTTCACTATTTTTTTTCCTTATTCATTCCAATCATACAATCGGTCGTCGGACCACAAAATAGAATAGAATACTCTTTATTATGTACACCATATAAATTACAGACATAAATATAGAAACTGTACAAAGGATGACACAATGGGTGGTCTTATCGCTAAGAGCGATCTTTTAAAGACAACCTTAGGATGGATTTAAAAAGGGGAAGGACAGACAAATACTGTAGGTAGTCCTTGGTGTACCATTTACATAATAAATACAATAAATACATACATAAAGACCATAAGCGAATTCGTTCCATGACAAATGGCATTGTATTGGAGCAGCCAGTGCTGCGCCTCCCACTTATAGAAAGTGGTTCCTCTTCATTCCAGGGAGAGAGGTGTTGAGATGACTCTAAGCTATTTGTTTTGAAAATAAAGGCTCGTACACACAGGCGCGACGCGACACGCGACACAAAGGCACCGCAAGTCGCGCAACGAGCGGTGCCTTTGTGTCGCGCGCGATTCGCGTCGCGCGTCGCGCCTGTTTGTAGGAGCCTTAAGGCCAGGACTCTCGGAAATCTCGGAATCGATCTATTTTTGATTCAACATTAAACAATCAAATATTCTTTGTTTTAATCTGAAAAAAATATATGGCATAGTTTAACTAACATTCTTGATTATTCTATGGTTCAAAACACGATATTTACAACTTCACTCGATCATAAAAAATCGCAAACAAATCGAAAACAGCGAAGTTTTTAATCGTTTTTCAAGTCGTATTTGAAGTAGACTTAACTTTTACTCGCAAAAAATGTATCAAAAAATAGGCAATGATGTATAGTAGAACATTCTACGGTTAATTTTTCTCAAATCTGATTTTTATTGTCTTAACAAGATATTATAATCTAAAAAGGCGGCCTGCGCGCTTCACTTCAGTAGCCCGCCGGGCGTTACCGAGGTAGGACCTGTGTCGCTTTTGCTGGCTCGCCGCGTTCCCGCTAATCGATCGAAATATACGTTATATTATTGTTAATTTCCGTGTTTGTGTATTAGTTTCAAAAATCAGTCTGTAAATATTGTTTAGGTTCTAGTATTAATAATTAAACTAAATATTAGTTTGTTATAATATAGTTGTATAATTAAGATTAAATTATGGGGAATAAAAACAGAAGAAAGAAAAAAAAATGTTCAGCATTGAACAGCAAAGCTTAAAAAAAATAAGGTAAGTTTGATTATTATTTTTCTACGTATTTATAAGTGACGCGACAGAATAATACTGTAGTTGAGGTTCTCTTGCTTTCGTCACAGTACTAGCAGTAGCAGGTCGGTACCATAAAAGTTACAATTATCGTAATATCTGTAATAGATTTTCAACTTTACTACAACGGAATAAGGTTTATATTCAATTGCAAAATTTGAGTTTATTGAGTTTGTGTTTCTAGTTTTGTGATTGTATAGGTAAAATATTATATTTTTTTGAAGTGAAAACTTCTTTAGCATTATTGTGATTTGAAAATTTTATGAAACGAAAAAGCTACAGTAGAAAAAGCTACAGTAAAAAGAGACAAGATTTAACGTGGGAGAAAATGAGATAGGAAGCATTATACACATACAGTGTTTTTGTTTTTTATTATTACAAATGACATCACATTTAATCCTATGCTACTAATTTGTGATGATGATGATGATGGTGATGGTGTTGGCGATGGCGATGGCGATGGTGATGGCGATGGCGATGGTGATGGCGATGGTGGTGCGATGGTAATGGTGATAGCGATGGTGATGGCGATGGCAATGATGGCGATGGCGATGGTTATGGCGATGGTGATGGCGATGGTGATGGCGATGGCGATGATGATGATGATGATGGCGATGGAGATGGTGATGGCGATGGTGATGGCGATGGTGATGGCGATGGTTATGGCGATGATGATGATGGTGATGGTGATTGCGATGGAGATGGCGATTGCGATGGCGATGGTGATGGTGATGGCGATGGCGATGGCGATGGTGATGGATGGATGGATGGATGGATGGATGGATGGATGTTCTTTAGCATCGTTGTGATTTGAAAGTTTATGAAACGAAAAAGCCACAGTAAAAAGAGACATGTAAATTCATAAGATTTAACGTGGGAGAAAATGAGATAGGAAGCATTATACACACAGTGTTTTTGAAGGTTTCACTTCTACCACGTGTGAATTGCACACATGCTGTTTTTTTATTTAAAAATATGAAATTCGTTGTGAATGAAATAGGAAGAGTTCAATAAAAATACGTATTGTGGTGTTTTTGATTAGTAGATTTAATTAAAAAAACTTATTGACGAATTCAAGCAACCAAAAAAACTGTTTTACAAAAAAAACAACCGACTCAAAAAAAAAACACTACTACGTGAAGAATATATTTTCATTTTTTGACACCGACTTTCGAAACTAAAGTTATTTTTCACTTTGTAGTGTTTTTTTTGGAAGTCGTTTTTTTTTTTTGTAAAAAAGGTTTTTATTTTTCACTTTTTAGTTGTACTTACCTACCCCAAACAAATTCATATATCACTACTTGCTATGTGAATATCAGTAACAAAGCTATTGAACACATCTGCCTTACCCTTTGAAGGGTACAGGCGTGATGTTATGTTGTGTGATTGCGATTTCATATGCTATAGCAGCAATCGCGGTTGATTTGCTGGCATTTATTGAAGAGTTCCGTTGTTTGTCTCCGAAAGTCATAAAAAAGAAAGTCAAAAATAAAAAAACAGCATGTGTGCAATTCACACGTGGTAGAAGTGAAACCTTCAAAAACACTGTATAATGCTTCCTATCTCATTTTCTCCCACGTTAAATCTTATGAATTTACATGTCTCTTTTTACTGTCGCTTTTTCGTTTCATAAACTTTCAAATCACAACGATACTAAAGAACATCCATCCATCCATCCATCCATCCATCCATCCTTCACCATCACCATCACCATCGCCATCGCCATCGCCTTCACCATCGCCATCGCCATCACCATCGCCATCACCACCGCCATCACCATCGCCATCGCCATCGCCATCACCATCGCCATCACCATCGCCATCACCATCGCCATCACCATCGCCATCACCATCGCATCACCATCATCGCCATCACCATCGCCATCACCATCGCCACCACCATCGCCATCACCATCACCATCGCCATTACCATCACCATCATCATCATCGCCATCGCCATCACCTTCGCCATCACCATCACCATCGCCATCGCCATCACCATCACCATCATCCTCAAAATCATCATCACCACAAATTAGTAGCATAGGATTAAATGTGATGTCATTTGTAATAATAAAAAACAAAAACACTGTATAATGATTCCTAATCATTTTCTCCCACGTTAAATCTCATGTCTCTTTTTACTGTTGCTTTTTCGTTTCATAAAATTTTCAAATCACAACGATGCTAAAGAAGTTTTCACTTCAAAAAAAAAAAAATTGCAAATCTGTCTATTTACGATGGAGTTATGCCCTAACATACATAAAAAAAAATAAAAATATCCGAATTGAGAACCTCCGCCTTTTTCGAAGTCGGTTAAAAATATAATATTTACAATCACAAAACTAGAAAGAAACTAAAGTAGGATGATGAAATTAAAATACTGTAGACGAGCAGCCCTATATTTCAAGAATAGGGCCGATTCACAATACTATACTTATAAAAATAACCGTGACAGGGGTCAGCGAGTTCATTCGAACTGCGCTTTCGCGGCATTTGCCACGCGAGGACGGAGGTAACGCTAAATGCCTACTACGCTCGAAGATCCTGGCCTTAACTCTGCAATTTCCGCTTAAATGTATACCGACTGGTGGCCGTCCTGATATCAAGAGGAAGTGCATTCCAAAGAAGAATGGACAGAAAATGAAAGGAATAATGAACAAAGTCAGAAGTATGAGAAGGACAGAGTAGGAGAAGATTGTTAGAAGAACGCAGATTCTTAGCGTAAAGCAGGGGTGGCCAACCGGTCGATCGCGATCGACTGGTCGATCGCGACTATAGACTAGTCGATCGTGGCGGTGGAGTGACGGAGTTACGAGTTATATTTTCCCTCTAAATAAAATAAAATATATACTACATAATTGTGTACCGAACTATGCTGTTTCATTTAAGATTTCAAGAAGTACCTATGTAATTTGTAGATCACACAGGGTGTCGTCAGTGAACAGTAGATCTTGGGTCAAGCCAAGTTGGCCACCCCTGGCGTAAAGGCGTGACTTGCGGTGCCTTTGTGTCGCGCGCGGTTCGCGTCGCGCGTCGCGCCTGTTTGCAGGAGCCTTAAGAAGAACATAGATATTGGAAGTGAGACACTTTATTTCTAATATCGTACTAAAGACCAACAGTAGGAATGGCTTTTATTTTGACAATTCAACCACATTCATTGCGTTATTTATATTGTTGAGCAGACTTATTTACGAGCATATGAAGCAATGGATTAGCTTAGCTTCAAAATGATTTAGATTGGGATTCTTAGTGTGTTCCGCAATTATTAGGGTGCTTTATGATTTATTTCTAAAACCCAGAAAACCAGTTAAACCTTAAAATAGTCTTACTTAATCTGGAGCAATCGACCACTATGTTTTATTACAAAACGGAAGTCTACACAATACAGTTGATGTATTCATAAATACATAATTATGAATACCTGTAGGTAATGTGTTTATTAATAATATTCAGTGCTTCAGACGAAAAGCGAGCGTCTTGCACGTGGCCACGTGATGCATGACAAACTATCTGACGTCATAGATATCACATTATCATTACCATTCTAAATGTCGATTAGTTTTCACGTGGCTTTTAGAACAAACATGATGGAGATTAATTATGTTGTTCAAGAACTTGTTGATAGAATAGAATAGAACATTCTTTATTATTTTCCGTACCATCATGTTTTTAAATTTTCATCGGCGAGGCATATATTCGTCAGAGAATTTTAACACAGTGCACTGCGGTGTAGAATATTGCAGTTTTATGTCAGCGCCATCTCTTGACTGATAGTGGAAGTAATGTAACTTTTGTTGATGATTTCTGAAAAAGTGTGCTATTTAGAGACTTCCTTTTATTTTTACTGTAATCTTTACATAAACTTCTATCACAAAGAATAATTTCAGATTTTTCTCTTTGCAAACTTTGGAGATAAGGGGAAAAGTATTTTTTTTTACATTTTTCATCAAAAGTCGAAATCTATGCGGATTGCGGAGTAATGACAAAGCGCCCCCGCCCCTCCGTCCACAGAGTAAGTATACTCTGTTCACCATTGAACACGTGCCTCATAATAGATTAATTTTCTGTCCAGTGGTGCTATTCTGTAAAAAACTCACCGTGTAAAGTTGGGTGAAGTGAGCTGTGAATAGTGTCAATTCCTAGCATCAGGTGGAATGACAGCTCACTTCACCTGAGTTTTCACGGTGAGATTTTAACAGAATAGCACCGCAGGCTGTAGTCTTTGCCTGCGTGCACGTTGCAGGAACTTATGGACGCTACTGACGAATTGACGATGCAACTCTCGTAGCCAAGAGGCTGACATAATTATTTAGATTGCAGTCGACAAGCTAAAAAGACAAATTAGTCTTTCAGAGAAAGAAACGATTATTTATACTATGGATAATTAAAAAAAAAGAAAATACGTTTATTTGCGGCAAATACGACGCATCAAAAAAAAACACAAACAAAAAAAAACAGAATAAAAATTTGGGAGAAAACATGCGTCACATCTACGCAAAACGGCCATCGCTCAGCATAATGCTAAGACCCTATACGAGACAGAGCCCCAGCGTTGGTTTTCAGCGGCAGCCGGCGTTGACGTGATGACGTCAGCTAGTGCGGCTGTTATCAATGGCTAAATGATAACAGCCGCACGAGCCGATCGAAGTTTAAGCTCGTTTTGTTGGTTCGTGGATGGTGACCATCTATGACATATAGAGATGCCTCAGTGCCTCGGAAAGCACCTTTAGCCGTTGGTTTCGGCTGTCATTCGTAGATCTCCAAAAGTCTGACAACCAGTCTTACCAAGGGGTATTGTGTTACCCAGTAACTGACTTATGGAGGGCGGATAGGCAGTCGCTTCTGCATGTAAAATACTGGTATTCAGCTGCATCCGGATATACTGGAAGCCGACACCAACACAGTTGGGAAAATGCTAGGCAGATTGATTAAATTCGGAGCCTCATGCTACAAAAGGTAATAGCGTAGCTCAAAATACATAGAATTTCACTATCATCGTTTTCGTTTTCCACTTTTCAATTTTCCGATCATTTATTCGATAAATCCCTTTTGTAAAATATTCGCTCCCTCCCTAGAGACCGTTCGATCGAAAATCCATTCCATTTCGGTCCAGAGCGCACTCAAATTGAATTACTGTCGGAACCGGCTCCAAACTATGTAAGTTAGTCTATCGCGCTAATGGGAAGAGGCGCGTAGGCATAACACGTGTCTCCTATGTATGTGTGCCTGATCGAACGCACACATGCATGACACGTGCATGTTATACCTACACAAGTGTTAACAACATTTTTTTTTCTAGGAATATCGACCAGTAAAAAGTTGTCATATGCTTTGTACAAGTGCCAGACATGTGCCAGATTAATTTAAATACTTTTTTGCTGCACCTGACTGGTGACTAGCTATTCTATTCTGCCTCATATTATTATCTGAGTAAGAGCTATTTTCGTATATTAAACGATGGTCATAGACGTATTTAGTTTTAATTGAATTTTGATTATTAGTGTTGATTTAGGCAAGTCTGAACAGCACCCTAATTGTGAAACACTCAATCTGAATAATTTTGAAGGATATTGCTAAATGCTAATCCATTGCTTCATTATGTTCGAAAAAGGAGACTGAAACGATTTCATACAATCTTGGGCCCAGGTGTAAGAAGATGAAAGTGGTGTCAATTAATAGCTTATATATAATCAACCTTTCACTGAAAATTCTACGGATTTTGTCAATCTGAGAACAGAGATATAAGAGATTAAGTAAAAGTGAGGTTATGTTACAATCTTTAACTAACAGCTGATTCCTGAAGTGCAAAATGTGTTCTTTTGCAATAATAGATATTATATTTACTAGAAAATGTTTGAAAAGTCATATGAATTAACGTCAACGACTTCAAGCAATAGGTAGGTAACAGGTACCTAAGGAGATAGGGAGAGGATGTCAAAATAAAATAAAAAATCATTTAATATAGTGTTTTATTCGTCTTCTATTATAATTAAAATGTCGTCTAGAAATTGTGTAGGTGGTACTATATGATCGTGGTACCTAGCCCAGCTAAGGTACCATATAATGCACATTATATGAGTACAACAGCCTACAGTTCGTTTCCCTACAATACAATTACAGTAATGCATTACTATAGCCTCCCTTCCTCTAAGAGAGCCGTCGACTAAAATATAAATAAAATAAGTTTTTCGACTTATATGTCTGGATTGTATGCAACCCCTAAGTAACCAGGAGGTATTGGCAGCCGACAGCTCTCGAAGAAGGCTACTGCTGACCTCCCTGCACACTTCAATATTAAAACCATCATTTCCTCTTACATGTTCACCATAGTAGGAACATGACTGCTTGATTTGGTATGTTCCTAAAGAAATCAATATTAGTTCACTATCGGAGAGCTGTGGAAAATCGTTAAGGTTATCATCATGTACGGTGATAGCTTCAAAATTAGCTCGACGCCTATTATAATTATTCCTAATGATAAAATCAGCTAATTCGTTTTCTACATTCATATACCTATCTATTTCTTGTATTATTTCCACAGCATTTACACAATCAACTATGGAGGATGAAACTTATTTAAAAGGGCAGCAGCCACCTCAAAATAGTACAACTTCTTTTAAGTATCTACAACTTCTTTTAAGGACATCATGTCCTGAATATGTTTAGCTGTAAAAGATTGAACATAATTGGATCTCAAGCTGTCTAGAAAATCCCATGCTTCTATAACCAAATGTTGATCACAAAGACGGTTATTTTCGGGGATATAATATTTATATTGATGAAGCAACATTTTCCTAGTCGAAAGTGGAACTCTGTACCTTTCTGTTCTCTGACATCCTTCTATGAAGCACCTACGTTCAGTTTCTATAGCTCTCATGTAATCTAGCAAAACAATAATAGGTTCCGATTGGTTGCTTCCAAAACCTTCATTCGGAGACATAGTAGGAAGATCTTGTCCCTGTGGTTGTATAACTTGAGGGGGGTCTTGTTGGGATGAAGTTGATGGGCGTGAGACCATATGACCAGCAGCTCTGTCTGCAGCCACCCAACAACTATGACATATTTTACTTGCTGCTTGTATCTGCAACAAACATATATAATCAAGATTAGAATTTATTGAGAAAATAATGAAATTGTTAATTACCTAACATGAATGAATTATCTAAGCTGTTTGTGTTTAGATTTTGGCTAAGAATGCTAAGATACTGTTTTTATTCTTCTGCATTTTCATTCCACGAAACTATTAATAAATAAATAACAGATATACGATGACTTCTGAAAAAATGGGACAGGTCTAAGTATTAAAATAGATATTATCTTTTTAACTTGCAGCAAACCACATTGTAATTAATCTGATTTAACTCACAGTTCGAGGTATAATCCACTCTTGTATAACATTATAAATTCTTGATTCACGGGTTGTGTTGGTATGAAGCAGGTGATGGGTTCGCGATGCAAGAGAGCGTCCGCAGCGGAGGCAAACATTACGGTGGCCTAGTGGTCTTCTTTGGTCATCGACATGTGGGCTTTGAGCCAAGTCCCAGCACGCTTGAAAAACACAGTCACTACTGCTTACCTAAAAATTGAACATTTTTATCAATGTTCAGCTACATAAACAATACCTAATTAACTATTGTGTATTAGGGTATTATAACATTGTTTGATAAATAAATAATTCTTTGCCATAACTGTAAACAATCTCCATAGACCTTCTAATTAATGTATTTTAAACCTGCCAGGATGTTAGCTGGTTAGATGAGGTTATATTTACTTACAGACTGAGGTGCATTCCATTGCCGAATCACTGACAGAATTGTTTCATCGTGTAAGGGTCGTTGGCCCAGTGTATTGCAGTGAACAGTGGATATCCCACAATTCACACAGCGATCCATAGTTTGAATAATATCCAATCCAGAAGCCGGCGGTAAAATCCAAAATAACATTTCCAAGTCAAACGTGTGAGCGATCTTCGGTGTCCACGGTGAAAGCAAGGGTCGTACAAGGTAGGCAGGGTCAGAATCCGTAAAATACAAAGCAGTGGTCGTGAAAAATGACGAATAATCGGGAAAGCACTCAAAACGTATCGGAAAACACGAAACGAGTGAACAAACAAGAACAGTCGGCAACTGTCTAGTGTCAATGTCAGTCAGCTGTCAAGACAGTGACATAGACTAAAAATATAAGAGAGATTTGAATCGATATGAAACCGATAATCATTAATATTGGTTTTTCAGTAATTAATTGATATTTGATTTATTAATATGACTGTAGTTATATGCAATATGTTGCATATAAGTATATATAGTACATTTAATTACTTTGAGTTAATTGCTTAGTGCAAAAGTTTTATTTTCGTAACTGTGTAATCGATTACTGAATCGATAATCTCACGAAAACTATGTTTTTCATATTTATCCGCTCCCAGATTGAGAATTGAAGTGATTTTTCATATTCTTAGATAAAAAAATATGACTAATTTTTTAGATCATATCTCAACTTATTACATTTGGGCCCACCGTTTTCCATCTCCTTTGTCTGCTCAACAACGTAAATGACGCAATGAATGTTGTTGAACTGTCAAAATGAAACCCATTACTACTGATAGTGTTACGCAAATAACCCCGCAATTGATAGGTTGATACCAGCCATTGAGGCCAGTATCGTCTGTGTAACTTAAGATTGTAAACTGCATCTTTAGTCTGTGTCTACCTACTACACATGAAGCGTCATCTGCTGTGTCTAAGACCCACTAGGTAACAGATATAAGGTTCGTCTTCAACTATCTCTATCTGACTGGTACTAAGCTAAATTTTTAAATAAAAATATTTAATTTCACATAAACTCATAAACCTACATGGACACTTATGATGCGTCAGAAGCTAGGTGCACGGTTCCAATTGGTCGTTTCCTATGGAGAAGAGTCGGCAAAAAACTCCACTACTATTTTAAAAATATTTGGCTTTTACAAAGTTTTCAAGTTACAGTAGGTATGGGAGGACAGCCGCGTAGGCCTGTCAACAAGTACCAGGTACTTGATAAAATAAAAATTGTCACTGAAATTCAGCTACATCTAAATCTGTAAGCTGACTCTAAATCCGTAATAATAACGCTGAAGAGTTTGTTTGAACGCGCTAATTATAGAAACTACCAATCGGATTTGAAAAAATATTTTGGCATTTGATAGCCCACTTCTTGAGGAAGGCTAGAACATCACGCTAAGACCCTCAAGAGCCGAGCAAAAAGAAAAAACAGTCAGAAAGAACGCTGAGAGAAGTTAAATAATAGTGGAGGCAGGCGATGCGATGCGACTGGGTGAAGGTCGGTATTACGCAAAACTCGGTATTATATTTTAGGATGTTACAACAATACATATCAGCAAGCTTCTCAACATTTTATTACCCTGTAAAACCGAAAGAAGAAAATTAGTATTTGTAATTGTGGCACATCAGCACATGCCAATGCGTGTGCCAGTTATGTAACTGTGACACATTTGCTGATAAAGTTCGTTGTACCAATTGTACCTACGGATGTATAACTATATGGTACAAATCATCATGTAATACCGAGACACAATGCTTGTACAACGTGCTTATTGACTTAGGAACTGACTCGGGTTTCGACAGTCACGTTGCAAAGTTGAGCAAATTCTTAACAATAGAAGGTAAATATTGGTATGCATACACACGAGCGACACTTGTCGACGACAAAGACAACAGCAACCATCGACTACATGCCGCTCGAGTGACTTATTTATTTATTTATTTATTTTTTTTTTTTTGACTTGACTATGACTTCTTCTTCGTGTCGCTGGCACGACTGTATTTTAAATCTTGTTTTCCCAAAACTTTCCCACTTCCACGGCGCGTTGTCGATGGCAGCGCAGAGGTCACTTTGACTGCATGTTTTGTGACACAGAGGGCAGGATTGGAGGTGGAGCATGGTTTGTGACATAGCTCCGCAGTCACACCCTTCTGCCGTACCGTCAAGGTAGCCCCACTTTACAGGTTGGACTTACATCTTCCCACTTGTGCCCGAAGACGGTTCAGAGACTTCAAAGTGGGCCACGGAAGGTTACACCCTGCAGGCAGATGCTCCTCTAGTGATAGGTAGTGAGTAAGAGGGGGAAGAGTATCCTGCCATAGTTTGCAACGCGTCGGCCGGGTTTCCTGACAGAGACGCTGTCGATTTCAAGAAGCTGTGTCTGCTTTTTAGCCGTTGCGTTGGTAGTTGTGCGCCAGATAGTGGGTGTCTGGTATCAGATTTCTGTTTGAATTTCTCCACTGCGCATGCAACTTCTCTTCGGACTTATGGTGGAGCTATGAGCAGGCGTTGACATCTGTCTGAAAATTCACACTAAACTTTCATACTTGACTCCACGCATTATATTAGTTATCTCACTCACACATTTTGACACAAACTTGGTAAAATGGAACACGAATGTGCTTGCTTCCCTGTTGAATTATAATATGGCACGTGTCATACTCATAGTGTTACGTATAGATGATAATGACGATGGTAAATATTAATTTCTATGTCGATGGTCGATCCTTTGTGTTGAGAGCAGGCGTCGACAATTGTGTCTAAAAATGCGTGGAGTCAAGTTCTGAAAGGTAGGTCAAGGTGTGAACCTACCTTTCAGAACTTGACTCCACGCATTCTTTAGTTACCTACCTCAGTCAAACACGCAAAAAAATATTTGACACGGACTTGAAAATGGAACACGAATGTGTATCCTTGCTTCCCCGCTGAATGACATGTGTCAAAGTGCTGCATATGTGTGCGTGCATCGTTTGGCATGTGTATGAAGTTCATTGTATGTATTATGTGTGTTAAGAGAGAGTGTTAGTCAACGTGCGTGCTGATGATGACTCACGGACCTGCCCACGTTGCGCCAGCGCTGCGCCGCCGCGCGCCCGCATGCAACGTCACAGACAACGTGCGTGGACAACGAGCTACGAAGCGCAGCGTTTTTGAAGGTGGCATAATTTTTTTGACGTGACAACGTCTAATAAATAGATGAAGCTGGCTGCACTCACGAAAAAACATGACTCATGTAGCGTTACCTCGCGGCCTTGCTCTGTAGCGTTCCATGGCGGCTTGCAAGCGAATATTAACAAATACAATGCAACTATTCCATCAGTATTTTCTTATGACGTTGTCACGTTCAACTATCGTCAGTAAACCGACTTTATAGACAACCGATTTTTATATTATTTTTTAAAATTCGAATTTATGTGTGAACACCAAGTATAAGTAATTGGTGAGTGACCAATTCGAATTAATAAAATACTAAAAAAAAACGATAAAATATAAAATGTTTATTACAATAACCAAATAGTCCAACCCAGAAAACAAACTACTTACATAATTATTCTAACTAGCTAGACCTATAAACATACCTACTTACATACTTAGCAACCACTATGCCATGAGGACATTATCAACCAGACATCTAAATTATAATTCCGCCCACATGGCCTCACTTCTATTTTTTCCTAATATCATACGCTATTTTGACTTAAGTACCTATCCATACTAATATTATAAATTCGAAAGTAACTCTGTCTGTCTGTCTGTATGTTACCTTTTCACGCCTAAACCACTGAACGGATTTCAATAAAATTTGGCAGAGATAGATTGCATCCCGGGGAGGGACATAGCATAGGATAGTTTTATTGACATACCTCGCGGGCGAAGCCGCGGGCGGAAGCTAGTAAATCTATAATTTAACAAGTCTAATCACTTAGTAGATCCACGTGCGCTAGACAGTGGTCCTATGTATACCGACACGTGTTATTTCATTCGAGGTGAGCGCTCCCCGGTCCAAGCGTTTGGGCCCTAGAGTTGTCATATGTAAAGGGGCAAATTTTCCCTGGAACCTGGGAGAATGGTCGGGGAGAATTTGTTAATGAATGGTGGGTTGGTTGGTAGGTATTGTGGTTCTTGTTCGAAAGTTTTCGTTTTCTTGTGTTTTAGAAGATGTTTGACTTTGGTGTTTGTTTCTTGAATTACGATTAGGAAAAAAAATGTTAATGTGTCGCGTACGTGTGTATAAGTGTGTGATGTGTATAACAATCCTTAATTAGAAAAATACTGACGAATATATCTTCATACCTTAGAAGTATAATGACGTGTAGACTTCGAAATACATAGAATTATATAAAAAGCTTATAAATATAACGTAAAGTTAGGTTTCATGAATATTGGTTTCATGGATATTTCAATTATGATATTCAGATAATATAATTATTGCTACTTTTTATTGAAGTGTGACCTATGTGGAAGCTATTATACAACTTGAATAACTCATAAAGTTATTGGTAGTAAAATAATATCACGTAGGTACTAGACGTAAAACTAAATAAGTAAATACTAATCATAAAATATCCTTGAGGTAGATAGTACTAACTAAGAATACTCTGTTGCTTTTACGACTTCGTAACAACATGGAAACTATAAATATTTAAACGAATAATTTAGGTATGTAATACATACGCATGTTGAATGTAGTTCAATTTTGATACATTGTACTATTTTATCAAATGACTTCCAATTGTGACATTAATAATGTATAATTGGAAATATATCTACCTATGTAATTAGGTGGACTGCGTAGTGCTACGGCGCGTGCGTAGCAAATCCGAGTCAAAACCAAAAAAATATTATAAAATATTATTTATTAAAGAACATAATATTTGCTTTTCGAAATAATTGAAATTAGAATACATTGACTGATGATCTTATTTGGGTTCGTACCGCGTAGCCATCATAATTTGTGTAGCCCATTTTGTAAATACTGTGCACATTTAAAATTACATAAACTAATAAGCAACCATCCGATGTTTTTTATTCAATGGTTTTCCTAACAGGGTAACGTAAATCACAGGACTACAACACAAATACTATGGCTCCCTCTACGCGTCGAGCTGACAAGCCGAAGCAACGCAGCCGTGTTCGATTTTCAAACAGCCGGCCTCGCCAACTAGCTAACTCATTCCACGTTCGGTATTGAGACGGTTCGCACGCGCCCTTCGCTCTCAATAGTGTATCGCTGTTATATTTGTCAATAATACTGACAAGTCGTGTTACCTGTTTAACTCAGTGTTTATAAGCTGTGTTCTTTAGCCAAAATGTGTGAGAAAAGGACCAGAAAGATTAAGAAAGGTACGGTTTGTTTTATTTTTTTTTAATTTTTCTGTATAGTCTAGTTTTGAGTAATGATCTGTGGTCGCGATGAGGGTGGGATGGAATGGGAGCCGCCTCTGTAAAACGGAGAATATATGGATTTTGTCGAAGGCTTAGACAAATCTGTTTAAATTATTAGGTTTTGGTTGATTTCTATTGATCTTCATACGTTTGAGGGTACTTTACTGTCAAATGTCATAGTTCTGCTGAATGTTTTTGAAAATGGGCGGCGATTTCTTTTGGATTGGTTTCGCTTCTTTTTCTACCGTTGTATTTCATCAGCAACATATTATACTGAAAGTTATCTAGTTTACATAATTGTAATTGGTTTCATTAAGTACTGTGAAATAACAATAACCTGGACCATAAACATCGTTCTCTATTATTTTCTTGTTTTAACTTAAACAAGAATACCATAATTTATGTTAACTGTTTTGTTTCTAAGAAAATGTCTTTACTCAATCAGGAGGCCGTAGAGACCGTATTTATTACCTATACAACCTACTGCTCCATGAAAAGGGAAATGTGAACTTTCATAGTCAAGGGATAAGGTTCTATTTACCTTGCTGTTGGTCTAGTTATTTTAAGATTCTAACAATAGGTTAAAATCATAACAGCTACGCCGCCGATGCCTTTCTCAACGTTGGAACTGACCTATGACAAGGTTTCATAATACGATCAACACTGGCTGCATAGAAGCATAGTTTATGATAACAATACCTTCTATTTTTAAATCAAGTTGTAAGCTCGTACATACATCTTCATTAATCAGGTGAGTACCTACATGCATATGAGTTTGACTTGCAAACTCCCTGTTTGACGTCGAAAAAAACAGAAATATATCAATCAATTTTCCGTTTCCCAACTATGGGATCGGGGATCGGCTTCCAGTTTTACCGGATGTCACTGGATACCAGTCTTTTACATGGAGCGACTGCATATCTGACCTTCACAACCCAGTAACTGGGAAACATTATACCTCTTGGCAATACCTACAAATGACAGTCGGGAACAACACGCTTAACGGGGTTAAAAAAAACACAAACAAATAATTTACCTACTTAAATCCTTACCATTAAAAGAACACATTAAAATCCATCTGTACTTATACTACTCGCAGAGTATATTACATATCGAATTTATTAAAAGGCCTACTGCAAGTTTACTTTCGAAGGTTACAAGTTACTGATAAGTTATCAAGACGAGTTGCATGCTATTTAAACTCCTTTGTTGATTATTACGGACGTTTAAAGTGAAAAACAAATAGAAAACCAGTTTTAAATTATTTTCCTTGAAATTGGATAAGTTGAAAACATTGTTAAACTAGATACATCATAATAATCATCATTTCCGCCGAAATACGTCCACTTCTGGACATAGGCTTCTCCCAAGCACCGCCACTTCGACCTATTCTATGCTTCCCTCATCCAGCGGATTCCTGCGAAGCTCCCTCCCCCAAATGACAAGCACCAAGAACAAACCAGATTAGGTTGACAATTACTTAGCATCTATAATATCTGACAGCAAGTATTGTGCAATTTCTGCTTATAACTCGATAAGAAACAAAAGGTCTGCGATATCATCAGTTTTCTCTTCTCACTTATTCGTAACTTGACCCGGCGGCGGCGGTCAAGTTACGAATAAGTGAGAAGAGAAAACTACACAGAATGTGCCGACGATTCAGATAAAGACTACTGCTAACTGTGATACTGAGAAGGTACCTAATATGCAGTCACCGATAACACAGCAACAGACGGTCGATTCTGTAAAAATCTCACCGTGAAAACTTAGGTGAAGTGAGATTATTTTTGCTAGGAATTGACACTATTGACAGCTCACTCCACGCTCACTTCACCTAAGTTTTCACGGTGAGATTTTTACAGAATAGCACCGCAGGTCTGTTGGTGTAATCCTATTTTATATTTATTAAATACAAAAGAGAACAAGCTGGGTAAATATAAACATAGCTGACAGCTACTTCCAGTCTGGCAACCTCTGTAAATTCGTTTTTGTATTTTTAAGTTTGGAACTTGTAAAAAGAAAAGAAACACTTTCTTTTGTTTTGTGTAGGTGCTACATGGTGCATTGTTTGATAAGCCAAACATGTACCTATATGATAAAATGCAATAATTAATAATATGCAACTCTCACTGACAGGAGGCCTGTGTCCCAGCAGTGAGACATACGCTGATTATAGATACTTCAGATTTTAATGTATTTTGGAAATTGCATAATTTAATAATCTTAACTCCATTTTTTTATTGTTTTTCTAATGCTAATAATTAAGAATTAGATTGTGCAACGAAGTTGCTGATAGTTCCGCTTTGTAATTTAATAATTGCATAATCCAATTCATCTCATCTTTTTATTACTTATCTCATTAGCGAATCATAGCCGCATCTGCATCATCTATTAATGATGCAGATGCGGTTAAATATCCAATGGTCTATTCTGCCCCCGATAGTTAAAAAGACGTATCTAACAAAAAGTAAAAACGGAGAAATAAATGTTTTAATGAATAAAACGGGAAATCGTATGCTGTCTTCGAGTAAATTAATATTTTACATACTTAAAGTTGAAAATAATACCCTCTAATAATAGGCTTTAACCTGGTTTAATAATAATATGAATTTATTAAATTATTATAATAAAAATAATGAAAAAACAGTTTCATCTTAGCATAAAAAATTAAGGAAAATATTACATACTTAATTGATTAGACGTAAACGGCTAGATGCGTCCTTTAAATTTCAAACGCTTTTGGTTGTACTTTTTTTCTAAGTATTTAGTTTATCTATCTAATAAATGATTTTAACATAAATGGGCGCATATAGGTATTTCCGCCTTTTTTCTTAAGAATTAGAAAGTATGTAGATAGCCCTTGGCTTAGGTAAAATGTTTATAAAATATTTAATAATCCTTTTATCTAAGGTAGTATATCAGAAATATTACAGTAGGTTCGTGGTTATCATATAAGTCATAGCCTAATTTATTATTTGTAAATAAAACACAATTTTTTATTCAACGTAAAGTAATTAAGACGATTATGGCAAATGCGCCTATGCTAAAACAATTTTACGAAGTAAATAGGGCGCAAGTGGTCAGATGTGGTCTTTTTTCTTAATGTAAAAACAGTTTTTTTTTTAGCGCGTTAGTCGCAAATACCTATTTGCGTCTTATTAACTTCCTTTTAGAAATAGGGACAAATATGCGCCTTTTATATTACTGAACTAAAAAAAAACTATAAAGTATAATGACATTATCTACATAAATGCGACTTTTTAATTAAGTTTCACATAAATTCGTCTTTTCATCTTCAATCGGGTGTAAAAAATGAACAGAAGCGCCCTATTTTGTTGTGCTAAAACCGCACTGGAGGAAGTTAGAGAAATATAAAAAATACAAGCAGATGCGCGTTTTTTTTCTGATTTCGGCAATATACATAACTCAAATCTGGAAAAACTGTTAGATGCGTCTTTTTTCCTATCGGGGGCAGTATTTATCTACCTACCTACTTACCGATAAACCTATTATAAAATCTGCAGTCTCGCCGCGCTTTCCATTGATTTCTAATGGAGAAAGCAACTCGTACCTTGACATTAATTATGATTTACATGTAGTGTAGGGATTTCAGATGCCTACGAGGACTATCTTTGATTAATCGTAATAATTTTTCGGTTTTCCTATTATCTAGTTTTTGAGTCTGAGGTCTGACACGTCCAGAGCGGGAGAAGTTATTTGATAATTTCCCACCAAAAAAAAAATAATAATAAAAGGCCTATATACTAAGTCCATCAACGAAGATACGGGCCCGTCCGTAAATATGAAGTTCGATACTTCGGAATGAACCCTGCTATCGATTTATTAACTTTTTTGGACGGGTAAAAACACATCGGGAGTAACAACTGTGAAATCTAGTTAGCAATCATTTTTAGTTCGGGCCCCAAACTTATCTGAAGTCCGTAGGTGATACCGAGGAGGAAATGCCTGTAACTGGACAGAACTATAGATTTTTTTCTTAGAGAGTAGACTATAGTAGAGGAATATTACCCAGACATTCTAATAAACATAACAATATAAACTAAAGGACACTTAACTACATAAATATAATTTAATTAACAAATCGTCCCTGCCATTGCAAAGCAAGGAATTAACACATAAGTGTTACCTAAATAAACCATGACATTTTAAACATTATCTATCAGTTTTTTAAATGCTACATTATAATTTACAATAATTTACTTTAAACTTTACAATAGTATTAACTCGAATACTACTTATGATAATCAAAAGTTTATTCAAACTAAACTGAATGAATCAGCACTTTTCGAACGTCAAAATTTCGTAAAACAATCCTACAAACCCTACACCACTTTTTTTTTAGTTACCATAGAATTGAACCATAGATACTGTTAACTGTCCAGCATAATACAAGTAGCTTAGCTGCCTTGGCTGGCTACTGTATACAATATCTGCCAAGGCCGTTCATTGACCGTTAAGTGAAGGCCTATGTACAAAGAGAACGGACTTCCACGAGACTATAATAACGATGTACCTATGTGTTTATGGTACTTACAGCTTTTGCAATACAGGTGTTGTAACAAAGGGTATCTATTTTATTGGGTTCTGGTTCTTTTTTTATCAACAACCGGAATGACAACGTTTACCGACAGAAAATTTTGTATTTTCCGCAGTCATTTAAAATGTCTTTTGTAATAACAATGACTGCATTATTTTATTGATTTGTAAATTTTGCAACTCACTGGTGTACACTGTACAGTCGTTATTCTGGCATTTGCAAAGCGTAGACGCAACGTAGCGAAGGTCGTAGGCGAGCCGCAGACGCACCGTAGAAGCTGCATTTGCGTAGCACTCGTAGGCGCCCCGTAGGCCCGCGTAGGCACCTCGTAGGCTCGCCGTAGACTCAACGCATACGCCGCGTTAACGTGTGCTTTAACATTCTTTAATTTTTTCTACGACTGACAATCGATTAAATTAATAACAAAAAAATTGTAAAAACTATTAACTCCAGCCATCATTCTAAAACCTGTCTACAGGTCGTTGTCCTTTTATTCAACAGATTTTATTACGCAACCAAGACAGGTTAGATAGAGAAACGACGCATCGGAAAATATCTTTGTTTTTAAAGTCAAAAACTATTTTAATTTAAAAAAGCCTTGAAAAAATAAGCTCGTGAGAACCATATTTATTAATAAAAATATAGTTGTTGTCTGAAAATTTAGCTTTCCCATACAATACTGTGTTCGGTGGCTAAAGAAACGTTATAATGCTCCAATTCGCTAGCCGGCCATACTTCACCAAGTATTTGCTTCATTATGCTAATGGTCGATATGAAATATTGTACTACTATTAAATGTGGTACATACCTACGTGGCCTTTCTTTTATACGGTGTAAAAATAACATAGCTAGCTATTATTTAAGGTTTAAAAAGTTACTTAAGAACATTTTTTTTAAATCTGTTCATTCATTTCGAAAAACAAGGGCTTGAAAGTTTGTATGAAATACCTACCGTATCTCTCAGGGTATTTCCATGGAATCCATTCCGATTTGAACGTAGAACGTAGCTACAATTTTTAAAAAACCTTAGAAAGGGGATTGAAGTTTTTAATATGGAGTTTGGTATGCCTATTGTCGCGCCATTTTGATTTTTTTTTTCAAAATGGCGGACTCTCATCAAACTTATATAAATCGATAGCTGACATCAATGTAAACAGAAAACATAATAGAACCAAACCCTGTAAAGTGACACGTTTCCGAGACATTATCGTTCAAGTTGATCTCGTGACATCCATAATGTTTTAACTTACGTCTTGTTGCTTTTTAAGGCTGACATAATCGCTTCGCAATTAAAGACTTTTATCTGTATAAAGATTTAAAAAAAAAAACATGTTGCTTATACGTTACAAATAAACACACTGAAAATTTAAAGTTCTCAAACATCTATTCATTCTTTCCCTTTCGCGGGCTACGTTGAAGTATTGATATTAACTACAATCTTATTGAATCGATTATTCGATACATTATGACGCATACCTATGCATCGAAGTTTGCATGTGGCTTTTAATTGACTATAGGTGCAGCCAAATATGATTAATCCCTTAATCTCCGATTATGGTTAGGTTTAATCAGCGACAGTGCCGACTGCCGCCGGGCGCCGATCGCCGCGCCGCGGTCGGTGCAATATTGAAGTATCGATCGAGCTATTTTGGTACTCGTAGGTTTAAAATGTTAATGCTTCAATTCGTTTTGAATTATTTACTGCATTCGACGGAGATGGGATGAACCAAATACAAGCTGTAGTGGCAATGGGCCGGCCATATAAGCTATAGTACCGAAGACCGTTGGGGTAGACGTGTTCTTGAGGGGAGACCGCGAATCGGCAAACGTAAGGTAGGACGCCTTCAGACTAGAGATGTTACGGATGTCGTTTTACCGGAACCGGAACCGGAATCGGAGGTTTTAAATTTGATTGATCGGAATCGGAACCGGAATCGGAACTGGAATCGGAACCGGAATCGGAACCGGAACCGGGGCGGAGTAGAAGAAAGATGTGTTAAGGGGCCTCCCCTTAAAACATCTTTCTTCTATTTCTTCTAACATCCACAAACAAAACAATAAACTGAGACTTTGTGACTAAAACTTTTTTGTAGGCGCTCTAGTCACGTGTATCGCTGCGTTTCGAACTTCGGTCTAACTCAGATTCAAAATTATCGGAACCGAAATCGGAATCGGAGGTGTAAAATTAATCGGAAGTTCCGACTTTTCGGAATCGGAACCGAAGCTCCGTAACATCCCTACTTCAGACTATCTTCGCAGGGAGCCCCCCTGTTTGCAGCTGGATGAGAGTTGCCGAGAATCGAGCTAAATGGCGTGCAATTGGAGACCAGTTTCAACAGTGGACTGCTGGAGGCTGATGGATGATGATAGGATGAAATTATGATAAGACACTTTTTCTGATTGAAGTAGGTCTTTTTCTATTTGGTAATTGTTACCGAACGAATAAAGGAAATAGGCATCAGAAAAACAGAACTAACAGGTTTGCATGAATCGATTATTCAGAACAAATGATAATTTATTTCATGAAATTCTAGTAACCAACGAATTATACCTTAATAGTCTGTAATATATGTGAATAATTTGCTATAGACTTCTCGTTTAGCAAGTTATTTCGTATATTATTCTGTTTTAATTGATAAACTCAAGGTTAAAACTTTGGAGTCCAAACGGCCTAAAGAAAGCTCGGTCTGATTGATTTTTTACATTCGTAGTCCATAGGTATTTGAAACTGGCTCGGAGGTCGGAGGCCCGCCATCTTTTCACGTTCTTCGAAATTCAAAAACTCAAACGGAGTAGGTACAATCTGAATGATTTTTGTTTTTGGAAAACGTCAAATCTGACCTTTTTGCTACGTAACCTTTTTGCAAACTGCATAAAGATCGACATAAGTTTGTTGCACAGAAACAAACAGAATGGTCTCATTAATAAATACCATTGTATAAAAACCAGGGCAATTTCGATCTTATCACGTATAAATAATTTATTTATTCGCAATTCGCTTTGCAGTTGAACCCGGTGAGACAAAGTACAAGCACGTACAGGGGTACCAATGACCTTAGGAACTATATGAGGACGTTTTAGGCTTTGAGGATTCAACACTGTTTCTTTCTGGGCCAAGGTAGAGCTTCTATAGCCTGAATGTTTTTACATTCAGGCTATAGAAGCTCTACCTAACGACGACGAAGACTAACAGACAGACAGACATTCATCATTCATTTTTTCATTTTTTTTTTTCGTTTTTTTTTTTCAGACATTTTTGTCTGACAGCCAATGCTTTCAAATAGAAACTAGCTGTTGCCCGCGACTTCGTCTGGGATCCAGGATAAAAAGTAGCTTACGTCCTAACCCAGGTCATGGTATACCCATGTGCCAAATTTCATTCAAATCCGTTCAGCCGATTAGCGTGAAAGCGTAACAAACAAACAAACAAGCTCACTTTCGCATTTAGAATATTAGAATTAGGATCAGTGGCGGATTTACCAGCAGGCTGAGTAGGCTGGAGCCTAGGGCGGCAGATTTTAGGGGCGGCAAAGAATGTTCATTATGGTGTAATTAGTGGATATTAAGGCGCCGCCTTATTAACGTAGTACATAATTCGAGCTGTTATGAGCTCAGAAATATAGATAGGTACCCAAAAACTATTTCTTGTGCAGTCTTAACATCGTTGGGTTATACATATTATCTAGAAACTGACACATTATTGTAGAGGTCTGTAGGGGCGGCAAAATTTGAATAGCCTACTGGCGGCAAATGTGTACCTATATCCGCCACTGATTAAGTGATTAAGATACTAATTACTAATGCTAGGTTCACTTGAATTTTGTTATCCTGTTTCTTTAGTTTTGATATCACACCATTCAGTCGAGAGAAATTCCAAATATAGGCTAAAATATTCATTTGAAACACTATTTTAGTCAAAACTATAAAAATTATAATGTTGTTAAAAATAACTAATGGATAAAAATAAAACATCTCACTTGCCTCAATTAATCGAGGCGAAAACACATTCACCGACAGTCACATGTTTTCTTGCGTGTTCGAGTTCCGACTCATCACACGCCAACGTGAGTGT
Organism: Luperina testacea; assembly: GCA_927399505.1. Taxonomy (NCBI): domain Eukaryota; kingdom Metazoa; phylum Arthropoda; class Insecta; order Lepidoptera; family Noctuidae; genus Luperina; species Luperina testacea. The sequence goes on along the minus strand of OV656775.1, from coordinate 12,223,853 downwards.
ATTGCAGAATCCGCTGCTGACACAAGCGATATTTACATTTATATTGAGAGGGACAAAGTTTAATTTCATTTATCTAATGTGATGCTGTTCTATAACTGGCAGCCGTGGTGTGTCGGGTGAAAGTTCGTTGACCTGAGATGACGTCATCGGATGTCACGTGGTAGACTTGCATTGTTGAAGGAACACCGTTATGGGAAATAAATGAACTGTCATTATGTATAATATAATGTATGTATGACATTCTCGGATCAACACTAGTACGAATCCGATTAAGTCTGCATTCGATTTTTGATATGCATAGGTTGTCATTTATTTTCTCTGTTTTGGGTAAAAATAAAAGGAAAGAGGTTCGTTTCCAAAATGAAAACAATTCGCAAAAATAAACATGTGAAGTCATTAGCAAAATTACTTTAGTCATGTAATCATCAGAAAAGTAGGTAAAGCTTGACCGTTGACCCATTTGACACTTAGTCTTTGTTCTTTTTTTTTTAAGACCAGAGACATCACATTACTCTAATAAATTATAAAGGCTTTATTCTCATTCTAATAAGGTTGCTGCTGGGTTGTTGCCACTGACAAGTCCGTCAAAATCATTGTGATCTTTATTCTCGTTGCAATAAGGTCGCTTTCAGATTACTGCTGTCAGAGTAGAGGTACATCCTTTACAGCGGATACGCGATTGACAGCTACGAAAACAATTCCCGAGTCACATTGCATGTAATGTGTCACACTAAATTAATATTGAATGGGATTTACCGCCTGCTGAAAACTGAACAGATATTGGAGTTTCAAGGGAAATATGTTGCGTAAATAAGTAACGTTTAAATTACATCACAATGCTATTGTTATTACGTATTTACTTATTTGGGATTACTATGCCATGATTAATAAATACAATAATACCTACACAGCGGTTTGTAGTTAAATAAATCATTGAACCTACTTCATTATTTTGAGTTGGCAACACCCAAAAATGTGACATTATCAGTCTTTATCAGTTTAGCAACCTAGCGACACCCTATTTATCACTATGCTAATAATGGACACATAAAAACTCCATTCGATGATTCAACACTAGACGAAAATATAGACGTCACACACCCGCAACGCGATATAGCGGTGTCAAGAAACTACGCGCGTGTGAATCTAGCAAGTCTGTAAGTAACGTAACGTGACTGTCTGCAGCCACGGAACTGACTCACGTTGCAAGCTGTAAGTCTGCAGTCTGCAGTATTTATTTTCTGTCCTTAAACTGTTCCACAGGCAGTCACGTGGCTGTTACACGCGTATCGCTGTTTTTGTAGCCAGGTTTTTGAACGCACGCCGCGCCTGGCCCATAACGTGACTTACCGCTTTTGAGCATTGTTCTGACAGATTGATTTTTTTTATGTCGAACTGCAAGCAAAGACTTCTTTGTATTGTTCCTTCTTTTTAATTTCCGGGGGTCACAAAGAACACGTGAGACTTAACGAAGGTCTGACTGTTGTTTTTGTAAAGATAGCTTAAGTGACGATGGTAGTAATTAGGTTTCTTATCAACTGATAAGATTACTATGTTTCGATGCATTCCGCGTCTACGGAATGAATTGGGATTGCCTTTGATTCGCTGGTGATTAGTTAGGTAGGTACGCTTTTATATTTCGACACGCTAACCATTTATTTTTAGTTTTGTTATCAATTGCAATATTTTTGTTAAACCTTTTTGGTAGGTAGTCCCAGAGATTAGCGGGTTCAAACAAACAAACATAGGTAGAGGTACTCTTCAGTTTTATTAGTATACCTAGATATTAGTAGATATACCTAATAAGTATAGACAGATAAGTAATATAAATAGATAGATAGAAGATGGTACATACAAAATTGTAGGTTCAAATGCATTAATATTATCATATCATACAAATGTTTTTAACAAAACATTGATAAAATCTCATAATGTAGGTGCGGATACAGCGGATACGCAGTTTCCCCGACCGGGTCAAGGCACTGCCATCCTGTACATACATTCAAACACGGTACATATGTATAGGTAGTTATATTATTATGTATATCTACAGTGTGGTTTTCGAACGACCTGCCCATACGGTTACCTTGGCCAGGCCAGTGCCGGATTAGCCACATAGCAGGTGTAGCAAATGCTACAGGCCCCGCGCTGTCGGGGCCCCGCGCTTGGACGTACATACAATAAAGAAGTCATGGTACTCTATACCATTAGGTTTATTGAAATATTAGGGAAGAATGGTCAAAGGAAACCTAAGCTCTCCGAGATGGGATGCTAAAAACTTTCAAACTTACTTCGCTTACTCTTGCATCTATAAGGTTACCTATAAGGTTCTCTCAGAACTTGCAAGTACGTTGGTTTTTACAAAAGTACCTACTATACTGAGCATTGTTTGAAGAAAGTCATTTGGCTCAAGTACTTCAACTGACATGAAACGGAAAAGATCGTATTTGTTAAGAAACATTTGACTAGTGAAAAATCACTACACAACTAAAACTATTATGAAAAAGTTCTGTTTTATCTTGTAAACCTTTTATTTTGACTATGGAAACAGTTCCAGAGTCAAAATTATGTAGGCCTAAATGAATGACTCTATTCTTTAACCATTTAGGCCTACGACTTTTTCTTTCAGGTTACACTCATACCTTCTTACTAATAAACGTATTATATCAGATGAATAGTTACACACCGATTTCTCTCTTTCAGTCATCAGTAATTTGGCTTTCGAATGAAGAAGACAATTTTTTGCCAATTCTGTATGTATTGATCTTTTAACACGTTCGTCATTTGAAAACGAACGCAGGCATTGTTCCATTGTTTTGCGACTCATGTACGACGATGTTTATGCACTACGCGTGGATTCAAGACAACCTTTTGAATATGTTAAGAATTTTGAAGTCATTATAAATTGGGCAGGGAATTATGATCACTGTCCATCCAAACTTAGCTGTAAGTTACTCGTCTCTGTTGATTATTTAACTAACAATATTTCTCCATCTTTCCAGGTTCTCACCTTACCCGCCTGCGTGAAGCCAGACGCATCCAAAGGCTTCAGAGGCTGTCATCACCATCAACTAGCGATGATAACACCACTGTATCTGTGTCAGTGTCCCCGTGCCCGGTCGCCGTCGACAAGAACGCCCAGAACAGGGTCATTCTCGAACTGGCCTGGAAGACGGTCGCCCTCATGCACAAGAACAGACTCATCCAACAGAAGATCATCGCACTAAAAAAGGAAACCTCAGAATTCGTTGCTGCCATCATGAATAACCCTGAAAATAGAAAACGCTACGTCGAACACATCCGCTTGTACGGACCCAACCCACAAGTGCAAATACAAAACGTAGAAAATTCTCCAGTACATTTGGAACCCAAGGTGTAAATCAAATGGGTTTGACTTCGGAACACAATGAGTGAATGAACGAATGAGTGATGTTACTTTGTTGAGAACGAATGATTTATTGAATGTTACTTAAAGCCTGTTGTTGAGTTATTTAGCTTTTTATCTTTACTTATAGACCTTGTATACTTCTAGGTTACTGATGTCTAACATTGACATTAATTGTGATCAAATTATATAAGAATCATTGTTAAAATCTTCAATTCGTAGTGGTGATTTTCAAAATTATCTATTCCAGTCTACATAGTATTCTATAATATATTTAAGATTGTATACAGCGTATAATTGTGTAACACACTATCAATCTATATAATATTGAAGGATATTGCTAATCCATTGCCTGTTTCATATTTTCGAAAAATGTGAAGCACACACACACGCGTGTGTGTGTGGTGTGTGTGTGTGTGGTGTGTGGTGTGTGTGTGTGTGGTGTGTGGTGTGTGTGTGTGTGGTGTGTGTGATGTGTGTGTGTGTGTGTGTGTGGTGTGTGTGTGTGGTGTGTGTGTGTGGTGTGTGTGTGGTGGGTGTGTGTGTGTGTGTGTGTGTGTCTGTCTGCACATCAACGTAAATAACGCAATGAATGTTGTTGAACTGTCAAAATGAAACCCATTGCTATTGATAGTGTGTTAGGTAATTACCCAGCAGTTCTTAATGTTTTCACACATTATAGTATTGGTGTACCCATCCCAGCAATAAATAAATAAAAATTGCAGTGTCTTATGTAAAAATGTTGTGGCTAATGATAACTTCTTGTTGTTTTAGAAGTAAGCTACAAAATGGTTGTAAGTAAGAGGCTGTTATTGATAAGGTAGTCATCTTCGTACCATTTGTACGGTCAAACATCGGACCGTTAGGGTTTTTGTGTATGTTATGGCGTATTATTTACGCGGGACCGGGAAGATAGGGTAAAAATGATGTTGTTAGGGGTAATTTGACTTCATTAGGACGAGTTGGTACTTATGTGTACCACAAGCGGTACAAATTTATACCAGCTCGTCTCTGAGAGAAGTGTAGTAGTGACGCTTTGTCGCTTTTTGTTCCCAGTTTTTAGCACCAGTTGATAGTTGAAGCGGAATGTAACGCTGTAATGAAAAGTTGAATGTTGTTTCTTATTAGGTAGTAGCACAAAATTCTCCAAATGTTATCAAATTTTCTGTGAAAATTAAATGTTTTCCGTAAATGTTTATAAGGAAAACATACCACATTATTCCTCACACTGATGTAAATTTTCCAATGTATGTAGGTTTCTAAAATGCTGATTAGTGATTATCATTAGGTACTAATTGAAAATAACTATGGTACGGAGAACTGGAAAATAAAGGTTTTCAAAAAATACTCTTAGCACGTAATTTAAGTTATTAGAGTTTATTTTAGTTTGTAATTAATTTCTATTTAATTTGTATTTAATTAACATGTTTGTATTCGTTAAGCAGGCACTGTGTTAATTGGACCAAGTGAAGAAAATGACAACTTTTTGAGAAGCTCATTCATTAGGAAATCATGTTCTCACTTAATATTTATGACAGCTCATTAATTTAGATTATAATTTTGTAATTACGTTCTAGTAATCCAAAACAACCGAATTGTGGATGTCCTATGTGTGAAAATGTCATATTAAAGAATACCGTAATATCAAAATAATTTATTTGGGCTTCTCAAAAGGTAAAACAAAGCTTTTAATTTATCTAACATTTTTCTAACCTCGAAATCTGTATCACTTCTCGGGGTCATTATCCTGTAAGAATGTACAAACGCTCGCTACTGCCATCTAGCGGCAAAATACAAAACCAAATAATGTTCCTCAATTTCCTTGGTTCAATGAACAGCTAGTTTAGCCTTAACTTAGATTGCATTTAATAGGAATTAGTTTAATGAAGAATGCACAGATCTACCAATCACCGTGTTCATTTAATTTAAATGTACAGACGCCAGCACATCAAGTTACACGAAACTGTAAAATTATCCCAATCAACTTTGAACCTTATGCTTTAGCGATAAAGTTAAAAGTCTATTAAAGGGATTTGACAGATTGTAGTAGCTTGATGTGCTGGCGTCTGTACGTATTTATACTGAGTTCAGTATACCTAATTATTACAAAAAAACATTACTTTAAGTATTTCACCCGAATGTTAAGTATCTTTGTATGATTTGTTAAAGCGTTACTGTAGGTTTGTAACTTAAGTGGATACAAAATTACAGGGAGTGTGAAATTCTAAAATGTGAATCCTTTGAACTTGAAGAAGTATTATTGTATGATTGATATTAAGCTGTTATTTATAATTTATTGCACAAGGCTCTTGTTGTGTATGTGTACCTACGATAAAAAAAAACTTGGCTTTTCTGACGTGGTTTACTTAGATCATAAGTCAATTTTGAAAAATACACTAGTCTCTCGAATTTTCGTTGTTTGCTTTTCTCCCTCAATAATACCTAAAAACCTACCTATATTAAAAATGAAAATTGATAATGAAAACTTTAAGAAAGGGGCCATTCAAGTATTATGTAAGCACTACAGGGGGGCGGGCGGTCTTTGCTTTGCTTATTTTTGATGACATGGGGGATGGGGGGGTCTGGATGGTGATTACGTCAGCAGTATTAATTTTTTTACTTTTTCGGATTTTCTACAAAATTTAGTCGATTTTGGTTTGAACACATATGGCAACCCTACTTGTCTATGCTTGAAAACGAAACGCATATAACTGCTGTTCATGAATCAATAAAGAAACCAAAACACATTTTTTTTTTCAATGTGTTCTGGTTTCTTTATTGATTGCATGCATGATGTTTACGTAAGCATGGGGGGGGGGGGGGTAAGAGCTTTGCTTACTTGTGCTGACGAGGGGGAGGGGGGGCTAATAATTGCAAAAAATCTGCTTACGTAATACTTGAACGGTCCCAAAGAAGTTTTAACGGTTTTTTACATTTCTATGCTAAACCTAGGACCACGTTCGCATGGACGTAAAAATATCGCGGGATTTATCGCGCACTGGTTTTCAACTCGGTTCGGTGTTGAACCGGGGCATTGAGAACCCAACAAGCGCAATCCAGCGCGTCAAAATAACACTTGGATTTTTTAACTCTCGGCGTTAGGCAGTGCGCTGAAAGTTCAGTTCAAGAAAAAATCCCGTCGCGAAATTTTTACGAACGTGCACACGTGGACTAAAAGTGAAAAGTGCTAACCATTGACTGGATGTGGTTAATATTGCTAACCACTGACCCTGAAAGAGTTAGAACTTCTGGTGCATTAACACTGAGAAAGCAGATTTATTGTAGGTAGGTAATTTGGCGATTCAGGTCTTAAACCTAGACGACCTCACAATAAAATAACGATCGTACATACCTACCTATTGGTGACCGCAGGCTCTGATCTCTATGATTCATATCAAATGATGATGCTAAACTTTCCTAATTAAATTACAACAGGAGCCACTTTAGCAAAAGGAAACCTTATGTTTTGGCGATAAAGTTGAAAATTTACTAAAGAAATTTGGCAGATTGTATTAGCTGCACGTGCTGGCATCTGTACCTATAGCGTCGACCCCGAGAAGTGACGTAATAATTTAAGGCACCGTTCAACGGCCTCTAATCTATATAGGTACTAATCGTTACATAGTATAAAACAAAGTCGCCGAAATGTCTGTACGCGCATAACTTCCGAATGACTGCACCAAATTGGGTAATTGTTTTTTTTGTTGTGTTCGGTATTTCCAGGACAAGGTTTGTATGAATGAAAATTTCAGAAATTCGAAAAAAAAATTGCACCCGTGCCGTGCTGGGGCGGGCCTCTAGTAAATGATGAAAAGGTAAAATTCAATACAATTCCGATTCGAAATTCTTTCACTAATAAGAAGCTACTGTATTGCCGAATGTCGTAGGATATAAATTTAAATTTAAAACAAAAAATTTCACGCGGACGAAGTCGCGAGCAGATGCTAGTAGCATACCTATAAACTTAGATCGCATGTGCCTATGTATATCATGTATATGTAAGTACTAACTAAGCTGCTAACGGTATCTACTAGCTCATCGATCGAACGGTTAACGCCTTAATGTTTTATGAGAGTGAAACCACTACCTACAGCGACTGATTGATAGGCAAAGAATAGGTACCTATTACATATATCTAAGGTAATAAGTACCTAGGTCACCTTCTTATCAGTCTCAAGGATTATTTCACGGCTCTAAGCTTCATGGCACCCTGTAAATAAATAAAGATTTATAAAAAAAAAATGGCGCTGCACTGCATTGCTTACCTACCGATATAAATCTAAAAACGTGACTATGTGAAAAATCATGGAAGCTTTGACAGAGAAACCGTCTAGTATCTACTTGTGAATGATTCATTTACCTAACGATCAATTTATTAGGAACATCAAAATTACCAAAAGTTTTACGCCATCTAGCGTCGAGTGGTTAATATCATTGGTTACCGGCATCTAGCGGTGAATAGGAAAACTAATAGATCACTGTCATCTAGCGGGAAATTGATGAACGTTTTGATGCAACGACATCTAGTAGTAGAGTTCTAGCGTAATGTAAGTACTTTCTACTGACCTTTAAACTAAATACAGGTCAGTGGCATTTTCTTACCTACTAATCCATGTACTAGATAGCGCTTTTACAATTTTAAAAAAAGAAAATAAAAAAAAATGATTAATCATTTCTGATTACCTGAGTTTAACTGCTGAACATTGAAATAGATCTAAATAAACAAAACATTCGCCTGAGGACATGGGGACGATCCTCAGCTGGACCTGCAGTTCCGCTCGGATCGGTTTGGGTCGGCTCGGCACGTCGGCTCGGATAGGTAGGTACAACTCGGCTTGGTACTTCTCGGCTTAGTCGGGCTCGGCTTGGCCCGATTCGGCTCGGCTCCTCCCATCCAGCTGCTACCGGCCTCCCTGCGAAGATCGTCATTTCTTCGTAGCTTCTAGTATCTTTCAACCCTACGTTTGCTGATTCAGTCAGCACGAGTAGGTAGCATCTGTCGTCATTTCACCAAGTAGAATATAAATTTTTGTTCCTTTATTTTTTGTACACCTGTAACTACTGTCGATTTAGTCTGTAAAAATCTCACGGTAAAGTGAACTGTCATCCCATCCCGTAAAAAATGCAAATCTGACATTGTTTTTGCGGTTTTTTAGTATAGAAGTTGGGCATTACACCTGTCAAATTAGTATCCTGGGGGCCTAAAAAGGCCACTGGCAGAATCATGAAAGGATAACATTATGAATCGTAATGGACAGTTAACTGCTAAGTTAATCGAATCAAATCCCATTGATGAAGGATTGTTCAGTAATTTTTTTTGTCTGTACTAAAATACTAATCAATAATCCAATCCAATCCATAGGGATTGGATTGGATTGATTGAAAATATGGCGAAGATAGTCCGTGTTTTTCTTTTTTTCGCTGCACTACGTAGGTATAATCAAAGAGATATCTCTTTGATAAAGAAAAACACTGACTGTCTTCGCCATATTTTGATTCATAACGTTATCTGTTTAAGAGTGACCTTCAAACAAAGTGCAAATTGGCCTTTTTAGGCCCCCTGGCCACTGACCTCTAATAAACCTTGTAGGTATATGTCAGTGATCTGGGCACATCTGGGTTCAAAAAACGAACTTCAGGGATTGACAGTTCACTTTAAGCTCACTTCATCTAAGTTTTCACAGTGAGATTTTGCAGAATAGACCGCAGGTTGTATTCAGGAAATCGTGATCGGCAAAAGGTTGTATTATCAACTTGACGTGCCCTATCACAACGGAGTCATGGTTTGCTTTTGGCAATGCAGTTTTTTAGATATTCCAATGAAAAAAAAACAATAATTTGTTCATCATAGGTAGGTATAATCTCGGTAGTGTAGGTATTAATTTGAAAGGAAGGTAGTATCTATGGCTCTATTCACAAACATAATTTTAAACTTACAAAAAAAAAACTTATCAAAAGTTTCTTTGCTAACCAGCGTGCAGCGCTATTGTTTTCGAGTTAACGGAAGTGTTTCGCGAGCACGAACAGCCGATTTTGTTATCAAATTATAATACATTATGAGAGAGAAGCTTTAACAGTATGGTCAATAGAAGTCATTCAAATGATCAAATCATCAGTATGGCTCAGTCAGTCTGACCTAACGCGCACGACACACTGTCGGGAAATCTCGGCGCGACCCTTTATGTATTAACAAACAATTTGGACTATTAGACAAATTGTTCCGGAGTTGTGAACTATGTTTTATTTATGACGTGCGAAAAGTTGTGGAAAATAGCAATTTAACTGTTTCATGAAAACTTTTTGTGTCAATCCTAGTTGGAAAGTTTTAGAAGTTATACCGAGTAAATTTTGTATTTTACTATATCAATATTTTGTAAGTAAACGAATAAGGTTAATAATTGATAAAAGTGTAGTATTATTTCACACAATAGTACATTGAAATGTATTGTTTTACATGGCTGACGTTAGCAGAGATACCATTGCACAGTTCCAATAATTTAATCTTTTAAACTTTGTAACCACAGTGATCCATTTAACAAAAGGTTTTAGCTCAACACTTTGTAACACGAATTCTGTGAAGTGCTTATACCTACATACACCCAAGTCTGAAATAGGAATTTGGCCACATCAATATGCGAATCATCTTCGCTTGGAGATCGCTACCTACTTGCAATGAAAAACTTCCAACCAGTATTCTTCGTTTTAAAAAAATATCAACTATAGGAGATTTTATTTATTTATTTTAAAATGTTTCATAAAACGGTGAAGGAAAACATTCTAAGGAAACCGGCAAGTCTAGGACCAAAAAATCGAGGACATGTGACATCTACCAATCCAAAGAATAGGCCATGATCCACCACGCGGGCCTTGTTCGGGTGAACAGGGCCCGCGTGGTGGACTATGGACCACTCTTTCTCACAGAGAGGAGGCCTGTGTCTCAGCAGTGGGAACATTATAGGCTGATCATGCATCATAAAACCCTTTTGCTCGCAGAATACCTTAACCTTTAAAAAAAATTTAAAGCTCTAAGTTTCTATAAGATGAAGATCGGGGAGATTCGCAATCAATTTCTCATTAGTCATAGATTACTAGGAAACTGTCTCTAACAATAAACTAAAAACCCCAACTGTTTATGAAAACAAAAGAAAAGCTATAAATAAATTGTTAACATCATTTTCATAAATACGTGAACGTGTGAACATACATTGAGACTATTAATAAAAGCTTCATAACCGATCGTATCGTAATACCTGTCATCTCTTTCTATTAATGAACAACCCGCACTGGGACCGCGTGGTGGATTACGGCTCACTGCCTCTCTCCGAAAGGAGGCCTGTGTCCCAGCGGTGGGAAAGTTATAGGTAATGATTATGCTTTCTATTGATAGTTGATAAAAACTCAAAACTCAAAGCATTTATTTCAATTAAACCATTTACAGGCACTTTTGAACTACCAAAATTAAATAGTCAGTCAGTTAGTCAGAAAGTTGAAGCAAGTTGCCCACTTTTATTGATCTGAGGTTGCCCATTCCAAAACGTAGATCTCTATGGAGAAGAACGGGCAAGAAACTCTAAGGGCACTCTTTTAAATCAAGATATTACAAAATCCTGGGTACATTTTTCTTGGTGCTCTAATCTATAGACAATACAGTCGCTTTTCGTATCTACAGGTGATCGCGTTGTCCTTCTAAACTACGTAACGAATTTTGATGCGGTTTTCAGCATCAAGAAGAAAATTTATTCAGAAAGGTTGCGCATAAAGTATTAATATTAAACTAAACAATAATAAAGAAATATCGATGTTTTGTCTAGGCTTAAAAAGCGTGGGGTGATATCCTTTAACGTTGCAAACGGTTGAAACAAAACTTGGCAAAATTCTAAATTAAGTCGCCATAACTAACGATCAAAATCTGTCGCCCTTAACTGAACAACCAATCAAATGATATGTCAAATCAATCGGTTCCTCTCGTGAAAATCAATCAATCAGGAATGTTCGGTTCAATAGCGTCATGTGCACGTGTTTTTACAGGGTAAAGTATCCATGTTGTGTCGTGATAGGAACTAGTTGACGTTACAGGGGACGCCATCATGGATTTATACAATCGATGTGACATTGATGCTATGGACAAATTGGAAAGCCTAAGCTAGATTATCATAACTAATAATATGATAATTCATAACCAAACAACTGACTAAGCCTTTTTTTACACAAGATAACAAAAAAAAGGTATTTTCTTAAAACATGTGGTTTAATTAGCTGATGGCCAGTTCAAAGACATAAAAGCTTTATGGTCGTTCAGATTGCATAACATTTTCAATGTACTATGAAAATGTTATGCAATAACCACCAATGTTACTTATAAGGCCGTGTTTGTTTTTAGAGTTATTTGGGTTTGTTTTAAATAAGTAAAATTCTAAGCAGTATCGTTGCTCTCTATTTAATTAGCAGGGATAAAACTGAAACTATTAAAAGAAAAGAAATAGAGACCGAAGAAAATCACAGGATGATTTTTTCTTTAAATGGGGATCAATATTTAAACGCGATGTTAGTTTGATCAGATCTAGACTGCGAAGCCCTAAGCCGACGTCCGTACCCCGGATAATCACTTATTTTATAAAATTTATGCCGTGGTTGGAATCCTTAATTTATTAGGTATGACACCCACAGAATAGTACGGGTATACAGCCGACAACCTCCTAGATTGACCAGCGATTTAAAAAAAATCTCCATATTCATATTCAATGTGTTATAAAGGAATTGTTCGAATAACGGTTCGAAAATTGAAATTCATTGTCACAGATTTTGTGAAGACACAAGAATAGACAAAAGAACCACTACAAAATACAATTATACTTCGCATCTCATCCTCGTGATCACTGTTACATGTAGTTATGCCTTCTGAACTACTACGCTGCACAAAGTTTAAAAAATAAAAAGTAAAAAGGAACGCCGCCATCCAGTATAGGTAAGTGTCATCTGTCAACATAGACGTCATTGTGTTTTTTGTGCTCCCGCGCTGCAACGTATTTTTTCCAGTATTTTTACAAATTTTAATTGCAAAAGCTTTACTTCTTACTGAACGTTGTTAAAAATGGGCAAAAGACGTTCTGAAGATACGGATGAAGTGGAGAAGCTAAAGAAACTAGAAAAGAAGTTGGAAAAAATCACGAATTCTTCCAAGAATTCTTCAGGTTAGTACTAAATTGAAATGAATGTGTTATTTCGATATAAAACTATTATTTCTTTGGTCAGTGGGTTTCCTTGTGATATTATCTAATTTTACAACATACAATTACCTACGAGTCATCACGAGAGGATGACCACTGTATGATTTGTACCTACAATCGGGCTGTGCTCCCGCCAAAACCACCAATTTTTGCCCTTATGAGTCTTCACGAGAGGTTGACCAGGGAAAAATAATTAGCATAATGCTAATACCTATCTAAGTATCCTAGAGTCTTCACGAGAGGTTGACCATGGAAAAATACTTACTAAACATAATGCTATACCTACCTATGTATCCTAGAGTCTTCACGAGAGGTTGACCATGGAGTACTTACGGGTTGCTATATGATATGTTCTCCTTTGTAGAGCATGGGACTCCTGTTACAAATGAAGACATCTCAATACAGAGCGAGACAGTTTTGTTGGACCCAGTATTAGAGGACCCAGTATTAGAGGACCCAGTATTAGAGGACCCAGTATTGGGGGACCCTGCCGAGTTGATTGTGGAAAACCCATTAATAGAAGAACCAATCCTAGATGAATCTATTATTGACCTACTGGGTGAAGAAGGGGATGAAAAAGAAAACAAGACAATGCTACATAGTGAATTAAAAAAGAGATGGCAAACTATTCTAAGGGATGGGCTAGGCAAAGAAGCCTAGGAAACATTATTAAAAAAGTATGAAATCCCAAAAAACTGTACTGAATTAACGCCTCCTTCATTAAATGACATCATAAAAGCAGTATTAAATGATAGCGGCTTGAATAGAGATAAACGAATAGCTGAGAAGCAGAAGAAACTCGGCTTAGCCATTTCAGCACTGGGAACAGTTTTGTCTAAACTATTAGACTATAATTGTAACGAAAATAAAGATACCATTGAAGCCATAAGTGATGCCGGCCGAATGCTATGTGATATTTTCCATGCCGACTCCATAACAAGAAGATCCCTCATTATACCAGGCCTTAACAAAGACATGAAAGAACTTATAAATAATGCTCACATAACCGAGTATCTCTTTGGTGATGATCTACAGGAGAAAGTAAAAGCTTGCAAAGCTACAAAAAGTTCAGCAAAGGACTTAAAAGTACTTACTGCCTAAAGGCAAAGGCCCAGTTGCTTTAAACTCAAGGGGCCCGCTACGAGCAAATGTGCAACCCCGTGTGAGTGGGCCTCCGTACCGAGCTGCAGCACAACCACGACCGGTACCGCAGCGACAGCAGTACAGAAGCAACGGTTATCGGCAGCAGCAACGCACCAATCAGTACCAGAGACGACGTTAGAGGCAGGCAGACTTTCACTATTTCTTAATAAGTGGAAAACTATTACTTCTGACCCTGAAATCCTATCATGGGTTACTGGTTATTCCATACCTTTTTTTGAGAGGCCTCCATCTCAATCAATATTTCCTAAAAATAATTCATTTACCAATGAGGAAATACACATTATTTCTGAGGAAATTACTAAGCTATTATCCTTAGGGGCCATAGTAGAATGCATGCCATGCAAAAATCAATTCCTTTCAAGTATCTTTCTTGTACCAAAACCAGATGGGTCTAAAAGATTTATACTAAATCTTAAGAAATTAAATAGGTTTATACCAACTAATCACTTTAAGTTAGAGGGTATAAGGACAGTCTTAAAATTGATAAGCCCTGGCTATTACATGGGGAAAATAGACTTAAAAAAAAAAAAAATGCATATTTTCTAATACCTGTCTCAATTAAAGACAGAAAATACCTCCGTTTCCTTTTCCAGGGTACTTTATATGAATTTACTTGTTTACCCTTTGGGTTGAATACAGCCCCATTTGTTTTTACAAAAATTATGAAACCAATAGTTAGTCTCTTACGTTCGCAAGGTTACATCTCATGCATATATCTCGATGACATTTTATGTCTTGGGGCTACATTAAATCAATGCAAAAATAACATAGAGTGTTCATTGCAACTTCTGGAAGAACTGGGATTTATTATAAATTTTACTAAAAGTTCATTACAACCACACCAAAGGTGTGAATATCTTGGTTTCATTTTTAATTCTATAAAAATGTCAGTAGAATTACCTTCCCATAAGAGACAAAAAATTCTATCAGAGCTGCAAAAATGCTCTAATAAAGAGAAAATCAAAATTAGAGATTTTGCTAAGTTACTAGGTTCATTAATTTCAATTTGTCCAGCAATCCCCTATGGTCTTCTCTATACTAAAGTATTTGAAAGATTCAAAACCAAAGCACTAATTAAAAATAATGGTAATTTTGAGGGATTTATGCAAATGAACATGTTTATCTACCAGGATATAGAATGGTGGGTAAAACACTTAGTAAGAGCAATTAATTCTATGAAAACATTTAATTTTGCATTAGAAATTTACTCCGATGCATCTAGGTCAGGATGGGGTTTACATAGTCATGGAGAAACAGCAAACGGGTTTTGGTCTGAATCTGAAAGAAATTGTCATATCAATTATCTAGAGTTATTAGCCGCATTTATCGGTCTTAAAACATTTGCTTCTGATCTGCATGATTGTGAGGTTTTACTTAGAATTGACAATACAACTGCAATTTCATATATCAATAAAATGGGCGGTACAAGGTTTCCACATTTAAATAATCTAGCCCGTGATCTGTGGCAATGGTGCGAAACTAAGAATATATGGGTTTATGCATCATATTATTCCATCAAAAGAAAATAAAGCTGATAAGGAGTCTAGACGTTCTTGTACTGAGGTTGACTGGGAATTGTCAGATCACGCTTTTAGAAAAATTGTCTCTGTTTTTGGAACCCCAGAAGTAGATTTGTTTGCCACTAGATCTAATTCAAAGTGTAGAATTTATGCATCATGGCATAGAGACCCAGATGCAAAATACATAGATGCATTTACTATAAATTGGTCGAAGCATTACTTTTATGCTTTCCCCCCCTTTGCTCTTATTTTAAGAGCAATAAATAAAATTGTTAATGATAATGCCCGAGGAATATTAGTTGTACCAGATTGGCCAGCCCAGCCATGGTACCCTTTATTTAGGCGTATGATTGAAAACAATATGGTCATATATTTTAAACCAAATCCTAATTTATTGCTATCACCTTTCAGGGAACGCCATCCTCTCCACAATTCACTGACATTGATTGCAGCAGTCTTATGCGGAAATCGCTGAGTCGACGAGGAATCGCAGGGCCTGCTATTAATGTTATGTTAGCCTCAATTTCAAGTAACACTTTGAAACAATATAATACGGCCATTAAACTTTGGTGTAAGTTTTGTGGGGAGAATGACGTCGACCCTCTAAATGGTTCGATTCCCATGGTGATTTCCTTTTTAACTTTTCATTTCGAGAGGGGTCTAGGTCATGGGTCCCTTAATAGTTTTAGATCTGCTTTAGCATTAATATTAGGACCTCATGTGGGCACTGATGATAGAGTAAAACGTTTTTTCAAGGGTGTGGCAAAATTAAGGCCACCTGCTCCTAAATATAATTATATATGGGATACTAATATTGTATTAAATTATCTTGAATCTCTGTTCCCAAATGAAGGGCTCAGCCTTGAGTTACTGACAAAAAAGTTAGCAACATTAATTGCTTTATGTACCGGCCATAGAATTCAAACAATAGCATTAATAAAAGTTTCAAATATTACCTTTTTACTTGACCAAATTGTAATAAAAGTCCCTGACAATATCAAAACATCAGCTCCCGGCAAGGCTCAACCCTTACTAATTTTACCATTTTACGATACAAATGTCAAAATATGTCCAGCTTCAACATTACGTTGTTACTTACAAGTAACTGAACATACTAGGGGTGAAAATGAAAGTTTATTTCTTACCTTTAAGAAGCCTTATCATGCTGCTTCATCTGACACTATCAGCAGATGGATAAAGGGTACTCTTGAGATTAGCGGTATTAATATCTCCATGTTCAGTTCTCATAGTACACGTCATGCGTCTACTTCAAAAGCAGCCTGTCAGGGCGTAAACATTGATATTATAAGACAATCAGCTGGATGGTCACATAATTCATCCACATTTGCTAGGTTAATAGACCCATAAAAAATAACTGTTCGTCATTTTCTAAAGCTATTCTTGACAATTACTAAGCTAATAAGAATAGCTATACTTAATTAATGTTTATGATAAGTACAAACTCGAGGAATTGATTGTGTTGATTTATATCATTCCATGGAAAAATTATAATTTGTCGGATTTAACAAATATAACTGTATTTTTTCAGCAATTTTATAGTTTCTTTTAACATCCTACATGTAACAGTGATCACGAGGATGAGATGCGAAGTATAATGAATAGATCAGACGAGGTTACCTGTAACTGAAGTCCGATCTTCATTATATCAGCATCTCATCCGAAGTGATCACTCCCTCGACCACCCACAATTCAATGTTAATTAACATTTCATCACCCTGTATAAAATTGCTGTTAACTTTGAACTAATGACGTCTATGTTGACAGATGACACTTACCTATACTGGATGGCGGCGTTCCTTTTTACTTTTTATTTTTTAAACTTTGTGCAGCGTAGTAGTTCAGAAGGCATAACTACATGTAACAGTGATCACTTCGGATGAGATGCTGATATAATGAAGATCGGACTTCAGTTACAGGTAACCTCGTCTGATCTATTCAATATTATGCCTTGTTCCTACAGTTGTTTAATAAGTTACTATACTTAAATAAGTTATATATTATTTGTATATAAGAGTATATTTATTATTATTATTTATTATTACTCTTATTTCTTCTGTATGTCAAGGTGCGTTCGCTCATTAAAGGAGACGCATTCTTCAGTTCAATGATACCATTTACAGACACGCAACTGAATTCACTTGTTATAGATAGGTACAGATTTGATTGATTGTATCGTTCATTCGTTTTGATTTGTCAGGCTGACTGGGCTAAATTGCTTTTTTAAAGGATATTGCCTTGTTCAGAAACGAGCCTACCATTATTAGCGTAGGTTATTGGCCATCTATATCTCACTACATTTATATGCAGATTGGCAGGGTCATCAGGTCATCAGGGGTTTATTTGTATAAAACATTATTGTATTAATATATTTGGTTGTAAACATAATTATGTTCGGTGAGTCTATGAACTTTTATTGATACGGAACCTACAATCTTTCGCTTTATCGTAGTGGGACAGGTGCCTTCAAATATATTATCTGCGGTTCAAATACGCATTCACAGATCAAAAAACTCATGAAATCGTGCTCAGATTTCGTCCTATGTAACATAATGCGTTATAGTTTTGTAACACTTCATTCGATTATTTTTAAAACTAGCTTCTGCCCGCGGCTTCGCCCGCGTAGGTACATGTCGGGAATTGGTTCTGTTCAGTGGTTTAGGCGTAAAAAGGTAACATACAGACAGACAGAATTCCTTTTGAATTTATAATATTAATATGGATAGTATGGATTTCTTACCAGAAGCATAAATTTAAATTTTCATGTCTCTTAAGAAATGCTGGGTTTCCCGTACAAACTTCATCCTCAACATCACCCCTCACAGAATTATTTTTGAGAAAAGCCTTTCCTTTCCCAGGATGCCATTTCTATCTCCTTGCCAAATTTTGTCTTAATCCGTTCAATGGTTTAGGCGTGAAAAGGTAACATACAGACAGTTCGAATTTATAATATTAGTAAGGATGACAAAAAATTCGACTTCCCAGATACTAATATTACCAGATATACCAAAATATAAAATCACATATACCTATGTATATATTTTTTTTTAAGCTTTGTCGATATATCTTTATCATAAATTGATCTCAGATACATACATAGTTTAAAATAACTTTTGAGGCACGCGTGGAACACAACGCGCCGTCGACCCGGGCCTGCAGTGCTATTCTGTAACCATCTCACCGTGAAAACTTAGGTGAGGTGAGCGTGGAGTGAGCTGTCAATAGTGTCAATTCCTAGCAAAAACAAACTCACATCACCTAAGTTTTCACGGTGAGTTTTTTACAGAATCGACCGGCAGGTCCTTACCGGACGGCGAGCTTCCCATTGCTCGCCTTCCACAAGCTCGCGCCTACGGTGGCGGGAATAGGCTGTCGATCCGTGACGCTGTTATTTTAGCAACAATTAAAAGAATTACCTTGAATTTTATTGTTTTAAATGTGTTGTTTAGCTGCATTTATGTTAGCACCAAACCACTAACACAAATTAGGTATTATTTTTTAAAAATAGACAAACATAGTTTGCGTTTAAGTTACAGCATACCTTTGCCAAAAGATTTTTGTGGCAAATTCAAGCAGTATTATAATATAGAAATAATTCACCCAGTTTAGTTCAAGCAGGTATTGAACTAAACTGGGTTATTGCTGATAATCCTAATACCTACGTCAAAGTTTACGAAACTTATCCATCATTGCGCAACGGTGAATGGAAAACAGCGCGCAGCGTGAGGAAACTGGCATGTCTTAGAACCAAAAATTCGAAGACATGTGACATCTACCAACACGCACAAAGCCTATAATAATCTAAGCCTCGCGACGAATCTTGATAAGGTTTTCACCATCATATAGGGATTTTTTTTGTCTCGTGGCTGCAAGCGCTACCTCTATACCTCCATATTATAAGTTATTATAAATGAACAACTGTTTTTCGTAACCAAATTTAAAAACAAAAACAAGAAAATACATCTTAAGCTTTTAAATATAACATTAAATTCATACATAGATAACTGGTCATAATTAAATAGGACACATTAAATTATTGCCAAATAGACGAAAAGCTTTTATGATTTCAAAATGTCAAGTCAACAATTTTATCAACAGCCGACATAATAATGCCTACATTAAGAAATATCGAATATACAAGTGCGTCATCAGAATTTAATTTAAACATAATGACAAAAAACAAATCAATAACCATTATTTTTTTTCAACTAGGCGAAAACAAAATGACAGTCGCTTAGGAAATGCATTTCGGATTTGGAATCAGCGCGCGATGGTAAAACTTTTCGTTCGTTTAAAAAATCTACCTCGTGCTGTGTTAAATTAATACTATTTTGTTACACTTATTTAAATTATACCTATTTATTATTCTCAATAGAAATTGGAACAGTGCAATATGAATCTTTGTTGATAGCATACAAAAAGTGATCCAACAAAATTAATAGAAAATGTGATAAATAAATCGATTTAAATAACTGAAAATGGCTGGGAATGATAAACGTTGACAGACCTCTTCACATAGAGAGTAACATAAAATGGGAATTAGACATTTATCTAGTTCATGTTATCACAAAGCAAACAATAAATCTTCTACAAATATTATATGCGAGCAGTGTCAATAAACACATAAAACGCGATTGTTGTGTTTTCATAACTTACTTCAACAGTGCAGTGTGCTCAATTGTATTAAAAAAACAATTAAAATGACGACAGGCGAAGTTATAAGACCAATCAGCCGATCCAGAGTTATTTTATCACAGGTAAGTGTTTGTTTTATTAATATTTAACAACAAACTGTTTTATTTATTAACAATTGATTTTGTTTTATTGTACCTGATTCAATATATTTTCATAGTTAGGTAACCATAAAACGCTAGTCATAAATTCAAGCGTTAAATATTTATGTATAGCGACAAAAAAAAAACATTAAGTATTTCTACCTAAAGTCTATTCAAACTTATGGTTCAAATTAAACTCAAAAAAAAATAAAGTTCAACAAATATCAATTTTATTTGAATGGTACATTATACAAATGTTTTAAGTTGTAGCGTAAACTGAACTTTATTGTGTAGGGTCTAAAGTTATTTTTCCATAAACTCATATTTGTTTACATTTTTGGCAAATAAACCGCGAATGCTGATTACACGAAATTACAAAAAACTGTCACCTAGGTAAGTCTATAAAAAAATCAAAAATCTTATAAGGTTCGAATGAGGGTTTTCTGAAATGACGTTCGCTAGGTGGCAGCACTGACACGTCAGGTCCAGGCATCTGTCAAAGAGCCTATATTTTCTTTAGCCATGACTGAATGATGAACGAATGAATGAATCGAATGATGAACGTCATCATATATTTTATATTGGAAGACCTCTTGTCACAGTGGTGCCAACTGGTGTCGTAAATTTTCACGAAAACCCTCATTCTGTGCTGCTGTCATTCTGAGGACAAAAATACTGGCTGGCTAACTATATACCTACTTAGTACATACTAATTCCATGGCTAAACTAAACGAATACGAAAAAGTTTTGTTTTTCGCGGGAAATAAAAGGAAAGTGTAGGTTGTCAGTCGCACTCTTTTGTTTTTGCGACGTTAAATTAGGAAATAATTTTTTTTGTTGTTTATTGGTTCTGTATAAAATCATTATGGTGATTTTTTGGTATCAGTGCAATGTAGAAATACCATTTTATGAACGTTGGCGATTTCATCCTCCGTCACTCGGAAGGTAACAAAATTCAATCTATATAGCATCTATAGTGTTATAGCAATTGATGGTTTCTTCTCACACAACGGGCTATGCACGTTACCATTATGTTTTTATTAGCTTGCAAGAGATCAGTTTCAATTTGAAGTCATTGACACTCGTTTAACAATCCTTCAATTCTATCTTTAACATGGCAACTAGTGCAATATTAGAAATATAGATCAATGAATATAAGGGCTCAATCAGTTTAAAATAGTAAATTAATCGATACATATTTTTAAATAAATTATTCCAAGTAAAAAGCTAATCAGAGTCCCTAGCACCTACAATGCGTGCCACGAAAGATGAGACTTGACCCCGCCTCCCCCGCTCTTTCCGCCGCCCCTATGACGTCCGGTCCCGTCCTGCACTCAGACCTCATACCGCTAAAGATACCTAAAATCGTGTACTGCGCATGTCAAACCACGTGGTATGTCAAGTCTCATCTTTCGTGGCACGCATTGTACGCGGGTAAAACGTGTCTATTCATAACGTAAATTGGCATGATTTTAGAAACGAAAATACATATCAAATAGTATTTTGGTTAAAATTTCTGCTATGTAAAAAAGGAGAAATTGACTGAATGACTGATATGTCAGTCGGACATAATTATTATCAACGCACAGCCGAAACTATCTACTGGGACTAGGAATGTGAAATTTTGCACACGGCTTCCTTTTATAATGTAGAGGTGAGCACTAAGAAGCGGTTTTTGGAAATTCAACCTTTAAGGGGGTGAAAAGGGGGAATTTTGTTTGTATGAAAAATCACTAAGATCACTAATTATAAAAATACAAATGCATTCATGATTACTGGAAACGCATTCCAATACACAATGGGCATAATGGCATTAAAAATTATTTCTTTTGTTTAAAACAACCGCAAATGATCGTTTGATAAAATAGTCATTATTGAAGATGAATTGAATTGATAGCTCACTATATGTACAGACGCCAGCACATCAAGCTACGCGAAACTGTCAATTTTTTCCAATTAACTTTGAACCTTATGGTTTAGCGATAAAGTTGAAAATCTATTTAAGAAATTTAATAGTTTGTAATAGCTTGATGTGCTGGCTTCTGTACCTACGTCGAGGTAACTAAATAAGAACCTATTTACAGACGCACTATGCACATCAACGTACTAGAATCTGTCAAATTTCTTTAATAGATTTTCAACTTTATTGCTAGAGCATAAGGTTCAAAGTTAATTGGAAAAACTTTACAGTTTCGGGTAGCTTGATGTGCTGGCGTCTGTACCTATACCTACTCCATTTGAAATAAGATTAGACATTATCACAAAATCGGTTGAACGGACTGTAAAAAAGCTTATTAAAATGTCTAATCTTATACCAAATGGAGTATAGTGACGCCAAATTTCAAAGTAAATGGTTCTGATAAAATACGCCAACACTTTGTCTCGTGTTTTTCGGGTTCCGTACCCAAAGGGTAAAAACTGGACCCTATTACTAAGGCACCACTGTCCGTCTGTCCATCTGTCACCAGGCTGTATCCCATGAAGCGTGATAGCTAGACAGTTGAAATTTTAACAGATTTATTTCTGTTGCTGCTATAACAACAAATAGTTACATATTATAGAGATCTACGTTTTGGAATGGGCAACTAGCTTCAACTTTCTGACAGACTATTTAATTTTGACAATTCAAAAGTGCCTGTACAAGGTTTAATGGAAAAAATGCTTTGAGTTTGAGTTTGAATACTAAAAACAGAATAAAATAAATATTTAATGAATCCCATACAACAAACGTGATTTTTTCGGCGTTTTTGCCTTAGCGAGCGTTCAAGTATTACGTAACGCAATTTGGGGGGAGGGGGGGTCTTGTAAAACGTTACGATGCGTTACAAGGGCGGGAGGGGGGTTCGAACAACGCGTTATGTAACATTGTTTTATTTATTTAAATACAAAACTAGGGAATTAAAGTCAAATAAAATAAACAATATACGCATGCATTCTGATTTAGAAATCTCTATTTCATATATTATTACCGGAAACGCGATTAAAACAATAATAAAGGTATTTTAGCGACTTTCCAGTAGATACTTTGCGCAACTAAATCGTGACTTTTAGGTAATAATGGTCACTTGGGTGTTACGTAATCTTTAGGGAGGGGGAGGGGGGGTACAGAAAAACGTTACGGTGCGTTACATGGGGGGGAGGGAGGGTCAAAAATCTTCAAAAATTGCGTTACGTAATACTTGAACGCCCCCTTATTAAATGGTACGGAACCCTTCGTGTGCGAGTCCGACTCGCACTTGGCCAGTTTTTTTTTATAACATTCAATGAACATAGGTCAGTCTGTCAAGTATCTTATTTATTACCCGACTGCGCCATAATGAGGGTTATTTATTGATAGCTTCCAAAGGGCCGTTATTGCGACAGTATACAATGGAACTTGAGAACTATTTTCTACCTATTTGTATTTAATCAACAACTGATCAAATGGTCTGATTTCCAAAGTCAATACTTGTTTGTCCTTATCGACGCAAAATCAATCATCAGTATATACCTACGTACTTGTACATGATTTATTTATTTAATGATAACTTCTGCCTGCGACTTCGCCCGTGTAAAATTTGTTACTGCCCCGTTCCACCCCGTCGCATCTAATCGTCCGCCCGCACTATTACCTACTTCGTTTCCACTTAGCGTTATTTCTGACTTTTTTCTTTTTGCCTGGCTCTTAGGGGCTTACAGGTCCTAAAAGCAAAAATGCAAGTTTTAGATACAATAAAAGTATATGATCGACTACAGTAAACAAAATCAGAAAAAAATTATGACAGTTTTCAGGATATATGCTAGGTTGATAGTGTGTTGAAAACATCATCACCATTTCAGCCGAAAGACATCCACTGCTGGACATAGGCCTCCCCCAAGCACCTCTACTTCGACAGGATTTATTTCAGAATTTCAGAAAAGAATTGCGAAACGTAAGTGGCAGTTGAAAACATAATACATACAACTAATTTGATACGACAGAAAAAAATCATAAAGATACCTCTAAAAACTTTCTTTTTTTTTACAATAAAAACCATACTAATATACATACAATCATTCTGATGTTTTGTCAGATTATTCTACAAGCAACATACTAAAACACTAGTGTTTTAATTTTTTAGTCCAAACGATAGATTTTTGTAATTAAATAATTTCTTCATATTTTGCAATAAATTACCAGCGTTGTGTCATCGCGCTTTTCTTTCTTTTCTATGCAGTCCGACAGTGACCGCGCTTTCAGTCATGTATTCCAAAAAAAAAAAAAAAACAAATATTTTTTAAATCCTACTGGTCGTTCCAGACATTAGCGCGTTCAAACAAACAGGCGCGACGCGCGACGCAAAGGCACCGCTCGTTGCGCGACTTGCGGTGCCTTTGCGTATCGTGTCGCGCCTCTTTAAAGGAGCCTTTATATTAGTATAGATTACCAAGGAGATATTCTACAATTACTTATCTTTTACTTGGTGGGTAACTAAATAAGAACCTATGTACGTCTTTTGTTTTAGCTCAAACTTCCTTTTTTGTAAGTATATAGAAAAATATTCTCAATATACTTGCCCTTATAAAACACGACTTGTATCTATTCTTATACCTTATTTAGTTATTTATTTATATTTATAATTATATACCTTATTAGTCTTTAGTTACTATGATAAGTAAATCAAAGTATTATGCCCAGGAGGCTTTTTATGGCATGAAGCTAGGAAATAGAATATCAATATCCAAACATGGTTTTTAATTACACGTTATTAAGGCGTCGAAAACGACCTTACACAGAATTAATATTTATGGTCTAATCAATCAATCAATCAATGGTCAGACGCGATCAAGAAGGCTGTTGGAGGCAACATCTTCTGAGCGGTCCACACTGTAGAAGACCGCATTAAGGCTCCTTCAAACAGGCGCGACACGATACGCAACACAAAGGCACCGCAAGTCGCGCAAGTGCCTTTGTGTCGGGTGCGATTATATCGCGTGTCGCGCCTGTTTGTAGGAGACTTTATTTGAAGTCGCGTCGTAGGTATGTGGTCGCGATCCTCAGCATTCAGGGAGCGACGAAGAAGGGAGAGAGAAGAGAATCATTCAATATATTATAATTATTTAGTAGTACCAACGTCTGTCTTTGTCCTACTATACTACTAATCACACAAATATTATAAAGGCGAAAGTTTGTGTGTGTGTGTTTGTGTTTATATGTTTGCTACTTCTTCACGCACAAACGGCTGGACCAATTTTGATAACATTTTGTATGGGGGTAGCTGACACCCTGGATTACATATAGGCTACTTTTCATCCCGATATTTCCACGGGATCGACACTTATGCGGGTAAAACCGCGGGGCGCAGCTAGTATACATATCAATATACAATTAATAATAATGAGACTAAGTTGCAGGCATACGGCATTATCTTAAAAAAATATATAAAAATCAAGAAAAGGCAACACGACACTAAATTGTCTAAATTGACATCATCATGGGATGGGAGTAATTCATCAACTCGCCCTAAACGCCTACGGGCCAATTAGGACGATGAGTCGATTTTGATCCACTCCCTGTCATAGAGAGCAGGCCCGTGTTCCAGCAGTGAGAAATTTATAGGCTAATTTATGATATACATGTAGATATTTCTGGTAGAAAGAGAGAAAGAAAGAAACTAAACTAAACACAGTAAAATAAAAAAACCTAACCACACAATACCACCGCGTACCTAACTACAATGCGTGCCACGAAAGATGAGACTTGACACACCACGTGGTTTGACTTGCGCAGAACACGATTTTAGGTATCTTTAGCGGTATGAGGTCTGAGTGCGGGACGGGACCGGACGTCATAGGGGCAGCGGAAAGAGCGGGGGAGGCGGGGTCAAGTCTCATCTTTCGTGGTACGCATTGTAGATCAATTTTTCTATAAATCTTAACTTCTTAGCGTATCGATGGCAAAAAGTTTAAACGTTTTTGGCCCAAAATACAGTTGCGCGAATTCCGCTCACTGACGCAGTCATAAAATCATCGAGTGCACAGGTGACAGCCATGCGGCGCAGGATGGAAGGTGGGCCATATTGTCTCTGGGGAGGTGACGCACTTGGGATCTGAGCCGTCCAATAAAGGCTCCTACAAACAGACGCGACACGCGATATAATCGCGCGCCACACAAAGGCACCGCTCGTTGCGCGACTTGCGGTGCCTCTGTGTCGCGTGTCGTGTCGCGCCTGTTTGAAGGAGCCTTAAAAAATAATCCAATCTTCACTAACAATGTATAATATCCAAAATATATATTGTCTTTCCAGGTACTAGCATGTCTAGCGTTGGACTTCTTGCTGATCGGGCTGGGCCTGTCCATCAGTTTCGTCACGATGGTGTTACCTGAGGTGCTGGATGCCACAGAAGGACTGTCTATTACTAAGAAACAAGCTTCGTGGTTTGGTGAGTACATCTTTATTATTATTATCTTAATATCTGTGGGGTAATTCTGTAACACACAATGGCTATTTGATTTATTTTGACAGTTCCATAACATTCATTGCGTCATTTACGTTCAGCAGAAGAATTTTCAAACATAGGTATAAAGCAATGCATTAGGAAATTCCTTCAAAATCCTTTGGATTATGATTGAAAGTATGTCGATGGGCTGTAGTTCGATAAACTATATATATCATGAGTCTCCCGTTACTATTTTCCGGGCTAAAGGGTTATGGGTACTGGTGTTATTACAGGTATATGAGACATTTCAGGGTTTCAGCTTTTTCTTTGGGATCACATAGCTTCTGTGGTACCTGGTACCCTGGTATTGCAAATGATCGTAGGTGTCTTTTAAAAGTAAACAGTGCGTGCGATTTTCCCCTTTTTCCTTCCTGAATAATGCCTCTAGAGCAAAATTTTTCTTTTCATAAATCAAGTCACGTCCCTGTCATTTTCTTTTTTCAGCAACTGAATAGTAAAGAAAATATGACCCTGTAAAAATTACAAGAAATGCCCTATTTTTACCGCCGTGATTAGAGGACTACCAAACAATTAGAAAAGTTTTTAACATAAAAAAAATTTATAGGAACCTAAACATAGGTACTCTTTCTTAAAATGTTAATGTAAAAAATAATTGAATCGGCTCAGTTTTCGAGGAGAAAAAACGGGAATACAAAACGTCGATCTCGTCAAAATTTTATTTATAATTTCGGTCTGAGCCGCAGCTGTCCCTATCACACACTACGGGGGCAGACTTGAAATAAGGTGACGGCAATAGTTTCTTCAAATGTACCTATTTTTCAAATTCCTCGCAGGCCCTGTCCCCTACGCCAATCGTTCGTGTAACTAATTCGTAAAAATAAGCTTTTTAGTCGCTTGACACTATCTTTATCAAAAGAATAGATAACAACATTTTCTACGTTGTATTGTATTCTATAAAAAAAAGAGAAAAATAAAGAAAATAAAGAGAAATAAAAAAAGAAAATATAAAGAGTATTCTATTCTATTCTATTCTATTCTATATAAAATAATTAACTTCTTTACTACCTTTCAAAATTTCGTTATCTTAAATTGTCTGCCTCGTATCTTAAAAGGAGCGAAAATAGAATTATAGATAACTTACAAGACTTTATCATATCCTGCATATTGATTTAGTTTATTTCTGAATAACTACAAATATCCTTCTAGATTTCTTATCTTAATGATCCATTTTTACGTAATAGGTCAAAATTATCATATTATTTCAATTTGAACGAAATATGTAGATTGGTGTTGTAAAATTTTTAAATAACTCTAATCCAGTCCCCAATTCCGGTAGTGTTTTTCCATTAGGAATTTCTCAATAGCAGCCCCCAGTCTGGGATCCTGTTAATGTTACCTACATAGGTTACAATACAATGCGTGCCACGAAAGATGAAATTTGACCCCGCCTCCCCCGCTCTTTCCGCTGCCCCTATGACGTCCGGTCCCGTCCCGCAGTCAGACCTCATACCGCTAAAGATACCTAATAATCGTGTTCTGCGCAAGTCAAACCACGTGGTGTGTCAAGTCTCATCTTTCGTGGCACGCATTGTACTTACGAAATGTGGGGCTTGATTTACACCTTGCGATTTCATGGTGTGTCAGCGCCGTGTCAGTCAACTTCCAACAAAATTATGTCTGCCTCTAATAAATTTATGTATGGTGTCTAATATTATAAAGGCGAAAGTTTGTGAGTGTGTGTGTGTGTTTATATGTTTGTTACTTCTTCACGCTCAAACGACTGGACCAATTTTGATAAAATTTGATATGGACGTTGCTGACACCCTGGATTAACATATAGGCTACTTTTTATCCCGAAATAGACATTTACGCGGGTGAAACCGCGGGGCGTAGCTAGTTTTAAAATAGAAGGAGTTAAAGTAAAGTTATAGTCGGCCCTCGGGCAACTCGGCCCGTGTCAACTCAATCCGAATAATAATATCAGATATTTCAGTCCCGATTAAGGCTCCTTCAAACAGGCGCGACGCGCGACGCGAATCGCGCGCGACACAAAGGCACCGCTCGTTGCGCGACTTGCGGTGCCTTGGTGTCGCGCGCGACTTTATCGCGTGTCGCTCCTGTTTGAAGGAGCCTTTACGGTGATTTGTACGGTCAGGCAGGAAATCGATATTTTAAAATAAATCATTACGAATTTATTAATTTTCTTTTTTCGAAGATTTTGGTTTTCTATTCACATACAAACCAAGAAAACATAGTTATCTACAACGCCTATTTCAATTATGATACCTATAGAAGGTATAAGAAGCCTCAGTTCATCAGTTTTTTTAAATTGTCTGGACTAATTAATAAGACAAGCGTTCCTTTGCTAAGAATACACATCGGATCTGATGACAATAAACAAACAAGAAAAGTTTTCTATCTCACTCTTGCACATAAAATTTACAAA
Source organism: Luperina testacea (assembly GCA_927399505.1). Taxonomy (NCBI): domain Eukaryota; kingdom Metazoa; phylum Arthropoda; class Insecta; order Lepidoptera; family Noctuidae; genus Luperina; species Luperina testacea. Next base: position 12,194,898 of record OV656775.1, on the reverse strand, counting down.
GTTTAGAACAAGGGCGATTTCTGGAAAATTGACAATGCCCTTCACTCACAGAGCCGGTTTATTGATAAATAAAATAAATAATTTTAATCAAGTGTATAGTAGGTACGAACATTTTCTAAAAATAGTGTTACAGCCAAATTAGACCGATTTTAAATTTTCCATAGAAACAGATTTTCAGTTATCTTTTTTAAATAAGTCACTTCGAAAATGTTCTAAACTAAGTTTTTAGACCTTTGTATCTTGCTTATTTCATTAAAAACGGTTCATTAATTTCGAAAAATAAGCGCTTGAAAGTTAGTATGAAATGCCGTACGGCGTTAGATGTTTTGCACCGGAGGCCATGAATGTTTTGTCTGGAGAAGTTTGCTGATTTGAAATAGTCTCAAATTCAAAAACATTAAATTGTTTTCATGTGCTTCCCAGGTTTTGTCATATTAGATCTACGTCTGGAATCTGTGAGCACTTTGATGTCAACCTCATCTACTTGACAGTATTTTGTTACATCGTTGTTGATGTGGAAAATATTGTCTTTTAAGCTTTTTTAGCTTTGTTGTTGTCATTTAATGAGACGTTAGAGGTTTTTCTTTTCTTGGTCCTTCTTCTGCAGTGTTTTAGGAAATGACCTTTGAAATCATATTTTATGCAATTAGTATTAATTTCAGGGCAGGAACTATTGTGATTTTACTGAGATTACCACTTTTTCTTTTACCCTTTTATGCAATTTGCATTAATTACGGGGCAGGAAATCACTTTTGTGATTTTTACTGCCATATTGGCAATAGAGATCAAGCTCTTTTTGATGTTTAATTGTTATAGTGTCAATTTCATTAAGGCTGGAACTTGTTGCATTAATGTACTCAATATCGTGGAACTTGTTCAACTGCCGTTCTGCAGTTTTTGTGAGTTTGCTTCTGCTACGATTTATTTTTATTGTTGCTGTAAAGCTAAAATTGCAAGTATCAAAATATTCTTTCTTAATTTAGTCAAGCTCCATTTCTCCTGTATTAATTTCAAACATTTCGTCCGATTCTGGTTTCTAAATGTGCCTTTCAAATAAACTACTTTGTTTCGGGGAATACTTTTCCAACTTTTTTTCGTGGTGTCTAATACATCAGTTGCGTCTGTACGTTAGATATGAGCTCTGGGTACATTAAACTTGTTGTACCATGCCTAGTAACATTGCACGTTTTTTGTTTTACGACTTTATTTTTAACTTCAAATTGACCGTACCCGGCCATGTAGCTTTAATAACAATAGCTCTGTGGGTATTATTTATATAACATTTAAATTAACAATGTCTAGCTAGCAAGTCGTACAAAGGGTGACAAAGGTCCGTTTGTAAGTAGCCGCTAAGTGCGAACTTAGCAAAACGATGAGGCCCATACATAGAGAAGTGATGAACAAATATTTTTTATCGTTGACAATAGCCAGAGCAAGATGCATAAGATTTGGTTAAAATCATGTAAGCTTAACAGATATGGTAATATCGTATTAAGGCTCCTTCAAACAGGCGCGACACGCGATAAAACGAAAAGCACCGCAAGTCGCGCAACGAGCGGTACTTTTGTGTCGCGCGCAATTATATCGCGTGTCGCGCCTGTTTGTAGAAGACTTAATGCATACATTTATCTTCATGAATAACATAATCTTAGACTTACATAATGTTAATTCTAGATAACTGTCAAAGCATAGATTATATTGCATGTTTGATATCGCATTACAATATAATTATGTATATTATGTAAACTCCTGTGTACAAAACAGAATAGCCTTGAGATCTGTGCTAGTGATAAAAATCTTGTACCGTAGAATCACATTACTTTAGCCCTGGGGAGTAACTTTGGCCCTAACTTGGAAAAAGATTAAACTTCCCGCCACACTGTTATATTGTCAATTTTTGCAAAAATTCACACTATATTCGGTAGATGGCAATGTAGGCTCGTCGGTAAAACAGTCATTCATTCTCTAAAGTAACGCGCTTATTGGCTAATGGAGCAGGTTTCGACTTGTCGGTTTTTTACCAAATTGTTACTGTGCAAACTTTCTTCTGGAGCGGATTAATTAGGTAAGTTTGTGACCTAAATTATTTTTCATAGTTTTATCTTGAAAAATTTAATATAGTTTGATTTTTCCGACATAAAATGGTGTTTTCTTTCCTATAGAATTTCGTTTTATTGATATCTTTACTCCATATTTGAGAAAACTAGCGATTGGGAAACAAAAAAAATCAGTGGGTCGAAGTATACACGTCCAAAGTAAAACATTGGCCCAAATTTTGACAAAAAAAAAATGTACTAAAACACTGCAACATTTTTCCTTTTTTCACTTATAACGTTTACTTATATCCTCTTTTATATACCGATTTCATCAAAATAGATTAAGAGCTGATTAGACCAGAAACATGGAGCGAAAAAGAAAAAAAAATCAAAATTTGGAACAAAGTAATGCGATTTTACCGGTACCTATTTTGTTTAAAGTCTAGTCATTTGCTTACTTATAAAGTATTGAATTCATTTGTTCACTGCATATGGCAGATAACCTAAACCGCTGTGTTTAGAAATATGGCATTTTGCACAAGAGTTTGGAAATTCATCCCCTAAAGGGGTCAAGTGGTAACGGCTGTGACTAACGAGTTGTAGGTCGTAGGTTCGAACCCAGACAGGCGCTTTACTTTGTCTAAATTATTTCATCACTACTGCTCTCAAAACGGTGTAGGAAAACATCGTGAGGAAACCGGCATGTCCTAGAACCAAAAAAAATCGAAGACATGTGACATCTGCCAGCCCGCACTGGGCCCGCGTGGTGGTTTACGGCCCACTCCCTCTCACCGAGAGGAGGCCTGTGTCCCAGCAGTGGGAAACGTTATAGGCTGATTATGAAGGGGTTAATGGGACAAACGCGGAACTCGACTCCCGAGAAGTTGTCGATGGATAATCCCACCGTCCACACAACTCGTTTTAATAAAAATGTTTACATCGTTTTATTATTGTGAACTTTATGAAAGTATCCGGTTTTAAGTACGACAATGCAGAATTCGCCAACCTGCGGGGTAACTGCGTAACACACTATCAATAGCAATGGGTTTCATTTCGACAGTTCAAAAACATTCATTGCGTTATTTACGTTGTTGAGCCGAAAATTTTTCGGACACATGAAGCAATGGATTAGCAATATCCTTTAAAATGATTCAGTTTGAGATTGATAATGTGTTACGCGACTAGGGTCTTTTTTTTTTCAGGATGGGAAATCATCAAATGACCCCTCCCGCTCTGGGTGGAGCGGAAGGGAGTGTCAGACTCTTACTGACTAAAACCCACCCGTGTTCCTTCCTTAGCCCTTTATGTTCCGGGACTTCCGGGCCAGCGGTAACCCTTTCGGACAATCCCACTGACCCACGCGACTAGGGTGCTGTCTTGATTAAGCGTCAAGCTCAATGCTCATGGCTTCTCTGTGAGCAGAGGCCTTTGGCCTGCAATAAGACAATAATAGGCTGGTATTATTATACTGCAGAATGTCTTTTTTTTTTCTGGATGTGAGATCATCTAATGACCCCCGCTCTGGGTGGAGCGGAAGGAAGTGTCAGACTCTTACTGACTAAAACCCACCCGTGTTCCTTCCTTAGCCCTTATTAAAAAACAGTGGCACTCCGGGAGTGCCGACAGAAATGAAAACAAAACACAAACATAATACTTTGCCATCACTCACTGACATATCGGATATACATTAAAACCGAGTACATCCCGAGGATAGCCGAACACATCAGAAGCGGGTATTTTTTTAATCGTCTTATAAACAAAACACGCGCGGTGTCGTTTACGTTTTTACCCATCTCAAAAAATGCCCGACGCGCTTAAAGAAGTTTTCACTTCAATGAATAAAAAAACACGAAAAACTTTTGTACCTACCCAGCCATATTATTTAGCATTGATCCAACACGTTTCTCGTACCTAGCTATTAAGTTGTCAAATTGTAAAAGATCTCTTCTCCTACAGGTAGCATGGCCTTCCTCTGTCAGCCACTAGGCAGCATATTCTCCGGGCCGGTACTGGACCACTTCGGCCGCAAGAAGGCTCTGTTCCTGGTCAACATACCCCATGTGGTAGCTTGGCTTCTCATGTACTACGCCTGGGATGTTCCTTCGCTTTTCATTGGCAATGCCTTGCTGGGTATCGGAACTGGTGTGATGGAAGCGCCTTCAGTCACTTATATTGGGGAAATAAGGTAAGAAAAAACGATTAGTTTTCATAATTAATTAGACCATGTTGATTTTGAAAGACAAAAATAGAAGATACCTATTAACTACATTATAAAACCAACTTAAACTTGAAGAGATCAGAGGTTTGTAGGTTCTCCTGCAGTACTACATTTCTCAACATATTGCCAAAGAGCGAGCCGTTGTTTGAAAATTTGTGAAATAGACCTGCGATAAAATAAAAATCACGATCACTAGTTCAAAACCAAGGTCTAAGAAGACCTTGATTTTGAACTAGTGATCTATTACGAGAGCCTGTATTGCTTAAATTGTTTTTTTACACATACACAGGATGTATCTAATTAATTAGCAATAGGCAAGAATATTAAATTAGGAACTTTTTGTGGTCTGGGCGCCTTGTGTCACATGAGTAGACAAAGTGTGGTCCAACCACTGATCGTATTATACAGTACTTGTATGATAGATGATGGTCCAACATATTAAATGAATGTGTGAATAATTTGGCTCTCTTCCATATGTGCAAACTTTATAACTTTATTTACAAAGTGATTGTGCTTTTATCGATAGCCCGTAGCAGCATCTTTGTAGTCCAAAGTAAAAACATGCTCTATCGTGACCATTATTGAATTACTAATCATTGAACGTTAGTCTACGTGGCAGACTCTTCAAAGACCACTACAATACACAAGGGATGCATCATGGTGATCATCATCATCATCAAATGCAAGTAGGTATAGCAGATAAAATGTCCTATGGTTGAAAGTTTTTGGCAGGGGTGTGACATGTGTGACATCACATAGTTTTTCTTCATGTTAAAAATATCTTCAATCCAGTTCATTACTAATTTTTCAGTGACCCATCAATACGAGGCATCCTCACAACTCTGACCAACGGGTTCACATCGACGGGCATGTTCGTGGCATACCTGCTGGGCACAGTCCTGCCCTGGAGACAGGCGGCGTTGCTGGCGCTCACTGTGCCACTGGCTACCATGGTTCTGGTGCTATTTGTAAGTACTTCGTTGTAAAAATGATCGTAATCATCGAAAGACATCTAGGAACAGTCAGGGCAATTACAGTACCCGGCGATAAATATTGCACATCGACCTTTGGAAAGAGACAATCGGCTAATTTCGGCTTCGTAGAGCGTTATCTCTGTCGCACGAAATACAAACAGTCCGGTATCTATTAGGAGCTGTTAAAACAATTATGATTTGCTTCTTTTGATAATTATTTTTATTCTTTGTATAAAATGGATAGGATCGAATAGGTCGATGTGCAATATTTATCGCCGGGTACTGTACTTTATTACCTAATTGACATACGTCTATCCTATTTTTAGGGTTCCCGTACCTCAAAAAGAAAAACAGAACGCTTATAAGATCACTTCGTTGTCCGTCTGTCTGTCAAGACCCTTTTTCTCAGGAACGCGTGGAGTTTATCATGTTGAAATTAATGTCAAATACTCAGGGCTGCAAGGGATTGTAGCCCTGAGTATTTGATATTAATTTCAGAGAAAAATCATCAATCTTCTAAATCAACGCATTCAAAAGATCCATCCGGGCATTTATGTTCCGTTTATGCCGCATTTTTTGACACTCGCAAGGGAATCAAAACGTATAGGGTGCTTCCCTTTTTTTTTTAACATGGAGAACTGAAAAAAGAAAGAAATGAAGAAATACATACTCATGCATACTGCACTACCACGGTGAGATAGTGCAGTTATGTGGGACTCTACTACTCTACGCTACGCGTATAAACCGCGCCGCAGAAAAACGTCTGTCAACAAGCTTCTATAGTGATCCTTATAACACTGACGACTGTGCCTACACACGGGGCATGTATGTGTTTTATATGGGCCTTGACGCCTGAAATAAATGGATAAATAAATAATTAAATATAAACTGCGCTGTAAAAAAAATGTGTACGACGACAAGCTTCCATAGTGATCCACACGAATGGAATCATAATCGAATGCAAGTTAAAAATAGAAGCATCAATAACCTTAAAAGCAAAATAACGTATTATATACTATGGCATCCGTTTACGTCTATTAAATATATTAAAATAAAATACGACCAATCTATTGGTCGTATTTTATTTTGATTTAAAATTAAGCAAACAAGATTTTTTTACTAGTCATTCACTCAATTAAAGAAACATGAGAGATGCTTTATAAGCAGGAAATTAAGTTGGCATAACGTTACTTTGCATTTGATTTGGTTTGGTAATAAACAATTTCTATACACATAATAATATGGCACACCATTAAAATGCTACACAAATTAAGCAAAAACTCTTTGGTGAATAAATAAAATCATCCTTCGAGTGACACAATTCATCTGGTGAGAGCCACTCAATGTAAGGGATTGTCCGAAAGAGTTACCACTGGCCCGGCACATAAAGGACTAACGAAAGAACACGGGTGGGTTTTAGTCAGTGAGAGTCTGACACTCCTTTCCGCTCCACCCAGAGCGGGAGGGGTCATTTGATGACTTCACATCCTGAAAAAAAAAAAATAAAGCCCAAATTGCACGGTCTATAAAATCCCGCCGATGAAATATTTTACGTCCATTACGTTAGTTTTATTAAGTGAATTGTTTTTAGATTAGATTGTATGTATTATTTTGTCTCCTTTACTTTTTCACACGCTGTCTACATCTCTCTATTTATTGCCCTATCGCAGGTATGCTGGAAGAGATTTCTTATGAAATAAGCATCACCTTTGTACCTATTTTTCTGTTCTGTTTTATTTCGTGTCTGTTTATATATGTGTGTACATACATGGTAAAATAAAATAAATAAATAAATACGTCCGTGCGTACATGGGCTAAAAGGTCAATATGACGGTTGATGCATTAGGCGTTAAAATAATTAATACACAATAAATATTGAAGGCCAGAAAACGTCTTAATGTGGCTGTAGTTTTCCAGTAATAAAAAAAGTTTGTGGGTCAAACAGCTGAACATTTGAACTTAACTATAGGTCCTACCCACCCTAAATAGTCGCGACCGAAGTTACGCTCGACGCATATTCTGATGTGCGACCACCCTTATTTATAACTACGCCCCGCTCAAACTACGTTGCACTACAATTACTGACTAGGTTTATAAAATTATATTATTTAGCTATTTCATTAAACATATTATTATGGGCAATTAATTAATTACCTAATTAATTTAAGAGCAATATTTTTGTTGTGCAATGTCTGTCCCCGCTGAATATAAATATGTATGAAAACCTGTTAATAAACAATTTAGAGAAGTATTTGTCACTAATGCTTATCGAAAAATTAATATTCATGAGTCCAATCTGACTTAATTAGTCATTAGATGCTTTCAAAGCGATATATCGGTGTGGATTAATTACATCTCACAAAATATACAATACTCAATACACACACACACGCACATACAGGGTGGCGAGGACATTGGCGCGCAACCCTGTTACTATGGATTCAGTACATGGTTCTGGAACATCTGCGTTGAAATTTTAGTCGATTATTAAAAAAAAATGAGCCGTTTCATAGAACAGTGTAATCAAAATATATGGTACATCAAATTTTGTCTAACTACTTATTTTTTCACCACACAATACTCATCAGTCGTCGCTTGTGAGTGATTGATTAGATCGATGGATAAATATAAATGCTTGCCGACAGTTCAATTGAGTCCATTGATATACGCAGTTGTCCTTTTTCTATTGAAGAATATGTGACGTTATGAAATTCCACAGTAGGAGGTATATTTTTCTTTGCTTAGTGTGCAAACGACACGAATGACACGCATCGACGGCGGGGGCAACTGCAGCCGTCGATGAGTGTCGACGGCAGCCAGCGACCCTCGTCGTTACCTCTGACGTTGAGAAGTCTTATAAAATACGCTAAAGCTTTTAACTGTTATGGAAACAGATTATTAACTCTATTTGGAATAAGATTAGAAATTTAAATAAACCTTTTTTACAGTCCGTTCAATCGATTTTGACTTCTATACCGTTGGCAAAAGGATGGCATTAAAAGCAAAAACAGTGGTTACAATACCAACTGTTTATTGCAGCTGCCATTTAACATGCCACAAACGCAATAGAATTCAAAATCGGTTGAACGGACTGTAAAAAAGGTTTATTTAAATGTCTAATCTTATTTCAAATGGAGTATAGTTTATAATATTAGTAGGATTAAGATTTGATACATTTAATTTGTACACTTGAAAGTGCTCTGTTACAAATTACACACGTTTAAAAAAGGACTAAAAATTTCAAGTGGACCACGATAACACAGATTACGGGAACAACGGGAATACAAGGAACGTGAAATCTTAATTGTCCGTTGTCCCCGTTGCCCCATACGTCATAAGGGGGACAACGGTAAGGAATTTTATGACGTCCCATTGTCCCCGTAACGGGGACACGGATTACGGGGACGACGGGAATACATAAAAAAAATATAACGTTTATAAGCTCTCGTACCTATATCAAAATACTTGATACAGTAGCGGAATATAAAAAAAAAATACGCACATAGCATCCTGTCTATAGACAGAAAGTAAAGGCTTGTCTAAGCGCTTTTTAATAATGATTTAGTAACCACAAATCATCTAAAACATAAAAATAAAGTGTCAACGAGATAATTTATGATATCAGATTCCGATCTAAAGCCAATAAATAAGATTACCTTCAAGTTTCACCTCAACCTTGACCGAATCTGTCGTCACGTAACTATATCGGACAAACTTTATGGAGGCTGTTCAGAGTTTTCCGTCTGTGCTTCACTTTCGCATAGACTCCACGTGGTTTTCAGACTTTACAATAATAATATCGTAAAAAAGTGGAGATACTAACGCTACTGTAATAAACACAGCGTGAACAGAATATTTGATTAGCAAGAACTAGTCAAGATTTGAGTTTCATTTTATAGAGGTATGAGGAACAGGGTGTAAAGTTCACTCATACTCTATAGAAAAGGGAGGATCCTCCGACCAGACGGGTGTTGTGTCTGGCGGGCAACTGTCCATTGATTCATGTCGGGCCGTTGTATCTATGCTAGTTGCGCGGTAAACTCTGCTTGCGCGATGCAGGATTTGCGTGACGTCAGTATGACGCGTTATTTGCATGTGGCGTTGTAGATACCGCTACAATTTCATAAATCATTCTTATTCGTGATATAGTGTGACCCACTGTGGGGCTCGTGGTTAAATTATAACAGCCGCAAGGGTCGATCGAAGGTGAAGCTACCCTTGCCGCAGTCGGTTTCTGGATGGGTGACCATCCGTCACATGTCGAGACTCCTCCGTGCCTCAGATAGCACCTTAAGCCGGTGGTCCCGACTGTCATTTGTAGATCTTTGATAGTCGTTACGGGTAGTCAGAAGTCCAAGCCTTAAGTCTTACAAGGGGTATTGTGTTACCCAGTTACTGGGTTGTGGAGGTCAGATAGGCAGCCACTCCATGCAAAATAATGATATTTACCGGCATCCGGTTAGTCTGGAAGCCAACCCCAAGATAGTTAAGAAAAGACTCGGCGGATGATGGTGTGATCCATTGTGAATAGCAGTTTACAGGATTATTGGAAAAACACCAACAACCTATTAAGAGGTCATTGTACTCATCATTGTGAACAACTTTTACTTTTACTTTTTTGGTTTTGATCCCATAGTAAAAGTTGTTTATAATGATCAGTACAATGACCTCTTAAGATGTTGTTGATGTTTTTCCAATAACACTGAATAGAAAGAAAATTATCAATGATGCTAAGCAAATAGGTACAGAACATTTGCTGTGTTAGTTCGAGCTTGACACGCTTCTTTTACGGTTTTTAAACAAAATAATTATAATTGTGTTATTAAAATAACGTTAATTAATGATGATCTACTTAGAAGATTTTTATTACTCTTGATATCATTAATCCTAAGTAGGTAACTGGGTATACTTTGACCTACTTGCGGTCAGCACGGCTGCTAGGCTTGAGGTCATGTCATCGGCACGATTTCCAGCGTCAATGTGTATAATGAGACACTTTAGAATAGAATAGAATACTCTTCACTTAACACACACACAGACATCACACTTACTCACTCACTTCACTCTCACTCTCTCACTTCTTCACTTCACTTCACTCATCATTCATTCATTCATTCATTTTTCATTCATTCATTCATTTCATTTTCTGAGATCATTATTTTGCATACAACTTAATCAGCCTTTAATGTTCCCACTGCTAAGACTCAAAAAGCCTCATCTCTAAGAGAGCATTTCCGTTACGCAAAGGCTGCAATAATTTGATAATCCATATGTCCACATTCTCAAAAGGTTGCTTTGTTAATTCCAGGTACCAGAAACACCAATATGGCTGCTATCGAAAGGTCGTCAAAAGGAAGCTCTAAACTCCCTCTGCCGTCTTCGAGGCTGGGCGAAACCTGAAGACGTTAAAGAAGAATTTGACGAACTGCTAGAATACTATGAGAAATTAAATCGATGTGTACTATGTGCCAAAGAAGGAAAGATTGTCGAGCCTTGTGAACACCATAGTACAAATTCTATCAAGAACATAATTTTGAAGATAAAGCACGTGTTCTTCGTAAAGGAGACCATGAAGCCATTTTTATTGGTGATAGCGTATTTCTTTTTCTACACAATGAGTGGTGCGCTGCCAGTGAGACCGAACATGGTAAATGTGTGCAAAGCTTTAGGAATGAAATATGATCCGAAGACGATCGTTGTAAGTACTTTACACTATATTGTCTTTCCTCATACCTTTGTAACATGGATCCACGCGAGACACAATGGCTTTTTAATTTTTTCTGTAATTACGGCATTCAACCAGTTTTTCCTAAATCAACCTCTTTGAAATGACAACCCTTAAAAGTTAAATCCTTTCCGTATTTATTCCTCTATAGCGTTTTTTTTTTACCTATGCTTCGTCCGTGTACAGACGCCAGCACATCAAGCTACCCGAAACTGTCAAATTTTCCCAATCAACTTTGTACCTTATGCTTTAGCGATGAAGTTGAAAATCTATTAAAGAAACTTGACAGATTGTAGTAGGTTGATGTGCTGGCGTCTGTACAATCATCAACCACTATAGCCCTTCAGCCAGAAGTTAACATTAATACTTTTTAGTACTTACAGCCACTCCTACAGAATCATGTTTGCCAAAATAATGGTTTCTAACTTCTGGTGTAAATCGTGCATTGTAGACCAGGGGGCCTAAATAGGCCACTTTGGCAGAATTAATCACCTGTTTCTTATATTTAGAAGAATAAACCTGACACCTTCATTAGGAAAATCGTTTGATTTTGATGAATGATTGTAATACCTACATGAAGCTGGTGTACGTAGAAAGATTCTTGCTAATAACAATATCACTTATGCACTTGTTTGTATAATTTTACAGCTGAGATCAAATGTGTTTAACCTTAAAGAACAAGTTCATTACGAAATACCGGAATGGGATCACATACTTAACATTTAAAAAATGCATTTTTATTAGAGTAAACTATCTAAACATCTTAATAGGAAATTCGAGGACAAATCTATCAAGTTTATTAATAGTTTTGCAAATATCTCTCGCATCAAATATTATAATGAGGCAATGGGAAAGTATTTTAATTTTGTTCGTAGCCTTTTTGTTACTTTTATTTCAAATCTTTCAACCAAGTGTAAACTCAACTGAATCTACTTCAAGAACACCCTCAATTCCATAAAACACACTCTATTTTATAATTCCAGGTAGTCATTGGTGCACTCTTCATAGTAATGAGTATGCTGTCAGCAATCATAGTCAAAACTATAGGCAAGAGGAAGCTAGTCATCGGTTCTATGTTAGGTACTGCATGCTGCAGCCTTGCTATCAGCATCTACGCCAGGATGAGCCTTCCTACCACCGTCTTCTCATACGAGATAGGGACCTTTACTGATATCAAAGAGATCCTGCCTGTAGTCTTGTTCCTGATGCTCATTTGCTTCAACAGCCTTGGCATACCTTGGGTGTTGCTGTCTGAAGTGTTTCCATTCAGGTAAATTTGGTGTTTGTTCTACTTTGATATAGATATATGTTTCTTTAGTGTTAATGTAGCATCTGTAACTATACACATATCAAGCTATATAATTATGCTTATATTTCCAGTATAAGCTGACTTCTCATTGTATGAAAAGCCAATACCTGCTGACCTTGCATTGGCAAGGTCAGCTAAAACTAGAAATGTATAACTTGATATGTCTATTGTTTGTAGGTACTTAAAGTCGGTTATCATTTGTTTCTGTGAAATAAAAATAAATCGAATACATATGAAATGTAAGTTTTATTCAAAACTTAAACTTAAAAAATCTAGACATGTTTTTAAATTTTCTGAGGCTTAAATTTTTTTGTATCGATGCGAATCGTGTAAACCTTATACTATCTATTATGTTTGTGGTCCTCTTTATGTAAAGCTCATGTTCTTTGATTCCAGGAGTCGCGGTATAGCCACAGCTCTAGCAGCAGCTTCAAGCTACATCATCTACTTTGGGGCAGCCAAAACAAACTATAACATAGAATATGCCTTCCACCTTAGCGGAACATTTGGCTTATACGCTATTTTCGGCTTCATAGGAACAATATACCTCTACCTATTCCTCCCAGAAACTGAGAAGAAAACTCTGGCTGAAATCGAAGCGCTTTACAAAACTGATAGAAAAATATTCGCTGATGATTTCGTTATAAACGCTTTAAGGAAAAAGAAGCTCATAAACAGTGATGCCAATACACCGATGCTAGTCAAATCAATAAATTGAACATAGTTAAGAAAATTGTATTTTAAATATTTGATCCCTTCGATCGATAAAATGTTGCTTAGTGTCTATATTGGATAGATTCGTAATGCATTTACTCTTAATGCGGAGGAACTCGATACTGGAGCAAAATTCATCAAACTGACAGCAGATAAGTGTTTTGGGTTCCTTAGTAGTTCTTGTTTCTACAATTCTGTTTATTTTTGGTTAGTTAATTAGGCCTGATGTCAGTGTCCTCGATTAAAGAAAGATTTCAACGAAGTATACGTAGTAAATATTAATTATAATTAGTCTAATTTAGCAAATTAGATAAGTTATATGTGTAAAGTGTATGTTGTTATCGTCTGAAAACTATTTTTTAAGAAGTACTTTAGCTCATACAGTATTAGGGTATTTTTTACAAATATAGGTACTTTTTGTATTTATTTATCTATCTTCCTAAAGACAAGCTGTTCCGAAATATAGGCATTTAAATGTTATTGTCATTTGTACATAAGTAATACTAATGATAATTTGTATTTGAATAATATACTTTGTATTTTTTGGGATTAAGTACAGATATAAAACCTTGCCAATATGATTATAAAGTTTAGATAAAATAATATTGTATTTACTATTTAGTAAAAATTATGTGAACCTCAGATCGAGACTGATCTTGATAAAATATGGATAGACGTGTAAATATTGTTAAGTATTATAAAATAAATTGTTTTTATGAAGTACCTAAAGTTGTTTTTCTTCTCTTTTCATGATTATTTCCCCTAAATTAGTAAAAGTAAAATGGGCTTAAAGATGGCGACTTGGGATCACCAATTTTTTTCAGAAGTGTGTTACTATTAGACAAAAAATAACTATCAGGTTTCATAATTATTGATATGGTGTAGACAAAAACAGATATCACAACAGGCTGCAAAAATATTGTGGCATGTAGAACGAAATCTATGAAATAGTTTCACAGCGGTAATCATCAGTAAGATTAGGCTTAAACTAAAAAGCGCCTACCAAAACACATCGAGAACCCATATGTGCATATGTATGCAAGTTGCTAATTACGAAATAAAAATGCTCGTATTTATGTAATCTGGACATAAATCGTTTCGTTTCTTAAGAATACTGCAAAATCATAAAGAAATCTCCGGTTTCTGGTTTTGGTAAGTGTATAATTTTACAATGCTTTGTCTGTAACTGGTGAATAAGAAAAATATAACCTATAATAATTTTCTGATTTAATCAATATAAAATAATCACATACATTAATAACGATATCCATAATTTCTTCTTCGTTTTTTAGTCGTTGTGATCCAGGTCACAGGTCTCTCACATCTTATGTTATTGCATGGTGATTTTGGGTACCACCAGGAGTGAGATTTTGTGGAACTAGCTTGTGTTGTTTTAGCTTCAGTTACCTTTTCAGTTGTAGTAGCTGTTGATTGTGTTGTCTCAGGGGGGCTGGTGGTGGTGGTGGTAGTGGTTCTAATATCCAGCTCTTTAAAAGTATTATTTTCTGTTGGTGTAGTGTCAGTCGACATTTCGGTATAAATCGTCTGCTCAGTATAAGTCGTCGGCTCAGTATAAGTCGTCGGCTCACTATAAGTCCAGGGCTCAGTAGAAGTCGTCGGCTCAGTAGAAGACGTCGGCTCAGTATAAGTCGATGGCTCATTAGAAGTCGTCGGCTCAGTATAAGTCCATGGCTCAGTGGAAATCGTCGGCTCAGTATAAGACCAAGGCTCAGTAGGTGTCGAAGGCTCGGTATCAGTAGAAGGTTTTGTTTTTGATGGGTAAGTTGTAGAGGATGATGTCGTTATTTCAAAAGTAATTTCTGTTGTCTCTGAATGTGTTGGTTCTTCTGGTGTATAAGCCTCCGTTTCTTCTTGTACTGTCGTAAACCACGAGGTAGGTCTGTCACAAGGTGGTTTGTCATAAGGATTACAGATGTCTTCAATTTTCTCGGTTGAATTAGTTTTGATGTCATTTTCAAGAGAGTCCGACTCTGTTATGTCGATTGGGACTGTACTGGAATTCGGGCGAGTTGGCGTTAATGTTGATAATTTTCCATCTCCACAACATATCAATCTGAAACCTGAAAAATGCAATGGTTAATTAATAATTCTTTTGCTATTCAATTAATTGAGCGATTCTAATAGTTTTATAATGTTCTCATGTGTGTCACTATTATAGCTGGGCTTTAAAATAATAACACAAAGCTATATTCCATTTTTTTTTATACAATATTTAAATTTATTTATTTCTAACACACTTAACCTATTTTACGATTTAACACGAAAATTTACATACAAGTACATAATAAAAAAGTAAAAAAAAGAAAAAGGCAGGAGTTAATACAGTTAATACACTAATTTGGAATTAGTGTATTAACCGTTTCAACTTAATAATAATTCGTACATACATTATTCATAATATCCAGATAATCTTCTGTATTTTCTACGCCTCGTGATAATCCACGTATGAGGTCTTTCACATTTGCCAGGATCGCCCAGAGGACACGGTGGAGCACACGGTGGAGGTCTGCCCCGCTTGGGCGGAGCACCGCCGCCGTGTCCTCGTTGAGGCGATCGGCAGCGGCGGCGACCTCTCGCGTCGGGCCCTGGTTCAAGCCATGGTCCGGGGCGAGAGGGAGTGGGGGGCAGTCGCCTCCTTCTGCAAAGCAGTCATGCTAGCGAAGGAGGCGGCGGGACGGCTGAGGGAGAGAGCCTCCCGTCCCAGCCGCCGCGGGAGACGCTTCGGGCGTCGGGAGCCGCGCGACAACTCCCGGCCACCGTAGGCGCGGGCCTGCGGGCGGAGAGTAATGGGTAGCTCACCGTACGATCAGGACATCAATGTTTAGGTCAATACTTAACATTATTAACCAAGACATGAATCATTCCATTTTGCCCCACCGAACCGCCCCACTGGTGGGGCAAAGTGAAATAAGTACCCAAAAAGGAATTAATTCCGACATTATTACTTTGTTTGACCTAAGTGGTAAAATAATATCTATCTATAATCGCACTAATTGAAATATTCAACAAGAAACAACACGAGTCCCATGCATGATTATGAGACAAATGTACTTAGTCAATATTTACATTTATACTTTTTTTTTTTGTGGATGGGAAATCATCAAATGACCCCTCCCGCTCTGGGTGGAGCGGAAGGGAGTTGTTGTGTATTGTACTTACTGACTGCGCGTACGACATGCGTATGTGTGTGTCGGCGCGCACGCGTTATGTAATAAACCAGTGTGACACTGACTCGCGGTTTGATTGCACGTGCGCTATCCCCGCTCCCGATAAATACGTAACAGTGGCGACGAGGATCAAAACAACACGAAAATGTTCTCTAGTGGAGTTTTTGGTGCTATAACCAATTTTGACCACCTCACAAACGAGTGGGATACATATAAATCACGGCTCACGCAGTGGTTTGTTGCGAACGACATAGATGATGCGTCGGATAAAGCCAAGGTCAAACGGAAAGCAATATTATTAAGTGCTTTGAGCGACTCAAGTTACAAGCTAGCGAGTGACCTGGCGCTGCCGCAGAAAATTGAGGAGGTAGAATACGACAAAATTATCCATCTGCTGGACCGCCATCTTACACCAAAACGGCTTGGTTTCGCAGAAAGATATCATTTCTACTCGGCTACGCAGCGCCAAGGTGAAAGTCATACTCAGTGGGCAGCAAGGACTAATCCTTGCTGCCCACTGAGTATGACTTTGGGATTGGCGGCAGGGATTGGCGGCACACTGCGGGTTCAAAAACCTGGAAGAGGCCCTTCTTGACAAATTTGTGATGGGAATGGCAGCAGGTCCCGAGCGGGAGAAATTGTTCGCAAAGGATCTGCAGGAACTGACGCTGGTCAAGGCCGTGGAGTTGGCTGAGAACGTGTGCGCGTCGCGCAAAGCAGCAACGACCACCCAAACATCGAGCGGCGCGGGCGGCAACAGCTTGGCCGCCGGCAGCCCGGGGCCCGACGGCGTGTTCAGTATCTCCAGGAGCGAAAAGTGCAGTGTGTGCGGATATACCAATCACAAGTCAATTCAGTGCCGTTTCAAAAACTACAAATGTAAAAAGTGTAACCATAAGGGTCATTTAAGTAGAATGTGTGCGGCTAACTCAAAAGTAAATATCATCACGAAAGATATTGCGGATGTCGGAGACGATGGTAAGTCACATGTACTTAACATAAAATGCGTGAGAGGTAGACCAATGACGGATTTAATACAAGTAAATGGGGTATTTTTGGAGTTTGAAATAGACAGTGGATCAGCCGTTAACGTCATTTCAGATCATACATACCATTCTTATTTCAAGGAAGTGCCATTGTCCGACAACGATAAAAATTTATTTAGTTATACGGGAAGTAAAATTATAACCTTAGGGTTCATTCGGTTGTCTCTGACGTATGTAGATAGCACTCGTGTGTTAAAGTTCTACGTAGCGCGCGGCGGCGGCCCGTCGCTCCTAGGCCGCGAGTTCTTACATACTTTTAACTTAGAGTTCGCCCCGGCGGCACCCGTTAATTATATAGATAAACCACAGGATCGTGAAATCACTAAAATTATTTCGCAATTTCCCAAACTTTTCTCTAGTAAATTAGGTTGTTTCAACAAAAATAAGGTATCTTTAAAATTAAAACCTGATGCAAAGTTATTATTTTTTAAAGCAAGGCCTGTCGCTTTCGCTTTGAGGGAAAAAATTGATGTAGAGCTGAATCGTCTTGTAGATCTTGGGATATTAGAACCTTTAGAATATTCGGAATGCGCCTCTCCCATAGTCCCGGTATTAAAAAAAGACGGTAGTGTTAGGATCTGTGCGGATTATTCTGTAACTATTAATAAGCAATTAATGATAGAAAAATACCCAATACCAACTATCGATGAATTGTTCTCTAAATTGCACGGTGGTGAGCAGTTCACCAAACTAGACCTTTCTCGAGCTTATAATCAATTTTTACTGACAGAAGACTCACAGGCACTTACATGCATCAACACGCACCGTGGCCTTTTCAAATATACAAGATTAGTGTTTGGGCTGGCGAGCGCGCCGGCCGTGTTCCAACGCGCTATAGAATGTGTGCTCGCAGGATTAGACGGAGTAATTATTTTGATAACAGGGAGTAATCCTAATGAGCATATTAACAGGTTAACGGTAGTGTTAAAACGTCTAGAAGATGCAGGGTTAACAGTTCAGAAGGACAAATGCGAATATTTTAAAAATGAAATTTGCTACCTTGGTCATATTATCGATAAAAATGGCATACGGAAATCTCCAGATAAAGTCCAGGCTATATTAAAAGCTCCAAAACCGACAAATGTTTCGCACTACAATCATTTCTAGGGCTAATTAATTATTATAGAAGCTTCGTGCCAAACGCTTCGTCGATACTTAGCTCATTATATGAATTACTTCATAAAAATAAAAACTGGGAATGGACCCCAGTTCACGACGAAGCATTTGAACAAATTAAAAAACTACTTGCTTCTGATCAGTTATTAGCCCATTTCGACCCTGCCGCAAAGCTGATACTAACCGTAGATGCTTCGCCACAAGGGTTAGGCGCTATCCTATCTCAGTTATCACGTACCGACGATCGCGAGAGGCCTATCGCATTTGCTTCACGCACGCTCACGGCTGCGGAAAAAAATTATTCGCAGTTACAGAAGGAGGCAACGGCCATAATTTACGGGGTGAGAAGATTTCACCAGTACTTATATGGCCGTGTCACACCGTTCATACTACGTACGGATCATAAACCGTTAATAACGATTTTCGGTCCGCATCGTGGAATCCCTGAAATATCTGCGAATAGGCTACAACGTTATGCGTTATTTTTGTCAGCGTACAATTATGCCATCGAATATATTCGTAGCGGTGATAACAGTGCAGATTTTTTATCTCGGGCGACGTTAATGGACGACAACCGGGTGCAGGACGAAGTGCGGGGGGAAGACCGCGACTGTGAGGAGCGCGCTGCTTACGTTAATTTTGTTGTTGAAGGAAGTCTACCTATTACACTAAAAGAATTACGTTACGAAACCGACAGCGACGAAATTTTAAAAAAAGTTAAAAATTATGTTATAAAGGGTTGGCCGCGTAAAGTTCACGAACCCGAATTGCGAGCGTATTTTGACTGTCGTTCCCAATTGGCATTGGAAAATGAATGCTTAATGCGTGGTCATAAAGTAGTTATTCCGCATGCGCTTAGAGAGAAAATGTGTGGAGAACTACACGATTCGCACTTCGGGGTAGTAAAAATGAAGGCGGCTGCGCGCGAAAAATTTTGGTTTCCGGGAATCGATGCGGCGATTGAACGGTTGGCAGCCGCGTGCAGCGTGTGCGCACAGCTGCGGCCCTCCCCGCGCCGCGCGCCCCCCTCGCCGTGGCCCTACCCGCCGCATGCCTTCTATAGAATTCATTTGGATTTTCTTGGACCGTTCCATAATCAAATGTATCTAGTTATAGTAGATGCATTTTCTAAGTGGGTCGAATGTTACACAGTTAGTACAACATCATATGGATCAAAAACTGTTATAAGTAGATTATGTGATTTTATGTCTAGGGTAGGTATACCGCACACTTTAGTGACGGACAATGGTACTTCTTTCACGTCTAGGGAGTTCGAGAATTTTTGCAGTTTAAACGGTATTCAACATGTTTTATCACCGGTATACCACCCGTCAAGTAACGGACAAGCCGAAAGTTACGTTAAAATAATTAAAAAAGGTCTCAAGAGTATCATATTGCAATCTGACGCTAAAATATCTCTACAAGGAAAAATCGCTAAATTTTTATTTGATTATAGAAACTCCAAAAATAGTACCACAGGTAAATCTCCAGCAGAAGTACTTTATGGTCGACCTCTACGCTCGCGGCTAGACTTAATTAATCCACTTCAAGTCGTCTCGACATCCACGGATCTTTCGCTGACCGTAAGGAAAAATCAGTCTTTACAGAGTAAGAACAAGGGAGGAAGGGAAAGACCAAAATTTAATTTAGATGACGTTGTTTGGATAAAGCGATTTTATGGAAACGATAAATTTTGTTGGGTGCAAGGAAAAATCAAAGAAGAGATTGGAAATGTCATGTATTCGGTGTATATTCCAGAACTAAATTGCAAAGTAATTCGTCACATAGACCAGATTCGACGTTGTCAAGCCAAAGGCGTTTCAGAGGCGGAGAACAAAAAGGAGGATTGGCATTTGGATATAGAGGCCGATGATAGTAGCTTGTCGCCGCACTCTGAAGCCGCAGGCGTAACGAGTGAGAACGGCGATTCCATAAGCGCCGAACTTCCAATACCCGCCGAAGAAGTTCAGCTTGGAGAGGAGGAAGGGACGAGAGTTGAGCCATTAGCCTCGCATTCGCCCTCGACACCAGATCAGTCAAGAATAATGAGTCCCGATCTGTCTGTACCGGAAGTCACAGAAGGCGGTGAGAATATCTTACAATCAGACCAAAATAATCGTAGATCCAAACGACGTGTTCTGCCTGTTAACTATAAGCCATTTTTCTGAAGTATGTGGGGAAGGGAATGTTGTGTATTGTACTTACTGACTGCGCGTACGACATGCGTATGTGTGTGTCGGCGCGCACGCGTTATGTAATAAACCAGTGTGACACTGACTCGCGGTTTGATTGCACGTGCGCTATCCCCGCTCCCGATAAATACGTAACAGGAGTGTCAGACTCTTACTGACTAAAACCCACCCGTGTTCCTTCCTTAGCCCTTTATGTTCCAAGCCAGCGGTAACCCTTTCGGACAATCCCGCTGACCCGGCAGGCTTCGGCCCTGACGGGCCCCTCTGAATGATGCTGACATCTCTTTGAGGCGCGCTTGGAACACGTACGCGCCGACCGGCACGGGCCTGGTCCTGATCGGACGATGAGCTACCCATTACTGACCGCCCGCAGGCCCGCGCCTACGGTGGCCGGGAGTCGTCGCGCGGCTCCCGACGCCCGGAGCGTCTCCCGCGGCGGCTGGGACGGGAGGCTTTCTCCCTCAGTCGTCCCGCCGCCTCCTTCGCTAGCATGACTGCTTCGCAGAAGGAGGCGACGGGACGGGGTGGGTCAGAGTAACAAGAAATTTCACGCGGACAAAGTCGCGGGCAGAAGCTAGTGTTATAATAAGGTGTAATCGAAGACGACATTCGTAATTTAGGGCAAGGTAGGAGGGTACCTTGCCCTAAATTGCAAAAATGTCGTCATTATGTGACTCTGTACATATGTGTCTGAAGTATTAATAAATAAGAGTTAGTGATACATACGTGCACCAAAATCGCAGTTATATTCATACATGTCGCACTGGTCGTGGAACGTTCGTCGACTGCAGCCATCCTCTGTGGCAGCACACACCATGCTATGGTCGTGGATACACACTGCTGCCAATTGGCAGTAGTTTATTGGCTGAGAAAAAGGACAAATCAATTAGTCTATGCCTCAAAACTGTTATTCATACAGGTTTTGAAGAAAAGTTAGGGTGAAATTGACAGTATTTTTTTGCGAAACTATGATACGATATGGCAGAATAGTCCGATATGTGGTGGTATCATCAGACACCTCTGAAAAGGTGAAAGGTGAAATGGTGAGATAGTGGTTCAAAGTTAGGTGAAGTAAGCTGTTATTCCACCTGATGCTAGGGATTGATACTACTGCCGCACTCTTTAAGCTCACTTCACCTAAGTTTTCACGGTGAGATTTGTACAGAAATGATCGGCAGATTTTTTGCGTCGCCCTAAAAACCTTCCTACCTATGAAAATGGGTACACAGTACACACGCGGCGACATACCAAGCTATACATTTCCAGTTTTAGCTGACCTCGCATTATATAGGTTTTTTGTACAATTCAGCATATTGGAAATGTAAAACTTGATATTATTATGTACAGACGCCAGCACATCAAGTTACTACAATCTGTCAAATTTCTTTAACAGATTTTCAACTTTATCGCCAAAGCACCAAATCCACCAATCCGATCCCAATCCAATCCAAATCCAATCCAATCCAATCCAATCCATCTCTCCAATCTCTTCACCACCCTTGGTTGACTGGTAGAGAATGCCTAAAAGTCCGCCTTTGTACCTTTTTGTGCGAGAAGTTTAAATAAATAAGACAATAATAAAGTAAGGTTCAAAGTTGATTGAGAAAATTTGACAGTTTCGGGTAGCTTGATGTGCTGGCGTCTGTACTTAGTGATGCGTACCTACCTAAACCTAACGATGAACGCATGACCCGTTTAGCTCTTGTCGAGGTGCGGAGTATGGAAGAAGAAGTCGGTAGGTCTTTCTTAAGACAGCTCTGTGGTGATGGACTTCTAGTAAACACTGGGGAAGGTTAGCAGAGTATCTATGGGAAACATTGTTAAATAAAAAAAATTGTTCATATGTATTACATAAGTCAAATGCTGCTCTGTCCAATGTATTGATGTTAATACTGAAACAAAAAGCACAAATCTTTAAAATACTGAGAAATTAACGTACGTTACATTAATTTACAAAATTATGTACATAGAAATAAGAATTATACAAAACGTATAAACAATGTTGCAGCCAACAACGCTGTTCACAGATGAACTACTCGTATAGGACAGTATATCAGTGCAATAATACTCGCTAGGGTACTTATTCCGATTACGATACTTTTTTTTTGTAAACTAGTTTCGCTTGGTTTGATTTTGCTAAGGTTTTACAGATATTAAGAAAAAAATAACAATAATGTCTTACCCAACAGAATAAATAAGATCATTTTAACCAAACATTGTTCAATGTATTGTTTCCAACAGAACGGCAGTTAGCCGGTGACTAATAAAAGTTGTAATAAAATATTTATGACTCTTTCTCTCCAACAGTCATAAATTAAATTGACTTCACAACTTACTTCTTTGTAGTTTGGCTTGTGACTACATTGTGTGTGCTGTTAATTACTGGAAAACATATTTGTTTCCTTGGCAAATAAAGTGAAACATTCCGAGATAGTATACAATAGGGAGATGACAATATAGAAAGAAAGAAAGAAAGAAAAAGAAAGAAAGAAAGAAAGAAAGAAAGAAAAGAAAGAAAGAAAGAAAACCCATGAAATCCCAAGAAATAGTCCCAAGAAATTCATTTATGAGTTACACAAGAGTAAGAATAAAGTTGTCTTGATATACTCGTATGTTTACAAAATAGGGAAGGGACGCCCTTTCGCGATATAGTCTTCTTTTTAGCGTATCGATGGCAAATATTGTTCATTTTTGTTTAACCTAATACCTATTCATCAACACTAACACCATTCATTGACGCAGATATAAGTTCCTCATGTGTTTATGTGATAGTCTGACAGATGAGGTAGGCCATTATCTGTGGAGACGCCGATTGAAGATTGGAACAATCTGAGAAACCTTACATATGGAGATTGTCTTTTCCGCGGCCGATACTCTAGTTTAATATTTACTGTAACCAGGTCCCCAGAGATTGAAAATTTGGTAAAACCATCTAAAATCTATGCTGCAATTAAGTCTAATCTATTGTGAATTCCCACTGATTAACCCCTGATACGTTTTACTAATGCTCTTCTGGATATCGCTTTTGTGAGTGTCTACAGTACAACAATTGCGATTTTCATTTGTTATCACCACGTCACATAAGTACAAAGCCGTTGTGTACCATGATATTAAAAAAAAAACACTGGCACTCCGGTAGTGCCGACAGAAGTGAAAACTTGAACAATTACGAGTGTATTTTGTGAATCGTCTTATAAACAAAACACGCGTGTTAAGGTGTGTTCCTTATTTTATAGGGTTTTTTGCAAATCAGGTATGATGACCGCTCGCATGGAGCTCGTCGTCAGTTATATATCCGTGGTTCAGCGCCATCTCGTCGTTGTAGGATGAACTACGTAGTTAGTACGCGAGGCCCTCGTAGTTCTTCCCGATGTGCATAGATGGCGCTGTCCTCAACAACGCGCGTCTTACGTTTTACGTCTTACGTCTTACGAATTTTCGATCAGGGTCACGTGACCTGACGCGAGTTTAGAAGTTTTTACCCATTCCAAAAAAAGTACACAGCGCCGCTAAAGAAGTTTTCACTTCAAAAAAAACTGTAATTCCTTAGAATCACAAACACTAAGTACATGTTTCTAGTTTTCTATTCGTTGTGCCTAATTATGTTGGTCCTGCGCCTGATCTCTCTGCGGTCGTGTCGGATTGCCGTCCCATCGGACTATGAGAGTGAGGGAAGAGAGAGTGCACCTGTGTCTGTGTACACTCTTGTGCACTATAATATCTCCCGCGCCGAAGGCTAGTCTCCGTTGAGATGCATGGCCGAAATATGGTCTGGAGGACTCTTATTATGTGCTAACTCTGGTACAGCTGGGTAGAAGGGAACCTGAACGTGGTAACCCGATAACATTGTAACGTTAAGTCCTGAATAAACATTATGTGTCAGTGACATCTAAACTGTCTGGCGGTCACACAGTAACGATTCAAGGATTTATATTTATTGACGAAGTGACTCTTTTATTTATTTAGGATTTTACTAAAGCTAATGAGTCTTTATTATCTGTAAGAAAACCTAATCCCAGCAAAATAGTTTTCATGTAAAATGTTGCCAAGACGAGACCACATATGGCTCGCTCTGTCAAAAGGTTATCAGATCTCATTTAGAGCCAAGCTTCTAACTCTACACGCCCTAACTCTACAAGCCCTAACTTCACAAACACTACACCTTAGTCAATATGAGGCTTGGCTGTTTTTTTGCAAGCTGAAAGGGGTCTGAAAAATTCGAAGTGGGGTTACTAGAGTATGTCCCCATCACATGAAAGAGCGCAGTTTGCACATTCACAATTTTTTTTAGGCCACATAGTTTTCAACTTGACTTACAACTTCTGAAATTATTATATGTGATAGAAGTTTATGTAAAGATTACAGGAAAAATAAAAAGAAGTCTCTAAATAGCACACATTTTCAGAAATCATCAATAAAAGTTACATTAGTTCCACTATCGGTCAAGAGATGGCGCTGGCATAAAACTGCAATATTCTACACCGCAATGCAGTGTTAAAATTCTCTGATGAATATAGGCCTTGCCGATGAAAAATTAAAAACATGATGGTACAGAACCCTCGGCCCGTGGGTCAGACTCGCTCTTGGCCGTTTTTTTTGCTTTTAGGTCCTGTAGTCCCATTAACGAGATAAAACATAATATCGGTAAAATGGGTCATCTTTGACCCGTCAAATGAGTAGTAATCTATGGTTGTTGAGAGGAGTGGTGACCTGGTGGTAACAGCCGCGACTTACGAGTTGTAGGTAAAGCGCGTGTCTGGGTTGGAACCCAGACACGCGCTTTACTTTGTGTAAATTATTTCATTACCAATGCTCTTAAAACGGTGAAGGGAAACATCTTGAGGAAACCGGCATGTCCTAGAACCAAAAATTCGAAGACATGTGACAAGACAACCACCAACCCACACTGGGCCCGTGTGGTGGATTGCGACCCACTCCCTCTCCTCTCCCCCATAATGGACAGTTAACTGTTAAGGTAATCCTATCAAATCCCATTGGTGAAGGATTTTCAGTTATTTTTTTTGTCTGTGCTAAAATACCAATCAATCCAAATCCAATCCCAATCTCTTTGATTATACCTACGTAGTGCAGCAAAAAAAGAAAAACACGGACTGTCTTCGCCATATTATGATTCATAATGTTATCCTTTTATGATTCTGCCAAGGTGGCCTTTTTAGGCCCCCAGATACGTATCTACATCAGGTAAAAACAAATAAATAATCAAATAAAACGTATAAACTCCGATGTTAAGACATTAGTAGGAAAGTTTGCCTCACGGCTGCACCAAAAAGGCCCAGTTCACCAAAATGCACTGATTTTCAACTGGATCTGAGTGACATGGGACGGCGAAATTAGGCTTTAATATAGGTACTCTTCTGCCCAACCCTTCGAGAGTACAAGCGCGATGTTGTGTTAATATAAAAACCCTACACCACAAATTAAGATTAAGAATCGGTTGGTTAGTTGAGAGATTTACATTTTAAACAGTATTTAGCTCGCCTTGACAGTGCAAGGCTTGCGTGTACTGACTTACTAAAGAAAAGTTTTAGGCGCGAAAAATTCTTGAAACAATTTTAAATTAAAAATTTATTTAGTACTAGATTATATTACTTGGTGTTGAGTGTTCGTGATTTTTTTTTAATAATTTTCTAGTTTTAAAAATGATTTAATTAGAATATTTTTTTATAAAACTATCAAAATGGTGTACAATATCACAGAAATGAAGGAAGTGGCACTACCCGTCAGCAGGATAAGATCGTTTTCTGCACAAGTAAGTACTTATTTAATATTTACAGAAATACTTACCTTAAGAAAACAGGGCTTGAACTCCTTATACTTTTACGTAGAAAGTTTACCATCAAAGGCCTGCATAAATTTATTGCATTTTATGTTTTTAATTATTGTTTTAAAATTGTGTTTTATGATTTAAACAACAACACAACTACAGTATACTGAAGAACGGGATTATGCTGGAGCCTCAGGACCGGTCATTGTGGCGTTTCTTGGGGACTATGTCCACCAGTAAACGTTGGAATGGTGATAATGTATAACATCATTAATAAAATCATGGCATGAGGACGCAGAAGTTGCTCAATTAATTTTAATTGTCAAGCGAGATTTTGGTATTCATATAAAATCATTATTACCTATAATCGTATAATAGCTAATATAGAAGTTATAGCTAGTTATATAAAATATATAAGATACTAATTTATAAAAGGGAAGCCTTTAGTATAATTATTAATAAATGACTGGGTAACAATTTATGCCACATTTGCTGTACAACTCAGGCATTCAGTAAGAAGGGCGAATATACTCTAGACATAATTAACTAAAAGCTTCTTAAAACACAGTACCTATATTCTTCTCAACATTTAACTACAGCATATCTTAGCCATATTTCTGAGTCCACTGCTAAAAATAAGCAGATATTAATAAAAGATAAATAAATAACAACACGCAGCGTTTAAAATGGCCAACAATGACTGGAAAGCATTAAATCATTAAGATTATGTAATTAGTGGAATGTTATAAAAAATGCATTTAGTACAGACGCCAGCACATCAAGCTACTACAATCTGTTAAAATTTATTTAATAGATTTTCAACTTTATCGCAAAAGTTTCTGGTAGCTTGATGTGCTGGCGTCTGTACACCGATCTACGAGTAATTAATACATTTGGCGGTGGTGGCCCAGGGCTTGTGGCTAACAACAGCAGCACGGGTTGAACAATCAGGTTAAGCTACGCTTGCCTCGGTAGGTCCGTGGAGGGGTGACCATCTTCACATACCAAGACCCCGTGCGTAAAGCACGTTAAAAGCTCCTACAAACAGGCGCGACACGCGATATAATCTCGCGCGACACAAAGGCACCGCTCGTTGCGCGACTTGCGGTGCCTTTGTGTCGCGTGTCGTGTCGCGCCTGTTTGAACGAGCTTTAAGCCGTTGGTCCCGGCTGTGATTTGTGGAAACCATCTCCTCTTCAAGGACCCTCCTCTCTTTCTAATAAATGTAGACTAACGAAAACATTCCAACCTCTAATCTAATCAAATCAGTATTTGAACCCTTAAAATTATATACATACATATATATATATATATAACGTTACTAGGTAACCACTAACGTTACTAAACTAAGTACTTCTTACAGTTCTTACAATACTACGGGGATAGTAAAAACAGCTGTTGACAAGGTCGTCTTGGTTCAACTAAGAGAGCATTCAAAAAAATGTTCAGATGGTACCTCACCATCGAGATAAACTTCCGTACAGATTTTTTGCTGACAATTTCCGTGAACAGTTTTACGCACTGTTTGTTGATAGTGTCAATGAAAGTTAAGAAGGTACTCAATTATTTAATTAATAAATGCCTTCCCTACTTTTTCTACTGATGATATACGTATACAAGGTGGCAGGGACTTCGACGCACGTCGTGACGATTAATTTATCGTTGGACGACTGTCGTCTCTAGCTGTTCCCATTATATCGACTGTTTATAGTCACTGTGTCGCCGTAATATTTTATCGTTGAACGACTGTCGTATCTAGCTGTTCCCATTGGATCGTGACGACATTTTTACTGTTTACGGCAGTCGCCTTGTCGTTTTTGTAGTACGTGCTACGATAGATAGTCGGAATAACGTCACATGATTTGTCGTCACCATAAGTCGTGACGTGTTTTTATCGTACATCATCTGCCAAGCCTTTTCGCATTATGTTAAGGTTGAAACCAATTACTGCATTCTTCATCAGTCTGCACTGTTCATATTTTTTTCCTGTTGCGGAATCAGGGTTTTTATCGCATGACTGCAATCTTACCTGATATTTTCCTCTTCTAGTGGCAGTAAAGAACATATTCAATTCAAATATTTTATTACCTACGCATAAACCTACGTGGGCACTTATGAAACGTCAGAAGCTAGGTGCACGGTTCCAATTGATCATTAGGAAACGATCGATCAAGTTTCTTATAAAGTTATCTTCTAGTTTCATAGGAATGGAGATAGAGCCGGCAAGAAACTCCACGGTTGCTCTTTTTAAAATAACTGGCGTGTACAATGTTTTCATATAACAGTATTGATATTATGTATGAGAGGAGGCCTGTCAAGAAGCACGAGGTATTTATCATAACATATAAGTATAATATGCAACATTGCATACCGATGAACGTCAAAACTAATGTATCTAATGTTTTTATTAAACACTAGCTGCACCCCGCGGTTTTACCTGCGTAGATGTCGATTCCGTGGGAATATCGGGATAAAAAATAGCCTATATGTTAATCCAGGGTATCAGCTACCTCCATACAAAATTTTATCAAAATTGGTCCCGCCGTTTGAGCGCAAGAAGTAACAAACATATAAACACACATATACAAACTTTCGCCTTTATAATATTAGTGTGATTGTTACAGCTATTAGCAAGTATGGCAC
The DNA here is from genome assembly GCA_927399505.1 of Luperina testacea. Taxonomy (NCBI): domain Eukaryota; kingdom Metazoa; phylum Arthropoda; class Insecta; order Lepidoptera; family Noctuidae; genus Luperina; species Luperina testacea. The sequence goes on along the minus strand of OV656775.1, from coordinate 12,165,952 downwards.
TGAACCTGCTTCTCATGGACTTGGGTATGGCTTACAGTTTCGCCACCATAGTGATACCAGACCTACTGAACGCCCCAGGAGGTCTCTCATTCACAGATACTGAAGCTTCATGGTTCGGTAAGTACCAACCTGTACCCTGTGCCCCTGTGCTTCAAATGTTCGAAAAATTTGTCAAATAACGCAAGGAATGACAGTTATGTGAAAATGAAAGCCATTGTTACTGATATTGTGTTACGCAATTACCCCGCTGCTAAAACTGAACCTCTGGTCATCTTGATAATCGTTTTTTCTCTGTCTACGTTATCAACTCTGCCTTTCGGAGTCCACTGATAGAAAAGCATCTCTCAAATTGTGCCTTTTAATAAATTACAACATTTACAACCTACATCTTCATCATCTGCCTAGCCTTTTCCCAGCTATGTTGGGGTCGGCGTCTAGTCTAACCGGATACAGCTAGATACCATTATTTTACATGGAGCGACTGCCTATCTGATCTCCACAACCCAGTTACTGGGTAACACTATACCCGTTGGTAAGACTGGAAATTAACTTACCATCGTGATTTTTTTTAATATGCTGTCTACTAAGTTTTTTATTAATAGGTACTTGTTGAGTAAGTGATTTTAATATAATATTAAATTAAACAAAACCTGACGAGAATTGGGTATAAAGCATAAAATTATATTATTTTAGTTATTTAGTGCTGATTTTTCCATCGCCAAATAACTTTTATTCGAGGAATAAAATTGACGTTTGACGGTTTTTGTATGCAATAACTGTCAAAATTTCAAAAATATTCTCGAATTTTGAAATTTTAATATTATTTATTTGTATAGTAAGTTAGTTAGTCATTTAATTTAGTATCTAGTTTAGTTTGTATTTACTTTTGATTATTCCTCGAATAAAGTTATCAGATTATTGAAAAATCAGCCCTTAATAGTATTTTTATTTCAGGCAGTATATCATTCCTGACACAGCCATTCGGAGCTCTTGTATCAGGGCCATTTGTGGACTACGTCGGTAGGAAGAGAGCCACTTTCCTAGTCAACCTGCCACATGTGATAGCCTGGATCCTTATGTACTTCGCGTGGAATGTTCCTACCATGTTCATTGGGAATGCACTACTGGGACTCGGAACAGGAATCATGGAAGCACCTATCAACTCCTATGTTGGAGAAATTAGGTAAATGGAGAAACTATACTTGTAATATGCCTAGCCTCTTCCCAACTATGTTGGGGTTGGCTTCCAGTCTAACCAGACGCAGCTGAATAATAGTATTTTACACGGAATGACTGCCTATACCTCCACAAACCAGTTACTGGGCGACACAATACCCTTTGGTAAGCCTGGTTCTCAATCTTACAGGCTTCTGACGACTCGTAGCGACTGTCATTGATCCAAGAATGACCGCAGAAATGGAGAAACTATACTTACTGAATTTAAATCCCATAGGTTAACTTGCGGGTCGCTTAGTTATTTTTAAGGGCAATCTTTTCAATATTCAATTGGACTTCGAATCGGACTGTCGAAGCACAGAGAAATTCTTGAAAACTCAATAAGTACAACCTGGAGCAATACCTAAATGCAATCTGTAAATTTGCGAACTATGTGATGACTATTTATATTATATCCATAATGTTTCAGTGAGCCGTCAATACGTGGAGCATTATGCACCATCACCCAGTTATTTCTATCCATCGGTATATTTGCGATGTACTTCCTCGGCTCCGTGGTCACGTGGCGCGTCGCTGCCATCGTCTGTATCTCCGTACCCTTCACATCTATGCTTCTCGTGTTATTTGGCGCTGTAAGTATTCAGGCATATTGCAAACAGTCAAACGGTTATTAAAACAATTAAGAAAAACCAGTCACCGAGGGTTCCGCGCGTTCGTATATGCTTGCGAATAATAACTACACAGCTAATTTAGTTGTTGAAAGTACCTACTAGTACCCAGTTTTGATCAAATCTAATAAAAACTTTTTTTTTTTTTATTTTCGAATCTAATAAAAAACTTTTATTTTTTATTTTGGATTTTCAATTTAATTTTCCTCCCTCAAACAGTGCTTTCTCTTGTTATGACTTACGGAGCCGAAACGTGGACAGCCACAAAGCATCCCATGAAAATTCCACTAAACCACCAACGAAAAGTCATAGGAAAGCAAACGACGCAATTTCGTTTACTTGATTTTTTACCAGTAATTTTGGTTTTTAAACCAAAACCAAACTACTGAACCCATTTTGATGAAATTTCTAAGGGACCAATCTGAAAGTTATACCCTTTCAATGAAAAATAATTTTGCAAATCGGCTAATAACGGAGTTCCGAGGTAACAAATAAAAAAAAAAAAACAACCTAATTGAGAAGCTCCTCCTTTTTTTGAAGTCGGTTAAAAAATAGAATAAACAAAATAAACTAGAATAAACAAAATAAACTAGATTTTCATCATTTTTTTTTTGCTGATTTCTCAATCATTTGATAAATTTATTCGAGGAATAATTTTGAAATTTTGATAGTTATTTCATACAAAAACTATCTATCAAATGTCAATTTTATTCCTCGAATAAAAGTTGTCTGGCGATGGAAAAATCCGCCCTAAATTAAACAATTCGTTCAATGTTCTTTTTTAGGTGCCTGACACACCAGTATGGTTATTATCTCAAGGTCGAGAGAAAGATGCCCTGAAGTCACTATGCTACCTTCGTGGGTGGACCAAGGCTAATAACGTAGAGGACGAGTTTGACAAACTGGTGGTGTACTCCAAGAGCTTGGACGGATGTGCTATCTGCTGGAAGGAGAAACGGGAGGAGTCCGAGTGTGATCATTATAAGATGAATGTTTTTAAGAGGTAATTATTTAGGACTAGCTGCGCCCGCGGTTTCACCCACGTAAATATCGATCCCGTGGGAATATCGGGATAAAAAGTAGCCTATATGTTAATCCAGCGTGTCAGCTACCTTCATACAAAATTTTATCAAAATCGGTCCAGCCGTTTGAGCGTGAAGAAGTAACAAACATATAAACATACACACACACACACTCACACACAAACTTTCGCCTTTATAATATTAGTGTGATACTGATAATAGATTTGACTAGTTGCAGTTGGTCAAAAACTGTTCTAATGAAACTTGATACGAATTTAAAGACAGACTCAATGTTTTTCCACATAATAACTTATATAGAGCAGTGGCGGTAACGGCGGTAACTTACAAGTTGGAAGTTTGTGTTTGTGGAAATTATTTCATCAGCACTGCTCTCAAAACTGTGAAGGAAAACATCGTGATGGAACCGGCAATTACCAGAACCAAAAAATTTAAGACATGTGACATCTGCCAACCCGCACTGGGCCTGCGTAGTGGATTATGGCCTAATTCCTCTCACTAATAGGAGGCCTGTGTCCGAGCAGTGGGAACAAAAAAAAGAAAAAAAAATGTGTGTATGTTAAATGTGTGTGTGTGTGTATATGTGTGTGTGTGTATGTGTATGTTGTGTTTAAAAGAATATGTTACGAATCCAAAATCTTCCCTCTTCTTCTTTCTTCTTCTCTCCTTGAATATCTACTTGTTAAGGTTTTTGTACCAACCTTGAGTGACTAAGCCAATAGCCATGAAATAAAAAAAAAAACAACATGAAAACTTTTGTAGATTCTTCGTAAAGTTCAACATAGTGATGCTGTGCAAGGAGACCCTGAGGCCATTAACCCTCACCATGTTATACTTCACATTCGTCGCAATGAGTGGCCTCACCCCGGTCAAACCAAATATGGTCAACGTTTGCTCTGCCTTCGGAATGGCTGATGACAGCAAGAACATTGTGGTAAGCATTTCGGTTTTTATTACCATTATCAGCAGCATTGTAATTAATATTGTTATCAGTATCATTACTCACCCATCCATAGACCAACCGTGCCAAGTGTAGCTTAACCTGACCGATCGACCCGTGCGGCAGTCATTACTTCACCACAAGCTCTCTTCGTACCGTACGTATTAACTGTCTTTTGTAATATTGACGTTCGAAAAGTGCTGATTCTGAGCCTAGTTTGAATAAATAACTTTTGATTTTGATTAAACGTATCATCATCGTCATTAGAACTTAAATGTTTAGCAATAGATTTCAAGTTGTTAACAAGTATTCTCGGCTCTTAACATCGTTGTTTTATATTTTTACCAACTAATTGAAACACTGCTATTGTCTTTCATTTGTGTTAATTAAAAGAACAATGGCACACATGTGCGAAAAACTGCTAATTAGATGCACAAAATCTGTCACAGCTGATGTCGCAATTTATTTGTCATGTTTTTCAAGTTATGTTTATGACGTCAGTAAACGAGACCAATCACTGTTCTATTGCCATCAGTCATGAATACATCTGCCTCTAGGTTCTAACTAAGGCATTACACAGTTTTCGACAATCATTGCACATCTTACAATATTTTATCTGTGATAATTTGTTTCTATGCTTATTAAAAATCCTTTATACTCCATATAATCTATTTGCACATTTATTGAAGTTTGAGTTCGTATCAACAAAACAATTGAATATCATCATTAGTAAACCAAAGAACCGCATCATTCCGTTTCATAGCGATATTTTTCTATCAAACGACTTCTAACTTTTAGCCTAATAGCATACTGCTCAAAATACTAAGGTAGTAGTTACTTTGCTAATTTGTATTTATATTTCTAAAAACAAATGGATGTCTACATGTCTTTCTCTACTGTTTCAGGTAATGGTAGGCGTAATAACACTAATAGCGAGCATCGTCATAATCAGCATCATAAAATCCTTGGGCAAGCGCAAAATAGGCATCACAGCTATGCTTGGAACAGCCGTCTGCTGCACTGCTCTCAGCATCTACGCTGAAACACATCTGGACAAAAACGTGTTCTCATACGATCCTAAGACATTCCCTAAGGAGAAGAGCGTAGTTCCTTTGGTATTCTTCTATCTTCTTACTATTTTCACTGGGCTCAATGTGTCCTGGGTTATTCTAGGAGAGGTGTTTCCTTTCAGGTGAGTTAGCCTTTCTGTTTAAATGACTATTCCAATACTCTAATGGGTATATTTGAATGATTAACATTACATTTTCTTTATCAGGAGTCGAGCCTCAGCTCAAGGTACCGCAGCTGCCTGGAACTACGTGGTCACTTTCATCGGTGCCAAGACCCTCATTGACTTGGAAACTCAATTCAGACTGACCGGTGCCTTCGCCACATACGCTGCCTTCGCTTACCTCGGCACCATCTACCTTTACTTCTTCATGCCCGAAACTGAAGGAAAACCTCTCCAAGAAATTGAATCCTTCTACGAAGGACCACTTAGGATATTCGCTGACGATTGGTTCATAAACATATTCAAGAAAAAGAAATAGTCATTTATACTTAAACTTAATATATAATTGTAGACTAAGAACAAATTAGACTAGATCCAATTCTGTTTAATATAAATAATTATTACAAACTGCATTTTGATATTATAGTCTAGTTGCAGCTTTCTTAAAATTAACCAGTGAGTATTGTAATAAATTAAAAAGCTATGACATCACGTATATTTCTACTGTTGGGGATCCTCGATTTTCGCCATAAACAAGGGTAGAGAGCTCTTATTGTCCCACAAGACGGCAATGAAGGGTCGGTTAACTTTGAACTGTACGGAAGGTTCGTCGTATGACAGTGCTACTGCTGCGAAGGCTGTGGCAGCGGCTGCAGTACCACCTTTTTCGTCGATCGACAACGTCGCAGAGTGAACTGCTGAAGATATGGTCGGCGAGTGGGCTCCGTATGCTCCAATCCCATTGAGCTCGGAATAATCACGACGGAACATGTTTGTGATACCCATCTGAAAAGAGGATAATTCATAAAGTTACGTCAGTATTTCTCCGATAAGTACCTAAGGTAAGGAATATTATAGTACATTATTAGTGGGGCTACATTAGGTGTAGGTACATTTAAGACCACTACTAGACCAAAGACTCAATCTTTCCGGAGAAAAAATGCTGAATTATCTGTGGTGGGCTTCCACATCACAGAGTCAAATTAAACCTTTCTATGTTTGTATGATTTTGCTTTAAAATGGTGAAATAACACAAATATATTTTTTTCTTAGGGGCTTGTGGCTAAGAAATAACAGTCGCACGGTTCGATTGATAAGGTTAAGCTACGCTTGCCACGGTTGTTCCGTGGATGGGTGACCATCTTCACATACCAAGACCCCTTCGTGCCTCGGAAAGCACGTTAAGCCGTTGTTCCCGGCTGTCAGTCATGATCTTTGATAGTCGTTACGGATCGTCAGAAGCCCGAAGGTCTGACAACCAGTATTTAGGTGTATCGTACCTTTTACCCAATAACTGGGTTGTGTGGGTTGTGGAGATCAGATAGGCAGTCGCTCCATGTAAAATACTGGTATTCAGCTGCATCTAGTTAGACTGGAAGCCGACCCCAACATAGTTGAGAAAGGCTAGGCAGATGATGATCAGTTATAACTCAAAAGACAGATAAACGACGCCAGTTATGAGGAAAATGTTCAAGATAATTAACTTGTTCGTTATGTAAAAGGTCGTATGCGTCACAAACCGGATTTTTTATCAAAACCACATGAATAATAATGTCCTATATCTACGTTTTGAAGATTTATAAAGATTTAAGTCATGTATCAAGCACCCTAAATTAGCTTGCTTCATACATAGGTACTATGCTTAGATACACGCTTTTGAACCACCCAAGTACTTTTGGTGCATTTGGAAATCTGAGATAGTCTCCAATGCATCACCATCGGCATAATTATGAGTACTGGTTAACAGGGATCTAATAATTCATTGGGACCAAAACTGTTACTAGCCAACTGGGATTTTAATCAGGGTGGAGCTACCGACCTATTCTGTAAACATCTCACCATAAAAACTTTGGTGAAGTGAGCTGTCCATTGTGTCAATCTATCAGGTGGAATGATAGATCACTTCGAGCTCACTTCATCTTAGTTTTCACAGTGAGTTTTATACAGAATAGGCCGGCTGTATAAACATCATTACTAGCTTCTTAGACAATGGTGTCTAACAGTGTCTAAGTGTAAAATAAATCTGTGTTTGTTTACTTTATAAACAAATGAGTACGCTTTCGAATTTTATGTAGTCACTTGAGTAAAGTAAGTAATAACAGTCGCACGGATCGATCGCTACTCTTGTCGCGGTTGGTCCGCGGATAGGTGACCACCTTTACACACCGAGACCCCTCCATGCCTTGGAAAGCACGTTAAGCCGTTAGTCCCGGCTGACATTCGTGGATCTTTGACAGTCGTTACGGGTCGTCAGAAGACCGAAAGTATGACAACCAGTTTTACCAAGGGGTATCTTATTACCCAGTAACTGGGTTGTGGAGGTCAGATAGGCTGTCGCTTCAAGTAAAATACTGGCATTCAACAGCATCCGGTTAGACTAGAAGCCGACCCCAACATAGTTGGGAAAGGGCTAGACAGATGACTTGAGTAAAGTTGCAAGTGTATTTTATAGATTAGTATTGTTAAATGAGCACTTACAGTTTTCAAAACAACCGTCAAATCCGTATCAGCTCTTATTGTAAACTTGGGCAACTCAAGTTCCGTGTCCAAGGCTTCGAAGCTGAGGTAGCTCTGTAGCTTGGCATCAGTCAGAGATGCTAGTGTGTTCCTCATGCCCATTAATTCATTGGGTAGAATCACTATCAGGTGGTACTCATCGCGCTGGAAATTAAAAAGAAAAGAATATTTGTTAATTATTTATTATAGGTAGGTCATATAATAGGCATAATTATTTATTGTTACTTTTCACGTATCTTGGATTAAAATAAAGCAATAATAGGTACACTAATTATGTAATAGATACATGGTGCTCACATAATTACAAATATTATTGTAAAAGTAGATTTTCCAAAAATATTAGTAATAATTTAGTGTGTGTGTCGTGTCATCTTCAAACAATTGACAGAAAAGGAACAATGTTTTAAATTCGTTTAGTGATTTAGTGATGTGTAGTGCAAGCGGGCCTAAACCAGTGAGGCTTAGTAAAACTTTCAATTACATAAATAGACTCCACTGTCTTGATAATCTCAATAACAAAACATCCTAAATTTATGGCGCTGAGTGACGAATGGCGTATAGGGTCTTAGCATTATGCTGAGCGATGGCCGTTTTGCGTAGATGTGACGCATACTTTCTCCCAAATTGTTATTTTGTTTTTCTTTTGTTTGTGTTTTTATTTTTATGCGTCATGTTTGCCGCAAATAAACGTATTTTCTTTCTTTCTTTCCTTCCTTATTCTTACTAATATTATAAACGCGAAAGTTTTTGAGAATGGATGGATGGATGGATGTTTGTTACTCATTCACGCAAAAAAACTACTGAACGGTTTTGGTTGAAATTTAGCACACAGATAGTTAATAACCAGTATTAACACATAGGATACTTTTTATTTCGATATTCCCACGGGATCGAAACTTCTGCAGGTGAAACCGCGGGGCGCAGCTAATCATTCTTAATTACTGTGATGACTTTTGTTATATCACTATTGTCTACATTTCTTTTTTACTTCTCCTTTCGCAGGTCTGCTGGAAGAAATTTCTTAAGAAATAAGCAGTACCTTTGTACTCAAATTATAATCATGTCATATCCCTATATATTTTACTGTGTGTACATAAATTATAAAATAAATAAATAAATGATTCTACATTTCTCACTGCTATGCAGTCATTCACTACACACATACATGCCTTAAAATGATAAAACTTCACAAAACCGTCTCCACTTACCTCAAAAGGCAGCACAATAACTTTGGCATTACTAGTTTTATCCATACCGGTCTTGAACATCTTGCGCATACGCATGAATTGAACAGATTTTGATTGACCATTACTAAGGTAGAATTCCCTAGGCAAAGTTGCTTGTACTCTGAATGGCACTTCCCACAGACCTTTGAAGTAAATGGCATTTACCAGGACCATTTGCGTCGTGTAATCGAGAGCATCTGAAAAGATAAAAATATTTCTGTTAAGAAATATCAAACATGTCTCTTAACGAAAAAGCAGAATAATATAAAATCTTATTATGTATTTTTCCGCTTTTTTGTTCTCATGGAATAACATTAACCTATATTATTTATTTGCTTTTAACTTTATAAAAAACTACTTATTTCTCCTTCGTCTTCGTAATAAAGTTATTGACATTCATGCAAATGTTGTCTTGTATTTATTAAATCAAAATATTTTTGTGTTTTGTATGAATACATAAGTTTCCTTCTATAATTGCACCTCAGCGTTCCAAGTGTAACAACACTTGGAAGGCTAATTAAATTAATTAACATATATACATATGTTAATTAATTTTAAATTAACTTAACAACATTTGAATGAGATAATAACTTTTAAGTATAATTCATTACAATAACATCCAGGATTGACTTAATAAAGTCCAGCACTGCCACCATTTACGAATTTAAATTTGCAAAATACAAAAACAATAAGTATTTATTGGAACAAAAATATACAAAAGTTTTTGTGTACATTAACACTGCGTTAGTTGCGCCTCAGGAGCGAAAGACCACTGAGTTCCATAACAAAAATTTTGCCTCTGCAATGGGGAAACCTAGGTGCATTTATGAAGAAGGGCAGTTTAAATATAGATAGGCATGTTGAACCTGTAACATAACTGGTTCATGTGCGTCATAACGAGGTGTTAAACTCCATCATCCCACTAACCTTATCCATAAGATGCAAAAGTGAAACCGAATGAGAAGAATCAGAAATTCTGAACATAATAATTATTACGTAAATCTATACATATAAATAAAAATGAAATGCTGATCATAGAAACTGGGAAAGAAAGAATCTTAGAATATACCTGTGAGTACCTATATAAAAAAAACCCAATAACGTAAGCAATCCACCGAGGTTCTTTTAAGAAAAACATGTTGTCACATTTAATTTATATAGAATCTTTTTGTTTGTTTGTCGTTTTCCTGTGTGACAATGAAAACAATATACAGGGTGACAGGGAACCTCGACGTAAATTACATGTACTTAGTTAATATACTATTTTTCATGTCCTTTTCTCATTTTAATAAACACTTAGTAAAAAAAAGTTTTTTTTGTTTAATTCCGCAAGCGTCCCGCTCTAACAAGAAAAAAATTGATCACGTTAGTTATACTAGAGGTCATTAGCAACAAAAGTCTAGAAAACATTTAAAAAAATATATATTATTATGTCATTTCTGAGATTATGTACGTTTTGGGTTTCATTGGTTATTAAAAAATCTCAACCTGTTCCATACATTTTGACCGCGTGGGTATTTCTATGAAACAGCTGAACTTTCTTTTATATTATACGAAAAATGTCTACGCTTGTCTAGAATCATGTGCCGAGTTCGTGGTTGCAGTTTGAGCTTCAATGTCGCTGCCAGCCTGTATATCATTAACTTGCCATGAGCGATATAATATAGCCAGTTCGTGATAAACGAGAAGATCTCAAGACCTAAAGTCAACACATAGATATTTATATTTACCTGGTGGGATAAGGTTTTGGATCTGGTTATCAGTTCTGGACGCTACCCAGCTGTTGATCTGGCGTGCAGCTTCCCCTGCTCTTAGGAAAGAAAGATTCGTGACATCACTGTTGAAGCTGTTTATGGCAACGTTCTTGAAGTTTTTATTGATAAAAAAATCTTCTGATAGGAACAAGTTGTTTGCAACTCTCAAAAGATTGCGGGAATTGCGAGCCTGGAAAATAAAAAAAATTATAGACAGTAGCTTTTGTTTTTGGAAAAGAGGGTCAAATTTGACTCAAGGTTACGTCTTCTACAAGAATAGAAGGAAGGAAGCCGTGAACAGTTGTATAGGATGATTTCCACCAAATGGCTCGCATCGCATCGGAAAGAATACGAATGGATACGGTGACAGCTGATCGCGTCCGGCAGGATGTCGACGCCTACGATCGGCTCCGTACCGTGTCGCCGCGTCGCTTGCGAACGTATCTGTTTCTGCGCCTAGACAAATAGTTACATTCCGACCGTCTTGAAGTTTTCTAATTTTTTTAAATGGTTGAAGTTGACGTAGTATTGTTGGCTATTGCATTAGAAGATGAAAATAATCATAAAACACAGAAGAGGAAAAGAAAAATTTGTACGACAGCCGAAAGAATTCGATCGGATACGATGACAGGTGAACGGCGTGTCGCAGCATACTTTCGGCTACGATCGCGTGTCGCGGAAGTCGACCGCCGGTCAAGCTGCTGTGCGCGGCTTGGTAATATAGACTTTAAATACTGTGTACACGATTTAATATCGTTTAATGAATATAAAATCCGTTCCGATCCGATGCGATACGAGCCGTTTGGTGGAAATCATCTTTAACTCTTTCATGGAAGCTGGTAAAAATATGATTAAATTTCTTTCAACTACTGTATAGGTAATAGTGAAAACATTCATATTTATACATTATAGGATGTTTTCAGTATTCGTTTTTTGACCGTATCCTACATCCTTCTAATATTCTACAATGCCACAATATATATTATATTGTGTCACCATAAATTCGTCTTTACAATAATTGCATAAATTCCCAATTCACATTCTATTCTTAAAATCGAGTTAATTTAACGCTACACTACTTACTCGAAGCTCCTCAGAAACCTTGGCGTAAGCTGGTGCGGTGGCATCCACGGGCATATGCAGTGCGTTTGTGATCTGTGGCTGTGTTTGGCCTGATGCCCCTTGCTGCAGCAGGGCCAGGAGTGAGGTGATGGAAAATGGCGATACCACTATGTTGCCCGAATGTAGGGTATCAATAGTCTGCAATAGTTTAATAAAAATAAATTAAAGAAAAAAAGAAACATGCATTTTGGCTACTTATATTAAATATTAAAGTCATGAACAATATGATTCACCTTAATCGAGAATATTTAATTAAGAGTCAACACATTGAGAAATAATTTCTTCTGGAACTCCAAAACGCCACGCAACTGATCAGAAAAATTAAGATAAGTAATCCATTTACCTTTAATAAATTAATTCCGAAATTTGTCACTGAGTACAATAATGAATTGACACCTGGAGCCTGCTCAGTAGGGAAATTAAAATCCGATGGTGTAGGATTGAATTGAGTCTGAGGTCTAGTTGGTCTATCCAGTGAATTTTGGGGTACAGCGACTGATGGCCTACTTAATGATATCTCAGGTGTACTTTGACCTCCTTGCGATGTCTGAGGGGCCCTTAGTCTGTCTTGTCCTGTCTGAGATGAACTTGGTGCTCTTAGTGATATCTGATGTATAGTCGGCCAATTTGGTTCTGACGTATTATGTGATATATCTGGATTTTTCTGCCTATATTGTGCTTTCTGAAGTGCGGTTTGTCTGATTTGTGAAACATGGGACGAAAATGGTTCAAATTGCGTTGTCTTTCTACTAGGTGTCGTTGATGTTGATATCTGTCTGTTGAAATTGTTCCATTTATAGTTAGGTACTTGCTCATCAGTCGAGCCAAATTCTGACACAACACTCTTTTGGATTTCCACTGTTGTCGGCAGCTGCTTCTTATTCGGTGATTCATTTTGATGTACTCTTCTTTGAGCATTTTTATCTAGTTCATTGAGATTTGGGATTGAAAGTGGTAAAACTGGAATACCGTCAGGAGGGTATATAAAATCTGGGTTCAGAAGCAGTGAATCACGTTGAAAATATGGATCATATGTCTGAACGTTTAACATCAAACAGCAAAGCGTTATACCTGTAATGAATTACATTTATTGTTATAATCTGAAGTAATTTTCAATCTATTGAAAGTACCCATGAAACTGACTGCAATTATATAAAAACCGCACAAATAGTCTCTCCTATTTACTATGAGTAAATAAATTTTTGTCTCTTGCTATTGACCCGAGAGCGCAAGTCACACCAGGAAACTACAGTACGAGTAGATATGTAAAAGGGCACGTACATAAGTAATGTGTGTTTGTGTGATATCATTCTAGATGTTTGTATACGTACAGACGCCAGCACATCAAGCTACCCGAAACTGTCAAATTTTCCTAATCAACTTTGAACCTTATGATTTAGCGATAAAGTTGAAAATCTATTAAAAAAATTTGACAGATTGTAGTAACTTGATGTGCTGGCGTCTGTACAATATATCTCTCAGTCTCAAACTTATCGTATATTTTCAAAACAGCTTTCTCATAATGGTATATATATGTTTTTGGCAATTTTACTCTAGAGGCCAGATGATTCGTTTTTACACAATTATGACAGATTACTAACGGGTTACAATGTGTCATATAAAATTGGCGACATAACTACTCGTATTTTGCTAAAGCACTGTCCATGTCTATTTTAAAACCTGTTTATCTTCTTTTATAAAATGTAAATAAAACTTACTTTTTAACAACATGTTTGATGTGTTTGTAACAGTTAGCTTGTTTATCACTTGTTGACCCCAGTTACGTGTAGGTATTATCTTTTAAATCACTTTATCAATGCGCACGCTCACAGTTCACGCATGCACTATCCACTAACACTACCGGGCGAGTGGCCGTAAACAAGATCTCGCGAATAAAAAACCGTTTTCGAGAATCAAAGAAATTTAAACGTTTTCGCCGTTTAATAAAGTTGCATTTGCATTGGACTTACGCTCCGTAATATTATTTGATTATTATGCGACTTGTCATTCTACTTGGAACGTAACGCTTCATAATCATACGGTTTAATTTTAATAAAAATACTTATGTAGGAGATGTAGTCGGGTCTAAAGAATTGGGTTTCCCGAGCACAGCCGGTTTGTGTTTTTCCTTAGCAAGCCTATTTACCTCCATGTTTAAAAATATACTCCTAATGATACTTTATGAAATACCAACAAGATGCGCAACTTGGATGTTTTATCAAGTTGTCGATGCTTAAATTATAAAAAAATATATGTTGGGGCGAAGGAAGGGGCTTGTCGATAATACACGCTCTGGTCGACCGAAGGTTAAGTTAAGCTTGTCGCGATCGGCCCATTAATGGTGACCATCCATTACATATCGAGATCTCTTCGTGCCTCGGAAAGCATGTTAAGCCGTTTGTCTCGGCTGTCATTTGTAGATCTTTGGTAGTCGAGATCGTTACGAGTAGTCAGAAGCCCGAAAGTCTGACAACCAGTCTTACCAAGGGGTATCAAGGGGTGGGTTGTGGCGGTCAGATAGGTAGTCGCTTTATGTAAAATACTGGTACTCAGGCAGATTGATAACACCGTTTTCTTGTTTCCTCTTTGTCGCCTTTATTGGTCGGCTTGAGTTGAGATTCGCAAGAGCAAACGTGCTCGGAAGAAGGAAGTAGTCCACTAAAATGCTGGTAGGGATCCTGATCTTACTTCCGAGATTGTCCTGATGGCCGTGGAATACTTACCTCTCCACTCCTCAAGCACCTCAATTTTGCCCTCTTATCGCTACGTCACTATGTGCAGTTTTTGGGGGGTACAGTTTTTGGGGACCCATTTTTGAGTGTGAAAAGTCAAAGTCAAATCATTTATTTCAAATAGGCACATTAAAGGCACTTTTGAACGTCAAAATTTTGTGAGCGAGTGAAACATAAGTGCAATCTGCTAGTCGATAATAACATTGATCAGGCAGGGCCATAGTCCTTCCATAGTTCTAGGTAACCAGTTCACTTTAACCACACAAACCCAAATCCAATATCTTTGTATTCATCTCCTCCAATAGTCTTGCAACCGTGGGGCACGTCAATTGTCTACAATCGTTGATTAAAATGTAGACAATTGACGTGCCCCACGGTTTTATTTTAGTCTAGTCTATGCATATGTTTATAATTCCCACGACTGTATCTATTTTATTATTTTTTTGGTTTTTAGTACATTTATCTTAAACATTGCAATGTATGTTTAACATAAAACCGTTTAACTGAAAAAGTTTTTTTACCTATTTTTTTATTTTCTAGTTTTTAGTTTTTATTTCGCATTCTGTTTAATTCATTTAGTGCTTGAAAAAAAATTGTTATCAGCCATTTGGTAGCGGCGGCCATCTTAGATTTCAATTTTGCATAGTAAATTGTATTCTACTTGTTGAGACCTTTCATTTGATACCCATGTTGATGGGATTGATAAAACCTAAGTTATCCGCCATTTTGTAGAGGCCGCCATCTTGGATTTTAATTTTATATAGTACATTGTATTATACTGGTTGAGCACTTTCATTTGATACCCATATTGATGGGATCGATAAAACCTACGTTATCCGCCATATTGTAGCGGCCGCCATCTTGTATTTCAATTTTTTATAGTATATTGTATTCTGCTTGTTGAGCCCTTTCATTTGATACCCATATTGATGGGATTGATAAAACCTACGTTATCCGCCATTTTGTAGCGGCTGCCATCTTGGATTTAAATTTTTTATAGTATATTGCATTCTGCTTGTTGAGCCCTTTCATTTGATACCCATATTGATGGGATTAATAAAACATAAATTATCCGCCATTTTGTAGCGGCGGCCATCTTGAATTTATAATGATAATGAATAAACATAATTGTATTGTCACCAAAATCCAAAGTCTATACAAAATTTCAGATTAATCGGTTGACAGGAAGAGGGTGAAATTTGAATTACTAAATATGACCCAAGAATAAATAAAACAAACGGGGTGAGCTAAATAAAACCGTTTAATAAAACCGTTTAATAATATGATCATTTGAGTTTTATGAACAATAATAATAATCTTAGAATTTAATTATACCGTTTGGCCAGTGACGAATTGTATTGACAATGTGATTTCAATATTTACATTACTTACAAACTAAACAAATTGGAACATAACATTATACTAATTACCTATTTCTTAAAATTTCTTGCTTGATACTATTATAATATTTGTCTAAAAATAATCTAAAATAAGTACCTACCGACAAAAATTGTTTAAAGGGTCAACTACAAATTCCTTCAAGTCGTTTTTGTTATTTTAATCCAGTCAGTCAAAATATAAGTCAAGTTTTTCATTCTTATTCGTCAGTTAATTTCTTTCCAAAACTATTCATAGTCATCATTCCGTTTTAAATCAAGTCAGTTTTAAAGGGCAACCTCATTTCGAAAATATTTTAATCTCAATTTCCTCTAAAATATTATTCTAACATGTAATCCGTTTGTAATTCAATAATTTTTGTATTTTAGTTTTTTTTTTAGTTTTTTAGTATTTTTTTTTATTTTTTTATTTTGTCTTTAGATATAAGTATGAAGGGATGAGACATAAAAAAAAACGGTACCTAAGCCGTTTTTTTTTTTATATGTCTCATCCCTTTCACAATATTTTAACAATAAGAGTAAGCATTTCGCGGTACATTGAATTTGTGGCAATGACAACTTAAATATAGTATAAAATTTAACCTATCTCCCCTCACAATTCCTAGCATCTACAACTGACAGTTCATTGGCGGCTCGAATGATTCTCTGTGCGATGCAGCATGGCGGCATATCATAGTGCTCCAACGGTGCTTTATACTCGTAGAAAGGCGCAGCCACCGTGCGCACCGCCCAACGAAGAATCGAACAAGTGTACGACAAATTCGTTGCTTTCTTCTCGGCAACTATAAATCTGTAATTTTTTTTAATTTATTTGTTATTAATTTTCAAACAAGATAATATTTTCATTAGTAATATACAGGGTAATTGGAAAAACACCAACGACCTCTTAAGAGGTCATTGTACTCATCATTATGAATAACTTTTACTATGGGACTAAACCTGAAATTGCGAAAAATAATCAGCTGTTCCCTACATTTTGACGAGTTGTACGAACATAATAATAGGGAACACCTCTTATTATTTTTATGCTAATTAGTTAACCAACATGTATACAATAGGTATGTACCTAACATAATTAACGCAAGACCTCTTACACCCCAATTAGAGTATTGAGTTAAAAGCATAATACAATGAGCAAAAAATTTTTTTTAAACTAGGTAACTGTTGAAAACCGTGTTGACATTAACATTACTTTATGCATTTAAAATTGAGTCTTATTGTCTTGAAATAAGATTTAGTTTTCTTTGGCTCAATCGACGTGCAGTATGGCAAAATACCTACATATTTTTGAAAAAATACCTACATTAAAAGTTACTGAAATCGATTCACTAGAAACTACTTTCAGGACTTGCGTTTATTCTGTTATACCTTGTATAAAAAAGGGAGGAAGATTTATCACAGGGCATCAAAACATTCGTCCGCATCGCTGTCAAGAGGAAAAGTGCCCGAAAGACTGGCAGCATTGCCACGTTGTATGGCAATGCTGATTTTTGGCTAAAAAATAGGCCAGCCCTCTGGTCACAAAGAGTCAACCAACTGCTTGGCGATGTCTGGAAAATCCAGTGTTTCAACTCCAAACACAAGATTGTAAAATAAAATAACGAAGATCAAATCTTCTTCTTCAATCGGTCCCTCATTACTGAGGATCGTGGTCACTGGACCCTTTTAAGCGGACAATCTGCCTCCATCTACTCCGGTCAGGTCTGTCGGAAGATCAAATATCTAGACAGAAAAAAAACGTATTTGTATGAAAATATTGATTTTAACTTGAACAACAAGTTAGGAAACCTATTAAACAAGTTTCACCAGTTTCATACGTCTGCTTCTCATAGAATTATTTATCAGCTCTTAAATTGTTAAGGCCAAGTAAATAATCGCGCGCTACACAAAGACACCACTCGTTGCGCGACTTGCGGTGCTTTTGAGTCGCGCGCGATTTTATCGCGTGTCGCGGCTGTTTGAAGGAGCCTCAAATCTTCGCGAAATTACCAAAAGTCTCATTCCTTTAGAACCCGACTTCTTCCAAAAGGCCTGACCTGCAGTAATAGTGACAAACAAAGTTTGGAGGTCGTAGCCAAGCGGGGTAACTGCGTAACACACTATCTGCCGGTCGATTCTGTATAAATCTCACCGTGAAAACTTAGGTGAAGTGAGTTTGTTTTTGCTAGGACATGACACTATTGACAGCTCACTCCACGCTCACTTCACCTAAGTTTTCACGATGAGATTTATACAGAATAGCACCGCAGTAGCAATAGCTTTCATTTTGACAGTTCAACAACATTCATTGCGTTATTTACGCTGTTGAGCAGACACACTTTTCGAATACACGAAGCAATGGATTATCAATATCCTTCAAAATGATTCAGATTACGATTGATAGTGTGTTACGCGATTTTGATGCTGGGCCCTCAGCCCACTAATTTATTTTATTTATCCATTTATTTCAGACGTCAAGGCCCATATAAAACACATACAATACAATATTAATATAACTTAAAAATACTATAAATACATACAAAATTAAAATTACACTAAAAACGAACAACAACTATGACTATTACACGTTGACGTAACGTTGTCGGCGTCGCGTCGTGTTTCGCTGCGTGGTGTCGCGTATCCGTCCTCGGAAACGTCGATATACGACACCTTTCGGCCGCATTTATAAACGTTTCAGTGGTTTTTGACACATTTTGTATGACGAGTGGAACAAATACAGACTAGACAGGTTTGGACAGCCGTGAAATTTTATATCATATATGAATCTCTAGCAGTGCCACGCGGTTTCACCTGCGTAAGTTTCGATCCCGTAGGAATATCGGGATAAAAAGTGTCCTATATGTTAATCCAAGAAATGGTCTATCTATGTGCCAAATTTCATCCATAAAAAGTATTCTATATATTAATGGAAAGGAAATGGTCTTCTATGTGCCAAATTTCATCTAAATCTGATCAACGGTTTACGCGTGATTGAGTAACAAACATCCAAACATCTTCACAAACTTTATAATACTAAGTACACATTTATAATATTAAGGTGAATGGGTAGTTGAGATCGCGAAATTAAAATTTTCTTACGTTTTTTGCAATTTGCAGGTCAGTGTCAGGTTGTATCTTGATCAAAATATGATTCGCGACAATAGCAGGTACATATTTAGAGAAGTATAATCATTAGAATCAATAATACATCTTTCTAAGTTAGATTTCTACCACTAACACTTTTCCATAAGAGATTGGTGGTTGGTGGTAGAAATCTAACTTAGAAAGATATATTAATGATTCTAATGATTATAATTCTCTAAATATGTACCTGTTATTGTCGCGAATCATATTTTGATCAGGATACAATCTGACACTGACCTGCAAATTGCAAAAACGTAAGAAAATTTGAATTTCGCGGTCTACCACTATCCATTCACCTTAAGTAGGATTCTCTTATACGTACATATTACTCATCTGCAGTCGCGGCAACAACTCCTTTTTCCTCAAAAGCAACAGCGCGTTTCTCACAGCTGCCACTGCGATGACTGACGGGTACTCGCCACAAAGGACCCGATCCACCAGCAGACCGCACATGGCTAGGAATGTAGCCGCCACCTCGATCTCACCAGCATTGTGCGTGTCGCACCACCAGGATAAGTAGGTGATGTACTCTTGAGCGACTATTGGCTGGTTTGGGAAGTTCTGTAATAATAAAATATGTTTTAGGAACTTCTTCTTCGCGTGTCAGGAATTTGGCTGTGAGTTTGGCACCTTCAGTAGCGACAACAGTTCCTGTAACGTGCAGACAACAGAGGGACAGTTCTCGTAATTTTAAGAACGTTCACGGTATTATCTGTCTGAATCTGTTAAAAATCTTCTTCTCTTCGTTTAATGAAGAGAAGAAACTTCTACTTTCCCTACATTTTTGACAAGTTTTTGACATTGATTGTCGCTGAGATTAGTAGTAATTAAAAAATTTATATTTTTAATAAGGTTTTTTTTCAATAAGGTTGTTATTGCAACATAAGTGAAAAAAAATCTATTATATAATTATGAAATCAGAAGTAAAATAACTGACAAAAAGAATTAAATAACTGTAAAAGAACTGGAGACAATTGACTATTTGACATTGATTGTCGCTGAAATTAGTAGTAATAATTGAATTTATATTTTTAATAAGGTTTTTTTTCAATAAGGTTGTTATTGCAAAATAAGTGAAACAAATATAAATTCAATTGTATAATTATGAAATCAGAAGTAAAATAACTGACAAAAAGAATTAAATAACTGTAAAAGAACTGGAGACAATTGACTTTTTGACATTGATTGTCGCTGAAATTAGTAGTAATAATTGAATTTATATTTTTAATAAGGTTTTTTTTCAATAAGGTTGTTATTGCAAAATAAGTGAAAAAAAATATAAATTCAATTGTATAATTATGAAATCAGTAAAATAACTGACAAAAATAATTAAATAACTGTAAAAGAACTGGAGACAATTGACTTTTTGACATTGATTGTCGCTGAGATAAGTAGTAATAATTGAATTTAATTATATTTTTAATAAGGTTTTTTTTTCAATAAGGTTTTTATTGCAACATAAGTGAAAAAAAAATAGAAATTCAATTATATAATTATGAAATCAGAAGTAAAATAACTGACAAAAATAATTAAATAACTGTAAAAGAAGTGGAGACAATCGTGCCTCTTATTCCCCTGATAATTGCAAATACTAAGAAGTTCTAATAGATAAATGACTAACTACACCGAACTTAGTTTTGTCTATTACAGTAAAAGCTCCTTATTCGCGCTTCCTTCATTCGCGTTTTCACTATTCGCGGATTAAAAAAATGCGACCCAATTCTATATTCGCGGCTAAAAATTTCTTTATTCGCGGATCTAATTGATCGCGCTGCCTTAGCACTGCCGCCTCCTGTCAAAGGATGGACTAAAAAAACAGTAAAATAGATCTTATTGTAAAATAGCAAATGAGCTCTGCGATTTCTTTATGAACATTGATCCGTCTATGGAACGAAGTCTTATTTTTAAAAGGCAAATTGCTAATGCGACTGCTGCGTATCAGTCTAAACTGAAGAAGCTTTTAAAAACTGCCAAGCAAGAGAAAATTACAAAATTCTTCAAACCATTGCAAGCCTAAGATAATTTAATGAAAATGTTCAAAAACTTGAATAAATTGATTTTTTTATACATTTGCTTTTTTTTATTTTGTCACCTAGGAACGTATCCCATATAATCCCATATAAATTACCATTCCGTATTCACGGTTTCTGTATTCGCGGCATATTTTTGGAACATATGCCCCGCGAATAAAGAGCTTTTACTTACGTATTTTGTGATAAGATTAAACACAAACTTTTCCTCCAAGTGTCACGGGTCAAATGGTTGAGGACAAATTCTGGTAAAACCAAATTTTCGTCATTACGTATAAGTTTGTCTTAGGTGAGGAAAAACAGCTTCTAGCAAAAAAGAACTGGGTTTCTTTACTTTTTTTAAATTATCCTTGTCAATTGAGAAAAACCAAATGCCATATATACACACGTGTTCCCGCCTCTTCTTGACTTCCACCAAAAGGATTTCATTACCATTCGAAAGGGAAAGCTGGACAAAATTCAAGATCCAAAGCAGAAATTTCAAAGCCTAATCAGAACTCACCAGTGGTCCAGCGCCATGGTGGTCAATAACTCGGGATCGTGGAGCCCTAAGCTTCTAGAGAACTTAACACGCGATATAATCGCGCGCGACACAAAGGCACCGCAAGTTGCGCAACGAGCGGTGCCTTTGTGTCGTGCGCGATTGTACTTTGATTTTATCGCGTGTCGCGCCTGTTTGTAGGAGCCTTAATTGCACAAAACACTATCAATCTCAATCTGAATCATTTTGAAAGATATTGCTAAACCATTGCTTCGTATGTTCGAAAAATGTGTCTGCTAAACAATGTAAATAACGCAATGAATGTTGTTTAACTGTCAAAACGAAACCCACTGTGACTGATAGTGTGTCACGTAATTACCCAGCTGATAATAATATAGGATAATTCTTATTCTTAGTAAGAATTCCGAGTTGACGACTAATAGAGCTAGAAGTTTGGACGAAAAAAACATGTTGCACCGACCCCAAATAAATAATGATGATGATGATGAAAAAATTCATTTTTTTTTAATATGTAGACTGGCGTTGTCAGCTCTCCAAACTGTCTACTATTTTCTATTCTTCTAAATATCCAACCAATCCAATAAGTGTTAGGCCTGAATTCCTGTTACGCTAACGCGTCGGTCGCGTACGGTCGGTCGCGTACGGTAGGTCGCGTACGGTCGGTTGCGTACGGTCGGTCGCGTACGGTCAGTACCAACATACGCGCCGCAGTATGGTGCTATATAGAACACAATGTATGTATACATTCACATGCGCGACCGACGTCAGCGTAGCATAGTCCGCGCGGAACTAGTTGGCCGCACCTTGGGTGGGGACGGGAGTAAGGGCGGCGGGGTTGCCTATTGTTCGCAACGCACGTACTAAGTAATGACAAAGCGCCCCCGCCCCTCCTGTCCCACCGCTCACACACCTAAGGAGCGGCTAACTAGTTCCGCGCAAACTATAATTACATACTTTGCGGGACACTAAACGCCCCTAGACGTATAATACGTTGGTCTCGGCTGTCATTTGTGGATCTATGACAGTCGTTACGGGTCGTCAGTAGCCTGAAAGTCTGACAACAAGTCTTACCAAGGGGTATCGTATTACCCAGTAACTGGGTTGTAAAGGTCAGATAGGCAGTCGCTCCATGTAAAATACTAGTATACAGCTGCATCCGGTTAGATTGGAAGCCGACCCCAACATAGTAGGGAAAAGGCTAGGCATACGATGATTCGTGAAGGTTGGTTTGGGTTAAATTCTCTAAGTACAGACGCCAGCACATCAAGTTACTACAATCTGTCAAATTTCTTTAATAGAATTTCAACTTTATCGCTAAAGCATAAGGTTCAGAGTTGATTGAGAAAATTTGACAGTTTCGGGTAGCTTGATGTGCTGGCGTCTGTACAATCTAAAATAGGAATAAAAGTACATCAAAAACATACCAATCTGATCATCACAGCTCTCTCTGCAACCAGCAGCTTATCAGTCGTGAAGGCCGAGTTAGAGTGTTTGACCAGCCTCGTCGCTGGTAAGAATGGGCCATTGAGCTTCTGAGCTATCCAGAAGCAAGCTGCTGCAACGAGCTGTAGCTTGTCCAGCTGGACGTGACCTACGCCCAGGACTGAGTCAAAGTACCAGCACGCTGCCTGGATGACGGCTGGGTTGCCGTCAGCGCCCTAAAATGGGAGAAGATGAGTAAGAAGCCTAATCGTTGCCTGCATAAACAAAATACCTAACATCGCAACTAGGGGTATAATACCAAAGCACGAACTCCGTAGTTTCAGCCGAAGTAACGGCCGTTTCCAACTCCGAATCACCTACGTACATAAGTTCGGGGCCCGAACTAAGAATGAATAACAACACGATTTGACAGTTGTCCCTACACCTGATGTATATTTTCCCGTTCGAAAAATTTTATTTGACACTTGTTTTGACTGATCAATTACTTTCGGACGGGCCCGAATCTTCGTTGACGGACTTTCTCTAAGTCCGTCACCCCCCCTAGAGAGTAACCTGGAGAGTAACCCCCCTGTATTCTCCAAAGCGTTGGGCGGAAGTGTATTGGTACACCCACATTACGCCAAATGTTTATTCTATTCTATTTATTTATTTATTTTACCATTTATGTACACACATATATAAACAGACAAGAAAAAAAAACAGAACAGAAAAATATGTACAAAGGTGATGCTTATTTCATAAGAAATCTCTTCCAGCATACCTGCGATAGGACAATAAATAGAGAGATTATTTAAATTACCTACTTTTTGTACGTACCTACCTATTATTGTTAAGAATTCACTCGAGTTACTAATAACTCCAGTGAATGTTAGAATAATCAAATTAATGTGGCATTTAAATTATTTACATGTAACGTGTTTAAATATTTGTATGCCAGTCCTTGGCGAAACATGTAAGATCATAATTCTATGAATATATCATACGAGTATAAGATCATAAAAGACCTCAATGTACAGACGCCAGCACGTCAAGCTACTACAATCTGTCAAATTTCTTTATTAGATTTTCAACTATATCCCTAAAGCATAAGGTTCAAAGTTGATTGGGAAAATTTGACAGTTTCGGGTAGCTTGATGTGCTGGCGTCTGTACCTGGTTTTAACGCAAATAAATATTATTATATATTCTAATATAAACAGTGTTCTTACATAATATGCATTTGAAGGCCATTTACAAGTTTCCACTGATAAACACTTGAAACAAAAAAGACAACAAAAAAGATCGGTACTACACAAAATACCTATAACATAATGGAAACAAAATTACACGATCGAATCATTCTGACGCAAACAATTACTTTTCCTTAAAAAAGATTTTCACCAACAAATATGCTTAATACCATCCATCATCATCATGCCATCAACAAATACAAATGCAAATTCCAGGCTGATATAAAACTTTACATAACCTGGGAATTGAACCCTCTAGCTCATCAGTCGACCTAGCGACCACTAGACCATCGAAACAGCGAAAAGTAAAAGAAGCATTGATGAATTATGGACCTTAATTTTTTTAATTATTAATTATTTACACACAGACTGACTGGTTGACCTTTTGTAGGTATTTGGGACTTTTTAAAACCGTATCTTTTGTATGCCCCTGTTTAGGTACGTCTAGTTTACATGATACAACGCGTGCCCTGTTATTTATCTATTTGTAAAACTCCCGTTTTAATTGTCATGACATTCATTTAACCTCTATGAATAGTTCACCAGGGGAATAACACCCAGGAATTACCGACTGTTATTCATCGTTATTTCATAATACATTTAACTGACAAATTGTTCCAAATCATGGGCAACTTATTTTATATTTATTTAAAGACGACACTTACCACAAGGTAACAAATAAAGTATTTTTTAATCTCATTCTGACAGTTAGACGATTTTTAAATCGACCGGTTTTTGTTGTACGAACACAGCGACCAATTATAGAAAATATGATCGCTAGAACACACTAAAATAGAGGGATTTGACAACAACTTATTGCAAGACATCGCTTCTTTGCATTTTGATGCTCAAACAACAAAACTAGGAGCCAACGGTAATGTAACAACATTCTATTCGAAGCGAAAGGTTTATTTAATAACTGCGGAAGCTTCTAAAAACTAATTTTAATATCGGTTATGTATGATTCACATAGTGTTTTATTACATCAGGTCTTGTGTTAGCATAGATAAGAATGGCCGAACAAGCAAATTATATTATTATTATTATTATTTTTATTACTTATTTAAAGATGTCATATCCTTCGTATTTGGTTAATCCAAATGCAAACAACAGCTAATACAAGTTCAAAGCACACACACACAAGATGCAAACTGTTCGAAAATAGTCCGCCGCGCTCGTCTGCTTGCAGCGTATTGTGCGATGACATTACAGTGCACGGATTAATAAATTATTATGACAATGTGTCCGAGCATGGCAAGTCAGGCATCGTTTAAATTAAAACAGGTTTCTGTTCTGACTCGTTTCGGAGAATTTCTTATTTGCTTAAGAAGGTCTATCATGCGGCCATGTCACTTATCTATTTATCAGTATTTATTTATTTATTGTTTAGTTTTGCAATGTTACTCAACATCACGCTTTTTATACATAGGTACCTATTCGTTACTGTTTTATGTGACACTTTATTGTTATTTATTTATTCAATTATGCATACACATTACACACATCACGATGCAGTATAAAACTGATTTACATCCGTCACCTCACACACCAGGTCCAGTTGAAAACCAGCGTCAGGCACCAGTTGTCTGGCATTTTTGCTGAACTGGGCCTTTTTGGCGCAGCCGTGAGGCACACTTTCCTGCTAATTTCTTACATCGGACTTTGCACTTTTTATTTTTATCTTTTTTTTTTTTTTTCCTGATGTACGACTATAATTATCTAACTATCTGGTGTATTGTGTGTCTCTTAGTCTGTGCTAAATAAATGTATTTTATTTCTTTCTTTCTTTCAAATTAGATTCAGTTAATCTAAGTAATAGATAAAATAAAAAATCTAAGTAATAGATAAAATAAAAAATTTAAGTAATAGATAAAATAAAAAGTTCACTTACATTAACTTTCATGAGCCAGTTGATGACACAAGCCCTGGTAATACTCGCAGTCCTAGGCATTCGCAGCGGCTTAGTCTCCCTAGCCAGGAGGTATTCAAACACATCCGTCGTATAGTCCCGATGTAAGCTCCGCATATATGACCTTTTCCCTAAAAACCAAAATTTGGTTAGATACGTAGTGTGGGTAGTTAATAATTTAATTATTAACTACCCACACTACGTATCTAATCTATCTGTGGCCTTAGTGTGAGTTTTTTTGACTCACGTTCGATTGCGAGCGCGTTAGAATTTCGTATGGGAAATTAGGTTTCTCCTAGTGACCATCAGGTGGCGCTATAACTTTTTTCCCTAGAAAATTCTAACGCGCTTGCAATCGAACGTGAGTGAAAAATCTCACACTAAGGCCTCTGATGTGAATATTACACAGACTAAACTTTTAATGACCTATGTTTAACAAAAAATTATATCCACGGTTATAATATTTGAACAAGTATTGAGTCATAGTGAATGTCAGAATTTGTAAATATTCACCAAACAGTATATGCTAATGTCCGGTTTAAGGCACTCCCCCACAGGCGCGTTATTATCGGTCGATAATACCGGATGCGTTATTGCGATAATGCGTCTCGATTCCTTGCCACGTAGCTGCGTTTTTATCATCCAATATTCCTAAGAACTCGTAACGGAGTAACTATCGCAAGTCAGAGGAACGCTTCACAATGTAGACATAATAATGTGATCACAAATACCAACTAAACTCTGATTTTTAATTTGCTAGACTAAATTGACAGCTGCCATCGACCTGTTTTTGTCGACATAACATTATTTAGTATGTTGCCGATTCCCTTGTTCACAAACTAAACTAAATTTAAGTTCAATGCATCTTTTTCTTTCTACTTAATTAAGAAAGCGACAAAAGATAAATTTTAGTTTAGTCCTGTCAAATTAATCAGCGCCTGACACTACTCCATACAAGTTTAGGCGTGATTAAAAACTTGTCTACTAAAATTACGTCAATTTACGTCAGGTGCTGATTAATTTGACAGGACTAACCTAAAATTTATGTTCTGTCCTTTTCTTAATGAAATAGAAAGAAAAAGATGCAATGAACTTAAATTTAGTTTAGTTTGTGAACAACAGAATCGGCACCAATTTTGGTCTAGCAAATTAAAAAACAGAGTTTAGTCGACCTTAGAGGCGCCTCCCAAAATTTAAGATCTCTCTTCAGACAAATTTCCCGTCTTTACTAACATACTCCTCTCCAGATGTGCTTGTGGCGCTAATGATCCTCATCCGTCACAATAACATAAAATTATTAATTATTCTGTATGTGTGGGTGGTATGCGTGTATTTTATGTTTTAACAATTATATCTAATATTTATTTTATTTTTCTTTGTTTCAGTCCCGTACTAATCCAGCAAGATCTGCATTGTATCAATCAAATAATTTTATTTATTTAAAACCCTTTTTTCTCTCTTATACACACTTGTTTTTCCAGCTCACTTTAGACATTGGCAGAATAGTTGACATCGACTTTGCCTGCCATTTTTTAAAAATAGAATACAATCGACCTACTAGAACAGCAAGTTGTTTGAAAATATGAATAGGCATAGAGAGAGAGTAGATAATATAGTAAAAGAAGGGCGAAATCTTTAATTTACGGTTAAAGATATTTATTTTCTCAAAAGAATTACAATGTAACTTACACACAAGAAACAACGCAACACAGTTTTGAGCGATGAGGGTAGGGTGCAATTTAATAGTCGTAATTTATTTACGTCAAAGACAAACCCACCTATTATAGATAGAACTCTGAAGCTAAACTAACAAGCAAAACCTGTAAACATTTACTATATATTCCTATTGGAATATTTGTTGTCCTAAGTACGATAAATCATCATAGTATTCGAACAAGGCAAATACATTACACGTGATTGATTGAGTTGATCGGTCAAGATACTAATTTAACAAGCAATATTGGTGCATACCAGCATACCCAATACATACTATATCTTCTAAGCTAATATTCTAAAGAAAAAATATTTGATTTTTTGTTTGTTTGTTTGTTACACTTTTACGCTAAAACGGCAGAACGGATTTGGATGAAATTTGGCACACGGGTAGACCATCATCATTGGTGACCTGGATTAGGACATAAGGTAATTTTTATCCCAACATTCCCACGGGATCGAAACTTATGCGGGTGAAACCACGAGTCACAGCTAGTGTCAATATTATAAATTCGTTGCTGTCTGTATGTATGTTACCTTTTCACAGATTTCGATTTAATTTGGCAAGGAGATAGGTGGCATGCTGTGAAAGAACATGGACTACTTCCCGTAGGACAATTTCCGACATCCACGAGGACGGAGCCGCGGGCAGACGCTTGTCACTAAATATTATGCTTAAAACCTCGAGGTCAATTCCCGTAATTAAAAACATTCCAAATGTAGTCGCAATCCCATCTCACCGACAATGTCAAAAAGCGTCGTTCAAATTACGAGAATTGCCCCCCTGATCATTACAATCATCAGATACCTACTACGAATCTTGCTCTCAAATCTTTTTAGCAAAGATGTCATTCTCATATACAATGCGTGCCACGAAAGATGAGACTTGATACACCACGTGGTTTGACTTGCGCAGAACAAGATTTTAGGCCGAAAAAGCAAGACCTGACTTTCTAAGAACGATACCACTCAAAAATAAATACATCTTACCAAAATTTAATAATGTGTACGGAATGAGGGTTGCAGAATATTTAGTACCTTTTTATCTTAATAAACTTCCAGAAGACTTGCAAACGTTATACAAAATGAGTTCGAAAAGTTATAAGTACAAATCAAGGCGTTTCCTTACACAAAATTTCTCCTAATGTATGTATTAATGTACCTACCTAATGTAATAATTTGTTAACATTGTCATAAAATTATAGATATGAACGGCTCGCCAACATACAGATAAACCCTGAGAGGTTTTCGTTATGTGGCTAAAAATAAATGTGAATTAGGCTAAGTGTTTTAGAAATTAAATAAATAAAAAAATAAAAAGGTATCATTAGCGGTATGAGGTCTGAGTGCGGGACGGGACCGGACGTCATAGGGGCGGCGGAAATAGCGGGGGAGGCGGGGTCAAGTCTCATCTTTCGTGGCACGCATTGTACCTCCTGCCAGCACGATCGAAGAAGAGCAGGATATACTAGGTACTTACAGAAATCAGGCGTTCTTAATCTGTCTTGTATACTCTCGTTGAACTTCAGACGACGTTTCACTTTATCGTCAGGCTTCTCTTGTCTGGCTACGACAGGCGGAGACATACCCTGCAGCTCTCGACTATGAGGCCTTTTCAGACTCCTCTTTATATTCCTCACACGATTCGGCTCTAAATTAACCTTCGGATTTGGCGTGACTGGGCTCAACACTGCGTCTAATGCATTTTTCTCTTTATTCTCAACAAAATACCGTTGACTACCTTTATAATCCAAGTAACTTTCATCATCACTTATAGATATAGGACTGGCATTTTTATCTTTTTCACATTTGTCATTAAAGACGGTGTAATGCCAATCTAAGTCTTCACTTTTCTGTCTAATTGTGACATGTTTCGTATCGATGTTCAAGGGATGTTTGGGTTTATGTGGAACTACTTTACTTGGACCCGCCTTCGGTGTACTCGTACTTTGAGCGCTGATAGTATTCAAAGGACGTCGATGTGGAACTTCTTGTTTGTGAACCGTTTTTTTGTCCACCAATAAATGTTTCGGCAAGGGTGGTAAAGGATACTTCGGTAACGGTATTTTTGTTCTATGCACATTTTCTTTATTAGCGTCTTGCCTCGAGGACGCCATAATATTTGAATTATATCTTACACAATAATTGAAACTTTTTAAATACATCCGATCACGACCAGCATGACCGTTAGTATAAGAGTGAAAATTAAGTTTTAATGACAAGCTCTAAAAATACCCTCATAAAGTTTGATATCGTTTTTATTAAACTTGATGTGGGTAATTTGAGTGAGATGCTTATGACCATGAATAAAACCAAAGTAGCCAATTCAAATAAATAATTTAATCTTAACCATATCACAACATTACAAAAAATAAATAATAACTTAAAACTAACTTACAAACTACGCTGTGTACTTTTTCATAATCAAATGCATCTGGTCGTTTTAAGAAACTTGTACAATTTCACAGCAAGGCATAAAGTACAGACGCATCAAGCTACTACAATCTGTCAAATTTCTTTAATAGATTTTCAACTTTATTGCTAAAGCATAAGGTTTAAAGTTGATTGAGAAAATTTGACAGTTTTGGGTAGCTTGATGTGCTGGCGTCTGTACATCAAAATGTATGAATAAATACGAGTAGAATGGGTGGGCTCTCGAGAATGCCAAAGGCAAACGATGTTGATGACTCTACAGAGTACGAAAAAGAAACACCAAAGTGTTGGTGACAGGAATTTAAAATTTCAGAATCTTTCAAACAGGTACTACATCGTCAACCATGAATGGTTTCTCGGGGTCAATGACTTTGCCGGCGACTACGACGAGGTTATCGAGGGTGTCCAAGATGTAAAAGATGAAGGGATGTTCCACGTTGAAGCGGCGGAGAGACTTGGGTGGTGCCAGGGGTAGGTTCTTCGATAGTTCCATTACTGGGTTACCGGCTGTAAATAAACATAAAAAAAAACTCTTAGTACTGATCATTTCTTACTAAATAATTCATTCAAAACTCAAACTCAAAGAATTAATTTCCATTAAACTAATTACAGGCACTTCTGAATTGTCATGGAGTCGGTCAGACAGAAGTAAGTTAGTTGCACATAGCGTAGTAGGTTTCTATGGAAAAGAACGGGCAAGAAGAAACTCCATTCAACTCCATTTACTAGTAAATAACAAAAACATCAACAGTTATAACCCTTTGACGACCGACTGACCGAAATCAGTTTCAGTATCAACTAGGGAAAACTTAATCTCAATTAAATCTAATTGAGAATTACCTGAGATTTCTGAAGCAGAGCTGTCAGCATCATCAACGCGCACGGCAACGTGCTGCACCAGCTCCTGCACGAACAGGCCCTCGTCTGAAGACACGCCGGTCAGGTCAGCGTCCCGGCTGAAGATGTTGCTCACACCGAACTGGATAACACAAGGAGTAAATTTAGATAAGTATTAAGAAACAGCAGTCACAATATAATACCAGATGAAACTTATTTTGCTAGATAAAAAGTAATCCTATGTAAAAAAAATATAGATGGTCAAGAGTTTCTTAAAACTCGGCTTTTAGCATTATTATTTTTACCTTAAGGGGGAAGCGCTAAGGTAGCCCGCGAAATTCAAATTTTCTTACGTTTTTTGCAATTTGCTGGTCAGCATTAAGTTGTACGTTGATTATTATATGAATCGCGGCCGTAAGAAATATGTGTTTACAGAATTATAATCATTAAAGTCATCAATACAACTCTCTAAGACCGTGTAAGTCCCAAGAATAACTGTTTCATGAAATCATCATTCTTTGGACTTACGTGGTCTTAGAGAGTTGTGTTGATGACTTTAATGATTATAATTCAGTAATTCTTTAATGATTATAGTTCAGTAATACTGACCAGCAAATTCCAAAAAACCTAAAAAAAATTTAATTTCGCGGGCTACCCTGGCGCTTTCGCCTTAAGATCAGAAAATATGTTACTTGAACCAAGAAATATTGTCAACTTATTTAACTACAATAGTATTATTTTATTATTATTCTAGCAATATGCAAAGTTTTAACATAGTTGTCATCTTAATCTGGCAGAACCGCACACATTTCCCTTAGGCCCTAGGAATCGGAATCCGGGTAGCTGTTTCACGGATATTTTACTTTGACATAAATATGTCGAAAGATATGTCTTTATCTTCGCTTTCAGACATAACTTTCTTTATGTCGATGACTTAACATAATACTCATTATAGGAACAAAACAATGACAAACCTTAGCTAACGCAGCGACGGGCTTAGTAGTGGTTTCCACGGAGAATGAAGGAATGGAAACTTGCAGATCTTCATCCTGCAGGCTGTCAAGGATGTCAGAGAGTGGTGCAATGGGCAAGTCAGCTGTCAGCCTGGTCAGACCGTCGCGAGTGCGAGGTACCACCAGCAGGAGCGCGTAGCGACCACCCTGATGGTTAAAATAAATTGGTTAGAACAAACAGTTTAAACGAACTTGAATTTTAGGTAGGCAGTTCATCATTTCAGCCGAAAGACGTCCACTGCTGGACATACGCCTCCCCCAAGCACCTCCACTTCGACCGGTTTTGTGCATCTCGCATCCAACGGGTTCCTGCGGCCTTCACAAGGTAGGCAGTTGCTCCATTTAAAATACTAATATTCAGCTACATTTTGGTTAGACAGGAAGCCGACCCCAACATGGTTGAGAAAAAACTAGGCAGATGATGGTTGAATGGATGATCAGGACGGTTTTAAAACTGTTGAGATTTTATAGTAAACTCTATATAATTTTCTAACAACGACAATCATCTTACTGTCTTCCGGTATCTGTATTTTTCTAGCATATAATAGCATTTATTTGGGTAATCTGTAGCTCTTACTATCCAGCAAGGCATTAGTTGGAATCATTCAATATTAATTTTATTTCACAATACTTACATCATAAGGCAACTTGATAGCCTCAGCATCGAGTTCAGGCAGAGAGCTAGTCTTGAAGCTGCCCCTGGTCTTCATCATAGAGACCTGCTTCTTCTCGGTGTTAGACCTGTAGAACAAGCCAGGCTCCACGATTTCGAAGGGAGTCTTCCAAGATCCTCGGAAGTACATGCCGTTGAAGATGATCATCAGGGACTCGGAGATCGAGGCTGCATAGATAAATGACATGTTAAAGTTAGGATTGGTTATTTTTTAAATCTCTTGCTTATGATTTTATGAGGCATCTATTCTTTTTAAGGCGAAAGCGCCAGGGTAGCCCGCGAAATTCAATTTTTTTTAGGTTTTTTGGAATTTGCTGGTCAGTATTAAGTTGTACGTTGATTAATATATGAATCGCGGCCGTAAGAAATATGTGTTTACAGAATTATAATCATTAAAGTCATCAACACAACTCTCTAAGACCACGTAAGTCTCAAGAATAACTATTTCATGAAATCATCATTCTTTGGACTTACGTGGTCTTAGAGAGT